>OV121045.1:5010000-6260000 GCA_921293045.1 Aplocera efformata
GCGTCATGGTCCCGGGCAACAAAACTCACAAATCATGGTAAATATCTCGGTAACACGAATAATAATGTTCATAATCATGATAGTTTTAAAATTAACATCATGTATGCCGATTACCGATGTCATGTCTACCGACTGTTATTTATTTTCAGAAGCAATTTCGTCGGCCACGGTCAGAGCGCGCCAAATTAAAGTACCTAATGTTATTAAGTACGTTGGCTGGCGTAGAATTTCCTTCGACATTTCGATTCGTTCAACTCCCGGTATATTGCGGTCGGCCTGCGGCGTCGCTACAGGCAACGCAAATACAATTACTCCAACACTTTGTCTAAGGCGCTGTAAGTGTCTATTACTCGTTCAGCCAATGGATGAAACGGGAATGTGATTCAGTTTGTGCCGGCTCATTTGAAATTGCACGCCTTTGAATATTCGCTATTAATGGTATTCTATATAAGACTAATGGACTTAATGTAAAAATAGTTATGTATGATACATTTTTTACGATCTCTCAGGCCGTCTTTTGGTCCTGAATGAGACTGCCATATCTTAATACGAGCAAAGTAATGTTATTTTTTATAATTATTTAAGATTTCTAAAATACTATTGTATAATATTGAAACTTAATTCATAATTATATAATATTATCGTCAATATTATAGAATATTTAATATAGAATAATTTTATAGAATAGTAACTAGTCTTTAAACGGCCCGTGGTTTAGTTAGTTCTACCTTTTAAACCGAGTTCCAGGTTCGATTCCTAGCATAGGTTTGTTCTCGAGCATGGGTGTTTGTTTTACGTGATAACGAGGGTGTGCCGCCGACACAGGTAATAAAAAAATACTTTTTGGGTACTCCTATGTGTAAGCGGTAAAGTGACATAAGAAATATGTTTAGATATAGGTGTCCATCATTCAAATAAAATCATCGTTTCCATATCATTTTTCCGTCCATTAGTACTTTGTCGGTTCGAAGTTTGAGGAAAGCGAATGTCAATAAACAACATTAGGTATTGGCAAGACTTCATGCTTCTGTGGAAATTCAACAGGGATTTATTTTCCACTTCTAATATTTATGAAGTATTCGCTAATCGGTTGCATTAGTAATTAGATAATGAAATAGGCAGGCTTATCTAAATTAACATTATTCCCATAACATTCACGTTAAATTAATAAACCATTTTCATTTTCTTCGGAAAATAATATTGTTTGTAAATTAAATAAATTTGAACTTCAAATTCTACGGTTGCACGATTACAGTGGGTATTGGGGGGTCCAGTTGCTCACGTCCGTAGATGAGTACCCTTTGAATCCCTACATGTACTCCCTGGGTGGTGCAAAAGGAGCAACAACAAGTAACAGTAGAACTTGTGCAAAGTTGGCCCGGGGAAGTACTGCCTCCACACCTGGTAATCTGCCGCTAAGCGGTAATACTCGCATTGCTGTGTTCGAGTGTAGGTGCCGGTGAAATTACAGGCACATGAGACGTAATATCCCCGTGACGGGTGACGGGCGCAGCGGGGTGCGACTTGGGTCTTCTCATATTGTACTTCGGTCAGGGAGGACATAAGTTGCATTGCTGTTGTTATAAACGGAGGTAACTACTTAACATCAGGAGGGCCTCCAGATAGTCCTGTCACTTCTGTAACATAAAAAAATACGTTAGAGTTATACCTGGTCTACAAAAATGATTGCTTTAGTTCTTGTTAGGAGAAATACTTATAAAAACATAGTATTTCAATGATATTTAGTGAAACACGAGTGCCGATAAACTTTCTTGGTAACTGAGACCTTTGCAACGGATAAAAGGCCCCGATTTCAAAGGCGACCCATTTATAGGAATTAATTTAATATGATGAAAGAGTAAAAATATCGCATTTTGATAGGTTGAATTCGAATCGATTGAATAATAACCTACAACTTTCCTTTTCCTGTCTGAATAACATATCTTGTTTGCTAGGAATTTTTATTTTTCTTGCAAACAAAAATAGACCTGCCTTAGTCTGCCTGAGTCTGCTTCAAATATTACGAAATATTATGAATTACAAAAAAATACAATTTTGGAAGTGTATTTCTAATGTGAAACGAACAAATATAATTAAAAAGAAATATTACCTACACATATGTTCCAGACAACTGTTTCAATAAATGCTAAACAGTACCTAAACTCAATTGCCCGTTTGTTCTCCAAAGAGTCACGTTTAAATCGACGATTGAATGATATATTTTAGTATAAGAAACATACCAAATTACGTGATATAAAAGCTGATATAAGAGCGTGGTAGCCCAGGGCCACTTTCGCTGACTTTCAATCTGAAGGACACTGGTTCAACCCACACGTGCACTTATGTGTTTTTCTCTTGAAAAATGTATTTACGCAATACTGTGGTATTGCGCACATACATTCTCGAAACGGTGAAAGAAAACATTGTGAGGAACCATATCTTAGAACCAAAAATTCGGAGACATGTGACATCTACCAATCCGGATTGGGCTTCCGTGGTAGATCAAAGCCCATTCACTCTCAATTATCGAGAATAGGCCGGTGTTCCTGCAGCATTATAATTAACAGTTCTTATTTTTCTGAAAACAAGTTTACGTTTGAAGTTCAAATATTTTCAATGGAAACAATAACAGAAGTCCAGTTTCACGAGATACCTAGTCTAAATACACACAGCGACCCAGTTAAAACAAACTGGTGTTTAGATATGAACTCCCGAATAGTTATCCCGAGGTTTATGTACTTTGCTGGGCGAGATTACAGCGTGAAGAGTGTCTATTGATTTTTAACCAGCTTAAAAAGGTATTAAGTATATATTATAATATATGATTGTTGTACGATTTTTACTTTTTATATTTGCTTCTTATGAATTAAATTTGGAGATTCTTGGTTAATATTATATATTATTAGCTGTGCCCCGCGTTGTTACCCGCGGTTTTCCAGGATCAAATGTAATCTACAATACAATATGTGTTAATCTAGGATATAAACTATCCTGGTATCAAATTTCATCCAAAGCTGTTGGGCCATTTGAGCGTGAAGGAGTAACAAATATACATACGAAAATTCGCTCTTTATACAATATTTATTAGTGTGAAGTGCTGACGCTGGCGAAGAAAATATGCGTGAAATTGAATAAGTTAAGAAATTTTCCAACTAGGTCAATATAAAACGATACCAAACTTATTTATTCAGCCTGAGGAATGCGATGGAACACTTGTTTTATCAAAAATAATGGCGTAAATAGCGAAAAAAAACGTGACACAGAAAAGACAATTATACGCTAAATTATAAGAACAATAAATTTACAATAATGTAATAACAAAAGTCATTATAATTAAATTGAATCACATGGATGTAGCTAAGCTACCCCCTGCGGCGGGCCATTTTACGGAAAGTAATGTGTAATAAAGTTAAAAAAATCTTTTTATATTGTCTATGTGTATTCCAGACTATAATCTATCTCGTGCCAAATTTCATCCAGATCCGTTTAGCCGTTTTGGCGTGATTGAGTGACAAACGTCCATCCAATCTTTCGCATTTGTAATAGTAGTAAGATGTCAACGGTATACGTGCTGTAATTGTGCATTGTCAAAGAATACATAACGTTATAGTTACCAGAATTCATGTGTTTATCTTTCATGTGTACGTGATTATTCAGAATACCAACATCTTAACTCCCCCAACTTTGTTGTTCAATGTCTGTTGTTTGTTAACGTCTATAAAACTTGGATGATCACAGACATTGCAAAAGCGATAATAGTTATTATGATATTCGAGAAACAGGCTTATAAATGATCGTCAGGCTATTTAATTAGTAATTTTAAAATTAATTATTAAACTTTTTGGTAAATTCAATAATATGTATTTATCTTTTTGTTTGTTTGATGTCATAACGAGGATAGTCTTCTTCTTCTTTCGTGTAAGTGGCCAACTCTTGTGTCGGAGTTTCAAGGTGTCCGAAGGCCTTTCAATAATTTTCAAATTTTCAATAATATGTAATAAATTAACAAATAATACATTCATCGGTACAAGCACTACCACATGTATCTCCATGTTACGCAAAGGTTAACTAGAAGAAAATGCTAATTAGCATTAAGTTCGCCTATGTACTATGTATAAGTGCAATAAAGAATTTTCAATCAATCAACCTTCGTGTACAAATACAAATCAAACTCAACCACAGTTTTATAAAAACATGCAACATATTTAAAGTCAAGTCATTCGAAATTTCACAACTAGCCATCGGCAGCAAAATACAATCTAATTAAAGCCAATAACGTAGCGTTGCTTATAAATTGTAAACCACCAATTATTAGGAGTAAAGTGCCGGCGTAAACTGATTCTAATAACAATCCTTAATTCCAAAACAGGTTCCTGACTTTATTTCTCAAAGTGTGTAGGTATAGTAAAGGAACTATATATGTAGGAAATGTATTAATCATACTAAAATTAAAAATGCAAACGTTTGTCTTTATGTATGTTTGTTACACCTTCACGCCCAACTGCTCAGATGAAATTTGTTTTTTCCTATCATCTTTAGTTGACTTTTTAAACGCGGGCAACACCGCAGGGCGCATTAAGTATGAACTTAAATACCCAAAATATAGGAACATGAATATTAGAACAAAAACAAAGATAATAAAAAATAATTTAGGTTAAAAAAAAGTCTTCGCCAAACAATAATCCAGTCTGGTCTTAACGTATTCTCTAACATAAATTGATTATCTTATATAAAATACCAAACTTTTTACTTGCCGTACCTAATAGAATATGCCTACATACAAATCAACTATAGATAAAGGCGGATCGCAATCTCCCAAAATATTCCTTTAATTACATATTTGTTCATGGTTGGAAACACGAAATCAAAGAGCTAATTTCGCAAATAGGACACAGAGACACATACCAATTAATAGGTCTTGCTAAGCAGATTAATTATAAAACCACGTACAGATCTGGTGAAATCACAAACTACATGAGATAGATACGAGTGCAATACACAATTTATTAATAAGTCTCTCCCTAAACTTTAGGGAAACCTTCTGTGCTTAAAGCAAGCATGTTCTAGATATGATTACTGGCTTTATGATGTTTATCAGATCTATTTCTGAAAGAAACTGTTGTTAATTGATGTTCACAAATACCTACAAACTTCCTACAAATAAACGAGATAATGTCAATACCTATTTATAGGTATTTGCGCCTGAAGACATCTGCCTCAATGTAAATCACTGATATTGCAATTTTTCAAGCAATTCCTCCAACTTGTCACTTGTGTTTGTCTCCTTTAGAGTAAGGCTCAAGTAAGTTTGTAAGTCTAGATTTTCAACGTTTTTAAATAAGAATTTTTAAATTAAATAATTTTCAGGAGTTAATAAGCCTTTTAATTAGGCAAAAAAGGTGTAGGTACTTTCCTAACAAAGGAACATTTTTAATAATTTGAAACTCTAATACTACAATAATTTGGTACGAGCCTGGTGATAACGTGAAAATTTTATGAGATGTCAACTTCCTGCTCTTTGACTAGTTATGTGACAGTGGAAACGCGATTCGATGACAGGAAACATTTTTAGACTGGCCATTTTAGATTTATCGACTGTCAGACATTTCAATACGCGATGTTCACTAAACTTAAAAAAATACTAATTGTATGTTGTTACCACTGCGTTAAGTTTCCTGTGTTGCATTTGGCATGGATGCATACATCACGCAACACAAGCGGCTAAGACCCTAGAACAAACTTCGGTCAGGGCGAATCAAATCTAGGACTCTTTTTGCTTCAAAGGCAGGGTCACTAACCAAGTTAGCTACGGAACCCTCGTATAAGAATGTCGTGAGTGTTACCTTCTTAGATACGTATACTTGGCCTAATTTCTAACCAAAGTCAACTGACCAGGTAACTTTTTAATGAATGATGCACTGAGGGCAAGCGCAATCAAAGTTTTAAGTGGTCGACCAACAAATGCTCCCATTGTTCAAACCGTTGCAATAACTACTGCTCTATGAGTTTTGAAGTTTTGTTTTTATAGAACAAATGAGAGAACAGAAACATTTAATTGTGTACATTAGATTGCAAGACAATAGCAAGATAGCATAGAAAAAAATCTGTATTTATATTTGATTAAAAAGTTCGATAAGTCTTTATTTTGATAAGACTGAACTTCAATATAACTCTTATTTGACAGGGATGTAACTTTGTATATCCATAGTGGGGAGAAAGTATTGTGGGGAGGAAGGGTAAACATTTAATTTTTCCTGTTCTTCCCCCTGGTGCAAACAAACTAGGTAGGGCGAAGGAAACAAATCGCCGCTACGCTCTTCCCAGCAAGAGTAGCGCTTGATTTTTGAAGTGGTTTCGTTTATGTCGTTTCAAAGTTGTTTAATTCTGAGTTGATCTTACAACAAACACCCAAGATCCGTGCACAAACTATACAATTCACGTCACAATTTTTTTTTAGGAAACCTGTCCTTTTTTGCATTTAGTGTCAAATAAATATATTTATTTCTTACAATTGTATTATTAATTAAATATTTGTTAGATAATCATCGTTATGACAAAATATTCTGTGATAACGTAAATAACGTCAAATCACCACCAAGTCTTAAAATATTTTACTCACAAAATATCCTTTGATGTGCGTTTAGTATGTAAATATTCTAATCATAGAGCTCATTTATCATCTGATTCTACCTATGTAATAAGTAAATGATTTGGGTAACAAATTACCTCACCACGAAACCAGACTGATTTATCGAAGGGTATTAATTTGGCTTTGTTCTTTCTTATGGAGATAATAAGTACTTTCGCAAAGATAAGCACTTGTAGTTTTATTAGTCTTTTTCGTAATAAAATTTACTGAAAATTGGATGCTACGCTGTATAGTATTAGTGCTACGCTGCTGCCGTAGCTGATTGCGTAGCAACATCGAACATTTAAAGATATTTTGTGGAAACCGGCAGTTTAAGTTTGACTTCTCGTTACTGAACGCTTGGTATTGGTATTTATCAAGCTTATAGTTGAGCTACATAAGAGGTATTGCGTTTGTATGAACAACCGGCTCTCAAGTAAGGCAAGATGAACATTGATGCTACATAGATTTTTAAATAGATTCAGAGGTTTGCGGCCAATTTTCCTTCAGAGATAGCAGCTACGTGGGATTGTACTTGACCTAGTGGTCAGTGGTGGTGGTTTAATCACGATGTAGCCTTTACCGGAAACTCAAGCTTTGAATTCGAACCAATAATCGAAAGATAACGCCGCAATCGACTAAGCTATCATCACTACAAAAATCTTATCGCAAACTATAACGGCTTCCTTGCTTAGTTGGTAGCCCTGCCTTCGAAACGATTTGTCCCGAGTTTGATGATCGGCCAAGACACTTTTAGGATGGTGAGTATGAAGTTTGTTCTCGGTTATTGGGTGTTTGTATTGTGTAATTGGGTGTCTGTGTATAATTAATTCCTTTGTCATACTTTCCCTTTTTTACACATAACTCTTTAATAACATTATAACTTAAAAGCGACGGAGGCTTCGTGTGCAAATAGCGATGACGTAAGAGTCTAGACGTTCCTGTACATAGACTTCTTACTTTAGAACAACACACAAAGTAGGTATAAATAACCGGTGTCAACACAAATACTGCCTGAATTTTGATATAAAAAGTTCATAGATGAAAGTCAGAGAGAGAAATTGAAAAACGTGGTCCAGTGGTTTGGACACCGAAGTTCAATTCCGAAGGTTTAGCTTTCAAATCCACTTATACACTTAACTTGCTCCAATGAGTTTTTCGCTAAATTTATATGCGCAATACCACGTTCTCAGAACTTTAAGAGAAAACGTTAAGACATGCACACTTATGTCTTAAAAGTAAAAAATAATTATCTAGTCAATCAATTCTATAATTTGTCTTTGAACTGATTCTATAATATATATGAGGGAAAATAGTAATAAGTATTATTAAGTTAATTTAAGAGGAGTAGGTTAATTTAAGAGGAGTAAATTAAGGAGGAAGTAAACGGATGTGCAAAAAAAATTGCTTATTTGAAATTATTATTTGTATATCTAAAAAATTGTCTATCTGTCCAAAATAAAAAAAAACCTGAAGCTACAGAACGGGTGATATTCTGAACCTTTAACTCATATAACTGGCCGCACTGTTCAGCTGGTACTGGCTCTGCCTTCTGCACCGTAGTTCGTGAGTTTGATTCCCACCCAAACATTTGTGAAATGACCAACATTCGCATAGTACAAGTTTAGGGCTAGATGGCACTGTATGAAATATCCTCGAATTTTTTATTTTTATTTTAGTGCTCGCTTCCTAATCTATCTACTATCTTTATCATAAAAAATTCTTCACATGAAAAGATTTCTGTTGGAAAAAATATATAACAAAACAAGCTTATAAAAGGAAAACTACTCGTAGTTACATAAACTCATCAGACAAATGAAAGGAGCCAAAACTCTGAGATTATTTTTATTACTTTTTGTTGATTTCCTGAGCCTACCTTCCGGCTCTATTATCAGATCAGCCCACAAGTAAATACCATTACATTGTATTGTCAACGAGAAAATCTATGTGTAATTTTAGCTTCATTCAACGCACGTACTTTACCTACTCGTAGATGTATAATCCAAACCGGTCAGTACCGTTTTTGTTGAAATTTATATACGAATAAGAATATGAATTAAATAAAAAAAGAGATTGATAGTTCTGAGAACGAACATATAATACCTCCTCTTTTGGAAGTCTGTTAAAACTATACATATATCTGTGAGGCAAAGGCATCTTACTTATATCATTCGACACGTCTATCAATACCTTGGTAAAAACTACTAGCTTCTGCGACCGAGCCCTTTAATATTACAAGAATATTTATAGATCTTTTAATAGAGCGCTAAAGACGTGGATGTGCAAACATCGGGTTGGGCGTATTGACTGATCGCTTCAGTTCTCAGCTCGGAAAACATCATCAAATAGGTGCCTTGAGCCAAAACAATGTGGAAAAACCGGCCTAGAATTGAGCTGAAATTACAGGTATGTTACATACCCGTCACAAAGTGATTGGCAAGTGTATTGCTAATATTTATAGCTGTAGTAACCACTTAACGACATGTGGGCCCGTTAGATCGTCCCGTCATTTTGATGAAATAAAAATATACAATAATAGAGACAATATCCAACAAAGTGGATTCTCATTACGTGGAAGATATCCCAGGGAACTAAATCTGTTTAGTTTTGTGTAACATACCTAAATCTTAAGCTTTTACTATCCTCACTGAATAAAGTTTGACTAAAGAAATTAAATTATTATTTTTATTATAAATTAGCTAAATAAGGCGAGATCAGCTACTTTTATAATAGTATCCTAAAAAATATCTCATTACTTTACATTAGTTATTATATAGTAAGTTAGCAACTCTCAATCAAATCTACAGCTGTGGTACTATTGTATTTCTTTCACATTTAATGGATAGAGTATAGGTAGGTAATTTTCATTTATTTTAAGATTACTTAAAAAGATTGCCAACGCAAAAGCAAAATCTGTATAAGTAAAAAATACAAGGCAATTTTAAGGACAAATGCTCCCAAAGCTGTTGACCTCATTTATTTAACTGTAGTGGTATGCTCATAAAACAGAACGATGGATCGTCTTCCGAGAGGATTTATTGAATCTTCATGCCCTTTTATGAAAATAATAAATTTTATTTGAAGTTGAGTTGGCAAGACCTGCCTTTCACACAAATGTTAATGTCCTATAAATTTAGTTACAATTTGAAACGTATAAAGTAGTTTTCGGTCATTTCTATTTATATGTGTGAATAAGTTTTATACGTAACTAAATGATATAATTTAATCATACAAAAACAATTATGCACACATTTATAAAAAATACGTTTACACTTCCGTACCTACCAGCCTCTAATGTTCCCACTGCACTGTTCCACTGCACTCTTTACTCTATACAGCCTACTCTCGATAATTACATAAATGAGTGAATGGGCTTTGATCTACCATGGGAGCCCAATCCGGATTGGTAGATGTCACATGTTTTCGAAAGTTTGAGTCTAAGACATGCCGTTTTAATTTTTACCTTCACCGTTTGGATAACCTGGTATTGCGCACATATATTTTTTTCAGTTGAAAAACTCATTTGTGCACTTGTGATTGGTGCACTCGTGGGTTTGAACCAGCGACCTTCGGATTGAAAGTCAGCGTCTGTCCCCTTGGGCCACCACGCTCTAGCTCTCACTTATAGATAAGTGTGTAAACGTATTTTTTACTATACCCCTGCTATAGGATTCCCCGTGTCGCAGGTAGCATGCACAAGCACAAAATCACAACACAATCACCCAAGACCCTAGAAAAAACTTTGCGCTTATCACACATAGTCTGCCCCTACCGGGAATCGAGCCCATGGAGCCGTCTAATGTCCTTATTTCATGTTAGTAGGTACCCAATGTTTGCAAATTAATTGCCATTCATTTAAAGTTTCCCTTAGATGTTCGCGATTCCCTCCGTTCCCCTACTTACCTACAAATTAAATGAATTGTTACTAGAAAAACCTACATATTACGTATCTATATAACTGTTATAATCCAATAGTCCCTTATCCTGATTATATTTATCCTGATCCGGCAAGATCTTTTCAATTACAGCGGCGGTGCGTTTCTTCAGTAATAAAACGTCCTTCGCATTCTCCGATGAAAATAGGTTTATTGAAGCGTTTCGTTGCGGAGTTTTAATTTAATCTCTTTATATTTACTCGGTATTTTGGGGACCAATTTATTTACATTTGGTCAAATCAAAAAACTTTTTAAGTCATACTCAAACTCATTTGTTCCTTTAAATCTGCGTAAGTATCGTTTGGACGAGTAACATTTGACATGCACGATTAGATTCGTAAATGTATAACGTGTCATAGGCATTTCATAACAGTGGCGGATTTACCAGCAGGCTGATATAAGGGGCAAATTTGGGCCAAAATTTTGACAAGATTGACTTAGTTCAAGAATACATACATTTTTGTATTGTAATTTTTGTAAGTATTGTAAGACTATATATAACTAAATTATTTGAATTTCATATTCATCCAGATTGCTGTCAGATAATAGAATATAGCTTTATATTTAAAATGCTCTACGTAGTACAATTATCATATTCATGATCTAGATTGAAAAGTACAGAATAAAAATACCATTTTGAAATTTTGATACTGTTCAATTGAGTATACTTTAGCTTCAAGAACAGAAATATAATATTCAAACCAGGGTAAATAAGGTTGTTTTCTTCCTGTGAAAATTTCGCTGACTTCAGAACCTTTTAGCTCAGCTAAAGACATCAAAGACATGACATAGAAGGTAATATATATTCAAATATGGAGAGACGTATGTGCCTCACGACGGAATGAAAATTTTGGAACCCTTCTAATATATTTTCAGAGGTATTCGCAAAAGCCTACCTATGTTGTAGAATTTCTATTATACTAGAAACTACAAGTATACTAGGATCCCGAGGGCTTGCTATACTTAAAGTATACTAGAGACCCGAAGGTTTCTAGTATACTTTAAATATAGCATAGCAAAAATTACAATTGCGCTTTAACCCAATATTTCCTTTACCATGTAGGTACCAACTTATTTGTTTCTCCGATTTATATTTGCTATCAATGGTATGGATATCTGTTGCTTTATTCTTATTTAAGGATCTGCGTATGTACCTACTTTTTGGTAAGGATATAAATACTTAGAATTTCATAGACTCCCTTTACTGCGATTGAGGTTAAACGTTATGATTTAATGGATTGAATACATTTAGGTGATTACACAGCATATATTCATTATAGCAACGGGTCTCGGGGCTGGAGACGACTAAAAACATCGTGCCCGTCCCGCAAGGGGATTGTCACGAATCCTATACCTATATAGGAATACCTATATATGCGTCGGTACACCTACACCCACTTTGATTGATTAATTAGATATTAAACATACAAGTGACTGATTTAAAAATCGAAAATAAAAACGATTTCGATGCGATCCAAATCGATATTCAACGGGCAAAGAATAAGTCACAGGAAAGCAAAATACGCAATTTCGTTTACTTGGATGACATATTTCAGCAGTTATTTTGATATAACAACCAAACTATTCAACTGATTTCGATTAAAATTTCTGAAAAAGGATTTCCACATCGGTTGTTAATATAATGATAATGACGGAGAACTGAGGTAACAAACATAGAAAAAATAAATACCATAGAATTGATAACCTCCTACGGAAGTCGATTAGAAGTAAATAATTATCATATTGAACTGAAACTTAACATTTTGCTTTTCTCCTTGCAGATGACGACACCCTAATCTGCGATGGGTCGCAATCCCGGGGGCACTGGCGGCGGGGCGGCTGCCGAAGCCAACGGAGAGCTAAGAGTTCTACTAGTAGTCACAGTGATCGTCGGCTTACTGCTCATGTTTTCTCTACTCATGTGCTACGCTTGTGTGTTGAAGAGATTGTGCTGTGGCACACCCAGGGAGAGAGGGAAGCAAGGGGGAGCGAGAAGGAAAGAGAGCTACCCGATGGGTGATATCACGATGCTTTCGCAACCGACCGAGAGCGAACGGGTATAAGAGGTTTACAGACCATAACGTGTACCAATCATGTTCTTACTGTTGAGCTACATGAAAATGTTTCCTCTACTCTGGTAGGAAAGGAATCAAGGTTACCCGAGTGACGCATTCGCAACTAGTTGAACCAATTTAAAGGTGAGCTGCTTCTGGAGGTCCTAAGGTGTAAAAGACAAAAGACGTTGCATAGAACTTAGTGTAAAAAGTCCATGAATATACTATAACTATTATATCGAGATACTGTATATATTAAATAGATATGTGTACTTACATTTTTAAATATTTATATTATGATTTAATTTCGATATATTAAAATAATACATTCGTGAAGTTTTACATTGTATTGGATCCCAGTAGATGTTTTTCTCGTAAGCCCTGTGTATTTCAACTCCGAATGTATCTGTACTCACAAATTTATCAATCGATGCGCCATTGTTTCAGAGTACAAAATCAGTTGAGTTGCTACAAAAAATTTGCGATAGTAGACGTACGAGTGTCTCAATTCGTCCTAGGTATTGCACAGACTCAACCGTAATCCTGAGGACTTTTACTGTACCTACCCATGCTTTGCGGTCGTAGAAAAGCGAGTTTCACACACAGTCGACGGATGTCAAATTATACAAAAATTACGTTATTGTTTTGATTTAAACAATAACGTAATTTTTGTATAATGTATTATATATGATACCTTTAACAGTAACTATAACCATTACCATAAAATTTAACATTTACCGCTGCAGTAAAACGTTACCTACAGTTAAAGTTAAAAGTAATAAGACAACATAACCTCAAAACTATTTTTTATACTGATAGACATAAAATATACTTAACGTACATAAATGTTGGTTCTGTAAATACTACATATATATTATGCATCTACTGTTATCTAGTTCCTATAGTACAAGCTATTCACCGTGTGAAAAATTGTTTAAATATAACGAAGTAATTTTCTGGCAATACTATTTTGATGCAGCGAAGATGCGATACGACCTACCTGCTGAATGAATTATACAAAATATTACTATTTTTTTCCTGTCCTAGAATTCTTTTTGACTCAGGCGGCATAGACACATACAAAAACACCACTAACACCAAGACAAACATTCTCAAACTAACTTTTTCTCGTAGATCTCAAGAATCGTTTGGACACGTAAATTTCGCTCACTACGTGAGACCCAACTAAAAGCTTGGATTGTTTACATAATCTTTATTTGGATGATAATCTTTTTTTGCCCCTAATCCAGTTTAGTAATTAGGATCAGAATCGGATCCTAATCTCTTTCCTTATTAGGATATGATATCCAGCCAATTAAACGTAAGCCAATTGTACCGCTTTCAATTCCAACAATTCTATTTTAGTAATAGGGAATCATGAATAGCCCCATTACTAAAATAGAATAATCTGTGGGTGGTAAGGTGTGTATAGATAGACAAATAACATTTTCTGTAACATACGAAAATATATTTTTCCCAAGGCACTTTATACAGTATTCGTTCTTTTGTAAAGTTACATTTTATGTACATTTCTTATGAATATATATGCTACATGATTGTATAACATTTTGAAACCTTTTATGGATTAAATAATATTTGTTACTAGATTTTCATTTTGATAAAAATGTATCTTTTAGGTAAGGTGTTATATTAGTTGGAAAAATAAGTGTCTGTCCGTAAAAGCTAATAAACAAAGCGTCTTTACAAAATTACATTTGTTTCATTTAAAATTTGTTTTCTTCAAAATATTTGCTATCTTCTAAATTGTTTCAGTTCTGCTTTATGGACATTTATAAATATAATGTATTTAGAAATACATACTTATAAAAATTAGTGTTTTCTGCTAACTTAAGTAAATATAGACACTAAGGTAAGAATATAACTATAATGTTAATAATATATTATTTTATAACAGCCATAAAAACGCCTGCGTCAATTTACACACTGCATTCATTTATAATAACAGAAACAGCTTAGGAGGATATTCTTAACAAGTTAGAGACGATTTAGTTTACTATTTCTGTGACAGGCAGATCTGCATACAAACTTTTTCTAAAACTGATAAATTCAAGCATCTACTGCCATTTATAATGGTTAAGAAGCTGACCAAATGGCTAATTGACAACTGTTTTTTATGATATATCTGAATTTATGAATCATAAATTTTTGAACGTGAATTTATGAATCATAAATTTTTGAATTAATCGTATTAAATTTATTTAATGCGTAGATAAACACCAATGTAAGCCTATTATAAGCTTAAAATATATTGGCCTAAAATAATATTGTATATTGGCATATACAGGACATTAAATATCTTAACATCATACATTGCAAACGCGTATCACATAATGTTCACGCAAATAAATGATTTCATTTCAATACACCGACTTGGAAAAGGAGGAGGCTCTTATTTCAGCTGAATGTCTTTTATGTTTGTTACGCAATCCTTTGCTGAGAATCGAGTTTCATTATTTCTATTTTAACGATTACTTCCAAGGTAATCTCGTAGAAATTACGAAAAAATCCATTCTAAGGGCAAAAAATTGAAGATGCAAGTATTGAAGTCGGTTTATTTGATGAGTCCAAAGTAAAATGTGTAAATAAATGAAATATATACATACTTACTTGTGTAAAAGCTTCATAAGGGAGGAACAATTTACATAAAAAACAATATGATAATTACATAATATCTGCATATAATAATATAATTACTACATAAAATTCAGTTAGTCATTCCATTCAGTTTGTATATTGTATAACCTTACCAAAATAACATAAGACTCCTGAATTATGAAATATTCTGGGTCCGAGCTCGCGTGTAAAAATAATTTCAATTTCTTTCTTATTAGTATTATTATCACTAGATAAAGAAAGCAAACATTTACTAGAACTGTTACATGAAACTTTCGGAGATAGCTGAAATTAAATTTAACGTATCATCTCACAACGGGTATCGAATAGCCCTGAAGGATCCCAATTTCGTTTCTGTCACATAAAAACTATTTATGTAAGTGCAAAAATATAAGCAGTTTTTATTTTTTCTTTAAACGTTATTGTTTAATCGTCTCACGTTGGACTTTCGATATAAAAAGAAAAAAAATATATATATCATGTCAATTATAAAAACAATTTCTTCGATGCCAGTTTTTTCACTTGTCACATCTACGTATCACACGATAGGGGAACTAACAGGGTCAGAAGTTACAGTACTAGGGCTGCCTATTCCTCGATGAAAAAGGCTTGAATCAAATATACTATTATAAGAATGAAGATTAGGGTACTTAAAACAATGACGGTTATCATCATTGCTCGTACCACAATGAACGATATTATAACAAGGTAAAATGCATTGTACCTAATAAAAATGACTGGTAAAACCATGACTATATATACTATAGTGTACAATGTTATCGCTAGACAGAACAGCCTAAGGCGTATAATTTTGTTCCCGCAACACACCGTGAACCATGGTCCTCAGAGACTGCGGCTTGCAATACTCCTCAAGCCAGTTGAACACGCCAGCCGAGAACTCTCCGAAATTGTTGACCGGCACGGACTCGAACGATTCGAAGAGCTTGTCCATTATGCCCTGGAACTGCAAATTTTTATCCTTGTATGTATAATGATCACCGTCTTCGTCATTAATAAGCGATTTTAAGTTGGAGTAGTTCGGGTAGCTTGACAACTCTGACAGCCAACTCGGCTGCACAATCATCATATTAAGGGGTCCATGTCGGCCGCATCCGTAGGTCTCCCTCAGAGCCCCTACACGAGCCCCCAGATTAAAGACAAAAAAAGCAATTTTCCCGCCTGATTTTAAGCGGTCTCAATCGCACTAAGAACATCTACAACGATTCAGGTTGTAGATGTTCTTAGTCTTCAGGTTGTAGATGTTCTTAGTCGATTTATTTTCTCATTCCCTTGGAATGAGAAAATAAATGTCACCCTTCCTGCAGAAAATGGATGCGAAGCGCTGAAGACCGGACTCAATGGCGCTTACTGGGAGAGCAGTGGACTAATGAAAGGTGACGATGATGATATTGCTATAACGTTACCCTCAGATACGAAGGTCCGCGTAATCTCATTGGCATCCACACCGGCAAGGTTACCGATCATACCGAACTTCTCTGGATGAGGTGGGCATTTTGCTTTACGCAGTCATAAACCTATGAAATTACTCGTATATACCACTTATTATAGAACTTACGACTTGGAACTTGTCCTGATCGGTGAGTCTTGTTTCATTCAAGCCGGGAACAGAGTGCTGCGCCTTTACGATTTGCTCATAGTTGGCTTGCATGATCCGTAATGCTATCACATCTTTGCGTAAAGCGTTTCGCTCGTCCTCTTGCCGCCGACGTTGCTGCAGCAAGTATTGAATGTAGTCTATTGACTTTTGTAGTACCTGAAAATATCAAATCAAGTCAAAATACTTTATTGCAGCTGCAACATATCATTGATATACAGAAGAAACAGAGTTGGTCACAGAACAGAACCTTGTGGGACGCCAGCATTTATGGGAATTATATCGGAGCAAGAACCGTTAACAACGACCTTGATGCTTCGTTCTGATAAAAACCTGGCAGACTAGTTGCATAATCTCTTAGGTATTCCGTACGCTGTGTAAGGAGTGCCTTGTGCCAAACCCGATCAAAGGCCTTAGCGATATCTAGGCTAACCGCTCACCCTTACTCTCTATAGCCTCCGGTATGTGAGAGACACTAGAAGATCACCAGCTGAGCGACAGTGGCGGAAACTATACTGCCGATCGCAAATAAGCTGGTGCTCTTCTAGGTAACCGAGGAATTGGTATTTAATAATGTTCTTTTTTATGTTTTTTGGTGGTGGTTTCTAGAAACCACCAAAAAGTTGTCACAACGTTTGATTATGTTTGGTCACTTTCGCATTTATAATACAATCTAGATTCAGTTTGTATTACGGTTTTAGGTAAATACTCAAGTGGTACATATGGTTATATGAGATTTGATCTCATTCCTCGATCCGTGGCCATTTTTGGCATGCAAATATTTTACTTTTCATCAGAGACTGTTACTAGTTCCAGATATAAGTGTTCAGAAATATTAAACTACAAATTTTCTCTATGGGTAATGATAATGACTTTTTTAATAATCAATAATGGGTCGAATCGAACCCATGTCCAAATATGCCGGAGGCAGCTACTACCAACTGAGCTACGGAGCTAGTCATTGGCTTACTTATCATCCAACCCAAACGTATATAGATAAACTGTAGCCCCTCAATACCATGATAAGTGATAACAAAGTACATATACTTTGTTATATCACTTATCAACTCGAAAATATGAGAGTAAACAAAAGGAACAGTTTCTGCCCGCAGTTTTGCTTGCTTTGATATATAACGTGACTTACAGAAGGATAATAATAATAATAATAATAATAATAATCTTTATTAATTGACTTAGTGCTAAGATTAACATAGTAAAATAACATCTAATTAAAGGTAAGAATACACTATGCCTGAACTAGGAAATCCTGTGTCTCAGGCGAAATAAGGCTAACATATGGGTAAATGATCAAATAATAAAAAACTATTCAAATTAATAAAATAACAATCTGTAAACTTATATGATAAATCAACTTAACACGATCTAAATTAAAACATTACTTTATTTTGTTACAGTTAATAACTCCTCTGTTTCCTCGTAAGATAAATTAAGCAGAGCATTGTGTAGAGCTCTTTTACAATTTTGATTATTCATTGCATAGATGCATAATTTCCGATTGAGTTTGTTATAGAGGTACGGCCCTAGGAACATAAAGAATCTCATTGCGAAAACATGTTTCACTTGAGTGTTGTTAGTGCAGACTATATCGTTCCGTCTTTTGTTAGTAATTTCGGCATTGTAGGGAAGAGCTTTGTGTTGTTTTAAGACTGTGTTTACTATAAATAGCTGCCGAACTGTTAAAACTTCACAGGACTTATATAATAGGTTAGTTGGATAGAGAAAGGGACGAAAAGTGGAAACCTTCAGAACTGCTCTTTGCGCTCTTTCTACGGCTAATATATATGATTTACACGCTCCACCCCAAGATGTGATACAATAATTGATTATATTCTGGCACAGTGCAAGATATATTTGCATAGTTAACTTAATATTTGCAATACAGCGCAGTTTCTTAAACACAAACATTAATTTTCGTATTCTATTACTCAAAACTTCAATATGATTACTGAAGGATAGAGTATCGTCTATTATAACACCTAGATATTTAATATGATTAGTAATTGAAATGATAGGGCAGTTACACATATTATTGTTTATAATGCGATTACACTGGTGTGCATATATAAGTGGGTTAGTTACTGGCGATTGTGATTTCCGCATCGTGAATTTTAGGTATTTTGTTTTGTCGGCGTTTAGGGTTAGTAGGTGACTTTGAAGCCAGTTATTTACAATATTGAAGCCGAGTTGTGCATATTCATGCACTTCCGCGTCTGTACCAGCTGAAAAAAGTAGAGCGGTGTCATCAGCGTAAGATATTATTTTAGCATGAGATAGTTGAATGTAGCATAGGTCATTAATGTAGATTAAAAACAAGGTACTCCCCAAAATACTTCCTTGTGGGATTCCAAAGGAAGTATTTTGCAAATAAGAGCTGCTTACATTATCCATTTTTACGCACTGACACCGATCACTTAGATAGCTTCTAAACAGTTTATGCTGTTTTCCCCGTATGCCGATATGTTCTAACTTGTTGAGTAAAATGGGGATAGAAACAGTGTCGAAGGCTTTTGCGAGGTCTAGAAATATACCTATAGTCTTATTACCTTTGTCAAGTTCTTTCGCAATAAAATCTGTGAGGTGGTGCACAGCATCAGCAGTGGATAGTTTAGGCCTGAATCCAAATTGATTTTTAGATAAAAGTAAGTTGTTTTCTAAATAATGAACTAATCTGTTATTTATTATTTTCTCAAATATTTTAGAAATCGAAGAGAGTAAGGATATTGGCCTGTAGTTCGTGACTAGTGCCTTGCTTCCTGACTTATGAACCGGGACAACCACGGCTTTTTTAAGACACTTAGGAAAAATTCCTTCGTGCAAACATTTCTGGAAAGCAAAAGATAGTGGTGGGGCAAGGATATGCCTGTATTTCTTGAGTACTTTGGTGGGGATATTATCCCAGCCTACAGCACAATTATCTTTCAACCCCATGATAATATTTTCCACTTCCCGAATGTCAGTATCCAAAAATACAAAAGATGTTGATTGATACTGATTAATGTCTGATTTAGGCGGATATAATTGATTAGGAATTTTTTCGGCAAGAGTTTTACCAATATTAACAAAATAGTCATTAGTATTATTAGCGGCAACTAGCGGGGAGGAATGTGATTTTAATAAATTAGAGGACGATTCGCGTTGTTTTGATGTGAAGGTGACATCTTTTATGACTTTCCACACTTTTTTGCTATCTTGACCGGCACTGTCTAATAAGTTTTTCTCATATTGGGTCTTAATCTTTTTAAGGAGGCTGTTACAGAAGTTGCGGTACCTTTTGTATGTCGCTTGTATCATTAAATTATTTTGACAGGCTTTGGCCTTCATGTGCAGATTATCTCGATGTCTCATGCAGCGAATGAGCCCCGGTGTAATCCAGGGCTTTATATTTAGGTACTTTTTACTTATTTTAACGCTCTTAGTATTTTTATTTAGAATAGATTGTATGGTGTATATTAGGTCGGACATACAAGATTCTGCGTTAGCTGAATCGTAAATAGACTTAATGTCAATATTACGGAAGTCGCCTTCTAATCCATTATGGTCTAATTTGGCAATGAATTTAGGATGTTTGATTTTAGGCACCTTTAGACTAAGTGTTAGTAAAGCGGCTTTGTGATCGGTTACCGAGGAGTTAATCACCAGAGCGATTGCAGGCATGCCAGATTTAAGCATTATGTGATCCAAACAGGTGCCACTTTGATGTGTTGGGAGTGTGTGCGCTGGCAGTAACCCGTTGAACGAACAACGGTTTAAATACTCCTGTGCCGCCCTATCACATTTACCTGGGATGATATTAATATTTATGTCACCTACCAGTGCAATATTTTTAAATAAAGATAATTTTTGAAGATTGTTGTGCAGCGACTCTAGAAAAGGTTCTATATTATTGAAAGATGGTGATCTATACACAGCCAATATAGCAAAATTGGTTGCAATTTTAACTAACAGGCAGCTGCAGTCCTGAATGTTCAATTCTTCAACAGATACATTTAAGGAATTTCTAGCATAAACTACTACTCCATCGTTTTGATTACGACTTGTCTTTGTATTATGAGCACTATAGCCATTTATATACGGTAAGTTGTAATTGTGAATAGCAAGCCAGCATTCTGTTAAAATAATTATGTCACATTCCACGTTAAGCCTTTGCAATAAAGTGCTGAAGTTATCAATATTTTTATAAATACTGCGAATATTTTGGGTTAGTATTGTTAATGCGTTAGAGTAAGTAGAAACTTGTTTTTTACAACATTCAACATCACACAACTTTGACTCGGAAACAGTGAAATTATCAAGATCATTATTAATACTATCAGTCATTTTTAAAGTTAAGGCTGGATTCAAACTATAACGCGGCGCTCTTAGGCGCCTTCATAATCTATAGAGTTAATGTACCTTTGCTCGGCTAACTTTTTGGCAGGACAATCTAAATCACCTGTTTTGTGATTACTTGGTTTTTTGTAACGCAAGCAAGTTGCACATTTTGCTGACTCCGCTTTCTTTGGGCACTCGCTCGTTTGGTGACCTAGGTCGCCGCAATGTCCGCACGTGTAGGCCTCAGCTCTGCATGACTTAGCCGCGTGACCAAATTGTTGACATTTGAAACATCTGGTCACGAGAGTAAAGTCCCGCACGGGACAGGAAGACCAGTTCACGAACACTCTGTCTTGGGTTATGAGGGCCTTACGTATAGTAGCAGAGACCTCTATTATATAGTTACAGGTCTCCGCATCCTTCCTTCCAGATTTATGGCTCAGCTTGATAGAGTCCATGAATTTGTCTCTCGTCATATCTGGGATTTTCTCACACAGATTCTGCTCGTATATACATTTATATACCTCTAGCTCGGGCATATTAGATGGTACACCAATTACCATTATTCTTGGTCTGCGCTTGTGAGGCTCATCAAGAGTTAAATCAGATCTTGTCAAGTGAACTGAGTTTTTCAGCTTCTCAATGTCATCTTTAGTATCTGTGCTAATGATAACACCCCCATTTTTGGTCTTACGAAGCCCTCTCACATGGAGCTTCATTTCCTCAGGGCTAATAATTTTTTGTACTAAGGTTTTTGTTACATCGCTGGTTTGGAGTTTATCCTTCGGATAAATAGCTACAGAGCTTATGTTAGTGGGGCGGATATAATTATTGGTACTTTTTTTTACCATGTCTGCAAAGGAAACTGTTCCTTTTGGATGTGAGGACTCCTGGATGCTCTGTTGCAGATCCTGCAGGCGTTCCGATAGGTCTTGTTTTTCTTTCAGGGTTTTTAGATAATTTTGTGCTTGGAAGGTCTTTTGCTTGAGGGACTGGTATTCAACAGCCATCTGAGATGTGCCATGCCCTACCTTTCTACACAAATTATTAATTCTTAACTTTTGCTCAGAGTTTAATTTTCCGTCTGAAGCAATCGCGCACACTTCGTTGAGGCACTGTTCGATGGTGGTCATCCAGCTCTGGATCTCCGTCGTGGGCACAGTTTCAATGATCCCGGTGTCATCTTGTGGGGGCCGCGGAGTGTGGGCGGTGGACTCAGCGCGGGGAGTGGGAGTGGGCGGTGGGCTGCGCACAATTTTACTGCTTCGCCCAAACGGGCTATCCATATTGCTTATATTCTTTTTTTTTTTTATATTTGAAATCAAAACATATTCAAAATAGATTGATAAAATACACACACTGTCATAACTTTGCACTACTACGTTACTGCTGAATCTAAACTAGGTCAGATCTTATTGTTTATTAATTTGAGCAATTATTGGGCACGTCTTAACTCGGCGAGTGCCTAGAGAATCATCCTGATAACTCTGTAACTCTGAGGATAACTCTGTATAGCTTGTAGATAACTGATAGAATACATATATGTAATATGTATTAACACCCAGACACAAAATATCCATATTCATCACACAAATGCTTGTCCTGAGTGGGAATCAAACCAACGACCTACAATGCATAAGGCAGAGCTACTATATACTAGCTATGAGGCCAGTCAAAGCCATATGAATAGGGATTCGCGCGACAACATTCAAGAACAATTTTGGAGATCGCTGCTAACGAAATCAATAAATGCTTAGTAGCCATTTGCTCTGCGTGCAGGCTAGTATTTATCGTATTATAGGCAAGAGCTTCGTGTGCTCTGACCGGCGGACAGAATCGCTGTCTCTTTCCTACTCGCAAACGCAATGTAGGTAAGCTGAGTGTAGGTATGTATGTATCTGAACTTTAGATTGGAGTGCCCTGTATTTAAACCTTCAGACATTTCATACTGCTACAATTTTTTTATTAACTATCGTTTGTTTTGATAGTGTTGTCGAACAGTCGCCGAATTTCAATCCAAATACCGCTAGTTCAATCAGATCCAAAGGATCACCCATACGAGTTCATATTCATGCTTAATTAATAAATGTGCACAATACAATATTCTTAAAATGCAAAAAAAGAATACAGCAAATATTAAAGCCATTAAAAATGTAACATCTACCTATTTAGCCTGGGCCACTGTGGTAGATTCACTCTCAATTGTGAACACTTAAGCCCAATAGTGGGAACATTAGAGGCTGACACAAATACTTGTTTTAATGAGTGACAAATACATAAGTTTAGCCAACTTACAGCTGCTTTGCTTGGCTTATATCCAGATGCATCAGTTTGCTGGCAGGTTGGAACCAGCTCCTGAAGGGAATCGTAACCCTTCTTAATTGCATCTCTCCTTTTTTGCTCAGCCTGAAATAGAACAGTACATTCATTTACATTTTGGTAATAGTGGATATACAGAAATTATGCAATTCATTATCTATCTATATCTATCTGTAGAAACTCATAGCCTCTTAAACTTTTTCTTAATTTCAGTAACAATACAACATTATCATGTTCTAACACAATGCCTGCATAAAGTTGTTAAGGCTATCACAAGCAAATAGTCCAGACAAAAATATGTATTTATAATCTAAGTTCAAACGCTTTATTTTAGTAATTAGTTTACCTGAGTCAAAATTTTTATACTTACAATTCTGAAGAGCATACCCTGTTAGCTACTAAATAATAAAATTGCAAGAATGTATGATTTATATCATATTTATTCTATGTTCTGAAATAATTCTAGTAAAATTGCTATTTATACCTGAGTGTGGGCTTCCCGCCTTCTCTCTTTAAAACTCAGAGCTGAGGCCTTGTTGTCTCCACTATCATCTTCATCTTCTGTAAAGTGATTACAAATGTATTATAAAAACTAACTCATGCATGTAGCATAATATAGCTTAGTGATTATATCTTGGGCCATATCTCTACAGCAGTTTCGGAATTAAAGAGCAACAAACATAAATCAATCTATTCACAGAAACCATACCTGTGGATTTATGATAATCTGTAGGTAATTCATTGATTAGGAATAGTACATTACATTTTTGTTTATTCATTATAATGAAGATAAGCTATTTTTGCCTGAGAATAGCTAAGCGAAAGGAGCAAGATAACAATATAGTACTATCTGGAACCTATTTCATTTTAGTACTTAGTTTACCTGAGTTGTGATTGGAAGACGACGGAGTTTGATGAATGTTATGGATGGATCCACTACTGCCGCAACGAGGATACATTTTCGAATTTATCACACGTGGTAAATCAGACAAATAAGTTTTTAATGGTTAATAATTATCACTTGGCTATAGCGATGAGAAACGACATTATTTTGATCTTAAATCAAGAATAAGATTTCGGAAAAACCAAATAAGTCATATTCATTGCCATATAACCTGTTTGAAGTTTTCGAGATAATATTTACAA
The DNA here is from genome assembly GCA_921293045.1 of Aplocera efformata. Taxonomy (NCBI): domain Eukaryota; kingdom Metazoa; phylum Arthropoda; class Insecta; order Lepidoptera; family Geometridae; genus Aplocera; species Aplocera efformata. The sequence continues at coordinate 5,034,664 of OV121045.1, forward strand.
TTACGCAATAAAAACAAAGTGAATTTTAATAATTTTCAACTCCAGCAACAAACACAGCAAATGAGCAATATTGTCAGATGGCATGTTAAGAATCTTACGAAAAAACAAGACCCAAAAATTTACGTAAAACATAATAGAATTATAATAGGATAGGTTGTTTAGTTGGAATAATTTTAAACCAATTACTTTTGAACAAGTTAATACATATTTACAAAAGAAATATGAAAGAAGATAGAATACAAAAAGTACTTTTTGTATTCTATCAATTATCTACTTCCCATATTACAAGTTACAAGCTATGCTTACTTTGGCGGTATGTGAAATATGTCCATGAATATTTATTTAAAAATCGAAAAAAAAACGACTTCCTTTTTTTCATCCATTATTTCTTGTCCTTATGTGGTACAGCCTCACATTTTATTAAATACTATATGGATAGGCCAACTAAACGCACTGCTCTAATGAGACAGCGAGGTTTTTTTCGATTTTGTTGACTTTTCAAAAACCACTCAATTGATTTCGAAAAAATTTAATGGGACTAAGAAGTACCTATACTCATTGAATAAAAAAATAATAATTTTCCGAGCCAGTTCAGGCGTCTTCGAGTAATTGCGTAACATAAATACAAAAAAACAAACAGTCAAATGAAAACCTCCTCCTTTTTTGAAGTCGGTTAAAACAACAAACATTTTTATATTATAGCAAAGTTCTAAGGTACCTTCTGCTTTCCTATAGGGCCATGGCATCTGTTTTATATATTATAAATCTAAAATATTTTATATTTATTATAATGCTTAGGTTAAAACAAGTATGAAAAGGTAAGGTTTCCTAGAAAAGTACGAATGTATGATTTAACGAACATAAAAAAGTATGAATCTTGTACTTTTAGTATTCATATAGTAGCACTGGAATAACGACACAAACAGATTATAAAACACAACAGGCAACACAGATAACTCTATTTTTAATAATGGCTAATTTACACATAACTAGTCGTCAAGCAGACTACTATTTGATTTATAGCTACAAAATATTGATTGAGGTGCACGTAAAAATTCGGCTCATACGTACTGTATTAACAAGAAAGAGGTAATTCAAAGAAATATTTAAACTCATTTTTTTAAATTGTCGTAAATTAGAACTATAATTATCGCTTTGAATATAATTATATACTGTATTATATGATATGTAGTATATAATAATAATAATATACCGTTGCAACATAATGTCTTGCAGTTTCAGTTGCATAACTTTCATATATTGTATAATAGCATAATAGCTTAATTATTATAATTAGCCCCCATATATGTAAAACGTTATGGTTATACTTAACATCCAAAATATACGAAACAATTTCAATATCACTTATTAATCTAAACTTACAGAGATTATCATAAAGGTCTTTTCAGCCTGGTCAGAAGTTGAATAGGTGACCGTTTAGTGGTATTTGAACAGAGCGCTTCCGTGCTTCATAGGGCACGTTAGATGTCGGTCCCGGGACTCACTCACACGAAATAGCAATAACCTTATATTTATCAAAACCGTGCATCACTAAGCAATCTATTTAAGTATGGTAAATTATTTTTGATCTTTATACATCCACTCAAACAGTGTAGGGTATGCCTTTCATGTCACTTCTTCCTTTCCCTTCGCCTTTCATTCATCTTTCATTTCGCTCTATTTGTCAACCATGACCACAGACTAGGATAGAATACCATGACCTAGTCAAGAATCATCCCCTCCCATCTCTCCATTCCTTGTCTATGCTGCTTGGTCTATGCTATGCCGTTGTCTATTCCTGACCAAACCAACAAAAAAATACTTTTGTGAAAGCGTAGCGTTTTTGAAACTACTGCGTTTCAGTTTAGCTTATTTAAAAAAGAAAACGCTGTAACAAATTTCTCAAAAAAATGTGCATGAACTCTTGACTGGGTGATTATTTTGATATTTTACAATATCTAACGTTCGCTAACCGAAGGAATCATACATAATTTCTCAAGTGATTAGTTTCCGATCTAGCTACCCATGGCCACCATTTTAGAATTTACTGGGTGCTCTCTGAAAGTAATATATTTTTGATGAGTGAAAACCATGTATATTTTTGGTTGGAAATCCCTCGATTTGTTTCTCAGAACTTTATATTTTACGTCGAAAAATAAATACTGGTCGAAACTTGAGTGTAAAAATGTGGAAACGTCGTTGAAGTTAGGGATCACAAATTAGCTTCGTTTTCAGAAGTAACATCGGTAAGCTGGCTAAAATGGTGTCAACGAGGCAAATGAGTAGCGTCGGAGGTGGCAGTGGGGGCGGCGAGGGCTCCGGGCCCTCGAGCTCGGAGCCCGTGGCGGTGTCTCGCGTGACTCGGCACTCCAGCGCGCTACTCCCGGGGGGCTCATCTCCCCATGCTACAACATCAAAGTGCACCTCATTGTTAACTGCCCCTAAATCTTATACAACAAACCTGCTGGATCTTCCGGTTGAAGTCATTGAGAAAATATTCTCATATTTGGGATTCAAAAGTGTCTCACAACTCAGAATGGTACTATATTTGAATATTTTTTAGTTTCACCTTTTTATTCTTGACTGCTAGACTGGAAGAACATTCTTCACCTTTGTTTGCTATTCAATTTGTTACTAATTTTATAACATGGAAGTTGGTATTGACCTTGTCTATAGTAATGCCATTAGACAAGATACTACAACTTACAATAACTGCTTGGTAGTAATTGTAAGTATTTCAGTAGTTTGGTAAATTTAATTGCTCATCATAATACAGATTAGATTTTCACATTTAGATGATAGATTTTAATGTAACTTAGTCAGCCTACTTCCCTAAAGGTAACCTCAATTGCAAACCATCTCAAGTTTACTTATTATTATTATATTATAAGTACATAATATATGTGCGTAGAACATCCAAATCAACTCTGTTTTATAACCATGAAACACAATTTCTACATCAAATATTGGCACATTGTGAATGAAATCACACATCTCTGATAAAAATTCTACAATTTCATCATTGTGGCTTGGGTCACTGAATGTATAAAATGTAATTTTACATCAACAGGTAAACCGCCAGCTTAACATAATATGCAGTGGTGTGTTGAATTCCACATTTCAACGTTTACAAAACCAGATGTTACATAGATTCCAGTCTATAAAGGCCAAGATGCCGAGAAGAGAGTCAGCTCGCCGGAGTCATCCTTTGGCTTGTGAATCTGACATTATTGAGACTTTGCATATGAGATTGAGCTTGTTGCAAATGACTTTTGGCAAACATATTGAGAGGAAACATTGCTGTTTCTTCCCGGGAGAGGTAACATACATGAAAATCTTTTATATAATTGTAATGTTTTTACATATCAAGGTAAGCATTATGCAAAAGAATATACAGGGTTATGAAAACAGGTAACTGAAAAAATATAAAAATCAATATATCCAAGAAATTTATCCTCTAACAGGAAAATAGCCATACATATATGAGCATACTTTTTGTATTGTTTTAACCGTTCAACAAAAGGAGGATGTTCTGTTTTATTGTATGTTTGTTACACAATATATTGGTCAATTATGGACGGATATGTAAGATTATTTTTTGAATTGATAGGGTGTTCATCTGTGGTTGTCCCAAAGAATTTTCATGAAACAAATATTATCTCTTAAAGCAAGCAATATATGGATGGAATATTTCACTTTTGTTTCCAACTGTTGTTTCTACAGTCATGTATTGTTTAAAAGCCTTATTATTTTCCAATTGGACTAATTCTAATTTGAATTTTGTGTTTATTTTGTCTATTATTTGAATACTTTGAATGTTATTGATCTTTTGATTTTGATGGTTGGAATAACAAACAGCTGAATGATGTCATGCAAATGGGTAATTTTGCCTCCAAAGTTAAGACATATACCAACCAACCATAGTCTTTAAAATATCTGAGAGGCAATTGCCATGACATTTAAATTAATAAATAATAAAATAAATGCCTCTATTTCAGACTTCAAATGTTACATAGCTATAGTAATAAAACCTAAAGCTCCCTAGATGAGCACATCAACAGTTTGGTCTGTTAGTGTCGTTTTTGAAATCTAACAACCTATATTATAGACTATACAATTCGGGATAAAGTGGGGTTATTTTAGTTAAATAATATGCAAGGTATTCTTATTGTGGGTGACTAGGCCTGCACTGATGTCCCCAAGAAATGTATTGTACATTGATATGAGGTATATAAAGGTGTTTTATATCCACTGCTATGTTTATACTCTCAAAATGTACACTTTTTTTTATAGATTTTAGATGAGGTGTACTGTATTCTGTCATACTTAAAAACGACTACTAAGCTAGCCAGGCCTTACAAAGTGACCGATGAGCTCTTTGACCTGACAACCATGGCTATGGAATACTTCAAAGAACACATTGAACCTAACTTGCCCGAAATCACATACTTTGGTACAGATTTCTTTGATATTACTACTGCATTTTCGCGTAAGTATGCAATCTTTTGTACATAATATTTCATACTTCAACAAAAGCTTGATATGATATTTGTTATCTTGCACAATTGCACAATATTTAAAGACTAATGTTTTGATAGCTTCACCATGTTCGTAGGTACATTTTTTTAAATGGTCAGTGTATGCTTGCTTAATTTACCTAGATCAAGTTTATATATAATTATTGAGCTCATTTGAGTTCAATAATTTTTGAGCATGGGTTTCATATCTGTGATTATATTTATGAGACAAGTAGATGCCTGATCTTATGCCTATAACAATAATAAGTCACCTACTTAAAAAGCCCTAAGCCAAATCACACTGCCCATAACACTTGGACATGGAGATGTAATGTCTTGCTCCCAAGCATGGAATGGTAGAAAATGTTATGGTGGAAGTATTTCTTCACATTGTAATTAATCAAAATGTTGATATGTATTTATCTAATAAATATCAACATTTAAACATATAACATAAAACAGGTTATTGATTTGAATTCAGCTGAAAACCTCTAGTCAGCCCAGATTTGATTACCAATTTTCCACTTACAAATTAATCAATAATGATTTCCAACCAAACTAAAGTAAACCAGATGGCATCTTCTCTAGGGTGCAGGTTACTGGACTTGCACTTGATGTCCTGTGTTGGGATGTTTTGTGAAATGTCTCCCTTTGTTAACTAAACCTTACCCCAGCTAAATCTGGGTTTCAGCATTTTCTCTGTAACCTAAACCTGTCATTAAATTGAAAAGAGACCACAGCAACTATAGTGTGTATAGTGGTTTAGTTGTAAATTTTAGTTTGTAGGCAAAGTTCTTTTGCTTTCTTTGTAATATGAACTATAGTAGACTCATTTAAGGCAATCGATGTCGGCAACGATATAGACTACAATCATTACCTAACCAATGTTTCAGCCGGTGAGAGCAGTAAGTCCTACATGTGTATGGACTCGCCGCCACAAAGTGGTTTCGAAGCGGCCAATACTTCGACGGCCGCAGCGGATCGGTCCGCAGCGCTAAACATGTATTTGGAAGAAAGCTTGCCGCCGTCGCCGCCGCCGCCACAAAGCAATATGGTGCTGCGGAAACGGATACACCGCATCAAGCAGGGAATGAAGAAGTAAAGATTTTCAAATTCTGTATACATTTTTAGTTGTCAACTTATCTACATCCTGTGCCACTCGATATCGTATTTTGATGAAAGCTTGCCGGCACCCTTTATGCAGGGGATTTAGTAGATCACAGTTCTAATTAAAAGTAAGGAAATTGAGCTATTTGCTCAATTACGGACAAACAATACCAGTCTGTAAACTTTATGAAACATCAATCCCCAACCAAAAAGAAGGGTGTTATTAGTTTAATGGCTGGGTTTGTCTGTGGGTGTGGTCAAATCCTTGTGGCAAAGGGATGGTATGATTTTATAGAGGTTTATTGTAATAAAGCTTGTAAATAGAAGATGTTTTTTAGCCATGTTTAGTAGAAATTGGTAGAGGAAGGAAGGAAGGAATTTCAAATATTTTTGAAATGGTCAGGTACAACGATCAGCTATCGGCGCTGCGCAGCGACCTGCGAAGCTGCAAACGTAAGACCGCCCTTCAACAGAAGCAGATCGCCGAACAACAGAAGCAGATTGCCGAGCAACAGAAACAAACCCTGGAGTACGCCAACCGTCTGGACGATTATGACAAGAAGAATGAGGAAACCAGCAGGAAGTTTCAAACTTTACTTCAGGTAATAATTAGTTATTTAAGGTCAGTCACCTCACAGCCAAGGTTGATGTCCTGAAGGTTGTGTGATTGATCTCCGCCCACGACAAATATATGTGTGATCAACAGATGTTTGTTCTGTGGTTGTGTCTGTGTAATTTGTACATACCAAAAAATGATATGGAGAGTAATCTTGTTCTGTTGTAATTGTTAGAGTAACTTATGTAATCATTGTATTTTCTCTTCAGGAGCTAAATAAGTGTAAAACGGAGCTTCAATACTGGCGATCGCGCTCACCCGCGGTGCCGCCGCTGTGCGCTGAATGTGGAGCCTCTCTGCGCCTCGATTCACTTGCCCAGGTCTGTACTTACAAAATATCTACAATACCTTTTTCAACAAAAATAAACGGATTGCATCTGTCGAATACAAATCAGACATTTTTAAAATTTGCATTACGCAGTTTTCATTCATTTCTGTCACCATCCAGTTGTGTAATTTTGTTGTGTTGAAGGACGAGTGGCGGAACAGGCACCTGAAGTGTGTTACCTTTTTGTCTCGAGAGTTATGGACGTAATTCGCCCATACTTGAGCTTTGGGCATGGAGGTGCCTAAGTTGTATTGGTGTTGTCATGGGTATAGGTTACTGCTTAACATAAGGCGAGTTGTCAGCGCATTTCATCACTACATTGAGCTGCAAGCATGCTCCATGCAAGTCGCGTTCAGAAGGCGTCATACGAGCGTAGGCTCGTTCTACGCTTAATGAATATTGATCTGGTGGTGAATAATTTTGATGCTATAATTTCAGTGGGGTGCTGGTTCGAGTGCCGAGTGCGCCGATGACTCGATCGCCGTTGAAGCACCGCCCGCCGCCGAATGCGCCACGGAGCTCCCGAAACCTGACCCCAAACCCGAAAAATCCACTGCCACCAAACCGGAAAAATCCACACTCACTAAACCGGAACTGCCAAAATCCGACTCCAAACCAGAAAAGTCTATTAACAAACCGGAAAAATCCACAGTCACCAAAACGGAGAAGTCGAAGGATAGTAAACCGGAATCTAAGAGCAAAGTGGACAAAGCACGTGGGGAGTATAAGACGGATTCAGGAGGCGAGGGCTCGGGGACCCCGCCGGCTCGGCGCCGCGCTTCGGCCGACGCTTCCGCTTCTCCGGAGCGTAAGAAGCGTCGACTTACGCGTCCTAGGAAACTATGAATCCTGACACCCGGTAATTCGACGGTATGATAGCGGTTTGGTGAGTTATACCTTTCCATCACTCAGGGCCATAGCAATTACGCTAATTTAAGCTGCGGTGATCAGCAATTTTGAGGCAGCGATGCTGTGTCCGTTTTGGTGACTTGGCGTTTAAATGCTGTATCGAAACAGTTTTACGATGCTGTGGCATTTTGGTGACTTTGTTCAGAGCAACACGTTCAGTCACTTTATCAAGCATCTGAAATACGACTAAATCCTGATGTTAACAGTAGCGTCAGTCCTTAATTGTTTGTCAAACTCGACATGAAATACATTAAAAGTACTGTTGTTTAACATGTTTGCTCCATATATGAGGGGAACATACAAAAAATTGTATATACGGCACATTTCAGGTAAAACCTCTAGGCCTAGACGGTACTGGTACGGTGGCCACACCACCAGGCGATGTGCGAAATTTAATTGATTATGTCTTGCGAAATTTCAAATCTACTTCAGATATCGAGTGTCAGAACTGAATATAATTGTTTGGCGTACCATGACGGCGACACGACGGCGATTTTGGCGCGATTTAAGATCAATATGCAATCTCTTCGCCTGACCTAACCTTTGCGGCGATGTAGACATACGATTCTATTCTATATTTTCGCGTCGCCGTCGCCGAAACAGAGCGGCCTCGGCCGTAGGGTCAATACATCACACAACACCCAATACTTTCGTTTGAAAGACTGTCATATTGAATGCTTGTATACAAACCACAAACCCAATTATAATGGCCACTGATGGCAAAACGTCACTGTTGTAATTGCAGTAATATGCAGAAAATTTTAATAAAAACTTGAGCTGTTGTATCTGTAGCAGTTTAGATTTGTTACATTCTCTGTGTAATTTGTCACGAATGTTCCATATTGAGTTTGAGCATACAATTTTTTGTTTAGACTACTTGAAGTTCTAAGGACATTGTCTCATGACAAAAAGAAAACATAGCCTTTGTTGGCAATCATGAAGATAACTCATACAATTAATATATAAATCAACTGCCTTTTCATAAAGCATGATTACGATCCAAATTCTTCCGCAAATACAAAACATGTTGTCAAATGTTCAGAATATTCTACTGGCTTAAGATTCAATAAGATAAGACTTGAATAACACACATGATTCATTGAAATTACCTCATAATGGAACATAATAATGTGTGAACTAACGATTGAGACAATGCAATCTCAATTTTACAATTATTACTCCTGAGCAATTACAGAATGATGGCCGCAGGCGGTAAATATGCTGATGCTAATCCCTGCCTTTATTAAACATCGACTCAGAAAAATAATACTATTGCTTCATGTCATGACCAAGCCTTGGATAACATCCGAGAACTTGTGTGGTAAAATTGTACAATAATTATTGTAAAGGCGGAATCAATTCCATTTCTTTGATAATATTATCAATGTTATTTTTGGAGAATGGTAGAGAACCAAACTCGCTTTTGACGCGAGCATAAATGTATGTAGTCTGATGAAAGATTGTTGATTAATGTTATTGTAAAACTTTATGTACGTATGAAGATCCGCATCCACTAAGAATTGGAGTCCAAATTTTTGAATTCGCTCATGTAACGAATTAGTAAGTCTAGGATTTATAAAATAGGTTAGTATTTTTAAAAATAATTTTAATAATAACTTACGCCACACTGTAAATGATAATAATTTATAAAGTACTTGTTTTACGTGTTGCAATATTCAAAGTGGCTAGATTATTTCTAATAGCTCAATTAATAAATATCATCAAATAAAAGTCACCATTTTGTAAACAGAAAGTACATGTTTTTGGTTATGCACTGATTTCGTTCAAATGCTAATCATTATTATTTCAGGGCAGTATTCACAATACCAAATGGATAAAGATAGATATTCTATAAATAAAAGTTTTTTTTTATATAGTTGTGCAGGTTCTAGTTGTGTCATTGAGGTTAATAAATTGTTCCGAACTGTTTTTCAATAGGTTCGTTTATAGAATAAATTTATTACACCTCAACGACACAATGAGTTTTAATTGAACTATGTCTTGTAACAGTTTGATTAGTATCTTATTGGAGCGCTGGCTTTATTAGATATACATACTTAGTTTCGCGTGAAGGCGAATAAAATCTGAAAACTAACAAGCTGTTTCTTGATTGGTCTACCTTTCAGTTTTCTCGAATATTGATCAATTGAAGCAAATTTTGTTTGATATTTACAATGCTTTTCAAAAACCGTGGTTTATCCACATCATTATCATCGTACGATAAAAAAACCATTAAAACAAAAAGGTAAATTTACGAAAATGTAAAATCCCGCCACTTGGTGTAATGCCAATGAGCTGAAATTGTAGCTAAGTACTATGTTGAGTATGTCAGCTTTAAAACAGAAACCCTACTCTTTTTGCGTTGGGGGTTAAAAATTCAACTACTCGGCGTTATTTACAGTTTGAGCAGCCTTCCTGAAACTGGGTGCATATCTTGAAAAACCAGTGTTTTCTTGAAATAATTTAAAATATCATAATAGATTTTAGTTCTAAGCTTTTACAGCCCTGATTTTCGATGTAAGTAGAATAGTATATTATTGTGAATAGAGGTGAAGGTTGAAATGTTGTTTATTTGTAAATATTTTCAAAAAGTAAATGACACGTGTAATGTATTGTACAAAATAAGTTATATCTATGACTGTATATATTTTGTGACATGATGTATAGGTAGGGGGCAGTAGACGTGCAAAAAGCTATTTTCCATAATGTTTTATGAGATACGCTTGTAGGGTTTCACACAGTTCTTGCATCATGTCACTCGTCAACAAAACATATCAACCGAATTCATCGAGTTGTCACCCGCAAAAAGTGAGTGATTGATTGATTGACCATCGTCACTCACAGGTTACCCACACCGTAGATAACTGGTTTACAGTTACATCAAATACGCACAATATTGTAGCAACATAATTTAATGTAGGTAGGTATTTATATTGTTTATTTAAAACATTGGCTTTTTTCGATTTTCTTGCAATATCTATTTTTCATTCATTCACCTTTAATTAATAATCAAAATTTGCTTTTTTGTAGTGCCTATTTGATTCCATGTACATATTTGTTTACAGTATTTATCGCTTGTTCTAATCATCATATTTTTATTTATGTATTTATTGTTTTGCCATAGGGGGCTGATTTGTTATGTAATCAAGGTTAGCATCCGAATACTTGCTCACTGCTATGATGTGACTCGTTGCAATCGTAACGTAAGTCGCCAATGGCCCCAAAAGCTCTTTGTTGTGTATTTCTTAGAAATCAAAGTTTTATATCCATATGTATGTGTCTACTCTATCCTCGAGTGATTATTTGAGGTGAAAGGATTTTAATGCTTCACCTATTTGGACAATAAGATTTGTAGTTACCAATCGTCTGCAACGTCTGCCACAGCAACGCGGGCGCATTTGATTTTATCACACATATTTTTGGAACTTAATGTGACAGTACAATTTAAATTTTTATATTATTACATAAATTGATAAATTCAAATGCGTGTCCGCGTTCCGGCGAAGCGAAGCTCGTTCGATACTTTGCCATTATAATTTGTGTAAATAGTTACGAATGTACATACTATGTATGCTGTGTGTAGGACTGTAGATTATTTCACATATTTAGAGATGTAAGACGAATACATAATGTACACATTGTGTTCGTATTTGACGTTTAGAACTAACTACTGAATTTTCTTGATTCTTGTACCAGTGTTTCTTTTATCCCCTCTCGAATGAAACCCTGAAAGGCGACGCCTAATAATAATTTGTAAGCGTCCTGTTTCGTACTGGTTATATTTTACACGACGTGGTGCAATTGTGTAGATTTTATTTTGTATTATGTACATGTCTAAAATCAATGGCTATGATTTTTAAACGATCTTAGTGAGTTTAAATATACGAAGCACACCCAGGCAATCTTGCTAAATATTCCTTTTGTAATTTATTTTTCTATTAAAGGTGAATGTAACATGTGAATGAGTTTTCACTATTATAATTTAGCAAATCTGTTTTATTTAAGGTACATGTTGTACATACCGTACATAATACTATAGGTTAAGTAGTCCACTTAAAATCATTTTCTTACGTGAAGGCGAAAGTTGGTGTAAAAAATAAATTTATGGATCCCGTGAGACTGGGACATGTCATGTTGTAAAAGATTAAAAATGTATTTTTATTGTTAATTATCTTTTATTAATAAAGTATTTGTCTTGAGTTTATGTATTAAGATGTATTTCGGAGGCAATGTGGAACTGATGAAAAACTTCTTGTGTAGGATATGATTAAATATAATTGTATCTTTGTAGAATGAAGTACATTGTGTGCCGCCTTATCACGAATTGTTTTCTGATAGTTCATACGCTTTCCACTCTGTAATCAAAATATTTAAAATTATGGGACTTGAGATTAAGAGACAGACACATTATGAGTACTGAGGTTTCATAATAAGAGTTTGTTCCCACAATCACAGCTTACAGGCCGTTTTAATTTCCGTGATGACGTATGTAGTAGTATGAGCGAGTTCACATACTTTACAGTATCTCGGCTGTAGTATAAGACACCGATCACGATCCGTTCCGACAAGATTTTTCTTAGAACGGTGCCAACAGAATGTATGTGACGGATCTGCTAAAAACGGTCATTACTATACTGGAACGCTGTCTGAACTGGCACTAATGCAGTCATTTGTTAACGCTTAGTTAACTAAATCAGTGGGCCTGTTATCCGCGGCTTGTCACAAAATACACAAAACAGTCTCATATCCAGAGTAAAGAAGATAATAAACTATCTATTTTGCAATAACTTGAATGAAAGAATGCCGATGTTCTTGAGAATTAAAAAATTGATTAGCAATGAGCGTGCGTGGCAAATTTAATACGCGATTTGGAAATTTCACGTTTATTCTCTTACCAAATGGCTACTGGTATTATTATTTTTATATTGAATCCTGCATGCAATAAATAATCCTCAGCGCTTATAATGTGTATGTGAAACCCAATGTATCAAGTAACTTAAAAAAACTTAGGCCTGAACTGCTTATAACTCCAAATTGTTTTCGTGCTTTCATGTGCAATAGTGCAATAAATATATGTAATTAAGTAAAATTATCCATTGAATGGTGTTTTCCGCAAAATATGCAGTTTTTCTTCGATTCGAAATAGAGATGGGTTAAATTAAGGTTTATAAAATAATTTGGTTTAGAAAATTTTCCTATCGCTAAAATCTGAAGGTTTATGTTGAGCTCTATGCGAGCGTACAACCAGCAAACTGTCAATTGCTGTATATCCTCTATAGTTATAAAATATAGTATTTTTATTAGACGAAAATACAATAAATGTGTGAAGTCCAAGAATAACTGTTTTTTAATAGAATTGTATCGTGCTTTTACAAACCTGGTCCGTATTCTAATATTAAAAATAAAACTTTCAAAATTCAATTCAATCTTGCTAGCGTCACAAAATGGTATTCTGCTAAACTATCAAATATGTTTAGATTAACTAATTTAAACAAAATATTTAAGACCTGTTTTATTTCTAAAAATTTAAAGTACATTCAAATTTATCCAATAATAAAATGACGAATTTCAATCGTGCTGTCAAATAAATACGAGAGTTAGTCATTTATAAACGTTTCATAGCAAGAATTACGCAGGAGGTACTGTTTTGTTTTATACATTCTTAGAATTCGTAACGTCAGTCAAAACATTTAAAAAATTAAGTAGGGTAATTTCGTGTCCTTCGATTTAATGTTTATATCACTGGGGCATTATAATAATTAGCGAACTAATCAATAATGAGGGTTACAAATAGGGTAGGTAATACATGTGCTACAAACATGTTACTGAGCTAGCAACATGAACCAAAGAATTGGCGCTGCGCCACAGATAATTTAAGAGTAGCTGCAGCAGTTACGTTAATGATACCCCATTTGCTGCAGCGATAATTTTTTTTTTGCTTACCAGCCTACCTGAGTCCAGACTCTGTTATGGGAATTCCATACTGGACAAAGTAGTTTGTGGGCGGGTGTTGCTTCCTCTGCACGGCTAACATATTTTGGAAAATAAACTGACAGCCCCTGACAACTCATAATTTGACAAGTCCGTTAGATTTCCAGTTAACCTTTATTAAATTATCCGTCGTGTCATTGAAATAATCATTACTTACTAATTTATGAAATAATTTTGAATTAGTAGGTAAAAATGTTGTCGTGACTGAAACATATTAGATACATTAAGTTTCTATGTTGCCGACAAAAAGCAAGATCAATTGTACGCCATTATAATTCAATTACTAAGAACCGTGTTTATCGGGTTAACATAATCATTGACGCGATATAATTCTTCCGTGTTAATTTCTCTTGCATTATACACAGGAGTCTTGGCGTCTGCACCATCAATGTGCCTTCCACACAAGAGCTGAACCACTGCAATTGTCCCACAGTTACAAAGTCGCTAGAAAAAAAAAATGCTCAGTATTATTTATGGTAACTTTAAGAGAATTTTTTAACAAGCCAGATTACAATGTCTTAGTTATTAAGTTACAAATATAGGAAAACTCAACCAACATGACTTGATGGTAACGATGTCGACAAAATTTAGATTAATAAAAATTTTTTATAAACATGCAAGTACGTTAAATGGTAATTTAATCTTTGGGTAGAATCAAATTAAAATAATATTTACTGTTTCTGGTTTAATGTATACGTAAATGAATTGACAGTGAACCGTGAAGTGTTTAATATCCTTCAAACACTGGATAACAATGGGTAGGTAGTTGTTTTGTAAAATTTTGCAAACTTATACCTAACCACAAATTCATTTACAGAATTTGGACACAACTGGTATTGGGTATAATTTTATTATTATGGTGCTAACAAGACGCGCTAATGACAAAATAATGTTATTTTTCTTACCTAATTGAAATACTTGAGATCTATTGAGAAAATTGCTCCCTGATGATCTCACTAAACAAACCTACACCTACATACATATACCTTAAAACACTTCCTATAAATATTCATCCATTGTCAGATAAAACTCAACTTTGTTGAACCCCGGTTGAGTGTGGTACAATTTCTCGACATCCTCCGATGCATTTATCACATCTCTCTATCAGGTAGCCTTTTTTTTTTTACCGCGGGAAATGCATTTACGCCTACCCTTCAGGTCCGGGGGAACCTGAAGGGTTATGTGAGGCTCCCAGACATATTGTCCGTCCTACTCACTGAAACCCGCGGGTTGCCGTCGACTGCTATGGTGGGACGAGATAGGATCGATCTAGCATTCACTATCCCGCCCCAACAGTGTAACCATATCGGTGGTCACCTATGCGGGGGATCCTTGGCAACGTAATGATGGGATCCCCCTCAGACATAAGGAGCCGTGCTAGCGGAATAGGAGTCCCCCGACCCCTACCCGTTGGCTCCTTTACTGAGGAAGAGCAAGGAGGTGAGCATATCGCCTCCTTCTCTCCCCTCTTCGTCTGCGCCGGATCGGGTCCGCTTCTGCATCATCCTCCCTGTTCCGCTCCGCTATCTCCTTCTGCAGCATTACCGCTTCGCAGAAGGTCCCTACTGCCTGCCACGATCTTTCACTACTGAGCATCGCAGTGATGATGCTCGGCAATGAAATCTCGCCTCCTATTATGGAGCAAAGCGTGTGGCGTTGCGAACCCCATGCCGCACACTCCTCCAAGGTGTGGGAAGCAGTGTCCTCCAATGCCCCACACTCATGGCACTCTGGGGTCATTTCCCTTCTCGCGATTTGGTGCAGATACTTTCCGAAACAGCCATGCCCAGAAAGTATTTGCACCAGTCGGTAGGTAAGTAACCCATGTCACCTCTGCACCCATTGATGTAAGACCGGGCGAATGGCGTCCACTGTTCTCTCTATCAGGTAGCCTATTCTACGCTCGATATTACATGTTTTATTTTATCGTTTTTATACTTAATCAGAATGATATCTTAATATGAGGAGAATCATATAATACGAGAAAGCTTAACGGTTTTTCGTGTTATCAGTTTTTCCTGAAATCTCTTGGTGAAAATCGAATTGTATGTATTAAAACGTTAGAAACGTCTGGTCTAAGTCTCTTGTCTATTAACCCTTAATTTCAGAACGGATAGCATTTTGTAGGTTTACACAACATAATACTGCAAGTTCTGCGTAACCCGAGGCCGTATTCTCTCACATTGGGCGTATAACCCCCCAGAGTTGCGATCACGGGATTCCAGCTTCGCCAACACTATACAATTTTGGGAACCATATTCGCGTCCGTAGGTACACTCAAAATCTATACATGTCCCCTGAGTGCAGAAGGAACAACCAAAAGTAGCAGTAGAAAAGTAGCAGTAGCAGTAGACAGTATTTCTCAGGGCGAACTTGGTACACCAAGTTCGCCCTGAGAAATACTGTCATCAAACCTAGTAAGTAATCCGTTAGTGGTACACTCGCATTGCTGTCTGCCGATGAAAGGGTGGGTTCCAGTGAAATTACAGGCCTATGAGACGTAACATCCCCGTCACAGAATAAGGGGCAGAATGCTTTGCGATTTTTCTCATACTTGGATAGGGAAAAGGACCAGAGTTGTTTTGCAGTTGTTTATGATCGACAGAAACCTCTTAACATCAAGTGGGTTATCAGCTCGTTACATCATAAAGATAAAAAAATGCTACAATTAAGTAAATCTTTAACTGTCTTGACGAAAAGCGAATAACGATACAAGAATTTGTATATAAATGTGTAGGTATCTGACTGATGTGGCGTTGCGTTATATGATGTAAGAAAAGCTTGGTTTTGTATAATACCATTTCACTTATTTAATATATTTAATTAAGGCCAACAGTACTTTTGATACTTTTATTTTAGTTCACCAACAATTACAATCCATGTGTTTTCACTTGCTGCCATGTCATTTTTCACATCCCATTACGGGAACACACAGAATAACAAAATAATGAACAACCTGCTAAGGGCCGATACACACACCATGTCTGACACCAGAAAAGCAATTAGGTTCGACTAAACCTACCGTCCTAGCTTTCATGCGTAGGATTGATAAATTCATTACGCAAGAAGTTGTTTGAAAGCCTTTTGTAAGTAGCTGTTGGTTCGAAACCGCCGGGAGTGGAGCGCAGACAAATAATACTTACACAACGTGTAAATACCGGTAAATCTTTAGGATTTTTCGTGCATATTTAACAACTGAACACGTTTTTACTAAGACGTAGGTAAGTGTTGCCTTAACCCAATTTAATTCCTATATATAAAATCGTGTAGAGGCCCATTTGTGGTGTAACAATAACTCTGCTAACTTTTCATCAGTAAAATAAATCATTCCTTAATAATTCCATAACCAAGTAGAGCGGACTTATATGACCCAGCAACAACAAGTTACATATACTAATTTGTCCCCGGAACCTATTATATAATAAATCTATACAGTTTTCCTACATGGAGGTTTAAAAACAAAAAGTCTATCTTCGCAATAAGTAGGTACCTCGCACGTGATCTTATAAAATAATTGATATTTCCAAGTAATTTCTTTAGAATTCAGCAAGGCACTCATAATTGCTACCTACGTCGGAAAAAAGTTTTTGACTGAATTGTCTTATAGTAGATTCTTATATAGTAGATACTTATATTCAAGTTATATTCAAAGATAACTCTGCACTAGGAATGCCTGTGTCACAGGTGGCGTGGATACACAAACACCCAAGACTACCAACAATGTCAATGGTACCATAGTAAAGAACCGATGATTTTGAACTTGTTTCACTGTTTTTATAATGAAATCTTGGACTCAAATTAAGAATCCTTGTGTAGCTATTAGGAGTACAAATAAGATTCCGCCGTTTTATTGTAGATGGCGCGGCACGGAGTTTCGGTTAGCTTTCGCAGATGATAACCGGCTTAAAAAATAGTTTGGACATTCAAGAACAACATAACCTATTAATATCATTGATTTTATATTGGTAAAATATAATTTTTATAAGTTGAAAATGTCAAAATTTGAGCCAAGTAAGCGTCATTTGCGGGAAATATTAGTTTACTTCTTTAATTTAAAGAAATCTGCTGCTGAGGCGCATCGATTGCTCGTAGAAGCATATGGTGAGGTTGCTTTGAGTGAGAGAACGTGTCGAGAGTGGTTTCAAAAGTTTAAAAATGGTGATTTCGACGTAGAAGACAAAGATCGCAGTGGAAGGCCAAAAATTTACGAGGATGCAGAATTGGAGGAATTATTGGAGGAAGATTCATCTCAAACACAAAAAGAACTTGCTCTAACATTAGAAGTCACTCAGCAAGCAGTCTCACATCGTTTAAAATCATTAGGAATGATTCATAAACAAGGAAATTAGGTTCCGTACGAATTAAAGCCGAGAGATATTGAACGCCGATTATGCTTAAGTGAAATGCTGCTAGCTAGACATAAAAAAAGGGTTTTTTACATCGTATCATAACTGGTGATGAGAAGTGGATACATTATGACAATCCAAAAAGAAGAAAATCATGGGGATTACCTGGCCACGCGTCAACATCAACAGCAAAACCGAATATTCACGGAAAAAAACTTATGCTGTGTATTTGGTGGGATCAGCTAGGTGTAGTGTATTATGAGTTGCTTAATCCGGGCGAAACAATTACTGGAGCCCTCTATCGAACACAATTGATGAGAATGAGCCGAGCTCTGAAGGAAAAACGCCCTCAATACTATTCTAGACACGAAAAAATTATTCTTCTGCATGACAATGCTCGTCCACATGTTGAGGCTCCCGTGAAAAAGTACTTGGAAACACTTGATTGGGAAGTGTTACCCCACCCGCCGTATTCACCAGACATTGCACCGTCCGATTATCACCTGTTCCGGTCCGTAGCACATGCTCTGACGGCGCAGCGGTTCACATCTTATGAGGATACCAAAAATTGGGTTGATTCGTGGATAACCTCAAAAGACAAGGAGTTCTTCAGACGTGGGATTCGAATGCTGCCTGAGAGATGGGAAAAAGTGGTTGCAAGTGATGGGCAATATTTTGATTAAATATATATTACCGTTCTTCTACAATAAATATTTAATTTGTGTTAAAAAACGGCGGAAACTTATTTGTACTCCTAATAAGTAGATAAGGTATCACCATAGGTAGTAACGCTAATCACAATAGCGCTCTGTTGGGGTCCCGATATTTTGAGGACCAACGCCGCTGGGGCCGTGGAAGAGTGACTCCGTACTCGTAGCCCCAGCACTAAGGCGTAGTGCAGGAACACAAAGGGAGTTTTAGTGTATTCCTCCATCGCTGCTATTTATAATTAGTGTTGCGAGTGAGTCACACAAAACCCCACGCTTCCCCAAGGCGTGGGGCATACGCAAAGTACTTCCCCCTTATCAAAAAAAGGTAGATACGGTATCCTAGATATGATCATGGATGAAACAGTGATTTCACTTAACTACTAGCCGAGTTAGGAATATAATATAGATTTCACTAAACATTATGTTACATATTGTTTATGTAAAAAAAAAACAGCAAGTACAGATTTTGAAACTAATTCACCAGGTTAAATTATTGTTTATCCTAGAAACCCTGTTTTTTTCATAACTGTTGTACAACATACGTAACTAAAGTAGCATTTATCGTCTACGTATAGCTCTAGAACTTTCAATTCATGCATTTTATAGTCCGGAAAGCCTGACACCGAAACCAGCTGACGTCCTTTCATTATAATATAGGCAGGGGAAGTTATAAGCGAGGGAAAATGATTACCCACTATTGTCTGTCGCGGAGTCGACACAGGCGGCCGTGGAACAAACTGAGTCGCAAGTTACCGTTCACCGCCGCGCCCGCCGGTACAACTATGTTTTGAAACGCGTTAACTTATAAAATATCTAGACACAAGCATGAAAAAAAGTGTAGTTTTGACAATTCCTGACTTAAAATAGTTTGTAAAGATAATGCAGGTCTTGGTATCTGCGTGCATCGTTCTCGGGATTTTGCAAGGTACGTTTGTATTTTTGAAAGTACATAATTAATTTAATTTAATTTGTATGTACCGGACTCGATATCACCATATAAGTATAAAACAAGCGATTTTTTCTTAATTTAGGTATTTTGACTGTACTTAGTAATGGGGATTTTGTTTAGGTAATATCTAGCATAATTTATTATATTTGTAATTGGGGAAATAATTTATTAAAGTTGTTAATAATGTAGGTAGGTATGACCGTAATATAATAAAAAGTATGTAGGTAAATACAGGAAAAATAAGCAATTAAAAAAGGGGTATTTGCAATTCCTACTACGAGTATCTTGCCTTAAAGTCTTATATCTCCGTATATAAGTAGGTACCTAAATAATTTTATTTTTAGGTTTTTTGGAAGAATAATCGTATAGGTATGTTTATTATTTCTTATAATCGTCTTTAGGAGATAAAGTTAAGAACTGCGAATGATTTGAACCCGAATCCGACCCAAAAAGGGCAGTATGTTTACCTACTTATGCGTGTAAATTTTGACATGTCCAAAAGATAGTTTACTTCCACTAGACTGCGTTTTGTGCAGAAATCATTGTGCAGTCGGGTCGATGTATCTTTGCTATTTGGAAGTTGGCTGCAAACAATAAAAATATATTTTTGTTCAATGTTTCATTCTTAGTATGAGCCAACATCAAAGTAGTCATGCTACAAAAGGTAGAAAAGCCCAATTGTAGTTGGTAGGTCACATCGTGAAAATAATATCTTTTTTAAACATGTTTCCAAATTATAATTTGAAGATGTCCTTGTTTTGAGTCAACAGTGACAAAGTGGTAGCATGAAAAAATAAGGTACTACGTACAAGCCTTGCTAATTGTTTTGAGCTACTTATCTTACAAAAGAAATATACTAAATAGATATTCGCAGAAATGAAGAAGACATAGCAAGTTTTTGTCGAAAGTTGTAAATGAATTGACTTCGTTAGCTACATCCGCGATCCTTATCTTGTTGTTTGTTCTCTTAGGTAACTAACCAACTAATTAGGTAACAGTAAACGATCTCTTAAAATTAAAATCTAGGACTTCCTACAGTTCTAGATTAGACAGAACTAGCCGCTGTCCGCAGCTTTGACTGCGTCGACATTAAATTTATGCATTTATTCTCAGTCATTCAGCGGCAGAAGAGTTTTATAATATAATTACTGATGATTGATGATGAATCATTTGATTGATGATGATTATTCATCCACAAACAGACTATTTACCGAAAATTCTTACCGATTTGAAAATTTATCGGGTTTAAAATATGAAATGCCAATGACTCTACTTAGGGGTAAGTAGAGTCATTGATATATTCATATTTTAACAAAGAGAATGAAATGAATCGTGTTCCATACATACAAATTTGTAACAGCACACTTGAATAAGTAACCTATGATGGTAATGTAAGATATCTTTGGTAAATGTTCAGTAGTACATAGTATTCGTAGGTAAGATCACATTTGATTCATTAGTACAAATTACCAAAAATACATTCGGTTCAGTTTCATTTTCTTTTCTATTTGAGGTTTTAGAAGTAAAAAGTCAGTTGCATTCAAATATTTGATTATTTCACCTTATTATATTTTTTTTTATTTACAAAAGAAGTCCACGGATTTGTCAAATCGGTTCGCCACCAATATGGCCCCAGGACTTTTCAGTTCATATGATACGAGATTCGAATAGGTATCGAATGTGATAGAGTAGCATTGTAGATATAGAGACGGTTTATCAACATTTGTGGCCTCCCTTTTGGATTAACTCTAAAAGAAAACACGCAAACCGTAGGTTGTACGGATGCTACGTATTTCTTAGTGTTAAAAAAATGTATGATCAAAACATACAAGCTATTAGGACTATCTGGTTTCACACTGAAACCTATGACAAAATAGGTTGAGACGGGCTGCAAGTACAAGCTTCATCTTAATTGACATGTGAAGTGAGGCAGAAGGACGCACAGAATTCTCTAACCTAAACAAGCAAGCTTAATTTGCTCCTATAGTAGGTAGTGAGAACCGAACTATGAAAAACCCCACAGATAGGTCAGGGGCTAGCTTAGTTTAACTCGCAACGTAGCCTGCGGTTTAGTATTGACTTTTTTGCCTGTTTTTGTGATACTGCGACTGGCACACGTAATGTTGTAGAAATTCGCAATTAGGATATTGTGTACAAACTGATGACATCACGAATTCTTACCACGATGAAATTATCGTGACTTTTCCATTTATTATTTATTTCAACAATGACTAGATCAGTTTAGATAGTGATTAGAACAACCGGTTACGGAGCTAGCTGATTTCTATTAAAAGATGCCTATTATTATATAACTTTATATTATAATCAAATTTTACACATATCTTCTCCACTCTTAAAACAAAAACAAGAAAGAATTAAAATGAAGTAAATTTTCACTAAAGGTTTAGTTAAATAAGTATCTTTAAAAGATTTAAACCACACATTAGGGTTCCCTGTCACCACACCCTTACCGTTACCGTAGTCACATGCTACCTGGCTGAGTTTCTGTAATAGTGATGATAGGGGTCTTAAATTAAGAGGGTTTAAAGGACTTGGCTGATAAACTGACTTCAATACTTTCATCTTTTATATTTTGCCCTTAGTGGTTCTTTCTTCTTTACACTTATTAGAAAATTTCATATCAAAAAATATAATCCAAATCAGTTCATAACCCGCCGAGATATAATGAAGATTAAAATACACAGCCTGATTGAAAACCTCCTCATTTTAAGTCTGTTAATAAAGCCAGAGCATAATATTGAGGTTCTCAGCGGACAACATATTAATACAACATATTCTCACCGCCACACCCGGCTACTTGATCAAAAACCTTATATTAAATGCATCATACAGAAAAACTTAAGATCCTTCATTTGATATGTTACGGCAGTGCGTCACAATGAGAAACACCTTCATTTAATATTTTTCCTGAATAGTCAAACATAATGTTATGATTGCTCGTCCTTGTGCCAGACAGGTTGACAAGCGCTGAATTGACCCGAAATAACGGAAGTAATATACAATAAGTGTTTATATAATTTCGTGAATTTGTCATGAACATTATATACTTATCTGGGTTAAACAATAATAGGTGAATTATATTATAATGTATTGTTAGTTATCTTATGGAATTAGAGTTAGAGTAAGGACAACGCATAGAAATGTTTTGACTATAGTTAAACTATAGTCAAAACATCTCTTCATACACTTCTTCATAGTGATCTATCTAGATAGGAATAGAAGGCGCACTACTTATGATTATAACAATAATAAAATGACATGATATATCAAATATATAATAAGAATCAAATTTGGAAAAAAATTGCAATTTAACTTGAAAAGAAAACTATCCGATCCCAATTCCAACAAAACTGGATTTGGGAGAGTGGCTTGAAAAACGCAATTGGGGCATAGCGCCCGGTACGCAGAGCGGGTATTAGTGTCTTCGCGGGACAAATGATAAATTGGGTTATCATCTCGTCACACGTTCACACCTGTCATTCGCTAGAGAACGGTTTGTATGTCTTGTCCTGTCTTAAAATAGTCTACTACGAGCACAAGATCATACGTAATAAAAGTTGCAATCAGGTTCTAAATTAAAATTATACAGATGAAAATTAAAACAATTTAATCCTAGGTACCATCAAGACTTATCAAGTTTGACGGCGGCTCCATAATTTAGATCTTATTATATTGTATTTTTTATATCAATAATATAAATCGATTTGTTATATCAAATATAGCAGTTGCGGGGTTTGGTGGTGACCTCTAGCACATCGTATACGGCCGCACTGATATGCAAGCTGCAAAAAATAAGAAAAATAGCATTTCCGTTATAATAAAACATCCTTTTTCTGTAAAAAATTCAGCTCTAAGCTTAAATTTCAAAGGATTAGAACCCTTTAAAAGGTAGTACAGAGCTACGTTGTAATACGGCTTAGTAATAAGGTTGCCTTTGTCTTTTAGGATTACTTACATGGTAAACCATTGGCACCAGACAGTTATATAGTGAACTATGAAACTAAAGTGTGAACATCGGGTCCATAATTCCAAATCTTAATATATATAAATTACGTGTCACGATGTTTGTCCGCGATGGACTCCTAAACTATTAAACCGATTTCAATCAAATTTGTACACCGTGAGCAGTTTGATCCAACTTGAAAGATAGGATAGCTCACATCTCAATTTATGATCGCAATATTATCATATGACAAAAACGTTAGCCACAGCAACGCGTGGCCGGGTCAGCTAGTATTTTATTATATTATCATAATACGAAATCAGAACTATTACTCAGTTTAATATTAAACTGATTTCACTTCACGACATGGCGAGTTCTTCAAGCTTCTTAAAGCATTGCACAATCCGCGAATATAAAACAAAAACCGGTCAAGACTCATTCGTATTCGCACTCTTGAGGGTACCAATTATTTGTTTTACATAAATTCCTATCCCAAAATCTTTACAAGAACGAAAATTCAAAGCAACTTATGATTTTGATAGATCGATTGATTGATGACCTAATTTCTAAGTCTAGAAACGAATAATTGAAAAAAAAAAAATTGATGCACGGTCAATTTTTTCTTCCCTACTACAATTAAATAAGGAAAGTAATATTGAATAGTAGTAGTACTATTCAATATTACTTTCCTTATTTAATTGAGGTTCATAGTATTAACCTACTTCCATATATATATAGTGCCAACAGCCTCCCGAGTAAAATGGCTGTGACATACAGACAGATGAAACTATAAGGCTTTGTTTTCGCCATTTGGCTACGGAACACTAAAAAGCATTGCACTGTGAGAAATTATTAATACATTGCGTTACTGCAAGAAATATTACGCGATTTTTCAACATGTATTCCCAAAATCTGGCCAGTTTATATGACGGTAACTTATTGACTTTCATCATGAATAATCCCTGTTTGGGCGTAAGACTAAAAGTGGGTAAACAGCAAGCCTTGCGCAAAAAGTATACGTCGATGCACATCATTATGATGAAACTTATTAATGGAGCAATAATGTAATATTTTTTCGCATACAACTTTGTTGGTGGATTGTTTTGAGATGCGATGCAAGGTTACGAGGCCGACTCACCCACAGGATTCATGTTTGCTATTCATATGCATTTATATTAGTTGCACCCCGCGGTTTCACTCTCGTAGTTCCCGTTCCTGCGGCAATACGGGGATAAAATAAAGCCCATGTTACTCGTTGATAATGTAGCTTTCTATTGGGGAAATAATTTTTAAAATCGGTTTAGTGGCTTAGGCGTGAAAACGTAGCAAACAAACAAATTAATTCACTTTATAAGTAATAATTCACGCATTTATAATATTAATATTATCTAGGTCATCTAGGTGATTTTATATAGGTTTTAAATAATTTTACGTTTTATCAGTTTTTAAATTTGTTTATTGTGAGGAATTGTATTTCGCTCGGGTTTCGAAAAAGCGTACCTACACATAGTAAAGAGGTATGAGTGTGTAAACGTTATTTCTTATTTCTATTGTCCATTAAAATAATTGCTAAACATATGTAACCTAGCAATGGACACAACGAGTTAATTTTTATGCCTAGTATTTACATTGTGATTGTCGTGTTACTTTTCTTAGTGATATGTTTACGAGTGTACATCAAATCCTCGTATTTATATTGACATGTAACCACTAGGTAACATTTATATTTATATATCCTCAAAACTTTACGTAATAGCGCTTTTAGTAAAATAAATCGATACCCGGGACGAAACTATTATTAAACCACTACTATAAGTTACCAACTACTCTAGCAATTTTTTTTCAGTTCTACGTTAACTATCTTAGACAAACTACAAGAAAAATTGCATTTAAATGTTTTCTCCGCGGTGTGCCAATATAATTCTGCACTGTGCATGCACGCAGTCCAGAATGGCACCCAAAAGAATTTAACTGTGCAATTTGGATTAGTACCAAGAGTAATTAATGCGTTTGTTGATATTCGCTTTTGGAATGAAACAAGATCAAATGATGTTTGATTTATAGGCAATTTTGAAGAGATGGAAGGTTGACTGAATATAATTGTTCTCGGTGAGTAACTAGCAACATAATTAACGCTACGACCTTCTTTGACTTGTGTAATATAATTTTGGCAACATGTAATATTTAATGATCTAGTTTGCACTTTTGGGCAGTCACTCAATTATTAAAATTTAAGAACTCAAGGTAGTCGTTAATATTAAAGTAGCCCATTGGTATGGGAGAGGACTTTTTATCCGAGGTCATTGACTCAAAACCAGATGTACACCATTGAGTTTGAGCTCGAAAAATGTACCCATCCATTTCCTTCTCAAACGGTGAACGAAAACATCGTGAGGAAACCGGCCTAATAATAAAAGAGAGACCTTATTCTCTCTTTTTTTTTGTCATTATAACATATGACAAAAAAAAGAGAGACCTTATTATTTAGTATTTTAAATATTACCGTACAAAATAAATTCAGTCCTAGATCACTTTTTGGCTAAAAACAGATGGTATTGCGCTACAAATAAAATAGTTTACATTAGAGAAATCACAATCCGTAGAAAAATCCTACTAATATTATAAACGCGCGTTTGTAAGTACGGATGGATGTTTGTTACTCAATCGCGCCAGAACGGCTGAACGGACCTGGATGAATGGCACAGATATAGATTATAGCCTGGAATAGCACATAGGCTACCTTTTATACCGGAAAAATGTACGGTTCCCGTAGGAAGTCCAACACCGCGGGGCGCAGCTACTGAATATATAAACCCATAGCTATACCCACACAAAAATGTATTCTTGATGTGCAAAAGGTTTTAAAAATAAATATACTACCTATCAATTTTTACTTTTCATTTAGGTATCAAGAGAGATCATGTTTAAATATAGATAAACTACGACTAATATGCTTCAAATGGAAGTGCAAAATAAATAAATATATAATACAATTTTTAGAATATACAAAATAACGTGATATTTACATAGGTACTGATCAATGTCAATTATTAATTGGTGTTCATTCTAACGTTGTTCAAGTTGATATGCACAAAGTAATACAACAGATTTATTATTAAGTAGGTACAATGTGTTCACATGTGATTTTTGTATTAGTGAAAATGAATACAACGTTGTGAAAATTACCTGTTTTATGATGGCACGTGTTAACCTTTATGAACAATAATTATTGTAGGTACGTGACAAATAAAAAAACAAGTATGTAATTGTACAAAAAAATAATGAGTCTAGTACTGGCTTGACTAGCGATTCTAGTTTGTATTGGAAATAGCAAATTAAAGCTAAGAATATTTTTTTAAGCAGAAACAACCATCTAATCAGATATTAAAGTGTTCAAAGTTGATAGAAATCATGTTCCATACTAACTTTTAAGTATGTCCCGTCTATCTTTTACCGTTTCGGCGGGCCTTTCAGGGCACCATCGCCATGAGAACTTGAAAGGATTTTTTTATAATAAAGTCTATTTTAAAATTCAATTTAAAATCCAAACCCAATGTACAGATACGCAGAGATATAAGCTTCAAATTTATAACCTAAAGATGAAATATGTTTAACTTAACCAAAATTAAAACATTGTCATAGAGCTCCAGTCGATCTGCAATGCAGTAAAATGATATTACGTAAGTACATAAATTAAATTGGCTCAAGTTTAATTTTGTCATTATAGCATGTCTATGGTACCTTGAATAGATGGGGACACGCCAAGTAAGGAAATGGCTGAAGTTAAGCACTTACTGACAATCAATAGAAGCTTAGAAGCATTTCAATAGTAAAAGCAATCTTCACGACTGGAACAAATATATTCTTAACTTCGTGAAAATCCTTATTCTGTGGTTAAAGTCGTGAAATAATTCTCACTTTTACTTGTTACCACTTACGTTGGTAAACGATTGTTATAATATATCTAACCAGCGGCCTGTTAATCGTTGAAAAAATTGTTATTAATAATTGTACAATTTGGAGGTGACCGAAATATTTTAAAACAGTACTATGAAAGTATTTATTAATATATTATTCCCGGCTATCAGAATATAAACCAACCAAATCTGACAATTATTGAAAGCTATTTTCTATCTTTGCCAATACATCGCATGACTCGAAAAATTTACGACTGTCTTCGATTCGTACCCTGCTTCTAAATTAGGGTTTATTGTGTTTTTACGTTATGATTCACCTTGAATACCTACATTTAATGAAAAATATATTTTATATGTATTGAAGGCTGCTGGTAACCCTGTTCTGGTGATTGATACAAATCATGACCCTATAGATACATACTTGGCATATCAGGGTGTGACAGTTTAGTCATTATGTTTAAAGTTCTGATGATACCGACGACCACTTTTCTTCAAGCACCAGTCCTTCACATGCAGTTTCTAGGAACTATTTATAACAGTATTTCTCACGATTTAGACATATATGAGTCAGGTTCTACTTTACTATTATAGAACCCTTAAGTGCACATTTTATATCACACCGCATACTTATCAAATAATTGTAGTACCTACGTAACTCGTTTTCTCGTAATAATGGGAATAAAAGTCTGAAGAGCCTACCTACATGTACTGTTGACTAATGAATAGGACAATATCGAATGATACTTATAAATAATTATTGGAGCGGCAGTAGGTAATCATTTGATAGTGTTTAGTGAATCGATTGTCACTGTATGAATGGATAGTACTATAAGTCGCACATATTATTATTTATCCTAGTTTTAAGTTTTCGCATTCTGTTTTTATTTTATACTAAGGAACGGGACGAGCTGACCACCTAACAACAGCAATACGACGTAAGTCCTCCCCGTCAAAAGCATAAGCAGACCCAATTCGCATCCCGTTGCACAACACACAGCAATGCGAGTACACTGCTTGGCTACAGATTACAAAAAACGGAGGTAGCACTTTTCCGAACGAGCTTGTCACAAATTCTACTGGAACTTTAAAGATTTCCCTTTTACCACCCACGGAGTGGATAGAGGCGTTAAGAGTATTCACCTACAAACGCGAGCAACATGGACCCCTCTGTTTATGCCTTTGTTTTCATTAATAGCCAATAAAACATATTCTATTCTATTCTACATGGAAACCTATTCGTCACGTCATAAATTTATACCATTCTTGTAAAACTAAGTTTATGGGATTTTAAAAATTAACATGGCGGCACTTTTTTCATTTAAAATTACACTTAACAAACGTGTGATAGCGGTATGTTATGGATGTTACTTACAAATGACGTAGGATACCTAGGTACATACTTATGCTTTAAGGTTTATAGTTATTATATCTTTTATATTGCATCTGTGGTATGGTTCTATTACTATTATATGTTTAAGAATGATTTGTAGTAGTGATACAACTTGTAGGTTATCGTAAAACTTACGATTTCTCATCGCAAATCTTTTACTACAGTAGCCTGTAGTCTGCAGCTTTCAATAAATTGTAACTCAGACTTATCTACTATAATTTATGTTTTATTTTTATAAAATGGTTAATATAGTTTTAATCATTTTAGTCACATCATATATTATTTAACCACAGGAATTAAATAACTTGTCTAGTAATTAAAAATTAGTGTGTGTGTACCTATATTGTGCGTGAATGAAAAAATAATAAATGTGACAAAATATTGAGTTAAAGCCATGAGTAAAATTTATTGTTATCTAATGATAGTATTTGGTAGTACTAACAAATGTAGCACCATATATTTTCCGAAAATTCTGATTGGATTTTTTTTGTAAATACATCTTTAGTGGAATGTAGGTTACTAACTAGTCCACTAATTAGATAAATAATACAGATAGCACGTGTAGATACCTACTAGCGTGACTGAACCGTACATGGCGCTATTTAATTCATGGCTGTTCCGATTGATCGTCTATGCAAGTATGCACTTCCACATTCACCTGTGATTGCTAGAACGATGATACGGTAAAATACCGTTGGTGTCATTTAAAATGGATGAATATATTATAGTAATTTTCTTCCTTCCGTTTTCCGTGTGCATCAAAACAATTATAGTAGGTATTTGAGGAATAATATAGACTAAATATCCTTTAACATATGTTATTCTTTAACAATAAAGATTTATTCTTATTATTAAATAAGATATTTCTGTATTACACGCCAATGGTACGTCCAGGTACCAAGTTACTTTTAGTAGCACGGAAGGATTAGGCGTATAAATACAACGGCCTATTGGTATTATATAATTAGTGTCATTTTAGATTCTCTAAGGTCCTGACTATCTACTACGTTATTTTCTGATTATTTATTAGGGCTATACAGTATTATAGAGGAACCTTAGTACCTGCGTAGTTCCATGGCAGTGTTCACTTCATTAGCCATTATAGTATCCAAGGCTTTTTCATTCACACTGCGTGGCTGGCTGGCTTACAAAGTGTGTTTACACCAATGCGATTTTCAACGATTGTCGCCCGAAACAATGAGCAACAAACGACGCGTTTTCACAGGAAGATCGCAAGATAATCGACCTTTATTGCCTGTTATAAGAACTCCTTACTCGGACACGGTGTAAATAATAAACAATGCTAGGCTATTGTTCGCGATTGGGCTATTTTCCGTCCACGGTGAAAGCGAGTTTCTAGGACACCAATTCTGACTAGGTATGAGACATAATAGAACGAAGTGTCGCTGTTTCAACGCGTGATGTGACTTCGTCTAATACCTACATCGTGTTGAGATGCGACTTCGTAACACTTCGTGACAAAAACGAGCATTAGCGCAGAGTTCACCAACATCATTCACAGTTTCACTACAAATAATATACAAGTACAAATATGTTTGTATGCCTTCTTGTAGGAAAAATTCCTTGATCAAACAAATATTTCTGATGTTTATGTAATCAGATAAAAAATATAAATAGCCCTAAAATGGTGACAAGCTCGAAACTGTTAACAATAATGTACTACAAGGGGTGGCCTTATCGCTTATAAAGCGATCTCTTCCAAGCAGCAGAAAATAAGTCTACCCCCCCAGAGAATAGGTCTGCAATGGACCACGAGAAGTTAATACATTAGGTACAAGTGATACGGAATGAGCTCATTATCCTTACTTACCTATTAATACCTCAAGTAGCGCTTTTTCTACCACCATATTTCCCAAATAAACCTGTAATTTGATACAAACTAAATTACTGCGGAAGATCAAATATTCTATAGCCCCATTATCGTGAATTACGATACCTACTAACCCCATTAGCGGTTAATAGAATGGAAATTGAATCGAAATTCCAACTCTACAAGTTCTAATAAGATATCTATTGCCGAAAGTGTATAGCCATGACTATTGGCAAGAATAAAAAGGTCGCTACTATTATTGTACATACTGCATTTATTTTTATCAATGAAGTGTCACGCGCGACTACTTATTACGGCACTTTTGAAACAGATCGATTGCAAAAAATTACGGGCATTAAAGCTGAATCTTTATGTTTAGCAGGCGTGAAAATACCATAAATCAATTTATTTATTTATTTATTGGATCACAGCATGCACTAATTAAGATACAATTAGACACATTTTGTGTGATACAAATTTGACATGAATTAGAAACAAAATATAGAAAAGAATGTTAAAATAAGGTTTTATAATATAATGGAATATGTAAAAAAGAGTGAGATGGGGTAAACAGAAAATCAGTTCTAAAAAAAAAATATAAATTTATGGATAGGTATCAATAGCTTCTGATCTCTGTGCCGCAGTGAATAGAACAACCAGCTGAAACTCAGAGTTTGTTTAAGTCGGTGTGCTCATGTGATGCGACATAATACTCGTTCCTTATCGGCGTGGTGCATATAACGAAATACCTATAGGTAGGTACACAGGACTCACGATTTACTTTCCATAGAAAATATCTCTAGGTATGTGTTGTAATATCTGTAAATAGTTTACCTCGGTTGCCTTCAACGATGCAGTTCTCTCTGAAGGTCAAATTTAGCCGTTTATTGACATACTACCTAAAACAATCATAACGACATCATCTCAAGTTAACAAGATATTGATAGGTTCATAATCATAACACGGCCGTCTAATAGGTACGTTTCAAGGTTCAGTATAAAACGCCGAAAAAATTGCCAAATAAAAAATGAATGCCTTGAATCCAAGGCACAGCGAGGTGAGAAAGACATCGCACTCCTCAAGGTGAAGAACTGTTAGGGCTCTATAGGCCTGTGACCAAAGCACAATGGAAATGGAAAATATCCATTGTCGAGACGTTAGGAAATAAACCGTTGAGTCATATTTAGGTGCCCGAGGGGGTTCCACCTTACTTCATGATCATGTAGTATGTACTCCAGTTCTCATGTAAACTTTTGTAGAAATAGCAACTATGTAGGCGCAAACGTATTGCTGCCACCAATATCTGCTGCCAAGCAGTCTGCCAAGGCGTCTGTGAAGCTCATCAAGTACAATACAGGGACTTATATTTGTCATTTCTTGCGCTACAGTATGCGTATATCTCTTATTGTCTTTATTGGTACTGATGTGTGATTGTTAATTTGTGGTGGTATGTGGACCAGTTTTGTTAACATAAAGTTAGATTAGGCGTATCTTCCTATTATAAAAATCATTGGTAAAAAATCTTAAATCAATTAATTTCTGAATTCTCTAAGTTTTTATTGTTAATCTGCATCGGCCTCTGGATGACTAGTGCTTAATTAAAAATCCCTATATCTAGGTAATCTAACTCTTGTTCCGTGGAGCCCACGCTGTTTACGTCCGTAGGTGACCGATAGAAACGATACACCTGTCCGGCGGAACATCAAGGTCAAATGATAGACTATTTTTAACATAATTGACTGATTAAAAAAATCGAAAAGACCGACTTAGTATAAATTAATCCATTATTTTAATTTTAAAAATAAACTACCAAATTGGTAGTATTGGTGATAAAAATAGTCAAAAGAAAGCAAAATACACTATTTACGTTACTTGGATGACATATTTTATCCAGTTATTCTGATTTGATAACCAAACTACTGAACCGATTTTGATGTAATTCGTATGGGACCAGTTTGAAAGTATATTTATTAATATTCTTTCAAACCAAACATTGAGAAATGATGGAGTAGGTACTACTACTCCATCATTTTCTTTTGGAAGAAGGTTGAAAAAAGTATAAAACCTACTCATTAATTTCATGCCTTCAGATAATAAGACTTGCGCCATAAATATTCCACGCATGGAATACAGCAGCTATGGTACAATACGGTAAGTAACACAGCAGTGGATGGTGTGTTTGATTGATATGATAATCGTAATAACCATGTTCCGGTGGTTATAAACACAAAGGCATTCTCATAGAACTTGACCGGTGTTCCTGTACGTAGGTGATTTCAGTGATGCTAACCAGAGCACTATGTAAATACAGGGTGTGGCAAGTCATTGTGACTGTTCGGCATGAGTCAACTATGTGAAATCAAATCAAATATAGTTTATTTAGGCTGACAAACCTTTGGAAAAAAACGATGATGCTTGTAAAAGTATTAAAACTGTGCCGCACACATGTGTGTGGTTCCAATAATTAATTAAACTTTAAACTTCAATTATTACACAGTCATTTAATTCAGTAACAATGTAAATCTATGTGTGTGTGGGCGAGGTGAGTATATAATTTTATGTTTCAACTCTTAACAGGTCTTCAGTATCCTGTTAAAAGTTGTAGCCACTGTAGACATTTCCTTTTGCACTTGTAATGAGGTAGAGGGAAAATATTAATAACTTTATATTCCTGATAATATTATCTGGCCGATATCTTTGATGCAGTTGTCTTGTTGAACACAAAGACAGCATCACATCAGAACGGAATAATAGGTGAAACAGGCTCTTTAACGCTATTCTAAATGAAGTTTTCTTATACGTTATCGATACACGAGGTCATGCACATGTAGTCTTCTTTGTGCATAGTTTGTCCGGGAATTATTGTTATCCTTACATACCTATAAACAAAGTCGCTGCCGCTGTTTGTACCCTTAGATCTTTTAAGCTTGCTGAAAACTGCATTAAAATACGTTGGGTAGTCCAACGTATTTTAACGTGATCTATGTACTGATTTTTATATGTATTATTAATAATAAGTAATTATAATTATGTACTCTTTGTTTTACAAATAAAGCAAAGATAAAAAAAATATAAATAATTCATATTCTGTGAAAATTACAGCCTTCTACTGCTTATAGCTCAAAAGATGTAGGCCCATTATAAGTAGAACATACGGACAGACGTAGTAGGCTTAGTAATATGGTTCCCCTAACATTTTGGGTACGAAGCCCTAAAAAGTATGTAACTGAGATGCAGTCCCTATCATGGATCTGATGTTATATATGATCCTAAACACTTTCACAAAAGAGTAAAATAACTTTAGGCCAGTTATTGAACCGAATCAGTGATATCGTCGGCTTATTGATCGATTAAGTTAAGCAAAAACTAAAATAAAAGTTGTTCTACAAGATCCGGGATCGAACCCGAAGTAGGTGTACATAAAGTCACCGCGATACATCAAGTGGAAGACAAGAGGCAAAAACGAGAAGCAGTTGCTCGTAGCTTAAAAAGATTGTTTATATTGTGTTGTATTTTTTGTTCCAGTCCCCGAACTAATATGCGGCGAAGACTTTGGATATGATGGATCTATAGGTACGTTTGATGTACATTATTCTTAGCAATAAAGGATTATGTTTTTTTTATGTGATTAAGTGACGGAACGAGCTGAGAGCCCACCTGATGGTAAGTGGCGACCCCCGTCCATAACAACAGTAATGCGACTCAATATAAGATTTGGATCCTATACTGAGTCGCATTCATCCTGCTGCGTCCATCACCTTTTTGTTATTAAAGGTGGTATATAAAGGTGCCTATAGCGTTTCTCATGAATGTGGCATCTTATACAAAAATATTTTTACAAATGCGACTGGTGGTTTCATACATTAGTGCGTTCAAACAATAACTCTTCAGCTTTATTCAACTTATAATATTATACTAGCTGTGCCCGCGACTTCGTCCGCGTGGACTTAGATCTATCCCAGCCTAGAAGATAGAAATATAATGAGATGCTTATTATGTCTGGTCGTTACTATTATATTAAAATTATGTTATGATTAAATCTCAAAATACTTTATTTCCGTTGGATTCTTACCATATTACTTAGGTTTTGTTAACTGGGAAGATTAAAGACTTGATCGGATGATGAACTACGTAAGTGAAACTGCAACCATTGCAAATGTATATTTTATAATAATGCTTCTCTGTAAACTATACTATAGAAGACGTATTTTCAGGATATTTCAGGAACGTGCGCATAAAAAAATATTTGAATTGCTAAGGCGGACTGTGCAAAAAGCAACTCAATATAAGGACTACGTCTGATCACTGCGGAACATAGGCTCACCGGAGACTGAATGCGTTTAAAACTAAATGGACAGTTGATAGAAATGAGAGGAATTCTCTAAACTCTTGACTTTCAATTTGGTGCCGTAACATAATTTAGGAAGACATAAATTTATAAAAGAGCAATGGGCACTCCAACATTTAGTTTAATATATTGTGTGATGGGAGTCCAGATGCACTCTAGAAATTTAAACATTCGATGGGATAGATGTCTATAGATAGATAGATAGGGTCTTATTGTTCCTGCGTGATCGCGGCTATAGGCAGAAACTTTTCGCTGTCAGCTATGGTCTCATCCATGATTGACAGCAGGAGATCTTGGGTGGCAGCTCAGTCTTTCTGCAAGGAAGTAACCTCGCAGAAGGAAGCAGCCGAGAGGGTGAGGGAGGAAGAATCTCCTCACCCTGGTAGACGCAGGAGAGTGGGTCGACGAAGGCAGGCGCATGAGCGCCGCCTGCCACCCTAACGGGAACCTCCTGGTGGTAGATCCGGGGAATCTGCCGTCCGACGGATGAAGTCCCCACAGGAGGATGGCGTGCTTCATGTCGGCATGCCACCACAGGGAGTTACACATCGTGTTGGGGTCCCGATACGCGTAGACCAACGCCGCTGAGGCCGCTACCGTACCCGTAGCCCAAGCGTGAAGGCGTAGTGCAGGAACACCAAGGGGGTTTAGTGTGTATTTCCCCAGTACTGCTTTTTCTGAGTAGTGTTGGGGGTGAGTCACACATAACCTCACGCCTCCCCAAGGTATAGGCAAAGTTTTTACCCATTGACAAAGAAAAATCGTCTTATTGTTCCACTACTCTGTTAATGATGTTGAATGGTGTTCAATGCCATTCCCTGGGACACTGCTCAATGTTGTATCAGTGTTGTTAGATCATCATACGCATATGAAATAAGTCCTGAAGTGACAAAACAGTGTTAAATACACAGGAGGTGTGTGGCCGCATGTTTAGTGTTCAATGCATTGGTATAACGTTGTTCCCACAGACTCGAATATTAAGACATGCGTTAATTTCATCAACCTTAGTATCTTCATTTATAAACACCACATAAGAGCATGGTGATATCTATAGGCGGATCTAATATATCGCAGTGAGTTCGGTCCATCGCTTTAACTGTTTTACGGGTTGCCATTGTGCACTGATCCCATACTACTAAGCACAATCACGTAGAACCTTTGCTTTGTCGCTATTTCTAGAAATGTTGCAAACTGGTCTTCAAGTTCCAGATTCCAAGACTTCCAAGTTTTTGGGATTTTAAACATTTTGTTGGCGGTTTTAGTTTCATGTAACTATGTGTATAACTGTTTTACCCAATTAGGAAACAGAGGGAGCAATTTTATTTCGGTTGCGTATTTGGGTCAAGACGGCTTTGGTGAGAAATAAGTCTCCCTTACCAATTTATTGGATCTAGTTGCTCGCGTCCGCAGGTGTGTATCCTTTGATTCCCTACACGTACCCTCTGGGTGGTGCTAGAGCAGCAACCAAAAAGTAACAGTAGAACTTGTGCCAAGTTTGTTCCGGCGAGGTACTGCCACCACACCTGGAATCACACAAGCAGTAGTGCTCGCATGAGACGTATCATCCCCGTCTCGGGTAATGGTCGCAGCAGGATGAGTGCGACTCAGTCTAAGATCCAAATCTTATACTGAGTCGCATTACTGTTGTCATGGGTGTGGGTCGCCACTTACCACCAGGTGGGCCCTCAGCTCGATACGTAACTAACTCAGAAAAAAAAGATAGCTAGCAAGCATCGATATATGTTTCGTTATCATTGTTGAGCTGCATATTCTTTGACAGACTTCCGCTAATTTATAATGATACTTTTTCAATATATGTGCTGCATCTGAATTTCCAGATAATATCAGCAAAATCGATAACAAATGTTGCAAGGGTTATGTACTTTCGCCCCTGATGATGATGATGATGATGTACCCTGAAGAATATTTACCTATGCGGCCATTTTTGGCCGGATATACGGCCATGGCGTTACTCCAGTGTAATGTAGGTCTCCATCAAGTAAATGACTCGTTTGACAGGCAGCTTAACTCGTAATCAAACTTAATCAACCTTTCGCAGTTCAAAGTACAAATAAAAACTAAACTGCCTTTAAACTAATTGCCTAATTAACTAACACAAACTACGACTAAACGTGTCATCTACCTTCAAGCGCCTGCTCGTATTCATGCTGCAATACACCGGCCTGCCACACCGAGTCAAGCATGCAGGATTCGGCAGGCGCGTGTAAAATTTTGAATAAAACATTGAATAACTTTTGATTTTGCGAGGCGATTTTGATAAAATAAACGGTATTCATCAGTCGAGACTCAGCTTAACATTTGTTAGTAATTAGATTTTGATAACTATCTATGGTTTTTGCGTAAAGTGCGTACAAACATTTTTGAATAAAACATTGAATAACTTTTTATTTTGTTAATCTATTTTGATAAAATAAACCCTATTCATTATTCGAGACTCAGCTTAACATTTGCTAGTACCTAGATTTTGATAACTATCTATGGTTTTTGCGTAAAGTGCGCACAAACATACAGACAAACAGACAAAAATTACAAAAATTGCTTTTTTACGTTCTATTACTTATTCCTAACGTCTCCCAGTTATTATTTTGCAAAAATCTTTAATGTACAGACACGGCAAGTCTACAGTTTTATTATATGTATAGATAGTATAGATAGGTAATAAAGTTCAGTGCATTTGAAATTTATAATTTCTATCGCCCAGATATACCTCAATGATGTTTACTGTAATAATAAGTCATAACTTAGTCGCGATCCAATTAACCTTTCATTAATAACTAGCGACCCGCCCCGGCTTTGAACGGGTGCAATTTAGAGTCGTACCTAATTCTATCTTGAAATTCTCAAAATAAAATGCGTAGGTAACGAATATACTAAGCTATGTTCGCTTACAGCGCGGCATTTTTCTTACCTTATACTATACCCGTCGTAACTTCTAAACGTAAGGTCCTATTCGAATAATTAAAAGAGGCAATGATATGTACGTAACCAACTTTGATTATGAAACTATTTAGTTAGATAAAGATTTATATTATAATATGATACGAATCTACCCGTGTTTTGATTGACTTATTTGAACAAAAACTATTATAACTATTAAAGTTAAGTTAATAACCACTATTGTTAGACTTAACTATAATAGACATATAGCCTCGCGGACTTTTTGTGGGAAACGATGAGTACTTTAATTATTACAGTATTACATGTAGTAATGTATTTTATGAACATCAATACTTTTTGCATGGCATGCAAAATAATGACTTGGGTTGCATTATTGAAATATTCGCAGGGATTGCTAAATTTTTGTAAATATACAGCCCATGTTTCTCAATGTTAATTATTATTATTCTCGATGATTATGTAGGAAAAATATTTTTTTGAATAGGTTAGATATTTTTTGGGTTTATTCCAAACAAAAATAAAAAAATACAATCTTTTCTCAGTTCACTACTTTTACCGGTTAATATTCAGTTCATTCTGGGATGAGCAAATTGTTCTTCCTTCTAAATTTATGATGATTAGCTTCACAGCTTAATTGGTAGGAGCTCTGCCTTCTGCTCTGTTGTCCGAAGGTTCGATTCCCACTCAGGACAAGCGTTTGTGTGACGAAAATAGATGTGGGTTCCGTGGATGTAGATGTAGGTTAATTAATATGTTTCGTTTAGAAGTTACGTTTTTTGATGTCGCTGTGCGAAATATGTATGATTATTAATTTATTTATTAAATTTGCAAGCATTAGGCAGGTATGCTTAAAAATTTTATAAATGAATAAAAATCAACATTAGGCTAAGCTTTTTTGGTTACCTTCTTGGACTTTGAGTATCATAAAATAGTATAAAAAGCAGTTATAATCAACTAAGGCACTGTTTAATTACTTAGATTGAATATACTTCGGATACTTGGGCATTGTTTAGTAGATTTCCATAACATTCGGTTCGTTACCTCCTAGTTATGTGCCTACTTACGTAGATTCTAGATACGATTATTGCCGGATGGGTAAATACGTAGATAGTTGTTGCAACTGTTATTAATAATGAACAAATTCCGCAGTTATAGCTAAGGTACTACAAGACTAAGATTAGGTGTAGAGTCACGGCATCACATCCTGAATGCTTGGGTATTTTGACCGATTACCGAGTCACGACCACAAACACATGGAATTATAAGAATTTATAAGTTATTATATAACTAATAGGACCACAAGAAAACCATTCTAAACATCCAGAAAACTATATTTTTTTGCATATAAGTACCTATCATTTCCATTTTTTAGATTAATAATCATTATGAATATAAAGAACTTGGGTTTTTTTTTCGTTTTTTGTAAAATCGTGTTTTATATGATTTTTTATTTTTACGAGATGTACATGTAAACCTTTGGGGGGTCCAGTTGCTCGCGTCCGTAGGTGTGTACCATTTGGTTCCCTACATGTACCCCCTGGGTGGTGCTAAAGGAGCAACCAAAAGTAGCAGTAGAACTTGTGCCAAGTTCGTCCGGAGAGGTACTGGCACCACATCTGGAATCTGCCGCCAAGCAGTAGTGGTTGTATTACTGTGTTCCGGTGGAAGGGTGTGGCTGCCGGTAAAATCACATGCGCATGAGACATATCATCCCAGTCTCGAGTGATGGACGCAGCAGGATGTATGCGACTCAGTAAAGATTTGAATCTTTTACTGAGTCGCACGCATTACTGTTGTCATGGGCGAGGGTCACCACTTACCATCAGGTGGGCCCTAAGCTCGTTCCGTCACTTATTCACATAAAAAAAAAACCTAAAGAGCAAAACCCAATCTAAACACAAAATTTCATCCAAATCGTTAAAGCCGTTT
The DNA here is from genome assembly GCA_921293045.1 of Aplocera efformata. NCBI lineage: Eukaryota > Metazoa > Arthropoda > Insecta > Lepidoptera > Geometridae > Aplocera > Aplocera efformata. The sequence goes on from OV121045.1 coordinate 5,074,435, forward strand.
CTGAGATACACGAAATAACGAAATATATATGTATAATGCAAGAATTGCTCATTTAAAGTAATAAGATAAATTCAATTAAAGTGATAAGATAAATTGCTTATAAAGGTACTAATCAGTCACCATAAATCAAAGAGGTATAATTTGATAAATCTCAATCAACCAACAAAATCCGGTTCCGCTACAATAAGAGGTGCCAATTAAATGAGGTTGAATTGCAAATTTTTTTAAATCTTGTTCTGTTCTAATCCCCCCGGTAATAAGACTTCGTTAAGTATTTGTGAAAATAATAAACAGGGCCGGTATTTTCCTCAACACTAAACAAAAACACTGTTTTACTTAACATAATGTAGGTACATTTGTTGTTTGCTTGCTTGCTTCTCCTGTGAACGGTATAATATGCAACACAACGTTTTGTCTAGTAATAGGGTATCTACCCTTTGGTAGGCGGAATCCTATTACTAACCGACTCCAAAAATGGAGGAGGTTATTATTCAGCTGTATTTTTTTCTTTTTTATGTTTTTACGCGATTTCCTCTCTAATTGTGGACCGATTTGGATAAATCTTTTTATTTTGATAGGATATACCTCCGAAGTGGTCCTACAGAAATTTCATAAAGAAATTCTACCCCTAAGTGCGTTAAATATGTGATGAAAGTATTGAAGTTGGTTTATTCGATTTTCAATCAATTACAATTATTATTAATCCTACAAAGTCTGTCTGCCAGTCCGTCCTTACTTTGCGATAATGCGGTATCTTTGGATCCGCAAACTATATCTGAATCAGCAAAATCAGCAAACTATATCTGAATCAGCAAAGTTCAAGTAAAATTTGTAAATGTACACTATGTATTTTCCAGGGCCATCATACTGGGGGGAGCGGTACCGCGAATGCACGGGCAAGCACCAGAGCCCCATCAACATAAACGTGCTGCGCGTGAAGCAGGTCACGTTGCCGGACATCGTGTTCATCGGCTTCGATGACTCCATCGATGATGTCCACGTCACTAATAACGGACACACAGGTGACGGGCTGGCTTTTGATCTTTTGTACCTACATAGTTAATATGGATACCAGGTCACACAGTCATCACAGGAATCGATACAACAGAATGAACAATCGAGAAGCGTATATTTAATAACACATCAACAAATATACGCAGGTAAAATTGGATGGTTGAAGGGGCCCCCTAAACCAAAATAAGTTTAAGTATCATTGTTACTAGGTAAGCTAAACAAAAGTAACATCTTTCGATGAAAGCAGCGGTAAAGATAAAAGAGAACAATGGGAAGGGTAAGATCGCATCGCAAGCACGCACGCAAAAGCGCACCAAGGAATCGCATGGATACGTCGATATATTCGACGCATACTTTCGATTTCACTGATTTATCTATTTTCATTAACATACATCGTTCATATGCTTCAATAGGTACCACCATTGTCGCCAACAATAGACACAGGTGGGCTCGTCCAATGCAAACATATATCGTAAGTCCATTACATTATGTTGATGACTGTTGAAGCTGCAGACTGTTTAGAAAACACTCTGCAGCTTGTGTAAACCGTACCGTACCATACTTTGATAACATTTGCACTGTTTCTTATATCATAAAACTAATTTCAGCTTACCGTTCTGTTTAATGCAAAATTGTATCGGGATATTAGTTCTTATGAATGTCATCATAACTTAGACGGAATAAGTATATAAAGAAAAGACAGTAGGTTATGTTAAAAATTAACAATTAATTTAAACAATATTTAAGATAAACAAGTCATTTTACGAATTTTTATCAACCCGAACTTTATTTTTGTTTAGAGATAAGAGAAGTTTTAAGCTGCTATCATCATCTTAGAAAAGCATTCACAACTGTAAACTATTGATTTGCACAAGAAATGGCAATATAGCAATTATATTTAAAAAAAAAAACGCTGGAAGTCAGGCCATCCCATTTGGAGATTCATTGAAAGGAATTTGTCCCAAAACTACAAAAAGGCAGACAGACAGTTGTTAACCCTATATCACCCCTCTTTTTAGTTGGGTTTTAAAAAATGAGCAAAGACGGGAATATGGCGAAAAGTTAAGTATTTCATGAGTAACAGGAAAATCAATTTAACTAAGTAATATAGGTGAAATACCAAGAATAACCAAGCATATTTGAGGACATTACTGACAACGACAATTTTGCACTCTCAACTCATGGCTATAAAGTTTTAAATGGAAAAGGCTACCGTTAGTCTGTATTCAAGTAGCCCCACGATTTTCTCATGAATGTGTGAAAAGGTCAACGGGACAATAACTAGCCCGCTGCATACAAATGCATTGCGCCCAGATTAATTACCATAATGTTCCACACTATTGTAATTTTGAAAGTCAGGAAGGGGCAACTGTTCTCTACCTACCTTTTAACGTTACATGTTTTCAATCTTTTATGTATGAGATGAATTACGAAAATGTTTAAATACGTATTATAATAGTGCATTATCGTTATTGAAGTAGTTTTTTATTACGCCTAGAGAAAATAGCCCTGGTTTCGCATGAAGCTTGTAGCTTGTAAGCAAGCAAGTTTTACGTCGAGATTATGCTATATATAATTACTAGGCGACTACCCTCAAATTCCCTACAAGTTTGGGGTCACGAGGTGGTGCAAAAGCAGGCGAAAGTAGTAGCAGAACCTGTGCAAGTTCGTCCGGAGAAGTACGACCAGTAGTGGTGCACTGGTTCTGCTGTATATCAGTAGGACGGTGTAATTACAGGAGAATGAAAGGTTACATCTCCTTCTCAACGTGATGGGCTAACGTGATGCGATTTGGGTTTTGTTTTTTAGTGGCGACGGTAACTATTTAATTTTAAGAAGCCGTTAGCTTATCCCCCTCTTTCATCACATAATAATATCATTTATTTAATTTTTTTCAGTGCTAATTGAAGTCCAGAACGAACCCCACCCACGGGTCCAGGGTGGTCCTCTAGAGGGCGACTACGTGTTCAGCCAGATGCACTTCCACTGGGGCGACAATGACACCATCGGCTCCGAAGACAAGATAAACCATAAAAGGTCAGTAAAAGGTCACACTTTTCCCCCTTAAGTGTTACGCAGAGCTCGAATGGGTCACTTTTTACCTTTTATTTTTACCTATACAATATCGCGGGAACGTAGACCTGACCAGTGGTAAGCTCATTGCCACCATTGTTTTTCTACGAATTCATAGCAAATTGAAGAAAAACTGAAACTGCATTTTTCTATGGGTTTTTTGTTCTTTGTTTTTTGCCTCATCATTTAACAGCTGATAGTCTAATCAAGAGAGGAAAACATCTGTCGGGTCAGCTAGGGTTACTATAGGATAACTATATATAGATATAAAAATCAATTGCTGTTCGTTAGTCTCGCTAAAACTCGAAAACGGCTGGCTGATTTCTATTTCGTTATGTTCAATAGCCAGGACAAGGTTTTTAGACTATAATTTCTTTGAAAAATTCACATGAAAAGTCGGAAATTGGAAAGTACAATGACATTTTTGCCACCATTTCGTTTCACAGCCGATTGTGACTCAAGACAGGAAAATATCTGCCGGGTCGGCTAGTTATTTATATATTGATGCTATTTCAGTTTTCCAATGGAACTGCACATGGTGTTCTTTAAGGAAGAATATAAGTCTGTAGCGGAAGCTGTGAAGCATGCTGACGGACTCACAGTGCTAGCCTTCTTTTATGAGGTAAATATATAATATACCTACAACCTAATCTTGATGTACGTGACCATATCATTTTGTAGGACAATTACTTGTTTACGTACTCACATTTCACAAGTTTAACTTTGTACAAAATTGCCTTACAATTTGTCCAATGGCATACTCATGTATTCGAGTTTAAGTACGTCATTGAACATGCAATGAAATGGAATTTAGGATGAAACAATGTCATAATATCAGGGTGAAATATTCCCCCCCGTGGGTTCCCGCCTTGTCGGGGCGGGGGGGCTTAGTAACCGTGGCCTGGTCACCCACGGTGAAGCTAAGAGGAACCCGGGAGGGCCGCTCCTTTAGGCTTTGCCTCCAAGCCAACTAGGAGCGGCATTGTAGGTGGCGGTGCCTTATGGGGGGCACCGCAACTGAGGCGGGCTGCGGTGTCGAATGGGAGGCATCGCAGCTGAGGGATAGGGGCCGCGGTGGGAGAGGAGTGCCGGTATAACGGTGCGCCGCTCTCCCTACCTACCGCGGCCACGACGGGGTCGCCACCGTTCGATGGCGGACGCGGTGGGGCCGCAGGGGAAGAGGAGTGTCGGTATTGCGAGGCGCCGCTCTCCCTATCCTCTGCGGCCGTAGTGGCAGGCGACGGGGCCACATATCTGACCCGTCGCATGGGGACCTAGGGCGTCTAGACACGGGGTCGTCTGACGCCCTTTCGCTGACCAGGTCCCCGAGGTGGTTGCGACACGCCATATGTCCTGGCGTGTCGCAAACAGAGGAGTGGCACCCGATGCCAACACAGGGGGGTCCGGAAACGGACAGCCGCGGCGGGTTCGCGGATGTGTGTTTTAACGTTCCCGTGTTCCCGCCACTAAGCGGCAGAGGAGGACATCGTGGGGTTTTAGTGGGTCTAGTCCCACATAACCGCTCTGTCTCCCCGTGGCAGGGCGGTATGCGAGTGCATTTCCCCACGGAAAAAAAAAAAAAAAAGGGTGAAATATTGCTCAGCTTGGCTTGTATAAAAATACTTTGAATAATAACGCTTACTAAGTCATGCTCCGAGCTGAAGGTGGCGTTAAAAGAAGTGACATAGGAAAAGTATTAAAGGCCGAGAACAAACCAAACTCGTCTCACAAATGTTGACAATCGGACCGGAATTGAAGTAACTCTATTGAGGTCGAAAGGGGCTGAGTGAATCACTCTGCTCTTAAACTCCATAACTGGATACCAGTGGAGCAGAACAGAAAATAGTAGTGCTGTCTATCTCCAGTCACGCAATGGAGGTGGTGGAGTAAAGATGTCGACACAGAAATTCTTATTAGGTATTAATAAGAGTTAGAAGCAGAAAAGAATTGATTGGAACCTTATTCTTAAACTTGAAAGCTAAAATATGGTTCGTTCGTGAAATCACAGGCGTGAGACGTTACATTCTCGCCTCCGTTGGCACACGGGATGCGATATGTCTTCTCATACCAGGTTCTGAGAGGAGCTAAGTCATATATAATATCATTGTTGTTGTAAATAAAACTGCTGACTGGACGATGTCGTGACGGTTTTCCCTCGAATACGATGTCCGCTACGCTAAATACCATCCATAGCGGAGCCAATTGAAATTAAAATAAAGAGAATAATATAGGTTAAGATTCACATAGTTCCGCTAAGGGGCTGACCTCAATGGAATGCGGAACTCCTTTTGCAGGCACGGTTATTATCAACTGGGCTACAGTGTTCGAGTACAATTTGTTAATAAACGATTTAATATTTCAGTTGGACCGCCACCAACACCCGGCTTACGACGACATAGTATCAGCGCTGGGCAACGTGACGGAACCTCACACATCAGTCATCATGAGCCACCCTTTCTCCTTCCTCAACATTTTGCCTTACGACCTGAAGCGGTATTTCACATATCGCGGGTCCCTGACTACACCGCCGTGCTCGGAGGTCGTGATATGGCTGGATTTTGAACAGCCTGTGAGGCTCACTCATGAACAGGTAGATTTTTTATATAAACCATAGCAGGAACCTGAGGTACGAACCATCTTAACTGCATTTTTTTTTCTTTTTTATATATTTCTCTTTTTAATTTCTATACAATTAGTTATGTTTCTTATGTGTTATTTTCACCATACAAAGTAAATGTTAAAATACACGTTATATGTAAGCTTGGCAAACAAAGCTATAATTTCTAAAATAGCTATTTTTTCTAATACTCGTAATCTGGTAAGGGTGAACCTAAAATGCATCTGTAGTATTTTCTGCCTACAACAATTGGCAGAAAATACTACTAAACGAATTAAAACAGACTATTTACTGTTATCATAACTTTTAATCTTATAATACGTTTTCCTATCAAATTAAGATTGCTACATTTTTTTTTAATAGTTATTTAGTTAAATAAAATGTCTAAAAAAGAACAGATGCCGTTTGATCAGATGATTTTAAGCCTTGCCCATAATTAACCAAATGCTGAGGTTCAGATGAATTACAATTGTAACTATTACTTCCAGATTGAAGCATTCCGAGAGCTAAGATCGGTCAACGGTAAAATAACTCACAACTTCCGTCCCATCCAACCGCTAGGCGACAGAGTTGTCTTCTACAACATCGACAACACTTACTTCAGCTACAATGAAATCGACGAGCCCGAGGAAACCACAACTGTGAAACCAAGACGGAGAAAAAAGGGCTCTGGGGCAACACAAGCCAGTATAATGCATATTTTGTTTACATTCACACTGGCTGTACATTACTACTTGTAAGATAATAGGCTATAATAGGAAAATATAATGCTGTTAGAATTGTAGGCTGCAATAGGAGAATTAAATGCTGTAAAAGGTAACCAAGCTCCTTTCAAGATATCAGAACAATAGGGATAACAGGGATGTGATATTCTTGTGTATTGTATCTTAGAGCTTTACTTTTTCAGCATAGAAAAAACTAATTCTGGAGGCTTACTCTTAATCTTAATCAAACTATGATTGGTTGAAGATGAAACCTAACGCCAAACAAGTAATAAATAACTAAATAAAAATAAGCAACACAAATCATATAAAAGAAAAATTACAGATACATAATCTTGCCTATACTCAGACTATATTTATGCTAAGGATTGCTTTACTACTATAGTTCTGAGGTCTTTACTTTATCTTACTCTTATCGTAATCTAAAACAGTCAGTGTAGATTTGAGTTGCTGTGTTGATTAATGACTATAAACTTAATAGATTAACTTTCAAACCTCAGATTCAATTTATTTGAAAAGCTGGTCATATTCTGATTTTATTATCAAAACTTGTGAAAGTAAATTAACTCAGAGATTAGCAGAATGTCTGCCTAAAGGCACAAAAAGCAAAAGAAAGGAGATCTGAACTTAAATCAAATTTTTTGATTGAGTTTTTTCAGAAAGGGAGTGGGTTTTCAGATGTATGAAAATTTAGAACACCTTATTTATTTGAGTCAGTCTTGCACTGGTTTATAACAACATGATTATGTGCTATATTTATTACCTAATAAAGTAGAAATTAAATTAAGACAAACTATTAGATACATTTAGTTAAGTATAAAGTGCCTAGAAATTATGCATAGTGTTAGCATAGATAATTTTTTTAACAGACTGACATCAAAAAAATCATCATAATGTATTAATAACGATTTTGTATCCTGTGATATTAAAATATTTGTTGGCTTGCAATTGATATTATGTATTGTAATGAATAAAAGTAGTTCTCATAAAAATTATCCTTATTTTCTTAAACACTTCACATATTAACTAATAAAATCTTATGCACTTACACTGTCCTAATCACACAAGACTACCCTTTGTCTCAGGAGCCACAAATATAGAAAAACATTCTAAGCTCGTAGACAAACATAGTGCTCAACACAATGTTTCCCTCAGCAAGCAATCAAACCTCCCCAGCAAAGGATTTTTTTCCCTAGTGGATTTTTAGTGTAGAGGATTTTTTCACTACATAGCAATCTTTGCTGCTTTGCAGTTGCTTTGTAGTGAGTTGCTATCAATCTACCAATTTTGTAATCAATAGAAATAGTATTACGAGGAAATTCAATGAAAATCAGTAGTCATCTATCACCCATTGTTGAAGTATCATTGTAATTAATAGAAAAAGTATTAGGAGGAAGTTAAATGAAAATCATTCATAGTCTTACCCCAAACCTATATTATTCATACATCAGTCTTCATCCAATACTCTATTATCAGTCATGGCGACTATTGTGCTCAGATCATTCTCATTCCCTTGCTTTAAACGTTCCCAGATGAGCTCAGCAATTGCTTTTTGAGTCCGCCTTTCCAGTTTTTCTAATTTCTTGGCTACATCTCTCTTGAGGTCCCAGTCTGGTTTTCTTGGTGCTAAAGATGATATGTCTAGGTCTTGCAGCACCACCTGAAAATTAATATGAAAATACTTAAAGGAATGCAATCCACAGTCATATACTATAACAAAAAACAAAATACCCCAGCACTAGGATTCCCCATGTTATAGAAAGCATAGGCACACACAATAACAGAACACAAAATCAAGACAAGGAAACAGATTTTATTCCATTACACAATGTTTAGCTCCAGCTGGAAATCAATCCCTAAACCCCCTTCCCTTAATTCACAAGCATGGTTTTTAACAAACTAAGCTATGACGCAGTTATCTCATAAATATTTTCCCCAAAATGACTTTCATTGAGCCACAAAAACCCCTCCAATTCCACATATATAAATTAAAGTACATTCACTCTTAATAGGTAAGAAGTGTATCAGAGTAACAAGACCCGCAAGGTTAAACAGTGGTAATAGATTTAAACAGTGGTAATAAGGAATAATTATTGATTCAAAACTTACTTTCTCTTTCCCTGCCTCAAGCAAATCTTTGACTTCATCTTCCAACTCGGCTGGTGCAGCATCATCTAGTTTCACTTCCTGTAGAGTCTCATCCTGGGGTTTGTAGCTTCTAAATTTAGGTCTGGAAAATATATAATTGATACTAATACTCTACCATTGCATAGGGTGAGTAGTATAGTAATAATATTGTAGAAATACTTTCATCTTTTCATAAAAGGAAAGTTAAAATATAGTTCTAGAACCGTAGAATTACTTACTTGGGTAGAAGTGCAAGTTCATTTGATGCAGAGGATGGGGCGTTTTCTGGATTTTTGCGTTTGAGGTTTTTGAGTCGTTCTTTTCTTTTGAGAGCTTGTTCCTCTAAACCACCAATAGATTCCGGGATATCCATGATAACCATAGTCACCACAGGAATGTAATATTCACTTAGATTATCTTATGGATAGTAGGTTACAATTATCAGTATATCTGCTAGCTACTTGTTTCGCATCGTTTTATTTTACTTTAGTTGGCGTGAGGTAGGTAAGGTAATAAATAAAATAAGGATCAATGTAGACAAGTTTCTCATAAGATATGAGCAGACTCTGAGTCTGATATGAGTCCCTATATTGTACGACCCAATAATATACAGGTAATCAAGTCAATCGTGAACATACTAAATTAGACCTGGTTCTAGTTGGGGTCTATGGAATAAAGCAAAATCCATATAGTTTTTATTGGAATCAACTTTTGTCTACATTAATTAATTTTATTTAGTAATCAAGTTTTGTCCATATGAATTGATATATACAAAAACATCAAAATGAATTATAAAAAATCTGAAAATTAATATGTAGGTATAGAGAATTGTGGTACTTACGTATTAGATACGAAATTTTGAGATTATATTTACTTTTCGTTTATTTGGTTCTTCATATTGAAAGAAAAAGAACCAAGCTCAGTTTCAACTAAACTAGGCTTGGGAGCCATTATGGCTGAAATTAGAGTAAGTAGGTATATAAGAGTTTCACAAAAACTATATTAGAACTAACATTAAACAAAACATTATTTTACACTTGACTCAGTGAATAAAGTTAAATATATAACAACACCTCTAAGATATAATAACACCTCTAAGATATACTAACTCTGTAGGAGATAACTGTATTTCTACTAAAGGGATTACCATCACGTATATTAAATGTTCTGTCAGTAACTTAGTATGCGCGTCTACACTGCCAATTAACATCATTTATTTTAGTTATCAAGAAAAAAATAACGAATAATACCCGGAGCAGAACGAGGGGAAAAATACAATAACATAAGCCAGTCAGTCAGAAAGCTGAACATAATAATAAAATAAAATGTAGAAAACCAAACAATATATTAGTAAGGCACTTGCCTCTTGCACACGTAAAGGAAGCATTGATTTGTTTGGTTTTCAATTCCGGGGCTGTACAATACTGGTCGAACATTACCGTAATTTTATCGGGTCGTGCATTAGTCATTGCTTTATAGGGTCGTGCATTATTTTGGTTGTACATTACCGTTTTCGTACTTTTCTATCAACCCAGCTGTCAATGTCACTGTCGTTTTTTTTTACCTCCTTCTTTTTAATTTTTGGCAGAAGCCTCGGTTGCCCGCAATTTAGCCAATTTTTTTACCTTTTTAGAAACAGTCCAGTCTGTCAGTCTGTTTATTTTATGACTTTCTTTAAAATAAAACTAGCTGTCCATTTATCAGCTTCTAATGTTCCCACCATAGATAAAGAATGTTAAAGATGAACAGTGACTACTAATTGAACACTATTAATATTTATAATCCCAGAAATAAGTCAATTTAGTTGACATGACGGTCGGGAAGTTTTCGTGTTTTAAGGAATATAGCTCTAGCTTACTTTGCTTGCTGAGGTGATGAGGAACTCATGACCACTCTTGTGAACGTAATTCGAATATCCGTATTTTGATAAGAGTTAGCATAGGACAATACTTATCTAAGTGTTACTACGTAATATCTAAATGGGTGTTGAATAGGATCAAGAAAAAAATAATTAGATCGAATTTGTGTTTTATTTGATGAAAATTGTAATCAATAAATTTAAATTTAAAATTATTTACAATGCCATTTTTTATATCACGAACGGACAGGCAGCAACCTGACAACTTTATATACAAAGGCGAATTATGGTGAGAAATATGTTCTAACAAATAGTGATGTTTCACAAAAATACTGCGAGATATTGCGAGCAACATAATGTGGTAATTCATAAGGTATTTAAGGCAATAATTCAAAGCCAATATTACCTACATTACATGTTCATCGACGCATTTCTAGTTTTCTATATCCTACCTAATCAGTGCAAGTGCTAGCTTTCCAATATACCTACGTTTACCTATACAATTGGTTTAATCTTCGAATATAGAAAGAACCTAAAGAGAAGTACATTTATTATGGTGATATTTAAATAGTAGAGTGAGGCACTCCACCTTCCATCCATTCCAGAGTTAATCAACGCGTTATATTGTACATACACCATCACTAAGTCACAAGGTAAGGTACAAGTTTTAAGAGCTTGCACCATTTGATATTTAGATTGTTAATAAATAAAAACTATTAAAATGTTGTCTACTGCAGTAAATAAGTTTTCTTAATAAAATGGCTGAGTATTTCATCATAATTAATCATATAGTAACGGTCAAATTACTTTGATAATATAAGAATAAGTACCTTAAATATAAAAAGGACACTACGCATTTACTTGTTACAAACAAGCCTAGCAATATCATACAGTATAATGAATACCGATTTAAATTATTGCGATAGATTCTGTTTCCGGGTAGGTAGGTAGGTACTTGTCAAGTTTATTGACTAAACCCTAATGTGATTGGTACCGATATAATCACGGTGCCTAGGCATAAACCATTAATTGATTACTAAAAGTCAGAGCACGACTATATCGTGTATGTGCGTTTCATTCTCTTGACTTTCTATTATAGTATTATATTGTATCTGTAGTATTGTTTTAGCTAGGTGTTAATTTTGTGATTAATAAAATAACATAACTACTTATTTAAATAACACTGATCTTTCGAGTTCAGTAATAAGAGCGTGCAGTATATTTTTAAAAATTAAATATATCTCACTAATGTCTTTTCTTGCGTGTCATTCCGACTTTCTTAACACTAACATAAGCTAATATAAGTAGTAGTATGAATAGTTTGTATCTACAGTTTTCTCTTCTCACTAGTAAACATTGAAATTAACTGCTTATTAAGTTTTCTACCTGTAATGCGTCTACCTAAATATTTTAAAGTAGGTACCTAAGTTAAAGTATTGATTCCTTTAATAACTTTCGTTAAATTAAGGATTTTGTACAATGATAATATTTATTTATACAGAAAAAATAGTGAACGTTGTAGTACATTTGATTATTTGCATTCAAACAAGGGTCTACAAACAGGAGTGACATTTTAAAAGAAGAAGAAAAACTGTAAAAATGCGAATGAAATTATACATAGTAATAGTTTTATTTACAATCGATTAGGAAACGTGAAGGCATTAAAACCTACTAAGGCATGTGGCGCCGCCTACTTCAGGCAATAGGCACAGCTACAATAAACATACATTACAAAATATGTTTAAGTATATTAAATTAATTCAAGATTCCTAAGGAAATATAAAAAGACGTAACAATTTGATAAATTTATATATAATAGGTATAAGCAACGTAGAATATACATATTAATAACTTTATTAGTATACACAGATACAATCTTACCAAGCGAATGATATGTTGATTTCACCTTAAAGGTATTAGTTTGTATAGGTATTAAAAAGATTTAATGAATTCAAACAAAATAGTATAAATTTGTGTTTAATCTTTGTAATTATGACCATCCATACTTTAAACTCTTCCGGTTTTCATAAACTACAAAATGTATTGTATAACGAATATTAAACTAAATAATTCTTCGACTCAGAGATCAACAATAACCTTTAAATATCTGTATTTTATAACCTTTAGGTTTAATTTGGCTTATCTTTTTCCATTTATTCATCGTTAACAATATTTTGCGACCACAAAATACCAAAATTCTAAAATAAAAGTTCTAGGTATGAATTGATTTCCAAATAATCCTGATCAAGATTGTGCCAAACAAAACTTCACTAGATAGAGAATGAGATTATTGTTTAAGCTTTTGGATAATTACGTACAATGACATTGGCCTAATTGTTGAATATTTTGTAGGCTTTTAGCTTAGCCGTTACCTGTCGCAGATGTTCTACGTTGCGCAGATGTGCCACGGTTATTACGAGTAGGTACCTACTTCACAACATTTTCATGTTGAATTACAAAACCGTTTAAAAACAGTAAGTACTTACAGGTACAGGAAATACATCAAAATAGATAATTTAGTGTTAAAGCACAGCCAAAACGCATTATCTTATACGATATTTGTATTAAAAAGTCTATTTCCCAAATCAGTTGACTCATTGGTCCGCTCATTTAATAAGCAAAAGGCAATTATCGATGGTGTAGTAGAATTTTAATATACAATCAGGTATTTAAATTATATGCATCGTGGACGTATTAAGTTTCACTTATTAGAAAAAGTAATTATATTATATGAATTAAATTTATGCCAACAGAATTAGCAATACTTTTATGCTAGCGGTATACAACCAAGCTTTTTTTAACAGCTAGCAAATGCCTCTTGCTAATCTCTACTTGTGACTTTCGTGAGAGCCGACACGATGCGCTTTAAGAATCTGTACAATGCAAAATTACGTGATGTTACTTAATTATGGTCTCACAGCACGATATATAAGGTACTACTTGTCTTATACCTACTTCATACGCTTCGATAGCAATACTTTTTCTTGTCAACGCAATTTGTACAATCTCGAATCGAATACATTGTTTTTGTTTTAACGGGTTTTGATAGAAAGTATTTTATATACAGTAAAGTATATACAGGTCATAAAGTTGAGTCCTTGGACTTTATCTCTCTTATTTTTTGTACTAATTCAACATTCTTGCTATAGGCACTACTACTCCATATACGCAAGTACTTTATTATAGGTGTGGTCTAGGCTTAAATTAACCAAATTACTGACTTACACTAATGTAGGCAAAATTAACGTACAGCATTTAAGTAGAAGGCATGTTCATGGTACAACACTCTTTACAAATTATCTGGGCATTGTGAACAAGTAAGTATATAGTTAGAAAACACTGTGAATATAAATAAAATATACTTATGCTTAAGGTATTAACAACTTGAGCTTTGTCTAGACTACTCCAACCGATAGTTACGGAACGTTCGCATTGCTGTTTTTATCTTTGGAAGGCCAGTTACACTAATAAGTAGTCCTATTCAAAGGCACTTCCTTCTTGTTTTGTAGTTGGGTCGGCGTGTATCTTGGCTACTCTGAATTTGGCTGGAAAGGGTCAAAATATACTATTATTGTCTCTTTCTATGTTTCGTTCATAGTAAAAGACAAAAGCTTGACAGCTAACCTTAGATAAGCCAAGACACGACAGCTCAACTGTACCGGCAAAAAACCTTGTTCAATAAAGCGCAATTGGAACGAGTTCAAGATAAAATGTTTAAACTCATTAATTTACAAGTAGCTGGGCACTGGGTAGGTAAAAGTAATTGCTACATATTAAGTATCACATTTTATGCATTTGCTGGTGTGGGTAGTATTAAAATCTAACTAATGTGATTGATTTTATTCTACTTACAAAATTACAAGTATTCATGTCTTTCTATCTTATTATAATGTAGACATAATTAATTATTAAACTTAAAAGCAAAATATCTCTTGGACTGATCTTTAGGTTTGAAATAGATTTCTTTATCTAGTAGATACACTTTCCATACACAATTCCATCAATGCTCACTTTCCACAGCTCTGACAAAAGCCGTCACACCACTACATACAAACACATATTTTATGTAATTGATCCCTCTTTATTTTATCATAAGTATTTTGCGTCACATATATATGTATAACTTACTCTGTATGATACAATCATTCTATTCGTGAACATTCCATGAAAACTATTTCAAAACCCGTAGAAAAAATGTTCTATCTTAGAATTAGTAGAAAGCTGCAACGATAGCTTTCAACCAGCGCTCAAAGTGCGTCAACTTCTTAAAACTAAGATCTTAGGAAACTATGCGGGTATGATCACAAACGTCAGCATTACAGAGATGACGGATAGTTGGTACGTAAAGTGAAAACACAGTATATGTCCATTGAAACGACCAGCGGCCAGCAGCGGCAGCGTAGAGGCACCATTAAGAAAACGCTTTGTAGTGTATGAAGAAAAAGATAAGAAAAACGGCATACGCAGTGGGGAATGTGATCCGGGCGATGACGTCGATGGTCTTCGCCACTCGGATCGGATGCGGCGGTTCTTTTTTGCGAACCTGGACGAAACATGGCTGAAAGAAATTATTTTGCAAATGAATGATGATACCGTAAGCTCGTACAGATCTGATGATGAGACTATGCAGTAGCCTGCTTAGTTTAATATTAATACTGGTGATGTGAATCATTTTCAGTTTAATCAAAAAAATATCTGTTTCTGTGGCGCTGTAGCTCTTAAACGGGAGAAATGAATTGGGTGCGGTATTTTTAAAATTTCAAAGAAAATTTATCAAAATCGGTACAGTCGTTGCAAGGTCATCAGCTTATTACCATTACAACGAGTCGGAGGTGTTTACATTTTCGTAAAATGAACTCGTAAGTAATATATCATTAAAACTATTATGAAATAGGCCTAAGTTTATTTGCGCTTCATAGACTACTTATAGTAGGTATGTCAAAAATCAACTACTATAGTAATACTATATAGTAATCAAAATTATTATTTTATGAATGAATTTGCATAAGCAATCACATAATGTGTCTGCGTTTACGGGTGTTCTAAATGGTGTAAATATGTAAGCAAATGACGGATTCATGGTATACATTTACCTCGGTAACACCGCCATTGTTGGCAGTGTGGGTGCAGGACCCAGGGGGTCCGGTACACGTCGTGCATGTGACTAAATCTGCACCACCCGTAGACTCCCTCTTCTTGTCCCCCTAGAAACTTGTAGAATCAATTCACCACATACAACATACCACGCGAAATATCTATGTATGTATTTTATCTACCTGCGGACTACAGAAGCTAGATCGAAAATGATAGCAAAAGTATAGGTGTCATACTCGTATTGATATTTTATATAAAGACTAAAAACTAACTTTAGCTTTTCGCGAATGCTTTTATATTTATCCCAATGCAATGTTGATGTATTTAGATTGATGTAGGTAAGTGATTATAGATATGCATATACTCACAGGCTGTAGTGATCCAAGGTAGCGTTAAAGAAATTAAATGCGTTAGTTTTCGTGAGATCACATTCGGACGATGATGGAGCGAATGATGGATTTTCAGTGACTAATCACTTACAGCTCCGCTACTCTCCGGTTGTGGCATCTCAGACTTTGCCCATTGAAAGAAATGGACCGCCTCCTAAGTAAATGGCAAACTTTTAGCAAAGCATGAAGTGATGTTGGCATTGCTCTTGTGAGAGAGCAATTTTATGGTATTTCTTCAAAAGTGGCAGAGACAAAGCTTGCTACCAAAGCTTGCTACGGGACGTGGTAAAACCGTAGCACTCTACCATTCTCGTAGCACTCTGCTAAAAACCGTCTTGATAGTATTTCGTGGAGCTAGTATAAATATCATAAAAAAGTACTTTTGGCATAAAAGTGACACCTAAGCTGCGTTTCGATTTGCTGGATTTGCTGCCAAAGCTATTTTACCTATAAAAGAAGCACTGGAAAAGAATGTAACTTCGTAAAATTGGTGAAGAATGTTTATATATTGCGATGATCAACATTCCACTAACCAAATTTAAACGACGTAGGCTATTAAGAAAGGTAGGCACGGGCCATTTCATCATGCTGGATTACTAAAGCGAGGTAAAAAGTGAGTGAATTTTAAAATACATTACATTATACTAACTCAATCGTAGGTACAAATGAATTGGCTGCAATTCAAAATATCGACAAAAATATTATTTAGAAAGAGAAATTATATTTATTCATACTATTGTAATTAAAATTATTATTATTTATATAACCATGCATTAGCTATAAAACTGGGGCGGGTGTAGTGCTTATTAACAAAATAATGGATAAACTGGTCAAATACCTATGATATTTCTTTTTAATTGATAATATAAGTTTAATTGGACAATGTAACGTGTTAATACAAGGTATATAGAGAAAACATTGAAAAGTGGTAAAATAATTTTCATTTCATGTTTATTACAAATTAAAATACACTGTTATCATTAATAATTTGTTATAAGTTTTATTGTACGATGAAATCAGTGGAAAGACAAAGTAAATGTAATACAATTTGTACAGCATCGAAGAAAAGAAATATAATAAGTGATAATGTTCAGATAGTGCCAATGGAATGTGGCGAACTTTCTTACCAAAGGGCTGGCCAGTATTATGCCAATTCTGCTCAGGACAGCGGGAAGTCGCTGTGAACACATCACACACTTTGTTCACACGTGATTGATGGGCTGACTTGTGCAGTGAACATAGACTAGGTTGTTATGGCCACACATAAATAACACTGTTTTTCTTTTTCAATCTTTGCAATGTTTTCTTTGATAGAGTACACTCTGGTACGAAAGCTATAATAATTAAATCGAAAGTGTCGGCAATGATAAACGAAATGGTAAAATTTCAATTGGTTTGGCCACACAAAATAGTCTGTATATTTCTGTGGAGTGATTGGAGGAACAAAAGAAAAACGTGATGAGTACCGCTCAATATTTGTTGGAATCAGAGAAAAATCATGCATGCAGGTAATGTTTAGGTGTAACATGCTGTAGAAGGAAAGTTTACAACATGACATCGCTGATTTTAATAAAAAATGTTTGCTAATTGCAACTGACAATCATTATGATTAATTTATTCATTTAATGTGTTTCATAAATGTATCATGCTATGTCTTGTTGTTTTTCAGAAATAAGAAAACATTGCAAAGAGTAAATGTACCTATAGGCACAGATATAAAAATGTATTCACAAAGGATCATTGTTAGGTGCAAACATTATTAAATGGTCTGTATACGACATTATCAAATATAAAATCTTTAGTTATGTGATTAGTACCGCAATGTTAGCCTCTTAATATAAAAACAGCAATACTACATAAGAGAATACTTAATCATACTACATCAGTGGTACGGTATGATTGTATCCTAGTGACACAGTGATACTGATTGAAAGCAGACATAGGAAAAAAACTACTCTTTATAAACAAAATCCTTCGTGAATTCATTTTCATGTTAGGCCTATGGGTGTATTATATTAAAAAATGCTGTAGGACCACAATGAGAAATAAATAATATAATAGATAAATATATTTTAGCAAGTTTGTATTGTATTATTTTGTTATGTGTATATACAGGATAGCTTCAAATTATAATTTTATTCGTAGGTAAAGGTGTGCATTGACAGAAATCGCGCTACAACAATGAGCTCACAACACCACAATAACTATTTGGAGATTTTAAAGATGCATGTTACTGGAGCCAAGAAAGAATCACGCGGAAGGGCAGCAAAATCTTAAGTGTGTTTGAGTTTACAAATACCGAAGCACTCGCTCAAGTAGCATGTATCGTATAAAAGCAATAAGTAAAAAATAACATTCACCTGAGTGACCGGATTCTCCCCGGGTCTGTAGACTACGTTGTGTAAAGGTCGTTTTCTGCCCACGTAGTTGACGCATACGAACTCAAGCAGCGATGCGTAGATGAAACACATACACACCCCATCCCACACGTTCATAGCGGTTAAGTTCGACACCACTGGCAGGGTGGATCGAAACCCATTCGAAGTTGTGAAAAAATTCAACATCGTTGTTACACCTGCACCCAAAAATAAACAAGTTAATATCTAAGCGAGGTGTGTAGGTTTTACAAGGATTATTGTAGAATTTACAAATAAAATAATTTAGAAAAGCATTTCTTTCCTAAATGAATAATAATTATTTATAATTTTGCATTATTTGAAAATAAGCACATGTGTATAATATAGCGTAGTTAAATCATGCGTTAATATTTAATGATATTGGCTAGATTATATCTACTGCCTATCAATACATATTCTGCGCAAAAAGTAAAATAGCATCTAACTATTTATTAAATACTCACATAAAGTTGCCAATTAATCCTCGCATGAAATTTGAGCTTTTACAAATGTTAATTAAAATAATTATGCTGTAATGGTTCGAGGCACTTTAGCAAACAAATAATAAACCAACCTATCATTACTCTAGCAGGCACTGCATTCCATTCCAGCCAAAAAGTAATGAACGATGACGTCACCAAAATGATCCCCGGAATGAAAACTGTTGTGAAGTAAAATGATCTATCCCGCGTGAAGATGAGATCCACTTTAAGGCAGCTGTAATTACCTAAAAAACCAAGCAAAATCTAATAATAATAAAAATAATACAGCGTTTTAAAAAATGTGACTCGTCTGTTCTATTTGTTAACTTGTTATTTACATAACTATAGATAAAATGACATTCAAGCGAAACCTGCTAAACGAATTAGGTAGCGTGTTTATTTTCACAGCCCCAGCCACATCTACGAATAGAAAGAGACAAAAGAGATGCAATACGGAAGACCGAGACCGATTCCAGCCATATTTTACCTATCATGGAACGGGCCGGAACTGCGTTCCACTCCAGCCAAAATGTGATGAAGGAGGAGGTCACCAGGATTATCCCGGGGATAAATACTGTGGTAAAGTAGAATGCGCGGTCTCTAGTAAATATTAAGTCGACCTTTAAACAGCTGTAGTTACCTGTGGAGGGAATCGTTAAGTATAAATTGCACGATAAACGTGATTTCAATGTGTATATTCCTAATGATATAATAGTTTGGGTTCCAAAAAAAAAAGAATTGTTTCCTTTGATGTGAATGCGTGGATATAAAAATTCCAAGTAACTCCATTCAGAGGCCTTGTCATATTTATTTAAAGACATAGCAGCAAAAAGAAGGTCGTCTAAATAACTAGCTACATTTATGTATGAGTAATGCGTGTTGTGTCATAGTGTCTATGAACATAAATCATTGCACATGAAATTCATTGAAACAGGAATATAAGAACTATTCACACGTGCTCACACATATATCTCATGCATGGTAAAGATGAAAAGATGACAGTAATAAATCTCCAAAAGACATGGAAAATGACTCGTGAAATGGAACTTCAGCATACCGGGAATACCTTTGTCCTGTCTGCCTGACTTTTCACTTTGTACATCCTAATGTTTATAACACAATGACGCATTTACTCACACATAAGCGGAAAATATATTTACGACGACACCGGACGGTTCGGTGCTCGTCCGGCGCGCATAGTACCTTGCTCCTCAAAGCGTCTCTGGCAAAGATTACATGTCAGCTCTTCATCTTCCTCGTAAAGTGAATTACCCTCAGCTGCTTGCAAAGACGTTAATAAACTCTTACAATCTACAGTTATAAAAACTAACTTTGCGAGGTCTCTAATGAGCAAGTGTAAATTTGATTCGATGCTAGCAAATACTATTTGTAACTAAAATCGATACTAGGGTTTTAGTGACCATGACATGATCAACGAGCTAATGAACGAGCATGCTGTACTGCTAGCCAATCGATACACAACGTTATCTAATTCACATAGACAATTGCTACAAGCCAGCTACTCTGTTTAATAACCTTTTGGAACATAAAACAATTCATTAAATTAATTATAGAGAAACCAAGACCAAGCTGAAAAGAGTTAATCAGAATTTCAATTTAAAACATCATTGATATATTTGTGCAACGTATAGGGATGTGCGTAAAAAATAAAAAATATAAAGGATTTTCGGGTTCTAATCTACTTGAATCCCCTTTGATGTAGTAAACAAAACGTTTGTTCGGTAAAATGCTTCAATAAGCGATGTAGGTTATGATGTTATCGATGGGCTTAAATAAAAATAATCGTTTACCTCTCCAACTGGCCTTGATAGGGCATGGTATCGTCTGGTTCTGGATAAGGTATGCATTTAGAGTCGTCAATGAAGGTGACTTCCTAAGAGTATCTTCATCGTTCTTCCACACATACGTAATGGCTGATTGTTCGTAAGATACTGTAAACGGCAATTTTCAAATTACGAACCGAACACCGATTGAGGAAATAATCGAAATAAACATTGAACTATGAAAACTATAATTGACTACTTTATCTAATACTTACTACTTTCTAAGGCAAATGAACACAATGGGTCATCAAATGGAAATATGTTGAGCCGTCCTTGGCAAGACAGGATTAGATGCCGCCGCATCAAGTAATTTATAGTACCATTGCGATATATACGCAATGCAAAATGCATCGGTATGATCGGATCCTGAAAGGTAACAACTAAATTACTGATTAAGATACTATTTTCTCAAATTGTGTTCAACGAAGCATCTACAAGGTAGACTAACTAACTCCTGAGAAAATATCTATCAAAGTGCCAACTCTACTCCCAATATTTGCGAATTGCAATCGTCTTGTGAACCCCTGGACCAGCTTAGAAAGTGAAACGCTTTACTGAAACTTTTGAAATAGTAAAAACGCGTAAAGTAATGAGGCGAGTAAAATAACAGTGCCAGCTATTCAAAATTGTATTATATACAATACGGTCCATAGAGGTTCAAGAAGCATTGTATATAATTCGATAAATACCGATGAGTGTTCGGCAAACTCCTTCAGACGAAAGCATGGTGGAAATAATTAGGAATACAATTAAATGTTACCGTTAATATATAGCGCACTTGTGGAGTGTCGAAGTGGGCACTGACCTTAAAGTCCCCGTGCATGATGAAGTAGGTGTCCGGCAGCCAGATGTCTTCGTGATGATGGATGGCGTTTAGAAAGTCGTAATGCGACTGGTTGGAGTATCGCAACCGAGGATCGTACCACTGCTGTTGGAGAAGAAACTCCACTTCGTATTTCTGAAATGGGTGAATAAACAATAAATTTAAATGATAAGTTCAAATGCATAAAATTACAGAAATAGAATAGAAAGGAACTTACAAGACTAGATTCATCAGGAGATGCTAAGCTAAGAAGTAGCACGCTAACATTTACGGTGAGGACACCTGAAAATTGATACAGCCATGATATGGATAATTTTCAAGATAACACAAATACTTAAAATTAAAGAAGGAACACACAAACAACAAGTCATGCTTTATAAATATAGTGCCAGATTCACCAAATTAAGTAAAATATTATTTTTTAACAATACAATTTTTTATTCATTAATGATACAAAATATATGAAAGGGTGTATAATATTTTACATATTATTGTTTTTTAATTATAATTTTGGTACAATTATGAAGTTGATTGTTTGGTATGTAATATGAGTTAAATTAAATGAATTAGCAATTGCAATTACTATGCAATACAGGTTGAAATACTACATATACATACAATACACAAAATATTATTAGGCAGATCCGGATTTCAATTGGAAAATATGAGAGGGAAAATACGATGAAACTTTCTATTTAATGTTTGTGAAAAGAGAATATCATAAGTATTTGTAAAGCATTATATTCGTAGGTGACTTAAGAATGATTAATTATCAATATGAAATAGATCAATATATTGTTCGGGATTTGGATTTTGTAATCGTGAATATTTAAAAATTAGTACTCGAATAATTTAATTAATTAATTTAATATATTATTTCTAGGTGCCATCTACATCATAGCTATGAATTAAATTATATGCATTTGGACAATTAGCAGAGATAATTACAATTACTTTTGTGTACATGACTTAATGAATAAGTGTTCATTAATTCTAAAGCATAGGATTTCTTAAATATAGGTGTCTACGATTGCGTGAGGTAAAACGTAAATAAGGTTGCGTGCAAATAGACAGTTGCAGTGGAACACAAATCGAAACAATCTACGATTTACATAAAATGCAAGAAAGATTTCTCTTTTCATAAACATTGAACACAACGCACCCCGGTTGTGCGAGCGAGGCCGGAGCGAAGAGAACCCGACCTTATTATGTGCCAACGAATCGTTCGGCGATGTTAGACCACAACAGAATTCAGGATCTGCAATATACGAATTTTATATGACCTAATTACCTAATGAAGGAACCTTACTGCAAGACAAGACGCTAATATGACACTATTTAAAAATACGATAACATAAACGTGGTTAGTAAATATTGAAAATCTTATAGAATAGGTATGAACACTTACCATCAACTGGTGGAAGCAGTCTTTTGTCATAGCGGGAGTTTTTCAGAAGATTGTCCAATATCTCTTTGTCCGACTTTCCCGCTGCAAAACTAAAAATTATATTTTACGTCAGCAAGCTCAACGCCATCGAACAGGTGCAGTTTGTGAACAAAAGTATATTTTCAATTTGTTTGGAAATTCGGAAAATACAATAAAATCGAAAAGACATCGTTTTGAGATAAAAAAAAATCCAATCATTAAATAGTTAATTGAATGAAATTATTCAAATTGGTTTTGTATTAACTGAATAATATCAAAGCTAAAATCCTTTCAAGAGTGCTGACATTCAAAATTTCCCGAGTGATGATTGATTGATCGATACGCTAAGTAAGTCCTTAAACAAAAATTTCATCGATGATTTGCTTTTCGAAAAGAAACTGCAAAGGTAGAAAAAATATAATTTGCCGGCTGACTATACGTATCAGGAACTGATATTTCATCTGTGGGTTTTCCGTTTGTGTAATGGTCCGTAATTTAAGAAACTGGAGCATTAAATCGCGTATCATAGCAAATTAAGCGTGTACGTTGCGTACAACGCGGGCCTGGTAGGTATCGATTTTACATTAGCGCTTAGGCATTACCTTGAATATACCTTTCTAAGTATGTTAAACGGTAGTTACATTGGTCTTTATTGTATTTAACGTCGTACTTTGATAACTTGAGTTTGCGTTGTTACGTAATTTTTCTTTCGTGCTACGTTAGATTACGTTTACCACTAGGTTTTACGAAACTACCTGATTATGTTCAGTAACTTGTTATGCTTTGACAGTAATCATGACAAGACTTTGTACCAACTGTATAGTAGGAATGGTAAATCCTACTACTATTATAAAGGCGAAAGTTTGTAAGTATGGATGTATGGATGTATGGATGTATGGATCTATGGATGTTTGTTACTCTTTCACGTAAAAACTACTGAATGGATTTGAATGAAACTTTACCACAATATAGCTTATACATCAGAATAACATATAGGCTACAATTTTTGAGGTTTCTATAAAATCTATATATATAAAAGAAAGTCGTGTTTGTTACAACACTTATAACTCGAGAACGGCTGGACCGATTGCCATGGTTTTTGATTTGTTGGATTTGTTTCCGTCCCGAATAGCAGAATAACTATTAAAACATTGGAAAATTAACGAAAAAAATAAAATCAATTTATCCCCGTATTCTCCACGGGAACGGGAACTATGCGGGTGAAACCGCGGGGCGCAGCTAGTGTAGGTATAATCTAATCAACTTTTATAATAACGATAATAACATGTAGCGTACTATGCTATATTTGCTTGCTTGGGATACTAGTACCTATGTATCTTTAATGAAGACGGATTCAAAGTTTCCGTGATAGGCCTGTGTGTTCAGAATTAATTATATTGTGGAGTTCTCATTGTTGTAGGATAACAAGGTAAAGCAAATTATAGCTTTGAATCGAGTCTCGGCAGAAACTGTTTCGCGTATCCCTATTGTTAGGAGGAAAATTGCCTTGATTCATTGTGTTTAGGTAATTGTAAATATTTTACCCAATTTGGAAATGGAATTTGAAGTGCATAAGGAGCCTTTAATTATAATTTCTCATATAAATAATTTGGCTCAATGGCGTTCATTTACTAACGTAATTTTATTTCGAGTTCATCAAACGTGACCCATTAACCTAGCCTTGAACCTTTAAGTGGACAGTCTTATAAATAATTTGTCACGGTCGTTGAATATAATCATTGAGTATTTAACCGCGTACTTTAGATATTAGGTATACAGTTTTGTACATATAGAGGCACATTATTGGACTTTATTGGGTAAATACATATTAACACCCAGAACTAACATCTATGTTTGTCACACAAATGCTAGTGGGAATCAAACCCACTACATGAAGCGCAGAATGCCGAGCTACACCCACTGAGCTGCGGGGGCAGTAGATTAATGACAATAGCAATTTTTTTCCGTAATTATTTGGTTTATAAAAACTTAGGAATATTTAATATATCCATTTTATGTTTTATATTCAAGATTAACAATTTTTTTAGTAGCCGTAGAACCAAGTGCAGAACAGCCAACGGTTGGGTATGCTAGCTCTTGGCAAGCATTGCTATGCGAGGTGGATCCTTCTAATCATAAAAGTCATATCAAACAAAAATCTATTTTGCTATAGTACCTAATCTTGCTTCACATTTCCTTTATCAGTTTATTACAACTGAGGCTTACTACATATAATCACATATATTACTGCTCTTTGAGTCCAAAAGGAAAATGCCTGACAGCACCAATTACTCGGTATATCCTATATTGTACGCCCGCGGCTAGTTGGAGGTACATGTCGATTTTTCCATTCTTTTTTTATATCCCTGAATTTTGCGTATTATATAAGTATGGTGACAAGTTAAAAGTAATTAATTCAGCTTAGTTAAGTATCCTTTGTATAATGAATCTTACATGCAATGGGATGTCGTGAGAAATAAAAAACCTATAATAATATTCGACATCATATTTTTTCGGTTTTACCTGAAAAAGTAAGTTGGACTCAGTATTTTAACCTTATTTCTGTAACCTTACTTTTGTGCATCTAGAACAAAAGGTGCTTAGTACACTACTTAATTCCAAAAACACGTTTCTTGTGAATGTTCAACATTATTTATTTTGAAAATTTTACCATGCAAGGTCAATAAAATACTTACATGTCGGATGTGAGAGCAGATACTCCAGTGAGCATTAGGATGAAGGCCCCGGCGCGTGCCACGACGCATGACCAACCCATATTAGGACATCTGAAAACAAAAAGTTATAATATTATAATTTAAGGTCACTTACAATTACCTTAAAATTCGATGGAAATTATCTCAAATACGTAAGATGAGACAATAACGCACAATTACCCACACGTCACCTCAAGATCCGAAAACTTGACTTATTGCTGATCTTGACAAATCTGTGAAGGCAAAAAGTTATTTGCCTTTCATTAAAATTTGAAGTTTTCTATAAAGAAATCTGAAGTATAGTAGGTCTGTGTCGAGGAAAAACATGACGCTGTGGGTGAATTTTCTCGATAAATGCCTTTTTTATACTACAAAAAGGATGGGCCTACCAGAAGATTCACTCACACGTTGCCTTCTCCTTAAAACTATCCTTTACGAGTCAACTTCAACTCGCAACTCAAGTATCGAGCGAGATTCACAAATTCCTACCTTATACAGCGTAGGTTACCAGAGCTTGTAGAACATAATCCCGGTATAATCTCCTGCACAGATGGAATTTTACATGCAGTGGGATAAGCTTTGGTATCCCTCTCACATGCCAAACGTTCCTACAATATTTCTGAATACGTGATGATTCAGAAATATTGTAGAAACAAAATATGAAGACAATGAAGTAACGAAAAATTGTCAATAAAGAAAAACATAAAATCAAATGTTACAGAACAGAGTTATAAAAAAAAAGGTATGTTACCATTTCATTATATTTGATGAGGAGAATCTTCAGTAAAACCGAAATTATTGGACGGTTTTTACCAAGTAGTAAGTGGATGGGATCCATACGTGTAATCTGAAATCATAAGCGCATGAGACGTCACATCCCTGTCTCGGTTGACGGGCGCAACAAGATGCGACTTGGGTCTTCAGATTAGGTCGGGGACGTTAGTCATATTATTATTGTTATGAGCGCAGGTAACTATTAAACATTAAGTTGGCATATAACTCGTTGCAATTTTAATCACATGCGGTAATTCGCTACTTAATATCATAAATGCAAAATTGCAATTGTTGGTTACTTCTTTTACGTTACAATATTTAAGCGTCAGTTATTCATAGGTATAGTGTAAACTAGGGGAAATAGACTGACATAACCTATTCTTTAACAGACTTTCGGAGGAGGTTAGCAAATCAACAGTGTTATGTTTGTTCCATAGAAGTTTTATCAAAATCGGTCCAATAGTTTGGTTGTTAAATCAAAACAGTTGTTTTGATTTAACAACATCTTATTATCATCTTATTATTATTATTATCATCTTAAACATGTAACGTGTTTTTAATTTTTAAGTGAGCCTTAATTATGTAACGCAAAATGAAGTTTTTCTATTCTATTCTATTTTGCTTTCCTGTGACTTTTTTCTTTGCCCGTTGTATACCGATTTGAATGTTACTTTTTTTAAATAGTAAGGTGTAAAATAAGAGCGAAAAATAAGAAATAAATAAATTGAAGTCTGTTTTTTCGATTTTTTTAATCAGTCACTTGTGTTTCAAATAATGTACGGTTACAATATACGAAATAAACTTTGTAAGAACAGCGGGAGTGAAGCTGCGGGTAAAATCTATGTAGTACCAACTAGATAATAATTTCAGATATTTGACAACAGCTAGTTTACTTCTATATTTAGCTATGATCAGGTCAGCTTCGGGTAAGTCAATAAATAAAAGATTACCTTAGAAATAATCGGGTAAATGTGGTGCTACGGAAACCCAAAAGGAATTGGAGAAGTGTGAAATGAAACTATTTATAATAAAAAACTTCTCCTGCCAGTGTGAACTGTGAAGATCATTTTATCCACATCCAAAGTACGAATAGTAAAAAAGCGACTAAGTGCGTTTCAAGCTCGGGTGGACAGGCAGACAGACCATGTTTTTTTTGTCGGAAAACAGGCTGTGGCTGCCGGACTTTTGTGCTAGTATGGCACTCGTAGACCTGATGTTTTTGGTACAGGGATTCAAACTGGATCACAATTTGTTTCTCACCTAGTATTTATTTTATTTGTTTGATAGTTTTTATGTAACTTTAACGTAACCTAAAGAAGAATATCAGGGTTGGAACACATTTGTCGCACGTTTGTAAATCTGTATATTTTAATTATTATCAAAATCGGTAAGCAACCATTTGTGCAACAAACAAGGATTTATGCCATGAGTTTTTAAGAGGTATCTAGAGCATCGAAAATAACTACTACCTACTACTAAAAAGCAGAAGCTTAAAATATTTTCACGAAGAAACGTTTTATCTTAGAGAAACAAACTCCTGACACCTGTCGTTTCAGCTATAAGCTGAGCCACGGGCGGAATTTCTTATTTCACTTAAAATAAACATGTGGAAAGGTACAGATACATTTGGGATTTATAAACCTCCAAGGGACATAGAATTGGTGGCCCGGTTTGTTGGAAAATGAAGTGAGGAATGGAAAATTCCCCAAAAATACACCGTCTAAATTTACCGCTACATGGTTGGAATAACTTGAGCGTGCGTGACCACTGGAGAGTGAAATTGTGAATTTTAATAGGAAAGTGACTAAGTGTGAGCCATTTATTATGTGACTAATATGACGTAACGAGCCCACCTGATGTAAAGTGGTTACCACTACCCATAAACAGGAATATGACTCAGTTTCTCTCATACAGAGTTATGAGATGACAGTAACGTCAGTGCCGCTGTTTGGTGGCGAATTTTCAGGTATGTATCCCAGAATTTGGAACAAGAACCACTGCTACTTGGTTGCTTCGTTTGCACCACCCGGGGAACACGATATATCAATAATGCCTTTATATGACCGTGAATTTATCATGTGTTTCGAGGCTTCCTTAGAAAATACGTAGCAAAAACGGAATCAATGTACCTAATTTATTAAAAGACGCAATTTAAGGGGTAGCACTCCATACAATTATCAAGGTGCTGAAAATAAATTTACTGCATATAGGAGAGAAATCCGATATATTTTTTTAAATATTCGGGGATTACTATATAATATTTTAAATAGTTAAGTGCAGTAATATTATAACTTAACGTAGAAAATGTCTAAAAATATAGGTTGTAGAACTTGAGAAAGACTCAAAGAAAATAATGGTTAATGAGTCTATTCACAAAAAAGAATCCCCCAATGGAAATGATAAATTCTCTAAAGAAGCGATATTACGTATTAAATTTTTTGTAACAAATGAAATAGAAAGTCCCTAGCTTTCCTTGTAAGCACCTATTCAGGTAACGCGTTCGACGTATATCTTGGATCGTAAACGAGATCTCCTAAAAGCTGTTTATACGTAAAAGTGTTGAAGTAAAAATTACATTGCCTGAAAAGCCGAGAATTTTATGCTAATCGAAGGAACAACAATTGGAACATAGAAGGAACTTAAATCATGCTAAATTGGTCAGGGGAGAGGATGAGAAGCTTCTAAGAACAATGTTGAGAGGGTGTAATGCCAGCTGAGACTTAAGGTCCGTAAGAACGAGGAATAGGTTAATCAATAATTTGGTTCACTTAAGAGTAATTTAATTCAAACAGTAAGACAGTAAAGCAAGACTTAATAAAAATGGAAAAACAATCGGTAGATACTAATACGCTTTATTGCAATTTTCCAGCAATTGCAAGGTTTCCAGGGTAAGGCCATGGTAACTCGGGTGGGTATAAAACATTTTGATTCCATGCAACTACCTTGCTATAATAATTGTTTCCAATTGAATAAGTTTAATGTCCACCACATGCAAGGTGCTCTAGCGTGCTGCAAGGCCAGTTCACGTGATTTTTTTTCTCACAGCGGCTTGCGGTATTGAATACATGACCTACTTTCAAAAGTTGTTATGGTTATGACGTCAACGAAGATAGAGGACACGCTAATCTTGATGGAAGACTTGCACTAGCAACTGAGTAATTTATGTTGCTTGGGTTTATTAAGGCAGTTGAGTCTGTTTTAAATTCAATTTACCTACAATACTTGGCGCATCTAAGAGTGTTGGTGCCAGGAAAATTACATGCGCATGAGCCGTAATATCCCTATCTCGGGCGACAGGTGCAACAGGGTGCGACCTTGGTCTTCGCATATTTCAGTCGGGGTGGACCTAAGCTGTATTGCTGTTGTTACGAGCGGAAGTAACCACTTAAAATAAGGTGGCCCTTCACCTCATCCCGTCATACTTTTACATAAAAAAGTTCTAAAAAATTTAATATAATAATTGTTCTGATAAAAACATAATAATCTGATAAAAAGATTTCCGATTATAAATGTAAAAGAAAGCAGGCAACTCATTCAAATCATTTATATAGCAGTACCTTTGCACAAATATTACCTTTCTGCTGACAGCAGAGTGTAGTCGGCATGTGGAGAGATGGTTTCAATCCACTTGCTGTGTTCTCTTCCTCAACATATCGCTCAAATATCTGTAACAACATGACAACATATTATTTTTATAAAACTTGTAAAATGTTTTTATACTAGAAAAGGGTAGGAATGATTTTGATGTCTCATTTGAAGTCGCAGTTTGGCACAATACTAATCAGTGGAATAGAAGATACGAAAATGAACCAAGAAGGGATTTGCCAAGTCGTAAAGCATTTGTAGCAGAAGGACTTGTGCCAAATTCATCAGAAAATTTACTGTACAAGTAATACTTAGTAATTCCACTTGGTGGCGGATGAATAAGTATAGTCGCAGTACCTCTATAGCGGTGTATACTCATTGTTGTGTTCCAGTGGAAAGGAAATGCTAGAAAAATAACTGACACACGATGTCCCCCTCTCAGAGTGAGCGTAAAGTGCGACTTGGGTCTCTCAATACTTTAGCAAGTCCTCTCCAACGAGTCATGATGCTGTTGCTTATAGATGGTAGTAATCATTTAATGTGAGGCGGTCATATTTTCTGGTACTTTACTTGCAAATACATGATGTCGGAAATCTCTACACTATCGTTAGTATCGATAAATTAGCACCATTCATTTGCATTTCGATTAATTTTCATTGATTCACCTGAAAGCCAAGACTTGGCATGTGATTGTATCTTCCCATACGTATTTTTATATTACTAATACTACGTTTCAGTATGAAGTACCTACTCGTAATTCTATCACTAATGTACTCAACAGGAGATGATGCCAACTATGCTGATGTTATTTTATAAATTGCCGTCTCAATTTTTGACGGTCATTGACCAAACCAGATGACGAAAAAGAATAAACACTAGTTTATAATAAAAAATATTTTAAACAAATAACGTCATAATCGAATAAGAATGTGTATAAGGTTACATGTAACAAAAATGTTAAGAACAAATCTTTAAATCTTAACAGCTACGTAGACTAGTTGTGGTAGCCTGGATAGTGAAGCCACGGCCAGGGAAAACAGTGATGTTTGATGGATGTATGAGTTTTGTATCTGTGTTTTCCATGCGGGAGTTCTGACGTTCCGCACGCTCGGATTTTTATCATATGCATGCGTAACCTTAGGTTTAAACATCAGTGGATAACCCGCTATTGCAGAATGATTAGCAAACATTTCATATTGAATCCAGAGTTGTCGTTTTTTCGTTCATTAGAAGTGATAGGATGAGCTAAGACCCACTCATTAACGACTCCGGTCCTCCCATACCAAAGTATGAGAATACACATTGGATTGCGTCCGTCGCTCTGAGATGGCGATGTAACGTCTAATGCGCCTATAGTTTCATCGTTACCCACATCTTTTCACCGGAACACAACAATGCAAACTCACCGCTGCTTCGCGCCAGATAACTAGTTGTGGCGTTAGTACTTTTGCGGACGATCTTGCCTCAAGTTCTACAGAAACTTTATTTTTATTTATTTTTTATTTTTTTATTAATGTATAGCCAAGCGTACTTATTTATGGAACTTTTTTCTTTGAAGCATCCTCCGATTAAGAACTAGGATTGTTATCTGCAGCGGTTTGTTATATGGCAGATTTATATGTAATTCAGATTAATTTCCCACAAATGCAAAATAAGCAGAAAACGCAATAATTATTTTTTACATATTTTACTTCGTGCCACACGGAGATGGCGGCTAGTACGACCTTGCGTTTTTATCGTAATATCGAGAATAATAAGATTACATGAAATATGATTAATATCATATAACAGCTTAATATTACGCAAATGTCCTAAACTAGACAGAAAATTTAATTACTAAATTTATCATAAGGCTAGATTGTAATATAATCGCATTACAATAATAATGTAATTGATAAAAAACGAGTTCAGAAACATCGCTCGGTGATATAAGCAATCACTCCGACCGCGTGAAATATGTCTTTAATTTTCTGTAGCCGTATAAATGCAGATGAGGTTCCCGTAATGTCGCCACCACCCTTTTTTCGCATCGCATAACCGGTTTAATTTAATCAGCAACTGTTGTCCACAACGACCAAAAGTTTCGTATTCAACACGCGCCTTGTAGACAATTAATTTTATTTGTTTACGGTGGAATTACTGATTCAGTTTTACTTAGTTGTATAAATTTACCTTAAATAATAAAAAAAAATAGCCAAAACTACACATTCAGGTACGTGTTCACTTGAAAACAAATATTACATTAAAATTGTAAACGCAAGTAAAGAAAAAATAAGTGATATTTATATTTAAAACCTAATTGAATCTTTGAATTAGCTTTTTGTTCGAAAACGCTGGTAGAGGCATCAGGTCTAATGTGACCCGAAAATTTGATTTTTTACAGTATGTGTATATTGAATCGTTATTTTGAATATATTTTGCACCTAAGCTTATAGGAAAGTAATTCCAAAGCAATCAATTATTTTACCATGGTATAAATTCAGTAATTTGCAAAATGAAACAAGGAAAAAAGTGTTCATCAAATTATAAGTTAAGAATTTGGAAAAGGCAAAACTTGTTCTCTTAGCTAATTGAGTCTGCCATTGATGCAAATTAAGGCTATTGTTGTTAGGCTTATCAGCTTCGCTTAATGCAATTACTCGACGAAACCGACGCGAAGCCACGTAGCCGTAGACCGTCTACGCAGCTACGTGAGACCGGTGATTTAATTGGTTACCTGACTTGAACCTGACCAAAAAGTAAATTTGTTACGTAATTATGTTTGAACGATACTCATAAGCTTAAATATAGGTTACATTCAGCATTGAGAATTCTTTGGCAGCCAAAGTAGACTCACATTTTTATATTATTTTGAAGTATTAATCACACACTTAAAGAAAACTTTACGTGAAGCCAAGGTTGCGTTAATTTAAGTCCCATCCGTGTGGAATTGTCGGGATGTAAATGGAAAAACGAAACATATTGGGAAAAAAAAAATATTTATAAGTGTGACGACCTGGCTTATTATGACTTATTATAATTATATCTTTGCCAGTTGCAGACCGATTTTTATTTTATAGGATGTTCCTTGGCCATAGAACACTTATGAAATAAACTTCATCCTTAAGGGTGAAAAATAAGGGATCTCAATATTGAAGCTGGTTTTTATGGATTTATAAATCAGTCCCCTGATTTAAGAAAATCGAATGCATAAACCCGTGTCAATGATGACATTATCTAGACACGGGTATCTCGTTTGGCTAGGAGCCAGCAACGAGCGCCGTTGTAGCAGCTGCCGAAACGAATACAGAATAGGTACAACTACCAAGATATTACAGATGTGTTACGTTACACAGAGTGTATTGTCATGTTTCTACATTTTTTATTACGGTACAGAAATTACTGGACATACTGAAGGAACATCTGATGTGATGTGGTTACCTATGATATGTGGTGGTTGAAGTATAGGAAGACCGAAGTCGCATCTCGTTGCGCCCGTTACCCGAGAAGAGGATGTAAGGTCTCATGAGCCGGTGATTACAATGGCACCTACACCCTTCTGTCAGAACACAGAAATGCGAATGTTTAGCGGCAGAATACCAGGTATGATAGCAGTACTACTTCAGACGAAATTGGTATCAGTTCTACTGCTGCTTTGTGTGGCTCCTTTTGCCCCCAGGGGGTATACTTGAAGGGTACTTACCTATGGACCCGAGTAACACGAATCCCCCCAAACATCAATCTATGAGTTAGACCATGTAAGGCCAATGTCTCTTGTCAATGGTTTACCAATCTCGTAAATTATTATTAGCCAAAGACAAGATTATTTATATATTTTCCCGTTTTTGTAATTGTTGAGCAGTCTGGATTCCATAAGTAACAAATATCATAAAAATGTCAAAAAGTGTCTACCTATCAAAAAATAATCCGATTAAGTCATAGAATACATACTTTGAAAGCCTTTGTTTTTAATTCTAATACAATTCTTAATTGACTGCAAATAGCTTATTAAAATAGTCATTTATGTGCTGACTGTGTCGTTGACATATATTGTACAATAGACTACCTCCTTCCCCTAGATATGACTCACCCGGGCATTTGGTGAGAGCAGATGGCTCTCGACCGACTTAAAATTACAATTTCAGTAATGTAGCAGCTAACCAAGGGCACCACTTAGGTAAGGACCTCGGCTTGGCACTCGGCTTGTGAACTTAAAAGGTGATCTTTTTTGTCGCTTCTTCTCTTTCACTGTAACTCTACAGTGAAAGAGAAGAAGCACATATCGTTCAACTTATGTCATCCACTAAAATTTAGTTCCACTGGTCCAATATATAAATAGTCGTGAATAATACCTCGATTACCAGCATCCCGACATGGCCGGATTGGCATCCGGTTCTTTCAGGAAATTTCCGGTCACGTTGCCCGCACCGTAATCCTTGGTCGATGCCGGCCGCTCTGTATCCGGTCCGGAATGTCACGCACGGCTCATTACTTACTACAACCTATTTATTTCTTTGAAGTTTACTTTCTCCCTCTCGCATAATACCTAATAGTATTAGAAACTATTGACCCTTTTGTGTTTATGATGTGCTAGTTGCGCCCGCAGTATTACCCGCATTTTCTGGGATCAAATGTAGCCTATGTTAATCCAGTATATAAGCTATCCTGGTACCAAATGTCATCCAAATCCGTTGAGCCGTTTGAGGGTGTAGGAGTAACAAACATATACACACACATACAAACTATCAACTTTATAATATTAGTGTGTTCAATTACATGGCACAGTCTGAGTCTTTCAGGCTCGGATGAGTATTTTCAGATGCACCCTCTTCAAAGTGTTTGGTGAGATAAACTTCATGAACTATATCATATCAAATTTACTATCCAATAGAGATATTATTGGTTTTAAAACTATCAAACAGTCTCATTCATAACATGTCATTGAAATAAAAATGCCTACCTCAAAAAATTAAATTGAAAAAATCACCCAAAACTAGCTAAATGAGGAAACTAATTAAATTCATGGAACGTAGCGAAAGATTATAGGTCTATTCATGAGAAATGCTGGGTAGCAGTACTTTTCCGGACAATCTTGGCACAAGTTCTACTGCTACTAAAAGAAAGTAGTAAAACCAAGATTTTTACTACACCTACGGAGGATCTGAAATCCCAATATATTTCTAACTAGCTGCACCACGCGGTGTTACCCGTAGTTAAGAACTCAACACGGGACGATGGGTAACAATAGTCAGAATTTGTGTTTTTTGCAAATCACGAAAAAAATTGGTTCACTTTTGTGTTAATGCAGGGTAAAACTTTATAACAAATTTTATCCAAATCCGTTTAGCGGTTGAGGCGTGTAAGAGTAAAAAAAATAAAAACCAACAAACTTTGACTTTTAAAATATTCCAACACAGTTTAGTACATTACAAGACCGTCAAGCCCACCAACGCCCCGTCACGTTTGCTCTGTTTTCAGCATTATACAAAGTTTTTGGGATCAAGATGTTTCCGAGATCCAGGAAAATAAATCCTTTGTTGTCAGGATCACGTGATACGTTTCTATCCAGATTTAAATAGGAAGTTGTTTTTTTATGCAGGGAGACTCAAGTTACTTTATTTCTGTCACTGTCTAAAAATGGAATCTTACATATAGTTTTCATTTTGTTAAGGAGGTGACTTAATAATTACCTTATTTTTATGAGATAAAATTTACAAGTGTGAAAGCTTCTAGATTTTTTTACTTACAGTTATTATCATAAAATAAATATAACAATATCATTGCATTGTGCTCAGCCAAGATTTAGGAGCCGGTTATTTCAATAAATCCTATAGATACACTAAGTACCTCCTTAATTTTACGATCCATCACAATAAGTTACTCTCTGTAAAATTATTCTTTGATATTTTTCACCTTATTATTGAGGTAAATTGTAATGTCTATAGTACCATTAAATAAATAAATAAATACCACTGGCACTCACATCCTTCTGCCTGGCGACGGATTACCAGGTACGGTGGCAAAATTTTTTCGAACGATCTTGGTACACTTTCTTCAACTACCTCCATTTGCATCCTACAGGGAATACGTGTAGGATTTCTAGAGGTTCTTACCTACGCAAGCAAAACCCAAGAACGTTGTATACTATTTCTGAAAATTATATAGGTATTAAAGAACACGAGATATTGACGAGAAGTTAATATACTTTCCTATATTTAGCATCTGCAGTACTCAGTACATCTGCAGTAATTTATTGCACCAACTACCTACTAGCTATTTGCATTTCCAACTCTACTCGCTGGCGGAAAATTAAAGTGGTATATTTTATAAAACCCTTTTATGGCAGCATACATTTCATTTTAAAACAAAATTTACTACGTGTTACTTTATGACTGAGCATACATCACTCGCTAACCTCCACGTTACGGTAAAATCTACCTGCGTGTATTTACCTAACCTAACTAGCAAATGAGCAATACCTAGATAGAAAATTCTTTATTGAACAAGAAAACGTTTGAACTTCATGCTGTTTAGTTTTGTCTTCCAGCTATCCTTTTTGTGGTAACAGAAAGTTATGTTTTAGACATATAGAAACTGAAATATTAACATGTAATAAAAAAATATCATGAAATAAATCAATAATACAAGAAATATCTAGTTCCTTAGACTGAAAGGGAAGCATTGAAATCTAGCGAAAATCCTTTAATTCAATGGGAGCCGTTTTTAACGACTTTCTTAAAGTAAAATGGAAGATACCAGAAGTATGAAGGCCACAAAAATACGATCTATGTAATATAGAGAAGAATGAAACTGGATAGTGAAGAAAATTATCAGGTCACGATCAAGGCTATCCTGTACCAACGCTTTTAAACTAGTTACAATTGATGCTGAATTCTACCTCCAACACCGGCATTAAAGGAAAAAATTAGTAACTAGAGATAATATAAATACTGCCTTGTTAATGCTAAAAATTTCAGAAAACTTTTTAAATAGGAAATATTATTCTAATTAATTAGCATGCATAACAGCTCCGATGCCTAGCTGGAATCTACAAATACTTCCCCGTAATAAAGTTTCCTCTTGGATATAATTATGCGTATCTGTATTTGGCCATGCCACTTGCAGGTCAGGGAATTATAGTACAGGGCGATGAGGGTAGTAAAAGTACATTAGTTAGACTTTATTAGTGAGACATTAGTTATAACATACCTATAATTACTACATTACTCCATCTACAGTAAACGTATCGTTCCTTATACAATATATTTAATGCCAAAACCATTAATTTTTGCTTGGTGGCATATTCTTGATACAGTTATGATTGATGATACGTTTTCTGTAAGATTGTAAATGAAAGAATATAAATTCGTTTCGGTTGTTCAAAAAGCAAGCAATCCATTTGTATCTCAGGATTATCTTGCTCACGTCTAGAATGTTTTAGCTCTACAATAAATCAGCAGGGAGAGCCAATGAGCTGCGCTTTCTCTCCGTGATTCCCGCCATGATTGCTAAAACTTTCTTATTAGGGCTCTGCGAAAAAGCAATTACGTGTGCTTACGGTTTTGACTTGTAGCGAATGCCTGAACGTGACTACAGAACTAATTTTGTAATGAAGAGTTTAATTAAACCAAAACCAGAGAACCACGTACGAAATGTACCTATGAACCTTAGCGGCCAATATGCATAATATAACCTTACAGGATTGCCAAAACCTGAATCTTAAATTTACATGATATTGTTACTATTTTTCTCGTTAAAAGCCGTTAGGGATAGGGATAGAGTTAGAACAGGAGTCAAAATAATGTTAAGTATACGTCAAGGTCGTTTTTAGTAACCAAAAAATTGACGAATAATCATCAGCCATTGAAAATCGTGTTAAAAAGAAAGGAAAATATAAATCTCGTCAATTTTATTACGTGTAACAAAGGGCTATAATTAATCTACATCGTTTATCGTAAAACACCATTGGCAACCAACATTTGCAGCATTTGCTCGCTTATTACACACTCTGCAAAAATAACACGTCTGATACATCAATTTACTTCATAGCTTCCTTAGTCCGTGTACCACCCGGGGCGAAACACAGCTTGAGAACTTGCAATCTCCTTTTAGCTCCTTAGATTCTCAAACTTTCCTAGTTTAACTAGAAGTACTTATCTTTTACCTACTGGATCTCTAAAGATTGAAGATGAGCATATTTTTAACATGTATGCATATTATTTTTCAAGGGTTCACAGTTAGAATAAGAAATAAGATTGAAAAATTCGGTGAAAATATACCGACAGTTTAATTCTATATTATTATTTATTTCGAGAAAAATTTGCGTTCTGTGGCCAGCGTTTGCTATTTGTAGATAAAACCTTCAGGAACAAACTATAAGAGAAATCTTATGTATATAATTTTGATGATATAAAAAACAAAATTGATTGTGTAACGAGAAATTAACGTATATACTGCCGTATTTAATCCATTCAAAGTCGTGATTCAAATTCAGATTTATTAATTTAGGTACATTTGTAATACATAGAAATGTATATGATGGTCAGACATTTTTAAATTTGGTAATAAATAAAACAAAACATGATTTTAGCCGTGGTAAATAAAACCATACATTGTGCGAAGTTTCGAAGATTGATGGAGAATAAATATGCTGAAAATGTAGACGACATGACCTTAACTAAAACGTAGTTACACATTATTATGCTCATTGAAGTATCTACAAATTACGGTGGCTCTCTAGTGGAATAATGATTGAAAGTAGTTGAAAGTAGTTGATACACAGGATTCGTAACAAATTATACAACATTTTTCTTATATCCATTACTTCGAACGTCCAGCACTGCGGTAGTAGATACCTTTCTTCCAATCGGCAAAGATTCTCGATCTATTTTAATGCTGAAGTGGAAGCAAACCCAATATCGTAAAAGCTCGATTTCCTTTGTACTCCAAGCCTCGGACTGAAAATTTTAACTTTATGAGAGTTTTGTTTTACGCCGGGCAACATCTGCAGCCGTTTTTATCCGACTCAAATAAAATAATGTTATTTTTCGTATGTTTATTAGGCGATATTCTCACCAATTGCCGACTGATTTGCATGATATTTTTTTAAATTTGATAGAGTGTAGAAGGCAAGCTGAGGTCCATCATTTTGTTTTGTTTGCCAAGTTTTCGTTTTATTTTATATTTCGAATACACCAGATAATTTGTAAATTAACTTAAGTGCATACATGTTGTCTTTTTTTTAAAACGTGCCATGTTATATCACGCGTGTTGCGCTTTGACTAGTTGTGTGACAGAGTTTTTATTTTGTTTTCATAGTCAAAAGTCTTTATATCCGTTGTAAAAGTTGAGTTCTTACAAATTTCTTGGAAACGTCAATTAAAAAATAATATGTAGCTACGAGATCATGTGTTCTTGAAACTAAGTTTGCGCTTGTTCAAACCCTATCCGGCCCTCCATGGAGTCTTAACCTCTAATGGAAGGATTACTTTCTTTTCACGAGCATGATCCCTTTTACAAAGTAAGATATTACAAAATATTTTGCCTGTCGTGGAGCAGAGCGAAATCACATCATGGAGTTTTATCATTATTAGTTAATACGCTTTTTTATTAAATTATTCCTTGTATATTCCTTGTGATTTCAATCTTTGGATCGGAAGCTTGTTGAAAAAATATTTTTCATGAAAACCTATCAAGTGTGGTATTAAAATACAGGGTTTTATAAATGGCTTACAAAAATATATACAATTTATATGTTGAAATGTAATTAGGATTTTTTCAAGCCGTCAGGTTTTTTGTTTTTCTCGATAATTTCTTGTTTGACGAAATATCTAGTTTCGTCAGTAACCCCACGATATGAAACGCCTATGTCGTTGTTTAAGCTTTATTGCGGACGAAAATTAATTTTCTTCACTCAATAACCTTATAATCCAGGCTTATGAGGGTTAGCTTGTTACAAAGTGTGAACGCGACCGGCACATTAAGCCTATGAAATCAATACCTGGAAGACTACAAAGCGAACGAAAACGAGCTCGAGTTAACAGGTTCTTATATGGAAAATACGCAGTGAAGTTAAGAACTTGTTTAAGAAAATAAAGTCATCAAAAGAAAAACCCCCATGGGCCACTTGGAATATTAAATTCTGAAATATATAAGATTCTAAAATGCGGAGTTTATATGAAAGAAGACTGTGAACTCGGTTAATGTCGTTCGAAGAAAAGTGAAATTGGACTGCTTTCCATTAGCTCCATAACAAGTTTGTGTGTATGTCAATTCGTTGCAGTGAGAATTGAAGGATGGTACTATGAAACCCAAGCCTAGTAATTAGACGTGAGCGATTTGGAAACAATTAAACGCGTAATGGGTGGAGTAGGGCAGTAATCAGTTTGGTTTGCGCGTGATTCAACTCGTTTTTTAATAGCCCGCATAAAGTTCTCAAAGCGATCAAAAACCAGCAATTTAAAAAAATTAACCTTTATTTGCTTACAAAATGTATGATACTGAAAAGTTAAATACTGAAGTAGAACAACGTGTACATGGAATTAGGGAGAAAAATCGTATATTGATAAGTTTTTGACACGAAAAGCATAACAGGAAGTGCCTGAGAATTATTTTCAAGTGATGGAGTGAAGTCAACAATGAAGAGGATCATTTGTATTTTTTCATTTATGAATTTGTATCTCATCTAGTAATACGTAAACACGTTTATTGGCATGTATTTCTATAATGCATGAAACTTTCAAATTGAGTGGGTGTACCCAGCTTCTTTTTCTTTTATATTTTTCTAATACTTCGTAAATGCACACTATTTTAATGGTTTATTGGAATCTATGAAACAAACACCCCGTGCAAACGCGGCCCAATGTAATTTCGGTTGAATATAAATTACGCAACTGAGAAATCGCGACGCAAATTACATTCGTTTGACCTCAGCCTTATGCGTACGAATGTTTTAATTTGTGCGTATAAATTTGTTTGCTAACAATACCAGAGATTTTAATAAAGGAACAAATAAATTTACAAACGATTCTGCATCTCTGCGCTAGGACTTTCTGTGTAGCAGGTGGCATGGAAAAAACACAGATAACACAAACATTCAAACTTATCCGAGCGAATAGATTAACTAGGATAGGTACAATACATTTATTATTACTTTGCCCTCTCTCGCTATGTTTACCAGCCTCACTTTAGTATGTGAAGCAGGTTACGGTGTCATAGAATTTGTTAGTAGATTTCGTGAATTAGATAATTATATGTTCAACGTTGTGGTATTGTTTATTACATTTTGAGAGATCTAAGTGTAATTATTGATGTAAATAACACGTGGCTGATATCTACATAAAATGAAAGAGCTTCAATACTTTCATCTTCTATTTTTCGCACTTATTTCCATGAAATATGAGTATAAATCCTATCCAATAATATTTTTCTGATTTAAAATATTGAATTCAATATTTTCATCGCTTATTTTACGCCTTTAGGATGGATTTGTCTTAAATGCGTATTATGTGCTTGTAATTTCACCGGCACCGACGAGATGGGCACAAGTTCTACTGTTCCTTTCGTACCCAGAAGACACTCTTTGGGTGCTCACCTGAAACGCGAGCAACATGGGCTCCAAAATAATTACCCGTCTGGTAATGTATTTGTTTTGTGCTTTCTGGTACTATCTGTGGCATAGTATATGTACAGTGACTGTAATATATACCCTACATAAACACTTTATTGCGGACGCTGAAAAGGTAATAAAATTTCCACACTAATACCTGACGAGAAAAAAACAAGCTAACACGATCTTTCAGTTGTGATATTGAAGACTCACAATCCACTGACAAAATATTTCAAATATTCCCATTATTCGTGGAACAACGTAAGGCAAACTGTACCACGTTTAGAAATGAAACGAAAATAGGAAAAATATAGTAACGGGTCTACGCTGAGAAAATAACTTCATATTGCCCGACACGCGCGGTGCGGTGAAAACATTTTTCAATATTGGAATTTGTCGTAAAAGCGGTTACTATCACCATTCAAAAATATTGATTGGTGGGGATGTTCAAAAATAATTGTAAATGTAATAATAGCCTAGTAGTGGGCACAGCGAGTTTATCTTTATGCCTTGTGTTAGTTTTTTTTGTGAAAATACAATATGTTTACAAGTGTAGATCACATTCTTTTAAATGTACTGACATACATGGGAATGCAACTCAGCCCTGGCTTTCAGTCCTCACATTATAAAAACACAGAGCGTTGTATTGTACTGAATTGTATTGGATTATGCACACAGCAGCGCCCCTTTACGCGCTAGTAATAGGGAATTGCTTAGCGTAAAACGCAGGTTTGTCTGTCTTACCGTATCTTTTGAACCATAAGTCATAATTGGTATTATTGAATCTTCAGTTTGTGAATACAAATAATTTTCTTTTTCTTTTTTGAATGTCGTGAATGACCTAGATTCCTACTGGACTTTGTATGAATATTTATTGGATACCATATACAATATAATTTTTATGAAAACCTTTTAGCTACTTTGTAAACTATTTATTTAGCCAACTGTGAAATAAAATGCAAAAAAAAATATTATTTTGTCAATAATAGCATCGTACTTCATTATCATTTTCATAAAATCATTATAGTTGCTGTCCAAACAGGGTCTCACAAATTTTCATGAGGTTGACGTAACCTATTTCATTATAAAAACTTGCTTTGGTATTCAAATAACATAAACCTTATTTTCTTAAAATTCCATCTTTACGACGTACCTAAGTGGGTATGAATCATGTCACTTTTCCTCCAACATAAAGAGAAAAGCAAACAAAAAAGCTTTACTCGGAATTTCATTTCCTCTTAATTGTAGCCATTTTGCGCCTGCCATTACACCAAAGTGGCACTTGGAAGTTTTTTCTTTGATAATTCTTAGTAACGTTGCTAAAAGTCGCGACTATTTGGAAAGAGACAAGATACCAGAACTTACCAAAACACGGACCTGTTAAATGCGTAGACTAGTGACAGATTAATTACGTGTATATTTGAAGTGCCGAAAATTACATACACATGTCTCTGGAATGATTGCAAATTGTCAAGCTCATGTTGTCATTATTTGTTTTAGTTCCTTGGATATCTAATTGTATCTATTAACAGACTAAATGGCATCAATCATTTGGGGACCAAAAGACAGCGACCGTTACAATACATTATAAGACAAGAAACCCAGTACGTGCACGCAATATGATGCAATCGAGTATGTCTATAATGACAGTAGAACGAGTGGCTCTAGTCTACAAGGCCCTGCCTTTGAGTCTAAGACTAAGATATTTTCGTAATAGCTACTTTTGGCGGAAGTTTTGTTTTACTGGCAACATACTTCGTAACTTTTGTGCGTGACGTCAGTGTAATTACATGGTACTCACGTGTACACATTGGTAAAGTTTTGACGTCACCACTGAGAGCATTATTTTTGAAATTCTTTGGATTCATATAGATATGACTTAGATTATAAGTTAACCTCATTTACTAGTTTACACTACCACTTAAATGTTATACATACTTAATTAAGCAATCAATATCTCGAATCTAGTAATAAGTGTGCTAGTATAAATTAAGTATTAGGTGCTGCCACAGTTTGGGGGTACTGCCCTCCTATAATAGTCCTATTTAGAGCACAAAGATGGTTTACATACTTTAGCTGTTTATTTGGCAGCAGTGTCAGTAGACATTTGCCTACAATTTCACGTTACCATATTAAATTTAGGCATTTGCCAAAAACCATTCATTTCAGCAAGTATCGGGAATCCTCGCGTGACTCTATCCATTATGTTTGAGTCCTTCGTTACGGTTTCAAACCTTGAAGGAGTGGCTCGGTTACCTTTACAAGAAAAGGTAATATAAATGTTCAAAGTAACTTTTTATTGTTTATTTTGTACATTTAAACTTTATTCGTAGTTATGCATATATTTGGCGTTTACCTACAATAAATTCAACTGTTTGTTTAAGTCGCACGTTTGAGAGGTTCGGAAGGTACGAGTAAAATAGGTATGAGATAAGTTTCAGTTGTTCGCTTCCGTAGGTAAATATTCTCTTTATAGTACCTGCGTGTACCAAAAAGTGGTGGCGCGCAAAGCCAAAGTAAAAGTGGCAGCAGAAATTGTGTCAAGGTTATCCGGAGTACTACTGCAGCCACGCCTGGTATTCTGCCAAACAGTCCATTCGTATTGGTGTGTTCCGGTGGAAGGGCCGGTGAAATCTCAGGCACATGAGAAGCTACATCTCCGGTGAGGGGCGCTAATGAAATGCGTGTCTACTTATAGTTGGGTAGGGGGGAACTTGGGTCTTCGTATAGTAAGGTCAAGGTAACAGCAATACCTAGAGTATTGCTGTTACCCTAGGTATTGCTGTTATTATGGGCGGAGATTACTATGTAAATTCAGGTGGGCCTTCAACTGGTCCTAACTTCATAACTTCCGACACGTAAAAAATAGTTTTTTTTATTGACCATAAATAATATACAAAAGGTATATTAGATTAATTAATGTCAAAGTGAATGAGTATAGCGAGTACCGTTCTACACAAGCCTAATAAATTAATTGTCATGACTGTTTTAGATGATACTTCTAAATATAGAATGGCCAATCGTATTTTAGAACCTGATATAGAAACGTTCACATTTCAATTCTGCGTCTTAAATCTATGCTTTAAGAACTAAATTCTAAAGTAATGTGCAACAATTGCTGCCACTAACGAATGTCTGTTTCATGACATCAGCAAAACGAGATTTAAGTAGATGTTTCATCCAGTTAGTTCCTGGTGAATAGCAGATGGTCTGTCTGTCTTCCCGCCAGTCTTCATTAATGGGGTTCTAATGAGATCGTGCCCGGAGGCCAAGCCTTCGTGTGAACTTGACTTCTGAATGATGTAGGTGTATTTTGGACTATCTAGGAAACATTTTCGTGAATTACGTTCAAAGTGAGTATTTATTTTTTGGTAGTTAAATGCTAACTTCATATAAACTATTTAGTTATTACGAATCGAAAGTAAGT
Source organism: Aplocera efformata (assembly GCA_921293045.1). Classification (NCBI taxonomy): domain Eukaryota; kingdom Metazoa; phylum Arthropoda; class Insecta; order Lepidoptera; family Geometridae; genus Aplocera; species Aplocera efformata. The sequence continues at coordinate 5,119,387 of OV121045.1, forward strand.
TATATTATTTTCTTATTAAACCCACGTTAGTGTGTTATTTTAGGTAAATCAATATTCTTGGATTGAAAATACGATAGTCAATTTTGTTAACAGTGGATATCGACAAATGTAACCTTTAAGCTTCGTTATATTCGTATACTTATCAAGAAATTATCAATGAGGTTAGTAGATTATTTTTTAAGATTATTAAACTAAGTTCATTGACCTTCGTTGCGGTAGTCACTCATTAAAATAGAGTAGGGCAGGATTTTTAACCGTCTGAAGTCGGCCTAGATTTTTTTGAAACGATTTTGTTAATAAAACGTAGCTATTCTTAGGTATAACAGGGATACTTATTATCTTTTCGATTCGGTACAAAGTATTTGTGCAGTGAAAACGGTTATATAAATATGACATATAAAGAAAGATTAACTGATTGATTTCATGTTTTGCAATAACAATTTGCGTGGACTCCCACGCCATTGAATTTTTGACTGTAAAAAGTTTCCTAAGGAAATATATTTTACTTTCATATTGCCCGTACCTATTTCGAGCTTTGTGTGGTTCAGAGAATTAATCAACCTCAATTCACATGTTGACAGAACAATTCGAATGATTGAGACTTCCAAGGGTGCTACCGACTGCGTAAATTCAACCCACGAAATTGCCTCCTAAGTCGTTTACATAACAAGAAATCTCTGGATTTCTAAAAAGGCTTGTAATAGCATTTGGTTTTGTTTATCGTATTACATGTTCAGAAGTAAAGTTTTCAGGATGGAACAAATTTATCAAACAAGTGTTTGCATGTTTCGTGGTTGATTGTCATGTGCTACCGCTATTCAAAGACTCAAACACGTTGTTTGAGTTTAAACAATTCTGTTGGTAATGTCATGTATGCATTTCGCTTGTATATTGACTATCCTATGTACATGATTTGACTTAACATTTGTTTCTATGGCTTAATAAAAGAGTATTCCTTTTATTCTGTAACATCTTCATCGTCGCCCCTCAGGAATAGCAGAATGACAAAATATTATTATGAAACTTTGCCTCTGGTGTCAACCGAGTTGGCAATTTTCGCAAAGTTCATTTCTCTCGCTGAAATTAAATGCTCTTAGTTTATATAACGAAACAGAAAAGCGCGTCGTCTAATGCTGGCAACGTAGAAACTACATTTCAGGTTAAATTAACAAAAACCGGCTAAGCTTCTTTTCTTATTATAGTTTCTTCTTCTCTTAGTGACTTTCTTAGTTTTCAAGCCACTTAAAAGCCTCCCACATTGTTTACCAACTGCAGGAACCAAGTCATTATCAAGTTTGAATGCGTTAATTAAGGGTTTTCAGTGAAAGTGTTACTATGAAAGTTTAATCATCCTGTAAATAAAATGATGGGTATTTTGTCATTGTTTTATGATCATTTATGTTCCGTTAATGATCCGTTAATGATTATGTACATACTTAGTGAAATATTTCGCCAGTCCGCCAGGTACTTCAGCCAATGTCATCGCATAAAAAGAAATCACGAATCTGTGGTATATACCTAAGTAAAGCGAAGTAGCGGTAGCGTTTAGTAGTGTTTCCGTGAGGTTGAGCGTGAAAAGAGTGTACATTATTCGTATTTAGAGACAAAGTTTAGAATCGTGCCGTCTTTTAAATTAAAATTATCCTCAGTTGGAGGCCGTTCAGGCCGCATTTGCGGTTGAACCTTGCGCGCAAGGTTGCGTGAAACTTGCTAAATCTTCAACCGCATCGTCTCACAGCTAATAAAAAAACCCGCGTCGTGAGGATTCGTTGTGTGGCACCACCCATATGAACATATCATAGTTATCTTAATGTTTATCATACTTATATTCTACTTTCTTTATGCAAATAAAGTATTCCCTAGAGAACCATGGCCAGACTGCGCCATTATGTCTACGTACAGCAATAAAGCCGTGACCTAGTCTCGCCTTAGTAAACCAAATTATTGTAGCAAACCAGACGACAAAAACTCCTTCGGAAATATCTACACTTATATGTGCCGTCTATCAGGTTCCAGGGTAACTGATCCGGAATTTCTTTGAAAATAGTATCATCAATATTTTCTTCGAAACTTATCGATGTGATAATAACTCCAAAGGTTTATTTTATCAAAGACGGCACGGCACATGAATCGATGATTATAAATTGTCTTAATTAAAATATAATAATTTCTTTGCTTAGGTATGTAAATAAAAATCAATTGCCACATGTATCACGGAGCATCACTTAGGAGCTGCTGATTTTTATTTTAAATGTCACATTTTTTTATGTGAGACCCGCGCGAAACCGGCCGTAATAAATAAACATTAAAAAACGCGCCAGATAAGTAATTAAATTATGTAATTAAATTTAATGAGTGCCAAATATTATGAAAATGATCTTGTTCTATTCATGTTGTACCAACATCTAATTTTATCAGTGAATTTAAGATACCTCCTCAATGCAAAATACAGGAAAATATTTAACAACTATGCCCATTTTTTTACGTTTTTACATTATTCACGATAAAGTTGAATGAACGCCAGTCTGCTCTCATTAGATATGTATCAAATTCGGTATTTCAGGCAAACAGCCGACCTTTTTTACAATATCAAGGTAATATGCAGATCAGAATCGTGTATGGCGACCCTATCATGGCCTTTTCGTCCGCTCGCTAAAACAAAGAGGGTGTTCGTTCTTCCGGAATAAGTTTCTGGGCCGTTTTTTACACGAGAGATATCTTTTGCCGAACCTTTCTACCTGTCTCCGATAATTTAAGCAGCATTGTAGGGTATTTGTGAATAATCGAGAGGTTTTTATTTTATTGTAAAAAATATGGAATTACTATAGCTGTTTTGGTAAGGTAACACTGATTCTGCTACACAGAAAATCTTTACATTTGCAAAAGTAATCCTTATGTTTTTGAAGGCATGTACAAGTATAAATATATTTTATACAATTATTAAAATAATATAACGTAGCTTCGGTTAGGTTAGTAATATTATAACATTTTTTATTATTGTTTTAGACCATCAACCATCAACAACACTGATTCCAGACTACGATTGTTGGTCACATTATTTCTAGATTTCATGATTTCTAAATTATTTTATTTATTAAATTGCAATTAACGCATCTAATTCATTCATCTATAGCATTACAATGTTGTACTTACAGTTTATCATGAACATTTTGTTTTGAATGCAATTGCGGTCGGAATAACCGATCAAAAATTTGGTAGATTATGCCTATATTTTTCATGGTACACCGGAATATTCAATGCGATAAAATTCACCCAGCGACGGTTCTGTACCTTATGATAGGTATATTTTTTTTATAGAATAATATAGTTATTTATTTTTTACTTGCTTAAATTTTTTTATTTGACCCAAGAAAACCCAAGTCGTATCGCGTTGCACCTATAACGTAGTATGTATAACGAGGATATAACGTCTCATGCTTTGTAATTTCACCAGCACCCTTCCTCTGGAACACAGCAATGCGAGTGAAACTACAAATTATTTTTGTAGTTTCCATTGTTTTCCATTCAAATTACTCTTCAACACAAACTGGTGTTTCACAAAGGCCCCACTTGCCCCCAACGAGCTCTCGAGCTCTTAGCCGAGCCACTTACAGACGTCTTATCTTTGTCAGGAGGGTTCTTACTCGAAACTTTTGTTTGTAAGCCTTAACTAGTTCCCATAGACTTCCATGTAAACTGTTATAGGGGTAGAACCGGTCGAATGTTTGCCGAAATAATTTACGAGACGCTTGCCTTAATAGAATGTTTTTACTTCCAGGAACAGGCAGTGTAACCATTGCCTGTTCTTGTGTTTGTTTGATCGAAATTCATGCAAAAACTTAAAATCGAAATAGAATATAATCTGAATAGAATTTTAGAAGTCTAAATGGACGCTTAAAATGGACGTCTAAATAGATTCCTTTCTTTGACTTGGAAGAAGCTTTTACACCTTCCATTCAAGTCCGGGGAAAGACTCACATACAAACAAGGGTATGTGAGACTCCCGGAGATAATGTCTGTCCTACAAGATAGGAGGACGATAGACGAGATAGGAACGGTCTAACATTAAATATCCCGCCCCAACAATATAACCCTAGATGGGTTTTGTGCAGGGGTTTCCTGGCAATACAATGGGATTTTGGATTTCCCTCAGGCAGAGGTTAACGTGCTAGCGAAATGGGAGTCCTCCGTATAATATGCGTCAGGATACTCGGTACCTTTATAATAGAACCAATGGATTTCACACCATTAAAATCTGGCTTGTACAGTTAGATATCAATAAAGTTTAGTTTAGCTTAGTTTTTTGTTGCCCTGCAGGGTTAAGAGAAGTGGTATCCGTTGGGAAATTTCCAAAAATATTTCATCCATTTACTTGCGGCCGATGTTAAAATATTAAATCAGTGCTTTGCTTTAGGAAATTATATATAGAAAAATTACAAATTTCGAATAACCATATAACTAGGAATCGTGTTCAAAAAATAATTCTTTAATCAGCTGACCGTTAGGACAAAACTTATGCTAATGAAAATTACCAAAAACATCGCATATCTCGTGTCAAAGAGGTTACCCACGTCCTAGACGTTATTTGCATACAATAACGTAGTCCCAAATGCCCCGGTGCTTTGCCTAAATAAACCTTTAATAACTATATCCACTTTTGAAGTACAACCATCTGATTTGTGAGAAAAAGGCGCCGCCTTATTGCCCTCTGTAATTATTTTAATAGGCTTGTATTTCCTTTGTGTTATAATGGCACCCTTATTCATTTTATAAAGGAAATAACATAGCCAAGGCTCGGGTCTTCTTCATAAATTATTAATTCAAACAGATTAATATGTTAAAATGAAAGTTTATTGAGGTAGGTACGAGTGGCTTCGGCAGCGAACGTCAAAGATTATAACTGGGACAACTTCCGGAGATGGTTGACAAACAATTACTTTTAGCAAAATATAGAAGTTATGATATTTCAATACTCAATACACAAACAATCTTACACTAACAACTATAATACTTACTTGGGCGGGGATTCAAATATAAAAAATCACTATGTTAAAATGTTCTGCAATGTTTGTATATCCGTGGACCCAAGGATATCAAAGTTGAGAAACGGCATTTTACAAACAACGCGTAATTTTCAAAGGTTAGTAAAAAAATGTCGTTCCTTTTAAATTGATAATTACTACTTAATTAGCAATTAAAACGAACAACAGTTGTGGGTTCGATTCCTACTTAGCCTTATCTACTTGTTCTGAGTGTGGGTGTTTATATTTATACGTATCGGTTATCTGGTTTGCTGTGCCAAATTTACATGAATTGATTATTAAATTGCTAAAATACCTACCGTATTTTATTATTAATATTAGGATCTATTGTAAGACTAATTTTGGTATTTACACGAATTAAAGGTTTTAGTTCACACCAACATTACTTGTGCATTCGCGAAGCTAAATGGAATTGGATTGACAACACACCACTCAACTGAATAATATATTGTTTTAATCAACTCGGGAATTGAGAGCGGGTTTGTTGCCGTTATTAGGTTGTAAATCTGTGTCAGACTTGTAACATTTTATCGAATTACATCCGGGGTTTAAAAGGATTATGAAATTAACGTTATACAAACGATAAGAGAACATAAATAGCATACGAAATATTAATAACTTAAAAAATTCAATCATATCGGGTGACGGGCGGTGCGACTTGGTTCTTTTCATACTTTGGTAGGGTAAAACCTAAGTCGTATTGCTGTTGTTATGGGTGACAGTAACCACTTAACATCAGGTGGGCCCATAGCTCGTCCCGTTATTTAATTACATAAAAAAACTAAAGCAGGGAAGCGCTCAGTTCGAACGCCAGTTCATAAATGGTCACACATCCAACTTCTGACCGGGCCAAAAGTTGCTTAACTTAGATGATCTGTAAAGAACAAATAAGCAAGCTGCGCCATAAGCGTCTGAAGATATAAACTGAAGCCTTATTATCTACATTAAAACGGTTACAATACTAGAAGTAGATAAATATGAGCACTAAGAATATTACTGTTATTTAGTGGTACTGTTATTCTATTTACTATTAAGTATTCATCATAACTTTTGAAATAAATTAATATATTAATGAATGGTATACAGGATAAAATGTTTGACATGTACAATATAGTTTATACACGTGGCGGAACAGCTATTCATCAAATATGGATCAAAGAAAACTAAATGATAGCGGAGCTTAAAATAAGTCGATTTGATTCTCGTGTATGTTGTTACATAAATGTTTATCATACATTAATTTACCTATACGATAAAAGGTGGGAGTGCTAACTTAGTGTTTACTCAATAAGTAAGAACAATAAAACGAAATTCATATTAAATAATAACGTTTACATACTTACGAGTATATCCCTGCACTAGCATTCCCTGTGGCACGGACAAACACAAGACAAAGAACAGGCTGGCTTTTATATTCATTAGTTCAGTTTAGTTTTGAAAACATGATGCGGCTTGAGTTACGCTAATAAAAAAAACCTGTAATCCACGAGTTAACCACTCACATAGCTAATCAGAACTTTTAGAACATTCTAGATCCTTTGCTGAGATTGATTAGACGAAAGTTTCCCTACTGTGCGGCCTCATAACAAAGTTGATTAACAATGGGGTTATATCGAACTTCTTACATCTCAATCCCGCTATATTGAAGAGAGTTCTTCCATTTATCTAACTTAAAATGCGATTGTTTGCTATGGAAACTCAATAAAACGTTCTGGAAACTTCGGGTAAAATGCATGATTTGTCTAGTAATATTTATATTTTTTTATGTATCAAATGTGAGGGAATGAGCTGAAGGCTTACTTGTAGTACAAGTTTTGATAGTTAATACTATTTATATCCTATGGTATGTTTGGCCATATTCTATCTTTATATTATATATCGAGAATAAGTGGAATTAAAGTATTATGTATAAAATATATATACATCTTTATTCAGTCATTAGCAAACGCTTAAATATTTACATCTGTTTGTTTTGTAAATCCGACTGAATGCCTACACCCACCTAAACTAAAAGGTTCAGCGGCGCTTTCTATGGGTTGAAAAGGTTCGTTGCTGTCCGTTTTAATAGCACGGAACATAAAAGAAGTACTTAAATAACCGACTTCAAAAAAAAAGGTTAATCGTGACATTATGTATTATATTTTGTATGCTGTTACGCGATATTTGATATTTACTCCAATTGTGTGCCAACTTTAACCATTTTATTTTAAATACATCATTATATTGGATTGTCTAGTATGAAATCCAGAGACACGTTATATGCTCACGAATATGTTTGACGTGTCCAAACTGAACCCCCAGATAGCTCTACTCAATTTAAAAGTCTAAAAAAGTAAGAAACAGTAAAAAAGGAAATTATATTTTTATATGAGAATGCTAGAAATCATGGATGCAAATATCTTATTTATATCCGTACTGGGTAAAATAGTGTATCCAAGGATGTATTTTATTAGAACGATATGGTAATGCCCCCGCATTACACGAGATCATATATGATTTACTGGCTTCGGTTGCGATATTACAAATGAATGCCTTTTGTATTCCTATTGTATTTTAACCGATGAGTTGGTATATAAAGAAAGAAAATACTTTTATTCAGATATTAATTCAATGATACATATTTTTTACTTATTGTACTTAAACAAATATAACTGAAGCTATGTGTCAGAAAGATTCAAGACATATGCATATGGATTCTTGTATGAAGGTTTATGTCCTAAACGGTAAATCATATAAGATTACAACCTCTGTTTGTCTATCATTTGCATCCGCAAGCCGTAGCGGGCTGAAATTTTGTTATGATGGCGGATTTCGAAACAAGTTATAAAATATACAAATCATTATCATCAGCCTACATGACTCCACTGCTGGACTTAGGCCCGGTCTTCTGCTCTTCACATCCACAAAACATACAATCAGTGGCATGGAACTCACAGTGCGATGGTTAGAATCGCACTGGCGAGTATCTGGCATTTTCTTCTTTACTTGTTGTATGGCTTTGATGGGGTTCCATTCAATCATTTCGATCAATTCATTCGCCAATGTAGCCGGTTTTTATTATCTGTACTTTTTTAATAATGCATCAGATAAAACGTGGAGTTTCTGCGCGAAGTTGAGGTCAATAAGGAAATTCCGTCACGTATTGGGCCTATCCATCGATTACCTTATGTTTACCTGTAGACACAGGATGATAATAAATATTTGAGTTGTGACGAAAACCTTATTTTGGTAACACGTTGCCTCACTTTTCTTTCTCTTTATCCCCGAGGGAGGTGCAAATCCGACGTGGAATCGATAGAACTGTTCGAAAAGTGTGTTCTCATTTCAGATTGTATGATTGTTTGCAGAAGTAAAATAATAGGATAAATTAAAATATCAAATTATATTACTTATATTCACCCATATAAGTACAACTTACACTTTATAATTTCTTGGAAAAAAACTGAAAACCTATTATTATAAATACCTTAATTACTTTATTGGTAACAAAATAATGTAACTTCGGTCAGTTTTTTCTCATCTTCTCATGTTGATTTTTTAACCATGGATAACAAATAATAGCTATTAAGTTTTTCTACTATAACCAAAAAAATCAACACAAAATCTAAATAATAGAGATGCTTTGTTTGCCTCTAAAACATGCACCTACTACGCTACAGCTATTTCAGTTTTATTACAAGATTAGATATGTTTTCTTTACAACTGAATGAAACCCCACCCACAAGCGCGTTGTATGATTGGGGTGTCGCTGAAATATTATGACAAGTGAATATATGCCAAGGCCGACAAAACAATCATTAGCGAGTCACATTGTAGTTAAGCTATCGTCTATCGTAGGTAGGCGCTCAATTCAAATGGATAAAATGGCACATAGTTATAACAATAAAATTCATATTCATTTACATATTATATATAAAGAGTTTACGCTCACGCGATTTACTTAAACAAGATTTATGTCTTTTTTGGGCCTAAAACTTTACATAGATGTATACCAGGATGCCACCATGCCTTGTCATGATTCTTAACTTTCTACTTTTGGATTAGCACACAAAATTTTAAACAGCTGTTCTAGAAATTAATTGAGTAAGTTGGTCAATGGCAATGGTTATCTCATTGCCCCAAACCTTGGTTAATATTCATAATTTTAGTGTAAAACCAAGTACCCAGAGTTTTAGGAAGAGCTTTTAGTATTAACGTAATGGTCTTAAGAGTTCTAGTAGCTTTTAAAACCAGACAACAACGGACGTAAGTGAAAAACAGCTTGCTCAAAGGAGTACTTTTGCAAATTACTTAGACACTTGTGGAATATTATCTCATTGCTAAGATATTCAGGAAATACCTACAGCATCACTATAATCAATTTAGAATGAACGTGATCCTTCATTTTCCCTTAGGATAAGTTGTAAAACCCTTTGTGATTACTGTGGTGTTGTTATCTATACATATAATAAAATCGTAGACTTGCCGTGTCTGTACATTGAATATTTTTACAAAATAATAACTGGGAGACGTTAAGAATAAGTAATAGAACGCAAAAAAACAATTTTTGAAATTTTTGTCTGTTTGTCTGTATGTTTGTGCGCACTTTACGCAAAAACCATAGATAGTTATCAAAATCTAGGTACTAAGAAATGTTAAGCTGAGTCTGGAATAGTGAATAGCGTTTATTTTATCAAAATCGACCCACAAAATCAAAAGTTATTCAATGTTTTATGCAAAATTTTATTTTTTTTACAAAACGTTCTACAAGCGCCTGCCGAGTCCTGCGTTCTTGACTCGGTGTGGCGGTTCGGTGTATTGCAATATGAATATGAGCAGGCGCTTGAAGGCAGATGACAGGTTTAGTCGTAGTTTAGTCTTAGTTTAGGTTAGTTAATTAGGTAATTAGTTTAAAGGTAGTTTAGTTTTTCTTTGTACTTTGAACTGCGAAAGGTTGATGGTAACCAGTATCTTAAATACGAGTACCAAGCTTCCTATCAAACGAGTCATTTACTTGACGGAGACCTACAGTACACTGGAGTAACGCAATGGCCGTATGTCCGGCAGAAAATAGCCGCATAGGTAAATCATCCTCAGGGTACATGATCATCATCATCATCATCATCATCATCAGGGGTGAAATTAAATAACCCTTGCGACATTTGTTTTCGATTTTGTAGATATTATCTGGACATTCAGATGCAGCACAGATATTGCAAATGTATCAATATAAATTAGCGGAAGTCTATCAAGGAATATGCAGCTCAACAAAAATAACAAAACATAAATACCATTAATACGCACTAAGCGATTTGAAACTACTTTTATTGTGCGTACTGCAAGGGAGTGGAATGCTTTGCCTGAGTCTGTGTTCCCTGACCATTAGAATTTGGGAGTCTTCAAGAGTAGAGTGAATAGGTTTCTCCTAGACAAGCGTGCTCCATCGTCGGCCGCATCTTCACTTTCCATCAGGTGAGATGGCGGCCAAACCATGCTATGCTATCTTTTTTTTTTGTGAGTTAGTTACGTAACGAGCTGAGGGCCCACCTGGTGGTAAGTGGCGACCCACACCTATGACAACAGTAATGCGACTCAGTATAAGATTTGGATCTTAGACTGAGTCGCACTCATCCTGCTGCGACCATCACCCAAGACGGGGATGATACATCTCACGATACAAGCACTACTGCTTGTGTGATTCCAGGTGTGGTGGCAGTACCTCGCCGGACGAACTTGGCACAAGTTCTACTGTTACTTTTTGGTTGCTGCCTTAGCACCACCCAGAGGGTACGTGTAGGGAATCAAAGGGTACACACCTGCGGACGCGAGCAACTAGATCCAATAGATCGGTACGGGGGACTTATTTCTCACTGTATTTAACACTGTTTTGTTACTTCAGGACTTATTTCATATGTGTATGATGATCTAACAACACTGATACAACATTGAGCAGTGACCCAGGGAATGGCATTGAGTGAATAAATGTCAGGGAATGGGAATGGTATTCTATTAACAGAGAAGTGGAACAATAAGAAGCTTTTTTTTGTCAAGGGGTAAATACTTTGCTTATACCCCACGCCTTGAGGAGGCGTATATTAATAGCAGTGCTGGGGGAATACACAATAAAACCCTCTTGGAGTTTCTGCACTACGCCTTCACGCTGGGGCTACGGGTACGGTAGCGGCCGTACCCGGCCGGCCAGAGGCGTTGGTCCTCGCGTATCGGGACCCCAACACGATGTGTACCTCCCTATAGTGCCGTGCCCGGAACACAAAACACGCCAACCTTCGGTGAGAACCTCATCCGTCGGACGGCAGATTCCCCGGATCTACCGCCCGGAAGTTCCCGTTAGGGTGGCAGGCGGCGCTCATGCGCCTGCCTACGCCGACCCACTCTCCTGTGTCTACCAGAGTGAGGAGATTCTTCCTCCCTTATCCTCTCGGCTGCTTCCTTCTGCGAGATTACTTCCTTGCAGAAGGACTGAGCTGCCACCCAAGATCTCCCGCTGTCAATCATGGATGAGACCATAGTTGACAGCAAAAGGTTTCCGCCTATAGCCGCGGTCAGGCGGGAACAATAAGACCCTACCAACTATTCCATCGAATGTTTAAATTTCTTGAGTGCATCTGGACTCCCATCACACAATTTATATTAAACTAAATGTCGGAGTGCCCATTGCTCTTTTATAAATTGAAGTTGACACCAGATTGAAAGAGTTTAGAGAATTCCTCTCATTCCTATCAACTGCCCATTTAGTTTTAAACGCATTCAGTCTCCGGTGAGCCTATGTTCCGCAGTGACCAGAAACAAAGAACAAGAAGAAACTTTTTTGGTATCAGACGTAGACCTAATATTGAGTTGCTTTTTGCACGGTCCGCCATACTTAGCTCTTTCCCGGCTTAGCGATTCAAATAATTTTTATGCGCACGTTCCTGAAATATCCTGAAAAGACGACTTCTATAGTATAGTTTACAGAGAAGCATTATTGTATACATTTGCAATGGTTGCAGTTTCACTTACGTAGTTCATCATCCAATCAAGTCTTTAACCTTCCCAGTTAACAAAACCCAAGTAATATCGTAAGAATCTAACGGAAATAAAGTATTTTGAGATTTAATTATAACATAATTTTAATATAATAGTAACGAACAGACATAATAAGCATCACATTATATTTCTATCCTCTAGGCTAGGATAGATCTAAGTCCACGCGGACGAAGTCGCGGGCACAGCTAGTTATATATATTTATATGTGTGTTGGTGTGTCCAAGAAGGTTAAAATGAGATACTTCATACGTGAATCGAATTTATTTTCGCGGACTCAAACGTACATTCTGATTGATGCATTCTGATTGAAACATACTTTCGTCACGCTGAGTCCCCACAGTTACGTATGCTAGCATCAGTGGATACAGCGCCCGGGGCTCTGATGATCAAGAGATTTTGACATTTATTTATTTGATCTTTTAGGCATGTATTCGGGTGAGTGTAAGTTTGTATGCTAACTAATTAGTTACATTTTTTTTTTGTAAAACTCATGCAATAATGCTGTTATTTAAAGCGCTTTTCCACAATGCAATATTTTAATAGGTAACAGACGCAATACGACGAAAAATATGATATAGGGTTACATAGGAAAAAGGGAATCATACAACGCATGGCTCTCTTTCTTACCGTACCTTAATCGTAATAGAAAGCTGATTATGAAATAAAAGCTGAAAATATACTGGTGGATATCCCAATAAATTATGCAGTTATACAGTAGTGCATAATAATAGCTCCAACGTCTACTAAACACACTGTGTGCCACTTGGACGGTTTATTATATATTTCATGGAAACTGTCGCATGAAATTTGTCAAGGAGACCATATAAATATAATCTTTATAACGATACTTATTGTATCTTCCGCTTAAAGTATATTTCAAACCCTAACTTTACACTAGGATTACGTGTGATGCGGCTATAAGAAACAAGTCTACCATACCACAAACAACTTCGCCAGGATTTCTTGGTAATTATCGTTAGTATATGTTATGCCTGGCTGTCCGATAAATAAAAAGTGGTTTATATTAGTATAGGAAAGAGTTAGTTGATTTATTCAAGGGAAAACTGTCTACCATTCCATGATAGTAACGCACAAGATGATTTCCCCTCATTGAGGTCTGCCTAGCCTTTCAGGGAAAACCTTGAAATTCACGCGTTTTTGATTGACTGAACGCACGTCTCAGTTGCTATAAACTTAGTAGAAACGTCATTAGTGATGAATTTAGGTAACTGGATGATTAGGATAATCTGTATTTCTTTCCGAACCCCGTTTCATTCAATACAGTTCTTTTTATGACTTTCATTAACGGATGTCGTTTACCTTTTTTTTTTTTTTTTTTTTTTTTTTTTTTTTTATGTGAAAGAGTGTCGGAACGAGCTGAGGGCCCACCTGATGGTAAGTGGTGACCCTCGCCCATGACAACAGTAATGCGCGCGACTCAGTATGAGATCCAAATCTTTACTGAGTCGCATTCATCCTGCTGCGTCCATCACCCGAGACGGGGATGATACGTCTCATGCGCATGTGATTTCACCGGCAGCCACACCCTTCCACCGGAACACAGTAATGCAACCACTACTGCTTGGCGGCAGATTCCAGATGTGGTGGCAGTACCTCTCCGGACGAACTTGGCACAAGTTCTACTGCTACTTTTGGTTGCTCCTTTAGCACCACCCAGGGGGTACGTGTAGGGAATCATAGGGTATACACCTACGGACGCGAGCAACTGGACCCCCCAATCCTTATTTTACCTTACATTTTTGAAAGCAACTTCCTTATCCATACAAGCATTTAACATACAAAGGACCTTTAAATGGTTTTTCATTTCAGAGTTATTATATCAACGAGAATCTTTACCTTTCTAGATGTATGGCACAAATCTACATACCAAAAGGGAAAGCCAAGAGGCTCGTTCCCAAGAGGTTGTCGCGAGCAGACGCGCTGAATAATTTACCGGTTACTTTGATCATAGCTGCATTGAGCCGGTCATATTTACCTGGTATTTATTATATAGATACGTAGTACCAAGTTTGTCCAGAAAAAAGCCTCCACACCTGGTAATCTGCCGCCAAGCAGTGATGCTATTGTATTACTGTATTCCGGAGGAAGGGTGAGGGTGTAATTAAAGATAACATCCCCCTCTCGAGTGACGGGCCCAACGGGTTGCAACTTAGGTCGGGAGGACTTAAGTCGTATTTTCGTTGTTAAGGGCGGAGGTAACCACTTAACAGACCTTAAGCTCGTCCTGGTACTAAAGTATTAGCACTTTTTTATACTAGGCACATTATAAAATAAAATAATTTACAGTATAATAATTAAAATGCTCGAAGATTCACGAAGTTGTAGCTTTAGGTATATTTCCAAGGGATTAATAATTAAAAGTTTATGGAGTCATGACTTACTACTTGGAATAAAGAAATAAACAACAAAGCCTTTATATACAAGAAATCGTTTGATCTCTTTCTGAAAAACTATGAAAGTAAATTAATGAGCTAACGTGATATAAACACATGACATGCAACATATAAATTATTTATGTGTTCTGTAAAAAAGAGACGTTTTTACTGCTAAGCTCGCTTTTAAAAGAATGTAACTCTTTTGTTGAAGCTTATATTTGCCAAGGATTATGATTATAGCAACAATATAACGTGATCCCAATTATTAAGACAAATAGTCCGAACGGAATACCTGATATTCTATTCTCCCACTAAACAAAAGCTTTGCCTATTAGCTTGTTAAACACGTTAATATTTATTTGATTCAGGCGTAGTTTGAAACAATGCAAATGAGTTAATAACCAGTTTCATTCATTAGCACTGTTAAAGGGAAACAAAGATTAAATCGGCCATTATTTTTTTTTAATGAAGTGTCTTCCTGTCAAAACAATCTTTCGTTTAATATTGTTGCAACTCATTCGATTCTAAACTATATAACTACTGTTAGTACTTTTACAATTAATTAATTTATGTTGATTCCGACTTTAAAGAAGGAGGACGGCATCAATTTGATTGCATGTTTTTATCTTAGTTACGGAATGTCTTTACCTATTATGAACCGATTGAGATTAATCTTTCTTGAAAAATAGCCCATCATATCCAATCGTAAAAATGGCCCAGTGTAACAAAGTCATCGAAATTGGACATAGAAATTGCAAGAAAAATTCACTTCGTATCGTACTTCATACCTTAAAATACCCTCAGTTTCAGGGCAATAAAAGACAGGTAACCCAAATGTATTAGAACTTTCCAACTAATTAGCGCTGGTAGCATAAATGAGATACACAAAATAAATTGTATGGTCCAGTGTGATTCCCACACCGATTGATTCAATTAATAACGACGGCTGTAAATTGATGTTTGTTAGGTTAGCCCAGTCGAACCAATTTGTAGCTTGCGAGAGTCATCAATAATGAAATTGTTGAACAGTAGTGAATTTTATGGACGGACAAAATATTTCGTTTTTTATTTATGAAAAGCTTTTGCCCGTTTTTTCACTCACCCTAATGTTGATTTTGACAACCCTTTTTTTTGACCCTGTATAATGATTTGATTTGACCCTGTATAATGTGTCTTCGTAATAAACGAACAAAGTCACGTTCGCATTTATAATATTAGTTAGGATTCAATATATGACATGAACGTAGTAATTTATAATATGATTGGTAGAAGTTGTTTATTCCCTGGTTATACCAAAAATGTAAATGTAATTTGTAACTTCATAATTTGGGTGGTATTTAAAAAAACAAGTCGAACATCATATTGTTCTTTATGAAATAAATAAATGTCAATTACCTAGTTTTTACTATATGTATTAAAGGATCCCCAAGGGTTTAGATTTCGGTCTAGTTCTAATAAGTAGATCTGGTTTTTTATAGTGATATGCAATTACTATGCAATAATTGGAAATTCTTCCGAATATATCTATAGCTGCCTTTTTTGTACCGCTAGAGCTGGACCGGATGCATACCATTGGCTTTATCGGAGGGTATGCGGGGAATCCCCATTGTGGCTCGACGCACGTAGCGGAGCCCGCTGGAATGCACAGGAATCGTGTTCTAGTAATTAAAATTCACAAAAGTATTCACTAGAGAAGAGATTCAAATGATCGCAGCTGCTGTAATTAAACATTTTTCATTTGTCTGTTGAGAGAGCGTGGTGGCCCAGGGGCATAGACGCCGACTTTCAATTTGAAGGTTGCTGGTTCAAACCCACACGTGCACCAATGAGTTTTTTTTCACTTGAAAAAATGTATGTGCGCAATACCACGTTCTCAAAACGGTGACGGAAAACTTCGTGAGGAAACCGGCATGTCTTAAAACCAAAAATTCGACGGCATGTGACATCTACCAATCCGGATTAGGCTCCTGTGGTAGATCAGAGCCCATTCACTCTCAATTATGGAGAGTAGGCCGGTTTCCCTGCAGTGGGAACATTAGAGGCTGGTACGGAAGCGGCATACGTGTAAAAGCCTACAGTGTAATATTTAACTAGAGCTCTGTTTGTATATCTGTTTTAACGGCTCACTAAAGCTTTCGGGATTAAGCTGTTTTCATGTACGCTACTGTATTAGAACGACACAGTGGTATTTTGTTTGTGTAAGTATTTTGAACCACTGTGTTAAACAAACTGAGGCTTTTAGGAGGTCCATTTTGCTCGCGTTCGTAAGTAGTCCTTAGTGTCCCTACACGTAACCTCCGGGTGGTTGCGAAAAGAGCAACCCATAGTAACAGTAGAACTTATGCCAAATTCTCGGGTGAATACTGTCATCATATCTGGTAATCCGCTGCCAAGCAGTTGTGCACTCACATTGCTGCGATTCGGTGGAACTTTGTGCGTGCCCGTGAAAAGAGAGGCGCATGAGACGTTACATCCCCTATCTCAATAAAATGTGACTTGGTTCTTGTTATAAATTGCTAGGGATGACTGGAGTCTTTTTGCTGTTGTTTATAGGCAGCCTACTTCCTCGTCACATTAGATACCTAACTAAACAAAGGTGATATTTATGTCATTATAATGCTTCGCAAAGTAGATTCCGTGTCGCTTTGCCCCGATGCGGTTACTGAAAATTATGATAACAGGGTTGTTTACTAACTCATATGAATTTGACTGCTTCATATAACAAAATAGAACGTTTAACAAGTTTGTGCAACCCACAATGAAAATCAAAACGTCAAAGAAAAAGCTTTCTATTAAGATTGGAATATTTAAAAGTAAAAGCGGCCCGAATACTCAATTTAAATAATTACGACTTCAAAGGGAAGTAAATTAACACAGTTGATTGCAAAACAATGCTAATTTAAACAACAGTGCTAGCTTCGTGTTAGTATAAGCAAAAACTGAGGAACTTTGCATCACAGATGCTCTCAATAGCTTTGTGAAATGAACCGCTTCATGCAACGAGCTGTGAACTGAAGGTTTCTGGAGAGTGATGGTAGCTGGCTGTGTATTTTGCGAGACCACTTCGGATTGTTTATTCATTATTTAATCTTGACTTTAATTTGAAAGACAGCGCTAGAAGCCGGGATACAGACATTAGTCATCCGGCTCTTAACGAATATATTTTATGACTATAGAAATGTATACCTACAGAAATAATGTATAAGCATATTTTTTATTTTTTCCTTACCTACTTAGATGGTGGGTTGTTCATTGTAAGTATTTAGTAAGAATGATTAGACTACTACTAGCAATAGGAAATAGCCTGTGTGTATACATTCTGTACCCATTAACATTTTAAAAGACTTTAGTTATTTTTATTTAAAAATAATGGAATTGATTAGAACAGATACAATGTTAGGTGTTAAGCTAAAGAAAGTTGGCCCACGACTTACAGTTTGCATATCATTCCCCATAGCTGCCTAAATTCCAAATTGGCTTGGAATCTTGGAAAAAAATTACAAGTACGTACAAAAATTACAAGTAAGATGATAATCTACTTATGAATATTAATTATATTATTTATTTTTAGTCTGGACTAAAGACGTAAATTATGCAAGCGTTTCGTTTCAAAATTTAAAATGTTCATACAAACAGTAGTAAATGTTCATACCTCACACTGCTTATTATTATCATTCTGAGTTCAGCTCTGTGGCTATACGAGTTAGTATCGCCGCCGCCACTGAACTTTGTAAAACTTTGTAAATCAGCATTTAGTACCGCGTACCTATAAATAAGTTTTTAGTAAAAAACTTAGCAACATCAAAGTTAAACTGCTAAGCTATCTCAAGTGTTTAAACGCTTTTTGATCTATTTCGTTTTATTATCTTCTGTCTGTCACTTTCATGTAGGAACTTTAGGTGTCATGCAGGTATTAATATCCTTGTGAATATAATAATAAATATTAATGCAGATTTACACGCCCATCTAGTCCCAAAGTAGTCTAGCTTATATTATCAAAGATACGTGATAGAATACTCATATAGTAGTTATTTATTGAAAATACATACATACTGACCTTACAGCTCAGTTCTTAGGAGCTCTGCCTTCTGTACTGTAGGTCGTGGATTTGATTCCTACTTCGGGCAAGCATTTGAGCAGTGAGCACTTTACTATATTCATTCATCATATTTTTGTTTAATGAACATTACTTAATACGAGTACTTACCTATGTTAAATACTTGACATAGGTTCGTATTGATTTTTGTGATAACAGTATTAAAAATATTGGTAGTGTAGAGGCTGCTTGGAATTACTTGTTTTCATATACTTTTAAACTGTGTGATACTGAACTTCGCCCCTTTCAAGTAAACAAAAATATTTTTCGGGATCTCGCAGTCTGTAATACTTCTAATGATTATATAATATATAAAAATAAATAGGAAGGCATCCAAACCGTGAAGAAAGTACTTTATCATAAAAGGTTCCGTTTGAAAGCCTTTACGATTGCTACAGAAAGCTATACGGTGGAAATAATGATTTCATATTTTTGTGGGGAATATGTAATGGCAGTTACCAGTAATGATTAATGCTTGCAATAAATTAAGTGTGAATTTATCAAAACTCCCGCTTTAGGTAAACTGTTACAAAGTTTTGTATTAAAAGGATTCACTAGCTCAATGATTTATTGATAGCATTTCCTCTATTCACTTCGTTATACAATACTATCGTGGGAATGCAGATGCGCACATAAACTGACCATATTTGTCGGGAGCTCATGTTGCCCCGCATAAATCCCCGCTAATACTTTCTTTCATAAAATAAACCATAACAATATAATTCGCCGGCCAGTTTTGCCAATGTAATTACCAGCGTGTCCGAACTAACAAAGATTTAGTTGACTGGTCTCAGCTTAGTCAGCTTAGTTGGTAATAGCTCTTCCTTCTGCACTGTAGGTCGTGGGTTTGATTACCACCATTTAAGGACAAGTTTGTGATTATTCTGTGGATGTATTCTGTGTTTAGATGTTTTATTTGTAAAAAAATATCTACTACTATTGTTTGTAAAAATACTATATTCTATCAGTAATTTTGTTCCCACAGTAAAATATATATACTTAGTTTTGGGCTTGGGGACGCAGTGTGAAATGTCCATGAATAATTTATGTTTCATCTTTTTTAAAGAATATACTTACACGATTGTTACCCGATCTGACACGATATGACCTAAGACATCGACGACTCGGCGGTATAGTACCGTAAAAGTGTAAATGTGCCCAATAACATACATTTAGGATTGAAGAAACTTTATTCTCATAATCATTACAAATTCACTTAAAATGAGAACTTATAAACTAATATTAACTTTAACTGCGTAACCGTATTGCGGACGCGCATCAGCTGAACTGTTTATATAAGCAGTTAATTTTATAATAACATTAAAACCCAGACACAGAATAAACATTAATGTTTATCACATAAATGACATTAACTTTTTAACCAATATAACTGGTATCTATCTATACATATTATACAAAAATTAATCCCTATTTCCTTGGTCACGGCATCATGCGTGAACCGCTGGACCAATTATGCTAATTCTTTTTTGTTGTGTCAATACTCAGGAGCAGGTTCATAAGAAAGAAAAAATAGGAAAGTTGCGCATAAAATTTCCGGAAAACCACGGATAACACCGCGGGGCGCAGCTAGTGGATGATAAAATAGTAAAAGAAATTTGAGAGTGACGCCGCGGAAAGAATCTTGTTGTTTATAAATAGATTTATATGCAGTATGGTGTTGGCATTTAGGGTAAACTCGAGTGACATTATTTCTTTCGTACTTTCATTATAATTTCGTTCTCTCGAATCAATGACATGATAAACAATCGCCAAATGATGCGACTTCTTCTATTTGGCCACGGTCGGGCTGGCCAACTTGGCAAGAGCTCTCGTTTAATTATATCGATCTTTAGATCGCCTTGTGTTTATCTCTTTTGGTCTAGGCCGTTCGTTTCCTGATTCAATTGCCTGTGAAACTCGTTTGGGGTTTTACTGCTTGCTTCCAGATATGAGCCATTCCTTTATCTTCGTTTATTCGTTATCTTAATAAGGTATTTCTAATAATAGTACCCTATCATATATAGATTGTTCCCGATGTGATCCGATATCCGCCTTTATAACAGTTATTCTGTAATTAATTAAAAGATACAGCCGTATAAATGAAGTACAGATGGACAGCTAGACAGTCGTTGTAATAGAGTTCCCTTCACGCTTTGTGTATGGAACTTAAAGATGAAATTTTAGGGGGAGCAGGTTGCTTGCTCGCCATCACACGTGGCAATCTGCCACCAAGTAGTGATGCACTATCATTGCTGTGTTTCGGTGGGCGGGTATGAGTGCAGGTGAAATAACAGAGGCATTAAACCCTCGTCTCAGAGTGACGGGCGCAACGCAATGCGACATGGGGCTCCTCATAGGAGAGAATCTGAGTTAACAGTTACCAGTAAAAATCAGGTGGGCGCATCTGGTAACTTCTATACCTCAATTAAAAAAAACATAAATGCGGAAAGAAAGACGATCCGCATCATACTTTGAGTAATATACGAAGAGAGATGGACCTTCACGCTACCACGGCCAGAGGTAAAATTTATCTAGATTTTATGGCTAGGCATATCTTACACAAGATTTAAGTTGTTTTCTCAGCTTTATGTAACCTAGCAGACAATATTATTGGACTAAAAGAAAACAAGTCTATAAAACGTTGTTTAAATAGAACAAGGTATTAAGCATGAAAACAAAAGTATTAGAAAAAAATTTTCGAATGTAACAGAAAAGTTCTTAGAGCTACTTTCTGAAAATAAAAGGAAATACGAAATTCATTTCTGTTTAAAACAAAGAAATAACTGCCATGAAAATCAAATTTATACTGAACTGCTAATTAATTAGGTTTGTGTATCCAAAGGAATTATGGACTTTTTATTTTTTATTTATATTATAAATTTTAAATCTATCATTGCTATGAACATTAGTTTTCGAGTTACCGAGATATTTACTACGATTTGTGAGTTTTGTTGACTATTTTGACGCGGTCCTTGGTAAACTAAATCATGGTAAAAAATAGGAAACTCGAAAAATATTGTTTAAATTTATAATGTTAGCTACATTTATTTGATTAGGCACTTGAGTACAAATTGTATTCCCGTTATGGAGATTACAATAATTAATTAGCAGGAAGCTAATTATTGCTATATCTTTATTTTACTTGGAAGAACCATCCACAATACAGGAAATCTTAATGTGAGCACTAGTAATCAACAAAATAGAAAAAATCTATAAGGTTTCAAATATTTACGCTTACTTTCACTGATTTTGTAGCTTGCATTATGTGTCATATTATTCAGTTATCATAATGTATATACTTATCTAAGAATGATTCAACGTTTTAAAAAACATTTTTAGACAAAGGAATATTCAGAATTTCTCAAAATCTGATATTCAAGCCCCTCAATCTCCAAGCCTATCCAACGAAGGCAAACAACCGCTCGTTAGCCAGTGCATACCAAACGAACTCCCGGCCCTTTCAGATGGTTATCTGGTTACGTAACAGCACAGATTGATTAGAATATAATAATATGGGCTATAAACACACTTAAATATCCAAATTTTACGGTTTAAGAACCTGTGAGTTACGAGTATATACAGAGACTGTTTTTGTTATAATATTTTTACAAAATATTTCTATGTCGCGCATACTGCTGATAATACTAGTTAGTATTCATATTATTAAGAACCAATAATAATATTCGTAAGTTTGACGTTTGCCGCGTAAAAACGATTGAACAGATTCGGATGTACAATAGGTACGTAGACCGGGAAAAGGCATGTTTTTTTTATCGTAATTAAGCCACGAACATCAGCAAATATTTGCTACCTCGTTTGTTACAAAAGTTCAGAAGATGAACCCAAAACTGATGGATCATCTTAATTATATTCCCGCGGAGCGCTGAGCTTGATTTTGTAAAAAACAGTGATTACAGAAAGAGGTAAGTTTTAGAGGTAGGTACATTTTTTAACGAATGGCTCTAAAAATCTCAAAAAAGAAGGATCGGAAAATGTAGCTTAATTTTTTATTGTAACAAATGTGACTGGACGATCTGAAAGCCCACCTCACATTAAATAGACTCATACAACATACGCCCATAACAACAATAATACGACTAGAGTCGTGCCCGACGCTAAATATGAGAAAACCCAAGTCGAATCGCGTTGCGGCTGAGACGGAGATGTAACGTCTCATGCATCTGTAATTTAACCGCACTTACACCCTTCGACCAGAACACAGCAATATGAGTGCATCACTTCTTGATCAGACGCAGACGATCCGGTGTGGTTGCAATACTTGTCTTGACAAACTGCTAGTTCCAGCTATAAGTTCCACTGCTAGTTAGTTGGCTCCTTTAGCATCAATCAGGACCTCCACGTACCTACGTGTAGAGACTCGAAAGGTATTTATCTATGGACGCGAGCAACATGAAACCCCAAACATAGAATTCAAAATAAGTTTATATTAACTAACTATAACAGATTGATTAATTAGTAATCGATTGTTGAAGACACTGTTTAAACGAGATAGATGGAAGTCTAAGATAATTAGAACCTTGAAGATTAATCTATCCATCTTAACATCAGCTGAGTTACGCCCTGTTTGTAAACAATTTAACTCAATAAGACCTTTCCCGCATAGTTTGCCCTCTAAGTATTAAGGCTTCCCAAGACGTGCCATTGAGCATTCACTGGCATTCTCCGTGTAGTAACCGGCTTTATGGCTCCATATAGCTGGAGACCCCACAAATGCTTGTCTATAAACATTCAGCAAATAAATCTGTGTTAGTTTACCAGCACTGAGGTCTGGGAGGGTCCAATAATGTGAGGTAGATTAGATATAAAAGTTTTTTTATTTTTTCTAAGATGATTTGGATTATTTTTTATGCCCTTATTTGAGTAAATTACAAGAATAACTTAAATAGCGTTGGCAACAATTTAGCAATACCAAGACCCTAAAATTTGACATTGAATTTTTATTCCGTATCAACTTTTAATGTTTCCACTGCAGGGACACCGGCCTACTCTGGATAATTGAGAGTGAATGGGCTTTGATCTACCACGGAAGCCCAATCCAGATTGGTAGATGTCACATGTTATCGAATTTTTGGTTCTAAGACATTGCCTTTCCTCACGATATTTTCCTTCACCGTTCGGAGAACGTGGTATTGCGCATATAAATTTTTCAAGTGAAAAACTTATTGGTGCACGTGTTGAACCAGCGACCTTTTGATTGAAAGTCGATGTCTGTGCCCCTGGGCCACCACGCTATACTAGACCTACTAGAAATTCAATGTCAAATGGGAGTCTCTCGCTTGTCAGAGATAGAGTGGTTTGAAGCTAACCACATGCCAAACTTTTGCACTTATAAGTTTTAGTAGTTGCCATGGGTACTCTAAAAGTGCTACTTAATGACCTTACTGTTTACTGGGTGTTTTTAGCAATAAACATTTTAGAGGAGTTGTTAAAATTACTCGTGTATTTGATTCTTTTGGTCAATTTATGGGATGTCTTGGATTTACTATTTTCATATTTAAAAGACCTTGATATTTTTTTACTTAATTGACGGGACAAGCTTCTTTTAAGTGTTTATCTCCTCTTATTACAACAGCATATACATGACTTAGGTCCTCCCCGACCGACGTATGAGTATACTCATGCGCATAGGATTCTACCGACACCCAGACACTTACACTGGAACAAACCAATACAAGTACACCGATGCTTGGCGGCAGATTGCTAGGTGGTTGTTGCTTCTTTCGCACCACCCAGGGAATGTGTACGGATTCTAAAGGGTGCTCACCTAGGGAAGCGAGCAACTAGACCTCCCAAAACATCAACGATGACCTCAATTTCGCTTTCGTTTACTGCCCAGAGAAGATGTTGGGTGTGGGAACACATTGTAGCACAATACCCATAAGTATACTTACTCGTAGCTCCTATAAACAAAGATATATATTGTTTTGCAAGCTTTTATAAGATATTGACATAACCAGAGTGCTACTAAAACAATTCTGCGGTGTATTCAAACACTGCGGGTGATCTCAAATTACGTCATTACTTTCCAAGAAACAACTCCCTTCGTTGTTGATCATTAATTACAACTTTAACACAAATAAATTTCAGCTGATCCAGTTGGAAATTACGCTGTTAATTTGCTATCTGTTCAAACAAACGTAGTTATTTGCTAAACTGTAATTAAACTGAGCTGCAGTCCTCCGGAACCGGCCATTAGCGGCTTTGTATGCTAACTAGTTGTATTCATCAAAAGCTTTACGGATGTAACAATTTCCGTATTTACAAAAACCATGATTTCCGTATTTACAAAAACTACCGTGCTAATTAAGTGTTTGCTCAGTAATAATAATTAAATAACTAGGTTTAGTCAAAGTCAAGGCCCAAAATACTTTAATCCTCAATAAAAAAATCTTGGAAACGTCACGTTTTTTAATAAATTATGTACCCACAAGAACATGCATTAGTATTACTTTAAGTTTAGCGATTGATGAAAACCTATCCGACCCTCCTTGGGGAAGAACGAGCAAGAAGGGTACCCAGGAGGTAAGTGTAGTGATACTAGGGGGTTCTCACCTACGGATGCGAGCAACTGGACCCTAAATGAGCGGATATAAAGGTTTGACCTGGTGAGTGTGTACTAGAACGGCGGCGTATATCAAAATTGGAAGCATAGAATACATCGATAAGTTGAGGCGAGGTTTTTTAAGTCAAGTTATTTTGTGAATTAAAAAAACATTACTTCCAACCCCAAGAAGCTTGTACTTCCAACTACAAAAGTGCTATAAATATTTTCATAACTCGCGTAAAATGTATCCCTTGAGCGCTTAAAAGCTTTAATGTTATTTTGGGCTTCTTTAACAATAAGGCTTGCTTTTTTACTTTTCTAATCAACAAAGAAAACTTTTAACAGCTTTTGCTCTAAGACTATTAGAAATTTTATTCAAAAATTTTGAGGTGGTATTCAGTTGAAAATCTGCTAATTCTTGCACTGTCTTTGACCTTTATAATTATTCTTTAAATCTAATAAGCAAGTTGCCATTCAGGTGAATGAACTTGAATTTCTAGAAATCGCTAAATATAGAGTGAATTTTCATATCTAAGTTTCTAAGTATAAGTACCTATGTTTTTGGAGCTTGTTTGCTTATAAACTAACTACCATATACAACTACCATACCATATACCATGTTCTTGTATTATTATAGATTATAGCGTCCCTAAGTTTTTATAAAAATATCGTTCTTCTAAACACGTAGCCGAACATGAGTTGTAAACTTTTACATTTTACTGGGAGTTGGATCGTGCACTTTGAATACTAATACCTAGTGCGATCTGGGTACACAATAGCTACTCGTATATTTCGAGCTGGAAACGGCTAGATCTTTTAAAATACCTCGCATATTGATCCAATCTGTGCGACAATATTTAAAGAACGCGAGTATATCATCAGATATAGTTACTATAATATTATATATAACAACCACTTACAGTTATATACAGGGTGTTTGGAATGTCGATGCATAGTCTTATAGGGGGTGTTGTGTCCCCATTTCTAACCTCGGTTGTCTTAGCCTAATGTCTTAGAATTTCTAGATATCAACAAAAGTATGCTATTTGAAAAAATAAATTATTTATTCGTTCATAAAGTTCAAACAGACGACTTTTGGTATCTCAAAATTTTTTTTTACCTTAGCTTAATGTGCATTCAAACGACAAACGCCAGTACCATCAAATCTATTTGTAATTTTTCTATTGTATTTTTTTTTGTAATTATTATTTTGTAATTATTTTAAGCTTTTGTGTGACCTTGAAGGGATGACCACAACCACTCTGTCAAGAGTATAATGACAAAAAAGAAGAAATTGTCAGTGCAATACAGAGTTATCTATCTAAGATAAAAAACAATTTATGAATACATCCACCCAAACAATATTAGAATTACCCCAGCAGAGGTCACCTTATATTATCATAGAAACTTTGCCAATTTACTTATTGAACCGAAATCATATTAATATACTGTTATATTCTTGATTATTATTATATTTCGGTTCACAGCTCGTGCTGTCACAGAGTCAAGTAAAGTCCTTTCTAACCTCAGTTTTCAACGCTATCATTACAGACTAGTAGATTGTCTTGACATTGCCACTTAAACAATTACTATTTATGTTCATTAGGGCCCGCCGGGCGTCCTTTCATCACGGCACCGCACTCGTTATGCCTTATTCAGGCCTCGTCTTATGTATTTTAATATCAGACACTGTTCAGGGGATGTCTAGATAGAGTATAAACAATATGGAGCCGGTAAATTTTTTGAGAGTGCATATTTTTGCGCATTGTTGATTCATGTGAAGTTTAATTCGAATGTTATGCAGGGATTTAACTACCTCCCGTTTTTGCAAATAAAATGTAAAATTTTATTTTTTATATAAATATTTATATAAATATATATTTATAATATAAGTATATATTTATATAAAAAATAAGATTTCGTTTTAGGTTGGTCTAACTAATTATATTTTAAATTCAAAAGTTTTAGTTTCCGAAGAAACCCAGCGTACAATACATTACAGCTTTACACTTTTGGTAGGTATATAAAATTTGTTACTTTTTTTAATAATATTTGTATATATGTAAATATTTATATATTGTGATATGAAATCACAACTCAAATCAAATAACGAGTTCGAATCCTATCCGTGAGATATTTTTATAATATCGAGTTTTATTTTAAGATTTAAAAAATTTTGGCATAAAGGGTCGATTCGTATCATGGCACAATGAATTATTGCAAAAATTATATCTTGTCGATAAGCGTAGCGACCTACACGGCAGGCATTAGCATATACGTGCCGTTGCCGACCACCCGACGAATACAAATCGTCGGATATGAAGCTCATAAGAACTACCCTCATATTATCTTACATTCAATTTCGTTTAGCTGAGGTCGCCTGGGGCCCTGGGAACTGTGAACATGATTGGCTGGATTGGAGAATATATCTGAATAGATATGATATTATATACATCTTGTGAACACTTGTCGCAAGTTTATTACCTCTATGGCATTTGTGCGTATCTATGACTACTATTGTTATAATGCGAAAGTTTGCTTGTATGTTAATGTGTTTGTTACTACTTCATGCCTCAACGGCTGAATGGATTTGGATAAAATTTGTTATGAAACTCATATAATTTTTATAATATAAGTTAAGATAATTTCGTTAATTTAAATATTTTGTTTATGCAAAATAGCGCTTTAATTTCACCCACACTTTTTCTGACTTCTAAAAATTAATGTTTATTTTTAACAAGTTTTCTGCACACATTGTATTGTGTGTGAATTAATATGTAGATACATTTTATTTTATTACTAATATGTAAGATTTAACATGTAGAATCTCGAATCTATTTAGAATAGGTAGCCAGGCATTTTTATGTGTTAGTACAGTAATACTCTCGACCTGATCACATGTTGCAATAAGTTTTTTTTTTACCCAAAATTATTATTATCATAGAATACAGAGTTATAAATTACTAGAGGAAGCTCTCCATATTGTAATATCCTTACTGATACATGAAACGTTCTGACTTGGCTGAAATTGAATATCTATTTTCTCACATCGAGGGTAAAAAAGCCTTTCTTCCACCTTAATTTCATTGCCACGTTCGATAGCACCCGTATAAACCAAAGAGACAAATAGCTGTCAAATGGGGCCGTTGAAAAACGACCGCGAATTACGAATCGCACCCTAATGAGGAAATTGGCAGCGAATAAATTAATCTGCCCTTCGGAAATACTGCCTATTGGCACTTCCCACGAGTTTTCAAGTGTTGGTAGCGTAAATGGCCACTTAGCTCAGTTGGTAGTAGCTCAATCTTTTGTGCTGTAGGTCGTGCGACCGATTCTTACCCAGGAAAAGCATTTGACGAACATGTTTGTTCTCTTTCTTCTGTATCTGGGCGTTAATAGTTATTATATAAAGTGGGGTTTTGTATTTTCTAATGTGAAGTAATTAAAAGCTTAAGTGCTTTGTAAAAGATACATTTCTCGGTGCTTTAAATTATGTCAGCCACTATGAAGCCAAAATTCAGGGACAACAAACTCAATCATAACTTTAACGGACAGAATAATAACGCCGAGGAGAAAGCTGTCAGAACAAATGGTGGCAATAATTCCAGGAGAAATACTAAAAACAGATAATACAAGACAAAGCAAATTTTCCGGGATTTTACACGATGTTATGTATAGGAACGTACTATTACGGCTTTCCACGACTGGTTAGGCAGAGCTCCAATTGGCTATTTTTTGGATAATCAATTTGATCTAGAGACGAAAGTTCAAACCAAATCCCATTTCTTTAAATGCGTGTTAGGTACACTGTGTTTGAGGCAATATTCTTTGTTATTTTCCCGAATTGCTTGATTTCAGAGTAAACAGTTGTAAATCAGGGATGCCAGCTCGGGGCTCTTGCTAATTACATACCTACTAAATTTCAAGTAAAATTTATCTCTGCTTGTGATGATTCTGAGTTTAGTTTTTGTTGTAAATGCTAATAAATAAAATATGTACAGTATAAACAACAAAATATACCTAACAACGAAAGCCTAGGGAATCACACCAACTAGTTATTATTGTTGGAACACAATGTAATACGCCAATACTTCGAAAAATTTACAATAAGTATTGCTGTTGTTTATGGGCAACGGTAACAACTAATTTTGTAAAAAAATCCTACTCATTGGTTTACTATGATGTTCATGACTATGGCAAACAAAACACCCGTTAAAAAGTTTAACTGCTTTTAACACCATGAAACAGTTTTATTTGTGCATAACTCTGTGTTTTGTTGTGTGTTGCCACTAGATGGGAACTTTAGTGGAATATAACTATGACCGGAATGTGACAGGAAGTGACGTGCAAGTGTCA
Organism: Aplocera efformata; assembly: GCA_921293045.1. Taxonomy (NCBI): domain Eukaryota; kingdom Metazoa; phylum Arthropoda; class Insecta; order Lepidoptera; family Geometridae; genus Aplocera; species Aplocera efformata. The sequence goes on from OV121045.1 coordinate 5,148,868, forward strand.
GTCCAGAATTACCAGGCCTTGTTTTTTGGTCTAAGATTGGACCAAAATGCCGTTTGATGTTGTCAATTGTTAAAAACGAGAGAGCGTACGAGACACTTGGAACTTACATCCGCTAGTCTCTTTATTAACATAATTTATTGAAAATACACTTTAAATAACGTGGTAATCTAGATACCTCAACAATAATGAAAATGTACCGGTGAACTTGAGTTTTGCTTCAAAAACTGCATATTTACACTTGACTTGAGACTGTTTGCGTGTCTTAAATTTATCAAAATAAAAATCTATTTCTTCAGTAGGGAATACTAATAACAGTTCCGTGCATAAAATATGGTACGAAACCCAAACCACAACAAACATTTTTATAGGCTTAGACTGATGTCGTTTGAACTCATCATTTCTATGAGAATTTAACAAATTCTGAGAATGAACATAGAAATTCTCAAACATGCTTATATAATAAGCGCAATCCCAAACATGCTTACATAATAAGCATGTTTGAGAATACTCTGTTTCAGTGAGCATTTTAGTATAACAAACAACATCCCAAAAACAATGAGAAAGTCCAATAACTCAGCGCGCTCATAACCGAAGCACAACTTTCTTGACGAGAGGGAGTCTATATTATTAAAGTTAGTTTCTTAAGATTTTTAAGGTTACCTGTTTGATTGGATTTTTTTTATGATAAATTTTAATTAATTTTTAGTTCTTTCGGGTTATATTCTAGATTATTTTTATTGATTTCTCATGTAGGCATTTATTTGGAATCAAGATCATAAATGCAATAATTTTTTATCAGTTGATTTAAATAGTATTATTAATATATCAAAAATATATTTATATTTTATCGTGGCTTTAATGTTAGTTTGGGGCTAGATGGCGAAATGTCTATGAATATTTATTTATTATATTTGTTTGAATTTAGTTTGAAAAGTAAGATCAACAAACACACGAGCGTGAATATTTACTTTATCAAGCATACACTTTTATGCTCGCATTCCGAAGGTTCAATTCTGTAGTGAAAATTCAGGCTTGTATACCCAGATTTTTCGAGTCGATAGGTGCAAATTACATCTGTGCTTGCGGTTCGACCTCAGCCCTTTGTTTTTTATGAGAATAGAACATATAACGAGCAGGTTAGTTATATATATTATGTATCATGTCACCTTTTTAAATATTATGTAAGTAGATAAATGTTAAAATGTGTGCATGAAACGCTACATCGCATCGCAGCGCGTCACTTTGAGCCAGCTCAACGCCATGCTCTTGGGTCTTTATATACCTACTTGGGTAGGGTACATCCTGAGACGAATTGTTGTTGGTTAAAGTCTGATACCATTGTACAGACGATTTGACGCCGTTGGAAAATGAGTTAGATTATGGAGTTACCGTAAGTCGAAGGATTATGCCCACAATCCAACAACAAGGGAGCTTAGCGAAATTGCCAACATACCGGCTGATATGTGTGAAGGAGTAATTGAAAATTGAAAAGAATCGATCGCTGCCGCCGTGCTCGCCATAGGAACGACGTCGAATTCCATACATAATTGTAACAGGTGTACTACTGCATCTGGAATAAACTTCAGCCTGATATCTCAATTATCATGTGTTTTATTAAAATACAATATTGTTATGTCCTTATTCAAAACCCTTTAATTAAAAATAAACACTCCTAGGCGGCGATACAATATATCCTCGCAGCAGAAGAAACAATCTACTAATGGAAACAAAACCTAGGTGGGTAGGTAATTCAGTCGGATCTCAAGTGGAACAAACTGGAGGATGCTGTCTGAGGAGTGACTAATCCGTTAATCCAGATAAGCCGGTGCTCGCAAATTGGTCGGTCCTGGGTATCAATTAAATATTTGATTGAAGACACGCAAAGTTAAACGAATCTACCCACTATTATGTATACTATATAACATGCATACATACTACACTATACTATATATATCGACAGAGAAATTCATAAAGTTATGAAAAATTCTTATACTTTTAAAATTAACTTCAATTTGTTTTCATTATGAGTGATCAGTTATAATGATGAAGATTTTACTGATAGCCAACTAATAAAATAAAGTTTTAAAGAGTGATCTTAAATAAAAAAGGCTTCGATGGAATTTAGTATAAACAGTATCCTCCACTGAGTCAAAGAAAACATGGTGAAGGAAAAGCTAAGGCCAATAATATCGCATGTGATATCTAGACCGGATAGAGATTTTGTCGATTATAGTGAATAATGAAGACGAAATATGCAAGATACCTGGTACCTACGCCAGTCTCGAAACAACATAAGTATAAATATTGAACCCATACCTTACTACGGCTCTACATTTGTACTTTCATAGACCGTGCCTATGACTTCATTACTCATACTACGGGTACATCTAGATACATCCATTATAACATTGCATTCTGTGGCATAGCATGCATATGCTGATGTTATTCCACAAGAATCGATCGAGAGGCCTTTGACCTCTATTACCTAACCTGAAAACTTTTTAATCTCATACATTCAAGTCCGAAATCGATTTGCGAGCTAGGGAAGCTGAATAAAGGAACTGCTATTAAGGGACCTAGTTGCGCGGAGACAGAGTCTGATTAAAGTTTTTACTGAAAGCTAGGACTGGTCCTCATTACTTTTTTTTGTTAGAACGATGGCACTTTTCCTTGAGCTCATTTATTCGGAAATAGGTTGCATGACTTGAATGAAAGATTAATTAGAACCTAGATAACATTTACTGAAGGCTGTTGTTTGGGGTTCCTATAACTAGCATTATTAGGGGAAGTTATTCTTAGGTACCGTTATTTTAATTTACATACATAACAAATGCCTAATTTAATAAAAAAATTTACATTGATTGGTGGATTGAATGTGGTTTAATATCTGGATGGTTAGCGAGCCGTGTTTCACACAATCACCTATGAAGATTAATTTTAAAATCTTTTCTTAGTTATACAAAGTAAAAATTTATATTATATTTAATAATTTAAAATACTTTATAACGATCAAAAATTAAACAATGTATGTTGCTAAAAATGTTATATTGCCAAAGTTAAGCAAACAACCGGAACCCTAAGTGCGGTCTGACTCACACTTGGCCGAATTATGTTGACAAAGCGTGTGAGCGACCTCAGAAAAAGGTATAAATAGAGCTGCATAGAAATCAATATCGCTGCTATGAATATCGTGATAATATTCTTTAGTTATTGCGCAGGTGCTGAATTCACATGGTCACTGCAGTAGTTGGTAAGCTAGAAGTTATAGGTTAGAGAAATAATGGAAAAAATCTAGCACAATCTAGCAAAATATCTCTGGTTGAGGCTGCTATTCTGAATCATAAATTATAACAACAAGACTAGAAAACAACAAGACTAGAAAATTATGCAAAAAAAACATTTTTCTAGTCTCTATAATACAGTCCATAGAATACAAGGGGTCCAGTTGCTTGCGTCCGTTCTTAAGTTTCCTTTGAATCCCTGGGTGGTGCTAAAGGAGCGATAAAGCAGCAGCAACTTGTGAAAGGTTCGCCCAAGGATGCGCTACCTTCACACCTGGTAGTCCAAGAATTTTTAAAAACTACATGGATACGTAAATTTATAAATTGTCGTCGTGATGATATCGTGTAGGTAATGCCTACAAGACACCATGCGTTTTTAAAACTCAGTTAAGCGCTTTTTTAGCGTTTTGAGTTTAATATAAGACTAGAAGCCTAGTACTTGCACGCAGTGATAGAGCCCCGTAAAGCCTATGTGTGTTTAATTAAACGGGCGACTCTAGTGTGTGGCCACACCTAAAGCTAAGATTCTTTATTTATGCTAGTTTCGGCACAAATTTTGTTGGACAGTCAATATAATTGCGGCATTGTAGTAACATGGAACTCATGCGGCACACATTGGTTATGTTTTGGCTTCACTATTGAGTAAAATTTTATTTAACAGTCTCCTTCTTCGTCCATATTAATCTATGCTTTCAGATATAAAAGTACTAAATATAAAAGTATAAAGCTGCAATACGTATTTTATTGCTTTTTTGCCGGATACATAACATTTACAGGTGCATGAGATGTAACATCCCCATCTTAGAGTTAAGGACGAAACACGGCGCGACTTGTCAACTTACTTCGATAGAAGCAAACCTAAATCGTATCACTATGGATATGGGTGGTGGTAACAATTAACCTCAGGTGTGCTATCAGTTCAGTGTAGTTATTTCCGACCTGGATATTACTTATAATGTTTATGGATATTTGTATGTATAAGATTCTCTGAGCAAAAGTGGTAGGACCATAGATATATCTAATAAATATCAATTGAACTGTATACAATTCTCTTCATAATTATTATCGAAGATTGGATTGAGTCCAGCGAAAGCAATTGAGACCTAGTAGTCAACATTGCAGGGTCGATTTAATTTAATTAAGTGAAAATAAATTATTCAACGATTGTAGTTGTGGCATTTAGTCCCAACGACTACGTTGGCGCAGCGCTCACCTGGGTTGTTTACCTCTGGATCAATATCATTTTATGGCATAGGCGAAGTGAAGGCTACACGAATTATCACGTATATAGGTTCTATATTTAAAGGCGCGATTGTTACCATATTATACCAGGATACGTTAATCAACATATTCCACAAATATCCCGATATTTAAACCGAGTCTATCATCTATCAGTCTATCCAATCTATCATCTCACATACGTGACGTTTCTCTCTTATTGCTTATCGATTTTTCCTTCTATATAACGCTACTTAACAAGAGCTTAATGCAATCCTATTAAGCTCTTGAAGTACCGAACCCTACTTTATAGAAAAAAAATTAAGGAAATGATAATGAAGGCAAATTCCAGAATTGTCATTGAAATTGGAAGATGTTAATTTTAATTTTAAACGGACAGTGGAGCCGTGTTACTGAGCCTACATCGATTGTATATCTGTCCCTTTAAAGGACTGTACATTTTTTTCAAACAAATACAAAAGTGCGTTTCGGATTCTCACATCGAGGGTTCAAGACTATCTACATATATTTTTTTAATATATTGCTTATATTTTTTAGAACATGTGTCTTTATAATACAATGTGAATAATTTATCCCTTACGGCTAACGGTCAGGAACTATTCATTTCAAGGCAAAACATACAGTTGAAGCTCAGGTTTTCCCGTACTATTTGAGTACGGTATCATATTATGTAGTGGCATGGTACCTCAATTATGTGGCATGGATCTTCAATTGTTGTTCCGGTATGTTTTTATATATGATAAAAATATACATCAGCGGTGACAAATCCCTGAACGTTTTCAGGAATTGCATGGAAAAATTTTGTACATTCCTACTATAGGAACGTACAACATTTTTACAACAACAGAAAGAAAGAGTCAGTGAGATGTTTGATTTACAAGATTTGCACAAGTACTAATTTTAGGACTATTCTTACCTATACCGTGTTAATTGTAATGAGTAATTTTGGCGTAGGTGCCAGCTAAATGGCGACTAATATATACTTATTTTTAACCCTAGGCAAATAAACAGTTCATGCACGTTCTTGTCTGCGGGGAATAGATGAATCGAGGCATGCAGCACGCAGGGTCGCTGCCCTAAAATGTGTAAAGTTAGCGTCTAGATTATGACTAGGTACATAAAAAACACTTAAAGGAAATACAACGTGAAAAATCATATGCGTCTTAACTTTCAAAACGTCACTCACACTTATATTAAAAAGGTGAAAATGTTGTGTGTATATGTGTGTGTGTGTGTGTATATGTGTTGTATATATTTGTTACTCCTCCACGTTTAAACCGTTTAAAAGATCTAGATGAAATTTGCTATCAGGATGGCTTATATCCTGTATTAACAATACTACATGAATACTTACTTACAGTGCACGGGACTAGTTTTCTCTGTTGTTGTAGGTGACACACAAAATAAACACTGTGGCAAACAACTAACAACTAAGGCACGAAAATAAACTTCGTGCTCATCATACAAACCTCTCGCTTTTTAGGCAACTAATTTAGTTATAGGGTGGACAACAAAGAATGTTATCTTTTTTATTATACAAAATCCAATATCAACGAGTTCCCATTTCAAGTTCATATTTTTAATAACATGTTTGATCAAGAATAACGAAAATGAAATTATCCTTTTTAATAATAATTATATATATATAAATATGATCATATGTATCATATGTTAAAAAACAGTCCGAAATCAATTAATTAATGTTATTAAAAACCTTGATCGTTTTTCTTTCCTATTAAGGTACTTTCTTTCTGGTAGATAATATTTGAATTGCTTACGGTAGTAAACGATTTATTTTCTTTCAGAACGACACTATTAAAACATGGCTGGGTAGTTGTTAAACCAACAAACTACTTCCTGCACGTCCTATTTAACAGTGAGTTAACTTTTATGAAGGCAGGTGAAGGTCGTTCTGATTTGCCTACTTGAAGTCAATATGACGTTGAGTCATATTGGGTTAATCATTTTATAGGTTAATAGGTGTCAGAAAGAAACTTTAAAAGTTTATCAGTAAGAATAATTTTACAATTTGTGACGTCGGTTGTAGAAAAATGTAAACTAAAAAATTTTTAAATAAAATGTAAAATTATTCTTATTTTTACATTATGTTAGGTGTGTGTACATCTAATATAATATAAAGATAAGAATAATTTTATCAAGGGTGAACGTGTAAGTGTTTAAACCTATGAATACTATAACATAAGTTAAATGAACAACATAGAACTTAAGTAATTTAATTGAGGTTATAAATTCGTAGCAGTTATTGACTACGGAGCTACACAACCTTCTACGGAGTTACAGTTCTAGTTGGAAGCGCGAAAATAAGTTACTACAGTCATACATTATAGATTGGCATAGTATGGGCAGGTATTGAGGCAAAAATAGCATTTAACTAGGAGAGTTAGTGATTTAAGATGGGAGTAGACAGAGATATACCAAGGGAAATATGGATAGACGATGGAAAGAAGTAAGTACTGGAATTACGGCTGATAGAAGAGAATGTAAGAAGAAAACATACTATACCAACCCCACCTATAGTCAGATAAGGACAGGAATATGATAGTAATACAGTATTCTTCTATGTAAAATTGTTGTATCAGTAAACCATATCTTCGTTTACTTACTAAAGAAATGTAACGATAGGTAATAAGTAAGTAACGATATTTGGATTTAGTATCAACTATTATAGATTTTCAGATATAGTGTCAATAATATTCTATAATATTTTAAGAGTATTTTAAATTATATTAAAGACTAATATTTTTTATTGGCAAAAACTATTTTCTATCCTTATCTATCTCTTATTGTCTATCGCCTCTAAGCTTATACTCAGCTTATAAGTAGTTGGCAAAGTCAGGCGCCGGATGATGATACATCCAACTTCATAGTTTTAAGGCCAAGTAATATCCTTCCCCGTATAAGCGATTGCCATCTTGCGAATGTCATTACAGCGAGGTTTGTATCCAGGCTAATGAGCGTCGAAACACCTTGCTAACTACCTCTCCAGTCCCTATTATCCCAGAATGCATTATAGCGTCCTTTCATACAATATGCATGACGTCTCAACTCAAGAGAGGCACTGAAATACAAAGTAACGTCTGTATTCTGCTTCAGCCCAATCTCAAGAGTGCTTTGTTGGGATAAAGAAAACATTTAATACCCTTTGTCTTACCAATTTCGAAAAATTGTAGCCCATCGCTTATTTTTCTGTTATGCTTTGTCAAATCAGGTAAAAAAAGGATTTAGGAGATATTTTCAAATTGCACTTTATTGCCAACCTAAATTGTCGACGTGTTTTGTTATGTTGGTCATACTTTTTTTGTGAAGTTGGTCTAATTTGACGGATAAGTGTGAAAAATGCCGTAGCGAAGTTACACTAGCTCGCACTGTGGTCGGTCTAAAGTTAATGACGTAAGAGTTAACATGGCAGAGAAAAAATAAGGGAAGAAGATATTTTATCTGGAGGTCATATATTGTTATTTATATATTTTCTTAATATAAACTTATTAACTTAGTAAGATTTTTTTATTGTTTTGTCTTACAAAACAATAAAAAAAACTTAGCTTCGATTATGTGTTCAACACTACTGTTTCCATATTTTAAACTATAGCTAAAATAATGAACTAAAATTAAACTTGAAAAAAAAAATGAACACTTTTAGAAGAGTTTTCAGAAAACAACAGCCATTTCATAGTTGAGATAAATAGCCTGGCCTGTCAGCGAGCGACATAATATATCATCATTCACATCTGACCCTTCCGCACAGAGAGTATAGAACCAACATGCGTGTTTTAATCAACACAAACCCGGTTTGTAATGGGCTATATCCCATCGCGATGGCCCGTTAGCTTTCAATGACCCATTTGGATTTTTATAGCCAGCTATGTTCGTCAAAATAGACATCCATCGGAATAAGTCAATATGTAGAGTGGTAATGAAAAATAAACGGTTGCATCGGAAATAATAGTTATTATTAATAATTAAGAAGTTTTTAGTTGAGAATTTGGAAGATTGTACAAACAACTTCTGTCACACTTATCAGATTTGATGCACATAAGGCTAGGCTGTCAAAACCAATAAAAGGCAAAGCAAAACGCATTTTGCTCAATACTTTCAAGTATTTAAATAACCGAAAAAGTTCCCCGAAATTCAACAGCTGTAAGAGCATGTAAGAACGGAATGTATTAATTATTGAGTTGCTGATATTTTGGTTTAAATGAAAATAAACTAGTTTCAAAATATGTTATCTGGGTAGGAGATCCTATTATACTAGTTTATAATGATGCAGTGGCCATGGACTGTCCTCGTAATGCATAATGTTAGTATCCGACCAACCGTTTCATTTTAACTGTGACGTAGACATTAGGTATAGCTACAGACCTATTTATTTGACCTAGTTTCCTCAGGAAGAACTACGTCATACATTGGCTATATCCCAATTTTGGAAAGTCTGCTACGCCGTAGACATGTCAGCTATCGCCGCCCTGTCTACGAGTTTCGTAGCCCTTTGTAGCAAAATAACGGTCTACGGAACTGCAGTTGTACTTCAAATTTGTTAAAATTCAAAGTTTTCGATAGAAATCTGATAACAAAATTAATAATTACTTTACTGTTGGTTTAAACATCTACTATTTCCCAAGTAAAAGATTTTGTTATGTTCAATTTATTCTTAAACAAAGAAATGGATTTTGTCTTCTGAAATAAGTAAGTATGGGCAGTTTTTTAAAATCGGAAGGATGATAAAAGTAATAACAATGAAAGGTAATGTTAGCAGTTTTATCACGTAGTTCAGAGTCATCAAATTCGAACGTAACAGTCAAAGTAAGTACCAGTATCAGGGTGTAATGTATGTCCAATATCCAGTAAAGCAGCTACGTGCTCTTATGGCGCTTACAGGAAAGTTTGTTCAATAAGCCTTACATAACATTTTAACAAGCTTCAACATAGTAAATAACTTAAAGTGAGAGTAGTGAAAACTTACGTTCGCCGCTCCCACCGCGGTATCGATTCCTACCACGAGCACGAACGCGGCCCCACGGAGGTGGCCGGCAACCAGCGGCCCCGAGAGCCGCTCAGTAAAGCAAAACAAAGCAAATTAACACAACACCAACGTCTTCACTCCAGAGGCGGCCGGCGAGAGCCGTATCCGATCACTTTCCGCAACAGTCAACAAAACTTTAACAACTTAAAAAGCTGAAGCAAAAGTTACTGAAAACAAATTATACAGAAGAAATAATAAAATCTGACGTCGTCGAAGTGAACGCGGGCCGCGGGAAAGTTTTATATCGCTTTACGATCCTCCATGGCTAAGCCGCGCACCGGGAGAGAGTTTTCAGCGAGACGTCGGGAGGCGAATGTGCTTTTGTTACGCAATTCACTGCGACGCGAGTCCGCTAGGGGGCAGCGCGTCGCCGAGTGGCGCAGTGGCGGGCATGCGCACTGCGCGCCTGCTCTGTCGCCACTCGCCGACACGACGCCGCTCATTCCACAGATATCGCCACTAAACCACGTCAAACCCTCATAAATGTTACCACACTTTTCACTAGTCATCACTCCTTTGCACGACCATATTTGCATTGAATTTCGATTCTAAACTGGATACCATGTTACGAACCATTTATGTTATTAAGTTGTGACGAAATCCAGGTTTTGATTCTTTTCACCAGTTAATTCTAAGGTGTAATAATGTTGAGGAAAGTCAATTTTAAGCAACTGTTTAGGTCAGGGCACCAAGACATCGCATGAAGCTGTCATAATGGCGAAACGGCAGGTTAAACCTATTTTCGAACACATTTGTAAAGATTCTGACAAGTTAAAACAAAGTGTAATTTGATGCTTAGAAAACTACTTACCACGTACCGCTTTTTTCTTATAGATAGCTTCTTTAAACTAATTTACTAGATACGTAAAACTAGCCTGAAGCGTTCGTACCCGCTGTCCACCTCCCTCTTGTCCCCCACTGGTGAACGTGACACGACTGTTAAGATGCCAGTTATCTACCTACAATCTAGTGTCCACATATTAGTATATAAAAGAAAACGCTACCTAAATGTATACATGATGGGGTAGGTGCTACCAACTCAGCAACGGGAGTTAGTAGTACCTAGTACCTAACCATGCCATCAAGAACCCAGAACTAGTCGGGTTCTGTAGCCTCAGAAATTTGTGTGATGAGTCAAATTTAAGTTTTTATAGGTTGTTATTAAGAGGTTTGTTGGATATGATTTGACAAGGTGTAATATTTAGTACGTTTCAACATTAGAATCGATACGTGTTTCGTCTCTCCACGAGACGTCTGCAGGAGCGTTTCTCGAGATGGCCTTGTCGAAAGCTGCACCAAAAAAGTAGGTAATGGATGTGTTGAGCATTTTAAGGAAGGAATACTAGTGCATGGATTAAGCCAATATCCCAAGCAGTGGCTGGATGAGTGACCATTTAGTGATATTGAACAAACCGTTTCCTTGCGTCGGAGGGCAGCCCAACCTACACTAATCGTAAAGCTACGTTTGTGTAGCCCGGCTCAAGCCCGGGTTTTTTAGCCGGGCATTGGTTGGACGGGTGACGGTTTAGTGCCAGAGCCATTTTTTTGTGTGCAATTGTGATGAAACCAGGAAACTAAATTTTACATGTGCACATTATTGCTGTTATTAAAGATTCTAGTAGAAATTCGCATCCTAAAATAAAGTTGAAAAGTATTTAACCATTATTCAAAAGTGAATGGACGACCTACAATAACGATGAAAGTACTGGATTCTTTACCAACTTTAAAAGCAATTTCCTTTCGCGTTAAAAACTAATGCGAGCGATATAACTTCATCACTAGTTTCTTTTAGAATGGAAATCGCATGTCGTCCAAGCGCTTTAGATATCTATTTGCAAAGTTCAACGACGTAAGCTCGGGTCATGTTGAGTCCGCCGGTCAATTGATGATGAAATATTTATTGGTATCGAACCAACCTCCTGGAAATACACCTACTACGTACTAGTTTTTCATACTGCAATACCGCAGGATGCTAGAGGACGATTTATTTAACACTTCTTTGTGTTGTAAAATATTGAATATGATAACTATAATATTTTTGACTTCAAAACGTTCAATTAAATTCTTAATTTGGCTGCATTTTTTGAAGGTGTATTCGTTATCAAAATCTTCGGAATTTCTTATCTTTTATTGCATACCAATCGATCAAGGATTCAAGGAAAAAGTGAAAAAAATCTATCAAATGCGATTTCGTTGAAAGGGCAAATATGTTATTACTGAACAATAATTAGTAATTCGTATTTTTGGAAATCGTAGACGCAGTTTCTATTTACCTCTGTCACAATTTCTATAACTAACAGATGACATGTAAATGGATTATCATTTTTAGAGATGCCAAAAAGTTAAGATGCCATAATTTATTTTATCAACTAGCGACCCGCTTCGGCTTTGCACGGTTAGTAAAGCATCAGTGTCGTATCAGAATCTACCCGTGCGAAGCCGGGGTGACTTGCTAGTGTATTACACATATAAACCTTTCTCTTGAATCACTCTATCTATTAAGAAAAAACCGCATCAAAATCCGTTGCGTAGTTTTAAAGATTTAAGCATACATAGGGATATAGGGACAGAGAAAGCGACTTTGTTTTATACTATGTTGTGATAAACAACAGTTGAATGAATGGGTAACCATTTATTGGTAATTCAACTAAGCTTTTCCGTGCTAAGGAGGGCACAATATCCGATATATTGTGCCCTGCTATCCTACTAATATTACGAGTATAAATTTTACGAGTTTATTACTCAATCACGCTAGAACGGCTGAACGAATCTGGATGAAATTTGGCACAGATATAGATTATAGTCTGGAATAGCACATAGGCTACTTTTTATCCCGGTAAAATGTACGAATCCCGTAGGAAGTCCACCCGCTGGGCGCAGCTAGTACAAGTATATAATGACGACACCAGAGTTGGCCTCTTAATACGACAGATGAATCCTGTGTGAAATCATCGGTAAAAAGAAGTTAGCGTCAGTTGTAACCTCTTTCGACAAAAGGGAAAGGAAAGTCTTTTCCTTTACCTGAAGACAAACTATGGAAACTGTCAAGATTTAGATGTTTTCTGCAGAGCGAAAGAAGTGATTAAATAAACAGAACGTGTCATTAAATTCAAAGGTTTAGGTTAAACTTTAGATTTGGGAAATTTAAATAATAACTCAACTTTATTTACACACTTTATTGAATTAACATAATGAAAACAAACATTTAAGTCATAGTATATAATAGTATGTAAATGAACTTCGATTACAGTATACTACACTGTAATCGTAATACAACATTTAATACGAAATAACATTAATCAATTCAATTCACAAATGATTAGATATGTCGACATTACAATGATATTTTTTATGATGGCGACTGACCGAAAATTTTATCGTAACGTACTATACACGTAAATTGGTATGTTACGTATATGACATTTATCGAATGTCTGGCACCAATGCTCGTTTCAAACTCTGCTCAGACGTGGTTCACATTCTCCAAATGTCGACGAAGACGACGCTCCGAACCGTATTGACATTAAAGTTGTGATTGACTTGGAACAATTGCCTGTAATGTATCATTCGAAGCGATACACATAGACACGGCTGCTTACGTGTATCGCTCGTGTACTTCAATCGATAAAATAGTCCAAAATAAAATCGATACGAATCGTTCAGCTGTACCTACTAACTTGTAATGGAACAAGCAAAGGGATTCGCGAAAACCCGACAGCCGACTGAAGTTCGCGTTCCCTGTACTGACGGTTGTAACTTTAAGTTGAGGCATTATGTAAAACTTAAAGGCATCCATTTAGAAACTGGCAAATTGGTGGAGCACGCAGAAAGCGGCTCTACTCGTAGACTGTACGAAAGCTCACATCGTACTGGACGTTACGATGAAATTAACTGGTCAGTCGCCATCTGTAAGGTATGATAATTGCGATACAAATACCGTTTATACTGACATAGTGTTTAAACACAGCAGCGCCGCAATCCAGCGATGGTGGATCGGCTTCTGCACTAATTAACTAATCAAGCAGTTCTGCTGATTTACATCGATCTACTCATTATATAACTAGACTTAATGTATCCAGCGCTGTATTAAAACACTGAATCATATAATTCGGCCTCAATTGTGATTGAACTTGAACTTCTGATTATCCACACAAATATATTGATATTGAATATAAGCTAACTATTGTATCCCTCTAAGAAATGGGCCTTGCTTAAGCTAAACATGAATGAAATTTAAAATTCTTATGCGACGTTATCATTACTGTGAAATCTTATATTCATTCTGAGATTATTTTATTTTCAATATTTCACGAATTAATAGGTATATCATTATCAATATATCATTAAACGGCTCAAACCGATGTGCTACTACACAACGATGCTGATTCAGAAAAGCTTTACACAAATACTGTTTATGGCAACATTATGATTTAGAGTATTTAATTACATAGTAAAAACAACTTCATCATTGACAAAGCTGTTCTCGCAAATCAATGTACCTAAGTGATCGACGAGTTATAAAAACTTTAATAAAAAAAACATACTTTAACGTAATATTTATGCATTTATCTTTGATATAAGTGTCGATTAAAAACAAAAAATAAATGCTAATTGCAATTGCAGTTGTGAGCAGAGAAGATTGACTTTTTGAACTTATAATCTTAACTATTCAGTCAATATGTATAACTAATAAAAATAATGAAATAGTTAAGAAGGTAACAAGAAAGAAATCAGGATACCTCAGAAGATAAATATGTTTGCACTTTCGACACATTAAAAGTGTGCATGTGAAACGGTGAATTAGAAAAGAGTGTTTTGAATTTATAAGTTTTTTCTTATTATAATAATCTATCATACATTAGATTCATATCAGAGTGCAACACGAATATTAGATAAATAGTGATTTATATGTATGGAAATATAGGCACATTTTTCTCAAATATACCATCACCGGTGTGAATCTCCTTAGAATCGATAGTGCTTTATGCATATATCCATAATAATTACTCCAGAAATATATGAAATTTATTTTGTTGTTAACGAAATCTTACGGTATTCATTATTGTTTAAATGAATTATGTGTACTTGAAATTATTATCTATAGATACTTGCACAATTTTATCTCATCTCAAATATTTAATGTATACTAAGATACACAACCCTTATACCCATACTCCTCATACTTACCTGTATATCGACGCGAAACATTTCAAGTTCTTAATAATGGTATTTTATGAGAGTAATTAATTAATTTAGCTTATAATACGATATCTTGAATATAATACGAAGTATCTATAGGTGTTAAAAGTGCATTAATGTATAATATGTACTTGTATAACAAATATTTTATCTCAAATGAAATAATACCACTGCCAGCCTGACCCTGTGAATTCAAGGCTAAAAAAAGTCAACAAATTAATTTAACTAAGAAGTGGAAGCTTTCAATATCCACCTAAGAACCAGGATTGATAGAATCATTTATCTACATGTATATACGAAAGTAATCTTTTCAACAAAACGTCCCTCGTTTTTTAAGGGTTTCTTTCAATGGGTAGGTATCCAATATACCATTTTTGGCATGAATGTAGCAGATAAAAGAATCAAAACTTTAAATTATTTTTTATATATTACAGATTCTTAATTAATTTCATAATTGTGAGGATTAGTCGAATAGATTTCCGCATAACTATTATCGAACAACTTAAATAACAAACTAAGTATTTCCGAAGCCTAGCTTACGTTAACATTCAGAAAATTGAGCAAATCAAAATAACAGTAACGATAATGAATAATAATTATCTAAGTAGGTACTCTACACACGAGTATAATAACGATTATAATATTGATTTCAGTGATTACTATAAAATATAATTGATCGTAATACACGTGACAAATTAATACTAATTATTCGCTAATAATTATTATTTAAAATTGCATTGTACTAAATTTTAATATTCATTGACGACACCGATGAACTAAGTAATATTATTATTTAGTAAGTATTTGCGATCAATTGGCTATCTCTTGCTATATTTACGATTATAGTTTCGTCCGGTCGACATGACCGGCTTGCTGAGACCTCACTAAGAAGCGTGCTCTACGGACTAAACTCCTATGATCCTCTCATCCCTTCTCAAACTTACGTCACGAGACGACGCAGTACTGCGCACAAAAGTACGCCCAACAAAATCACAGCTACTAACTCTCATCTCTTCAGTATAATGTATACTATATTCCTCAAACTCATCATTTCACAGTTACACATATAGATTACTCTATTTCACCTGTGTGGTACTCTTATTTTACAAAGCTCTATACATTGTCTTCATTGCAATTTAGACTATATAAATAATTGATTTTATCAAAATTTTATTGCTAAGTTAAGTATATTAATTAAATTTTAAGCGAAACCACACAAAAATAGTTAAAAACTTTTACAAGTCTCAATAAAATAAATTGAAAAATTTCATATTAAAAACAAAAAAGTGATTCAAATATAAATTTTGACTAGAATTTATATAATTTCATAATTTTGTCTTTTAGTACATTTGACTAGCTTATACAGATACGATAGAAATAAATACACTGATCCATTAATTTAGTAAAATTTGACTCCATGTCAAAATTCATACAAATATTACACAACTTTGGCACAATCACGCAATTACGTTATCTATTTTTTATTGAAAATACTGAAAGGGGAAGACTTGGGGGAAATGTAGAGGGATATGTCTCGACACTATTTTAAAATCTAATTGCATTATCTTACATCTAGGGTGCAAAATTAATGAGTAAAAGGTGGTTCATAATATAAAGTGATCTTAAAGTTGACACATTAGATTTTACTCCATACCTGTTTAAATTACAACGGAATATATTTAATGAACGCCGGGGGCAGTAACAATACATTGGCACTCAATTTGCAGTGTCGTGGCACAACTTGTATCCTAGACGAGCAAATTAATCTGGAAAGCTTTCATACAGTGGTCCTATATTTATACCTTAACTACAATATAGTGTATTTTTATAAGTATATAGAGCCACAGGGACTCTCTAAAGGTTCATCTAGACTAAATACAATGAGCAGTCTGGAGAGGGCGATAAAATAATTGAACGCGTTAAATAATTATTAAATCAACTACATTTATTCTGAGAATAATTTAGCGTAAATCCACAACATGAATAATGATAAACAAACTTCAACAATCTTTGGCTTTGATCCCCACGATAGAAGTATTCTACTGGAAGTTTCCAGTAGCCGATGTTCTACACGTTGTGTATTGTTTAGAGATCTTAAAAGTTCAAAAGTAAAATAAATTAGAAACTATCACATTTAGCAACACTATTTTTAAATCTAACGTCTTTTTTAATCTTACCACGACTTTTTGATTTATATGAAATGTTCACTTCGTCTCTGTCTCCATTTTAATGTAAGTTTTCCTAAAGGATTTGATCCCACCGGTTTCGTATTGCCGCGCCGCGTCTCTGCGACACAACTATTACTGTAACACCTTTATTTGCAGGTTATTACGATTATTTTATTTACAAATATTGTCTTTAACCCTCTCACTCTGTTCGCTAATCTAATCTCTACGCTACGCCAGCGGGCTCGAGGTCGATCGCAATGCATCTACGCCTACTGCTCCGAGAGAGTTTCCGAGATACCGACGCTCGATCTAAATTAATTTGAACATTTTACACGTGGTCAGTACCGATGACAACAATCAAAAATAAATCCAATAGACAATCGAAATACTCAACCGCTTAAATCCATAGTAAATTCGATTTCAGCTTAGCTAACCTCCGTCAGGACGCGAGTCGCGAGCAGCGGCAGCGAGCGAGCGCGAATACCGACCGCCCGTGGCGGAAACACCACATGGCGGTCACTGCTCATGACCTCTGAGGTTCCACGTACTAAAATGTCAGTCATTTTTTCAACTTTACATTCCTTCATTTATTTAAGTTACTCAGATCTGTGCTATACAATTTAAAATCTACCTCTGATGAGTCCCGCACCAATCAATCAAATACAATACAGTGGAGAATAAATATAAGAATATCTAAAATACTTATAAACTCGTAACAAATGTAAACATATGTTCAGCAGAATCTAACGAATTGCCAATTGATTCCCCTTCACCTTAGAGATTGGTCTCAATGTTTAATTGAGAAAATATATTGGAGCCAGAGTCCGGAACCGCGGCGGGTGGTGCGGGGGGCGCGCGGCGCCGACGCCCTGGCCGCGGAGCCCCATTCAATGGATCGGCGCCTTCACGATGTGGTTGGGCGCGATGTAGTGGTACCCCGGCAGCGGGAGTCCAGCCGTCTCCATGGTGATCCTGAAACGTACAACAACACGCTCTATAACTCACCCCTCCGACACGGGACACCATGGCGACGGCCGAGGTCGCTGTTATAGAACTAAACTTAAAGGGTGAGTTCGAGGTTGCGATAAGCGGTAATATTGGATATCTCGGATATGGAATGAGGAGAAAATTCAGGTCAAATCAAAGTTCCAATTTATCAGAAGGGAAATTAATCGTGATCAATTCGGAATTTTAGGGTACAAATAAATGTATAGGAAAAATCTTACCAGGATAGTGGATGATCCAGTGAGCTGTGGGATGTAGGTTCCGGTAGCAAAGTTCGGCGTACAGGTAACACGGGATGGTTTGGCCTGGGTAAGGTAGTGACGTGGATTCTTGACGGGATTGAACGATTTTATGCCTTATTATACCTGTGCTTAAAACTCAAACTAAATTATCAGACGAGGAGGAAATGAAAAACTACTTGATACTATTACTTTATTTTAGACGTACATGGTGTACTCGAACAATACACTTTTGCTTAAAAATTCTAGCGAGTAATAAACCACGAAACATTACGAAAATGACTACTTTTAAATAACATGATTTATTCATAAATAAAAAATTATACTGTTGTCTCTTATGCATCTATATTTTAGAAACATACGAATTGGACCTCAATTTTAAATTCGCACTAATCAATAAAATACAAGTTTACAGGCATTGCATCGTGATCATCGTGCTCTCTGACTATGTCCATAATAACATTTACTTGCACTAATTCAATCTCAAATCAATTTGCACCACCAATTTCATCGAAAAAAATAAACTAATATGGTATAAAAAGCAATAAAATGATTCGAGATTGAACTAGTTGTACAAGTATGTCTAAAATTAGGCGACAACCACGTATGATGCCGTTACCTATACTATCACTAAAATACCAAGATTTATAACAGTCCAATATACGAGAATCCTAAGTTAGCAAAGTCTCAACAAACGTTTGAACATTCCGAAATAAGTAACGCCATAAACTAGTCGAACTACATACTTTTTGTTTTTCTCGCATTAAGTTCTAATTTGTTTGTCTTTACTGACAGTATAGAATATCCGAGAGCTGATCTTGAATAAGATAAATTGCATAACATTCCATAACCTAGATTTAAATTTATAAATTCTACTCAATTCTTCGACTCGCTCAAATAGAATTGCTAAAGCCAGCTCAAAATCAACCAGCTTAAAAACCCACGTAACGTTTTTTGATCGTTCTTCAATATATGAGCGCTTTTAACTAATTATAGCTTATTGCATTTGCTTGTCAGCACACGAACTGCCTCCTGTCTCTGCCGGCAACTGTCTATGTTGATCGATGCAGTCGGCACTGAGTTTTACTAAATTTAACAGAACTGCATCAACAGTGACAATACACAGGCAGGTCGACTTACAAGTTTCTAAGATAAGCACAGCCGTAGCTTAGTTTGAAATAAATCGATCACCATCAATGACTTTTGGAAACGTGGCTTGCTGGTAGCGGAAGGAGGTACGTTAAATTTCTGACGGGTTTTTGACTTTTCTTATCTTTTAGATGCATTTGAACCGCAAGAGAAAATTTAATACGATTAAATGATCTATTTTCCTACGTTCATACATTAATAACCAAATAAAGTTATTTTATTCAAACGATCTAATAGCTAATAATATTTATACACTACATACTAGATTATATTTATAAATGCACGCAACCAATTATAAGTTTAAAAACTAAAAACATGAAATCAAAAGATATAACTGTATATTTTATATTGGAATACATTATTAATTTACACATTAATATAGAGCGAATTATTTCTTTAAAATCCAAGCAATAAAATTTCATTGGAGTTAAAACATTTATGTCATCAAGTAATAACTTATACAGTTATGCACATATCAAAAAAAAAAATTATTATTTAGCGCCTGGAAAATTTAATTTAAAGTTTTTGAATAAGTGCATCATAGTTGACATAGAATCGACGACTGCAGACGCAGCTGAGGCCATAGGATGATGATATAGGCTTAATATGATTTCAAACCCTATTACGAGTATACTGATACGAAAATAATTTAAAATCTCGAAGCAATTCTGAAAAAAATCAAGCCAAACCTCTACGTAATTTCTACTATTGTCAAGACCTTAGTTGATAGCTATCATTATCTCCCCTAAAACTTTCTTATATAAGCTTCGACGACCGACTTAAAGTTAAATATTAGTTTTTGTAGTACTAAGAATTTAATTTCATTATTCATTCATTAGTTTCAAAACGAAATATTCCGTTACTAACTAGGGAATGGCCTGCCATAGCCCAATTTTTGCTATTCTACTTTAAAGTACTGTATTTCTACAAAAGAAAAGGCGCTTTTAAATTTTATGTTTTATTATTACTCTCGTCGCATATCAATCCTACTTAGAACAAAATTATATAGACTTCAACATTTTTCTAGATTTATTCGGCCGTTATAGAAATCCTTCTTGTATTATTCTTAGTTTCCTATTTTCCGCGATAAAAGTTTATATTACTTTCAGTAAAAACTATTTGTTTGTTGTGTCTAGCTTATTATGAATGATAGGTTCAAAGGAAGGAAGAGTGGGTAAGGTCTTAAGGATAAGGACAAATTGGTTTCAAACATTGTTTTATTCACCAAAATCTTCAAGATTATGATTAGGATATAATTAGTTATCTATCAATAAAAAATCACCTTAACATAAAATACGATAAAAATGGAAAGTAAGATTTTAAGCGAAAAGTAACTAAGTTGTTACTGAATTACGTCATAAAAATTTAAATAAAATAAAAAAAAACTAGTGATTATGCCTTAGAATACGATACTTCAAAAATGTAAATAATAATTAATTTGAATTGTAGGTATCCATTCAAAGGAATAACATAAAAAATATATAAGTGTACAATGGTACAAACTGTGGGATTATCTAGGACATGGATTTTAGGATAATAATTATTCACGATGAAGGACAGGGAATAAGATTACACAAAACAACCCCTTTCAACCAATTTATGCGCAAACGTCTTAAAACTAAATGCGACGAGATTTATTTCTATACAACTTCAACTTTAATGAATTAAATAGTCGCCTAGAGATACATGATTTCATTGTAACATAAGACTGATATTTTTTTTAAATAGTCAAAAACAAAGTGATTCTTACTTAGTCGACGATCTCCTTATCTACAATTCGCAGAAATATAACGACAACACCAAACACGAAGGGAAGTCCTACAGAGTGAAAGTTAATTAAGTTAATATACAAATTGAATCTCATACTTCTAAAATCGCACTTATAGACTCGAAACTTCAATCTTTTAAACGGTTTTGTTTTGTTAAACTGTAGCAATAGGTATTTGAAAGATGGTAAACGCACATCTTCGATTCGTACGATACCAAAATAGGCCTCTCAACACCATCTAGCGTACTCTGATCTGTCTTTGTCTTTACAAATATCAATGCGCAATAATAATCGCGAGTAGTCGCGAGTAGCGGTAATGATTGTAGAAGGCCGTAAGTGTAACCGCCTAGCTTTCAAAATCGAACACTGAGACACAAATCCTTTAACCTGAATTGTTTCTTGGATATGTTATTTGTACAATAAATATTTACAAGATCATGAGTTCGGAGTATGTACAGACCTCGGCTGACCCTTCATACGAAAAGCTGATTTGTATGTCTACAAGGCTTTCTACTCTTGAGTGTCCGTTTTAAACATGCATTACAATACCTGATGTTCTTAGTTCTTAGTCAGTTATTGTAATCCACTTCATTATAAATTTTTGATTTCATACAATTAATAAGTTAGTTTTGTCTTTTGCCTCTGTTGTCTCCTTTTCTCTGTCATTATTAGCAGTCCATGTGATACAATGTAATTCAAATAGACAATTAACACCGAGACGGCTATATCAGGTAAAGGTACCGGCGATAGTCGAACATTTTCGATGTCGTTTAACCACGATTACAGTTCTCGCGGTCAATATTGGCAGCTCTGAAGTTAGCTGTATATGACCAACAATTGTGTCGTTTCCTTTTTTCTCATGCATGGCAAAAGACAAATTTTCTACATCTATGTTCAAGTTGCCAATATCCGTCGCCAGAACGTAGCCGTAGTAATCTAGTAAGGGTTGTATTTCCGGTCTTTGGATGAGCGGGTCGGCGGGTCGTCGTCCTGTCGGCGGTTGAAACCCTTGTGATTCCGGTGGACTCCTGTAGTCTGAACGGGCGCAGCCGCGGACCCGCTGAGGAGGTCCGTGAGGCCCCCGAGCGCGGAGAGCGAGTTGAGGGCCCCGAGAGCGCCACTCTTGCTGAGGAGCTGCGCTAAGGGAATGGCGGAGGCGAGGGGGGACCCGGAGCCGGAGCCGCTGCCGGTGCCCCCCGAGGTGCCGGTTCCCCCGGACCCCTCGAGGTTGGCCTTCTGGAGCTCCACACTGCGGGCGCGGGAGAGGCGTGAGGGGGGCTTCGAAGCGCTTGGATGGGACGCTGACCTGAGATAACGTCAGCGGGAGGAGGACTAGGACAAGGGCTTAGTCCTGGGTTTACTTTATACTTGCTTGACAATCCTAATAGAATTCGAAAACTGTTTGTTGTGTCATCTCTAACGTTTTATAATAATTTCTGGTGCACAGCACTATGAACTATGCTAATTTACTAAGTGAATGATTTATTCATTCATTGTTTCTGAGAGTAACCGGTTCCACATAAACTCTACAGGTGGCCACGTTCTCCACATAGAAATCTAAAGGGCAGACCAGTTGTTTGTTTGACAGACAGGAATCTCTTTTACAGGCAGTCACGCGTTAAAACGGAATGAGATTTTAGAAAGTGAATAATTCTATATATTTAAAGATGGGAATGTCATCTCTAAATATATTAAATAATACGTTAAACAGGAAAAAAATTAGCACCGAAATTGTTAAAAAACGACGCAGTTTACTTATAATACCTAATGTAATATAATATAATCATTACACATTGAATTATTTAGTTTGCATATCTATTCATAAATAGACAACGATAGTCGAAAATGCATATCCGAAGCCTCTGCAATCTCAGGTCAGCCGTTCGTAACACCGCCGACTTCGAAACTTTCCGAAAAGGCAACAAATAAAGGATATTTACAGGGTTCAAATAAACAATACTAGGGTGGCTGGTTATTGCAAGGATAGGACTTGCATGTGAATTTCTGGATAGGGTAAATGAGGTAGGATGATGATTATCGTCACCTACAAAGATTTGATATCCTATCTGAATAAAATCTTCAAAATAACCGTCGAATACTGATTGAAAACTTTATTCATATATAAATGTCATATTTTTTAGTAAATTTATTAAAAAATATGACATACTACTGGCACTATTATTGCTCTCCAAAATTATATAGCGCTTTCATGCAAACTGTAGTACACCTATGCAAACCACTCTACATAAAATTATCAGTTTAATATGAGAATTACTATGAGTAAGTTTTGGCGTTACTACAATTATGAAAACAGATATATAGATAGAAAATTCATTAATGCACGCAGGATCAGATACACAGTACACAGGTGAACTTAATGCTAGGAAGCACTCTCTTCCAGTTGAGCCTTTGGGTATTGTGGACATACAATCAGTATTCGTGTTATGTATGAGTGGTTTCTCTGTGAACGTAGGTGCGTGGTAGATACTTGCCTCACATACACGAGATACTTCGAAAAATGTAAGATGGCGGCCTCAAAGTTTGCTCAGTGATTTTATATTTCCATTCTTACTACGTCTGATGGCACTTGTCTACGCTAGCCTAGTTGGGCCAATTTGCTAGAGATGTGGATTAATCGAGTAATCAAAGATCTAGAATACTGCATTGTTGAAAAAAACGTCACAGTTATTTCAAAAGATTATTAAATTAGACTTAAAATATTCAAATGGATTATCAGATATACCTAGCGCATTGGCCCAGCAACTGGGCCAGGGATATCAGACCTCGAAGGACACAGCATCACTTAGCAACTTCAGAGCCAGCCAATCATTAGCAGTACTTAGTTCGCTATCGAGTAGGTACTTGCCTCATGTTGATCAGATACTGCGCCAGCGCGACCGAGTCCGGGTTGCCGGAGATTGTGATGGTGCGATCGGTGGAACCGCCCTCGCGCTCCTCGCAGTTAGATATCCGGATCATGGCGCCGGATATCTGGCGGATCTCGGCGATTTTGGTGCCTCCCTGGAAATAGAACATTTTATAAACGGATGATACGCGTTTTTACTGGCTTGGAATTGAGTGCTTCACATAGTATATCAATGATAATTTGTTCATTTAGATTTAGATTGTGGATAAATTGGATTTTTAATGCGTAGATCTCTAAAGGCGGATCAGCTGCGCTATTTATAAATGATCAATCTTTTGTCTGTTAAACTTACACCATCTGCCTATCACGAAGTGAACAATGTATTGGTTACTTTTATAGTCCGCTTTAACTACATTTTACAGCTACTGATGTTCGAAGCTGTGTATGAGCATTTAATCTAATTAAGGGCCAGGTCCCAATAAGGTCCCAGATAATTCTATTCTATTCTACGCTTGGGCTAGTAAGGCTCACCTTGCCAATAATGCATCCGATCAGTTCGTTGGGCACAGTCATCTCGTGCGACTGCTGATTGGTCGCCGCGGGCTGGTTGCGGGACTGGTTTGTCGAGCGCAGCTGCGACCCAGCAAGCGCAGCCAGTGCTGCTGAAAAATCAATGAATACTGTGACAAAGAGTGTAATAAAAATTGCAATTTAGTACTGCAGGACTATACCCGATTTCTAAAAGATAATTTCCTTATTTTTCTGGCATGTAGACATCAATGAGTGTTTTTTTACAGTAACGCATGAATTCACCAATTATCAATTCAGAGGTTACTTTGCATGAGATGAATTCATGCAGAAGTCCATGTTAAAATGAAGTTTAGAATTAGAAGTTTAGTGGAGTTTTACTCAGTATTAACCCTTTTCAGATCTTCATTCAAAAACGAAATTAAATATGAATTATGTTCAGTCATTTACCTGCGGGATTGAGTCCAGTCGTGTTAGCCGGTCCGAGCCCTCCAAGTCCTAACGCCGCTAGTCCGGCCAACGGCGACTTTGCTAGACCACCCATCTTTAAAAACACGTATAATTAGTTTCTCCCATTCAAAAATGTGTAAAAAAAACAATGATCAAAGGGATTTTTTATTTATGTAACAGTAGTTCATGATCCCTCAAAATAAGACCAAATCCACAATAGGATATGTATATCAATAATATAGTTTTTAGCTCCAGCTGCTTGTTTTCATCTTCACTGGCAGAGCCGGGATGGGATCGCTGGATAGGGTAACCTGGGTAGAAACTATAATAGATTTAGAAGTAAATATTAGGTATAATAACTAAGAAAATTCGCAACTACATATGTCTAATTCAGATGCATATCAGGAGCTACACTACTTCTGGATCAAACATACCGTAATCGAAATGGGTTTGCGAATTTCCCCAGCCGTAAAAGAAACAAAAATCCACATTGTGAGTTGATTGGTGCTGCCCATGTAGGCACCGCAAAATACAAAAATAGGCATAATTTACTGATCGCTAATACAACAACATTGTCTCAACGTTAAGCCATGCTTACATGGTTAATCATTATTATTTCTGGTGATAAATGTAAGAATGTCGGATAGGCAATTCAAAGGCAAAAGGAGAGGTGCAAATACGGGATGAAGTATTTTTGAAACGCTGAAATGTGCATGAGCATTTGAAGTATAGGCTCTTATCTCGGCAATGCCAGAAAACAAACAGATAAAGCTTTAACTGTAAATGTGTTTTATCTACACACTGTCCCATCTATATTTTAAATAAGGCGCTAAATATGTAATATTATCTGCTATCAATATATCAAATTTAACATTGGATTCTACTGAAATTCTATAGGATAAGGGTTGCGTGCATAATAGAAAGAACAATGAGATCCAAGCACAGGTATACAGGGTAAACAAAAGTTATCGTCACATCACCGGGGTCTATAGGAAACTAAAGAAATACAATGTTAATTCATTGCCGCTACGGGGTTCGACACATCCAAACCAATTCAAGGGGAAGTTGGGGCAGCACCATTCACATAGTATCACTCAGACCACACAACCTCATAGAGAAATTTCATTATAAAATGTATTCAACTTGTAAAGCTGTTACGATTATATATATGTAAGACTTGCGGTTATAGGTAGCTAAATAGATTTAGGTTTTTTCGAGACAGAAATACATAGAAGAAATAATCATCCAAGTCTACGAGGGCGGGCATGTTTCGACCAATACAGGCGGATTAAGTCTACTAGATCCTTCTTGATATAAATGACAGATTGGATTGGTTGACACGTCGTCGGTTGCTGGGGGGTTTTGTTTCTGCATTGTGTCCTAACGAAGTGTTACAGAATTCACGCCGCTGATATGTTTTACCCTACCGCAAAGTTCTTCATCAAAGGCGTAATTATCAAAAGGCTCGTTTTAAAAATAGTTGGTCTGTCTTAACGATTTTCAATACTGTTTTAGAGCACAGTATGTGTGCCATACAAAAAGAAACAAGTTCCTAATCCGAAAATTAAGTCATATCATAAGAATAATTTATTAAAGAAAGGGTTGTAAAACAAAACAAAACAAAACTGACAAAAATTCAACGACGTGAGGTATGTATTTATATTTAAAAATGATGTTTTCGAGAGATTTTATAAGAATTTAAGAAAATAATATTTTTGTACACACACGTGAACGACGATCGCGCGTTTAAATCATCGCGAGAAAATTTATTTGCTATAGACGTATAATAAAATAATGCTAGTATATGCAAAACGGACTGATAAGTTTTTGTAAAGTTCAAAATACCTACAAATTACATACTCTTTATTATGCATTAGGTGTTCATATGTTTTTATCCACAAATTTATTTATTATAAGTGAGTAGTGAGTATTAAGGCGAGTGTCAACCAATCGCCTGTCGCCGGGAAGAAGGCTCTATGAGGTCGGTGCCGGCGAGAACTCACAATGTGGTGCTCGTGGAGCGGCGGCGGCAACAGATGATGTGGGGGCAAAGCGCCCACGAGCGGAGGCTTCATTTCCAGTAGGGGGAAGACTGGCGCGCACACCGCCTGCCAACGCGGCCGTACGCGGTTAGATTTACCCCGAGAGGTTGTTTTTACCAAGGATGGATCCGTTACGTAAGTTTGAGACATATTTATTTTTGTCAGCATTTTATTATTTCGCATGTTTGACTGACAACTGCATCGGTTGACTTCAGCGTTTTAAGTCAAGTTATAGAAATATAATATATAATACTTATCAATCTGACCGTCGAATGCCCTACGGAAAAATACTGCGTTTTTGTTTGTTATTATGAAATCATTCGAAATGGTTTTTGAACTTATACCATAGAATTAAAATTAACTACCGGGTCGCTTCCGCATGGCTTGATCGCCATTAAGGTTTTATTTACGTGACAGAAATTCATGACAATTAGTACTCGTCAACCTGATAGATCGGGTCAAAGATTACAGAAACACACTGCGACTCAATGTTTATTATGATGAAATGATGTTTGAATTCATAGAATAAATAAAATAGTAACACTATTATGTACCGATACACTCCATTTCAATTTTAATTACATTGGGGAAAATTCAATGTCTCAGTATTCTTGTTGATGAAGTGAATTTCTTTTATTTGCTTCATTATATTGTACTATTGTCCCTCTTCATTATTATACTGATTATACTCAATACTGAACCTCAGTTAAAAATCCATTTGGTGAAACCGAGCTATACAATACCTATTTATTAAATTAACATACTATACATTAGTACCAAAAAGGAAACATTATAAGGTCCTAAAAACTTTAAATCGCTGTATCTTTTGAATCATTATAAATATGAAGTTGGAATGTGCATACAATATTGCGTATTATATTTGCGCTTATAACAAGTAACAAAGAAAAACGATTGGTGGCACAGAACCCTCGGTGTGCGAACCGCACTAGCCGGTATTATTTTATTTGTCCACGAAATTATTGGATCCACCCCTGAAAACCAACGCCTTTCTAACATTTATAATGAGTTAATTTACGAATAATTAGTCAGTAATTTATCAAGGTCAATTATTTTTAATTTGATTTTGTTTGCCGAGAACGTTATTAATTATAGTTTTTGTTTACCGTGTGAAACTGGAACGAACAGAGAAATAATCGTAAACTTGTATAATAGGTAAGTCAATATATATAAACCTAATATAAACTACTTTTAGTCAGTAATAATTTTATAGCACTATGATTTTATGACCAATGCTAGACTTGTGAGAAACTCAAAGGTAACTATATATAAGTTTATACACACTTAAGCGAAAGTATGTTTTTTAAACTAGTTCTTGATATTATTCACATACTTTGTGCATTTCGAACTAATTACACATACATATCTCAGAACACATATATATCTTATTAGCTTTACACTAATATTATCAAGGTGTTATTACCGCACAAAAATTTAAACAAACTTGCAATTTAAAGGAATAAATAAGTTTCAATTTGACATTTTTTAAATTTGTTGGTAACTTACTTCTTACTTGATAACTAAACTATGAATTCTGTATGAAATAATTAATTGAAAACAATTCATCGGATTATCGCAGTTGAATTCAAATGTCTCGCTTCGGTCACAAAATCCGGCCATTCGTGTTAAATCTAAGCAAACTAGATACTTACATCCTGAGCAGGGACCGCGTAATTTCCCTGGATGGTGTATGCCTGTCCCCCGGCAAGGATCACTGGTCCCGCCACATTGGGCTTTGGCCTGTACGGGATCGTCGCGCCTTTTGGCGGGCTCTGTAACAAACAAGTAAAATGCATAGTGAGGCACAATCTTACTACGGTTTCCCGGGATAAAATTAGCCTCTGTTAATCTAGGCTCCGTTTGAGTGTGAAGTTGTAACATATGTATGTGCGCATGTGTAACGGCACGCTACAGAATACGTAGTTGTTTAGCTGAATTGAAGAAACTATAGCTGTTGGCGAGTCGTCTCCCTGCCAGATTGCATTACGCGCCGCGTACTGTTATTCAATCTGTGTCTCTACACATACAAACTTTCGACTTTACAATATAAGTGTGATGCAAAAGTTTGAATGGATGGATGTTTGTAACTCAATCACGCCAAAACGGCTGATTGGATCTGGATGAAATTAGGCAATGACATTTCTTATGCCGGACAAATGTACGGTTACCGTAAGATAAAAAACCGCGGGGCGCAGCTAATGTTTAATAATACCCAAGTATAAGGTAGTGTGTTACCGCAAATTGTAGGCTGCGATTATGTGACGAACATAAATGTTTGTTCTGCGTCTGAGTATTAATATGTAATATATGTAGGTATTCCGTTCTATAGAAATGTTGACATACCTCAATCATAACGCTGCAGATGTGGTAAATGCACTGAGTGATGGCGTCGCAAGTCCCACTGATGGTCACCGCTCTTTCAGTCGAGTTTGGCAGCATTTCACTTGCTACCTGTAAAGTTTTAATAAAGATAAATACAAATACCCAACCAGGATTATGACAGAACTTCGGAATGATAAATTTCTTTGACGATGGTTTCGTGAAATGCCCCAAATTGAAGAATTAGTTGGTAGCCCTGCCTTCGAAGCGAGGGGTCCCGGGTTCGATTCCCGGCCGGGGCATGTTCTCTGGTCTTGGGGGCTTGTTTTGTGTTTCTGTGTTTGTCCATGCCATCTAAGAATTGAGAAAGTCCTGCAAAGCCGGCGATGTAAAGCCGGCAATAAGACCGTAACACTACCATCGTGGGCTTAAAAGAACCATAAGGCAATAATTTTCTAAACTTGCTGCTATAAATCGTACCTGAATATTGGCGCCAGTGGAGTCGCGGATCTCCTTAATCTTGGAGCCACCTTTACCGATGAGCGAGCCACATTGCGAAGCCGGCACGATGAGGCGAAGAGTGATCGGGGCGCGCGATCCGCCGCCGCCGCCCTCGTTGAACTGAGAGCACCACTGGAAATTATAATAATAATAATACTTATTTATTTTTACCAAGCACACCAAGAAACTTGGTTATGTCAAAAATATATTATAAATTTATACATTGTTACAATGTTATGCCAGAAATGTTATACAAAATATACAAAAAAATATACTACAATTCAAAAATGTCTATAGTTAGTTATTTCCTTTGGTCGCGGCCAATTTGTTGTGTTTGTTATGGTCAGGAGAAGGATCTTATGAAAGAAAAAATATGGGGTTGTAGATGTAGGTGTGAATTCTTCTGATAGCACCAGTTTCGTAGGAATGGGTACCGGAAGAGACTTACAAGAGAGCAGATTAATTTACCAAAGCAGTAAACAAATAAGTACTATCCAACCCGTAATGTGATCCCCATAGTTCTTATGCTTAGTTAAGTAAGACGCTATATGGCACTGTGTGAAATTTCCATAAATATTTAATTTATTACTAGCTTATGCCCAACTGATGTTGGGGGCTGAAAGCCAGCCTAAGTTTTAGTTGTGTTTTATTCCAAGTAGCATTTAGCACATTTTCAGTATCTACGTATACTGAAAATGTGAGCCAAATCATTTCAGTAGTTTAGGCGTAAAAGGCTCACCCCTTCTCCCGTGGCCAACGGGAAGTACGAGTTTTCAAGCCAAACGCATCCGACACGATTAGTAAGTCCGTTTTATCGTGTCTTAAAAATACCAACTGGTCTATTCAAATATCATTAAACGGTCAACTTTTTACTGACTTATTAAACTAATAAAACCATAGGTAATCAATATTTAATAATGGAGTGACACGTCATTTTTGCTTATCCAAGAGTTATAGCTTAATTTGAATATTAAGAAAATTGGGATATTTATGTAAAAACTAGCGATCTGCCTCAGCATGGCACGGTTGTATAGTGGGTGTGACGTAAGCCGTAATACAATTTCGTAATAAATCTTTCTTTTTATAAACCTTCCGTGAAAAATTATCTAAATGATGGTGAAAACCGCATCAAAATCCTTTTGCTTGGTTTAGGAGGAGTAAGACGTACAAACACGGAAAGTGACTTTGTTTTATACTATGTAGAGATACATACCTCTTCGAATTTCTTGCATATGAGCGTAAATGCTTTGAATATGGCGCTGGTATTGCCTGTAACCGTGACGATGCGCTCCGGGCATGATCCATCAGATATATTAATTTTGGCTCCAGACTGAAATAAAACGAATGCACTTTTAAGCATGGTAAATCCTTAATTCGCTGTTGGACCTAGTTAAGGCATTGGCAAGTAGTAACTATCACGTACCCCCTGGGTACAATAGAGCAACTAAAAGTAGCAGTAGAACTTATGCCAATATCGTCAGAAGTTACCTCACCTGGTAATATGCCTCCATGCAGTGGACTCGTATTGCTGCATACAGATGGATCCCCGTCTCGGGTGACGGGCGCAACGGGATGTAATACGTTTCATCTCGTACTTATGTAGGTT
Source organism: Aplocera efformata (assembly GCA_921293045.1). Classification (NCBI taxonomy): domain Eukaryota; kingdom Metazoa; phylum Arthropoda; class Insecta; order Lepidoptera; family Geometridae; genus Aplocera; species Aplocera efformata. Next base: position 5,180,287 of record OV121045.1, read on the forward strand.
GGAGAGGATCTAAGTCGTATTGCTGTTTTTACGGGCGGAGGTAACCACTTAACATACCTGACGTTAAGTTAAAAAATAAGTGTAGCTTGTAAAAAATATTTCTTTGCTTGACGGGTCCTGGCGATATACAAATTCCAACTCACCTCTTCTCTAAACTTTTTGACAATCTCTCCTTTTTTGCCAATAATACTGCCAACTTCCTGTAAACAAACAATTCAAATAAATTTGTATGCGTTACAAACGTGACGCCTGAAATAGCCGAAGGGATAACACATCGGCGCGTATTGTGCAACTTGTACGCGTAATTAATGCAGTCTCGCTTAGATTTATAGTAGGTTCAAAAGATTTCCTGTCTGAGTGCCAATAATAGTACATCGAGCAATTCTTTGCTGCTCCCAGACGCATCGGAGCTGCATCAAGACGGTTTTAGAGTTTGAAACAGTTTGTTCCTGCCAACCGAGCATGTTGACTCCTTCAGTATGTGAACAATGCACTTGCTCAACGCATCTTGTACGACACAAATAGCAATGTTGATTGATGTTGAAAGTGGTCAGTTCAAAGAACTTTTGCCGTAACGCACTGATGGTGAAATCGGCATTACTATTTATATAAATGAATTATTCGCTCTTGATTTACACACGTATCGTGACCATTTAAAATCACTTTCGGAGAAAGCTATCAATACTTGGAACTAATGAAGTTTTATGATTCATTTATTTTTATAAGTTAAAACCATGCCTACGTTTTAATTTTCGCTTTATTTGAGTATACGAAAATTTTCGTGTCTATTGCGCAGTCGACTGACCATTATGCTTATGTCCAGCAGAGGATTTATATACACTGATGACGAGAGCGAAGATAGCGATTTAAAAAAAAAAACATATACTTGCCATTAATAAACACATTGAAATTATAAAATGATATGAAAAAGAACACATACAGAATTCGTACATCAAGTTGCACAATAAGGAAGTGTCTCGGCATGCAGTGACAGCATACACCAAATATTACGTCAAATAAAAAAGATACAAATCGAAGAGTTTGATGAACAGGGCAAGTGCCGATAGCTGGCAGTGCGCCAGATGTACTTTGTATTGGATTACAGCCAATTAAAAGTACCTAGACGTAGGAGTCAGGGGACTAGCATCAATACATTTCACATGTCAGGCCTATCTGGCCACATCAAGGTGTGCTAAATTAGTTTTGCAATTGAGAAACATGAATTAAAATAAATCTGTTGTTACTGCACCCGAGCTTGCTTCACAATTGGTTAGGCATTAAGTGCTTGTGTGCTAGTAATATTCAAATTACCATAATATGAATCAAAACATTATTAGTTTGCAGTCATCATTAGTTGATTAGTCATTAATATCCTAACATATGTTAAACAAGCCCATTGGAAGGATGAGCCTGATGCCTATAATGCAGGTCTCATAGTTAATTGAAATTATGAAACTTGATACATAAGTAGCCTTATTTTTAACATTAATGCAAGTGATTGTTTTATGTTTGGCTTTAATTTATAATAGCTTTAGATTTGAGTGAAAAAATACTTTTTATACATTAAAATATTTTTCTGAGTTTATTTTTACTAATTTAATTTAAGTAAAATAGATGTGTACTAAAAACTATCTAAATAAAATGTCACTAATAAATGTTTACGCATAAAGTACTTCTAATAATAATTTTTTCGAAAATGTAACATCAAAGTTTACTTAACTTTATTTTTAATTATAAAATAAAAATATCATACAGCAGGCTGTTTTATTTAGTTTTTTTTTATAAGTGAACTCGGTCTGAGTTCACTTATAAAAAAAAACTAAACACACACTTTCTGTCTAGTCAGATGTCACATCATCCATTTACTTGGGTTATGCACTAATAAGGTGCAAGAACTTTAGATGCATCTAATAATCATTATAATTTTGATGAGGGTGTACTTATCACAAAATTCATAAATCTTAAATCTCATTATCTTATCAATCTGAATAATAATATCCAGACTAGCGAAAATTTACAGCTTATGTAAATATTTGTCCTGTTTGGGAATGAGGAAAATGGCGACTCTGTATTTGGGTAAATTGTTTAAACCCTCGTCTCCCTTGTTGTCACAGAAAGTACCTGCTTGATCTATTCTAAATGGTATATGAATCGACATTGGGATTGGATCAACTACAACCATGAGGAAAGACTCAGTCCCGATTCTAAGAAATCTGTATTTGGTAGTAACCCAATAAGTATAATGTAATGTGCAAAGAGATATGATGAAAGTCAAAAGAATCATGCAAAAACTAAACAGATTAGGGCACCTACTGTGAATAATCATAAAAGCCTAGTCAGTGAGCAAGCCTACATAGGTAACAAACAGGATATTGTGTTAAGAATCCATACAAGTGTGTGTACCCTGTGCGTACCATAACAAGATTTAAATACCAAAGTCATATTAGATTACCATATTAAGTTCATGAATATGTAAATAACTCTTATCCCTAATTTGAAAGAAAGGCTTTCATGCTATTTTATTATGGACTGGTAAATCAAGGTCTTCCAACAAAAAGTGTTATGAAATCATACATGGACAATTTTGACTGTAGATTAATTTGTAAGACCTTTATGACTAAACATATTAATATTATTGAAAAGGTTTTGATTATAAACATAAGTTGATTTAATATGACGGCCCCATAGCCAGCTGGTAGTAACCCTGCTTTCGAACGAAGGTGTCCCAGGTTCAATTCCAGGCCAGGGCATTTGCATTTGTTTGCGTGTGTCCATGCCACTTGCGACACAGGGAATCCTAGTATGGAAGTATGATTGTGTAAGTTATTACTTTACTAGTCAACTTATACAAATACTTTGATTGGTTTATCAGACTATTAATTATTTTAAAATATTGTTAGTGAACATAATCAGTAGTGGTCAAATGGTGAGCAGAATACAGCTATAATATAACATTTTAAGAACTCAGATTATTAAGATGTCTACAATATGTATAGAAGATTGAGTGGGAACTGGTTTTCTATAGTTAATTACTAAAATGTAGTAATTAGTTATCAAAAACATAATTGATGTAAGTAATAAAATAGGAATTAGTGATGGCTTCACATTAATCACAGTAAATTTACACTGGTTTGCGCAGTGGTTTAGAGATTGATTTTCACTACGACATTTAATTACAGTTCAAAGCTATTACTTCTCCTTAATTGTTGTGAGGAATCTCAAATATGTTTACAAGGTAAGATTCACTAAATAGCAGTATGTCTAGCCTAAAATAGATAAGGGAATTGATTGTACTAATTATCAGAATAGACTGGAAACAACATGCAAAGCATTTAGAAGAAGGTAAAGTGGACACTTTCACATTGACACATCACAATTTGAGAAGAATGGCTCATCGGGAGACAAAAATTAATCAAGTGTCTTACCTTCCCCTGCATAATCAGTCTGATAGTGAGGATAAACTTTGAGTCTTCCTCTTGGAGATTCAGGGCTTTATCCACATCCATGCTGGAGGAGGTGTCCGTTGTTTCTCTCGGAATTTTGTGGGCTACGTGTGGGCGGACACAGGGGACACTCCACTCAATCTAATGGCTGGGACTCTGGGGCTCGTGGCACGCACTGCAGGCAGGGTAAGCTGGAAAACAGGCGCACATCTCAAAAGGAACGTCCTTAGGTGTCGAGCCAACTAAAGGTGTGGGGCATGGGCTGTCGTCCTTATAAAGCGAAGCCGATTATCGAATATTTATTTACATTGACGGTCGATGGCAAGCGTAACGGAATGAGGGCGGTAAATGAGGATCTATACACTATTAAAAACTAACTGGTCTCAGGTACGACCGGATTCTGCGGCGGTAACGCGAGTCGGACGGCTTCGGCCAGGGGGACCGTTACTTGAACTCCGGTTAGCGGCTCGCGACATAACCTCAGTGACGCGCCTCATGGCTAGCCGACCCAGGTTATCGATCCCGCAAATCCCAAACAATAACCCCCGGAGCCGACACCCGCGTAGCCTCTCTTACCTCGATTGGTTTTCCACGATACATACAATGAGATAACAAATCTTAACACTAAATATCACCAAGATTTGTATAAAAATCACACTTATCACAATTTCTTTTTCGCTTACAAATAAAAAATAAAAATATTCTGAACCGACGGTGACGCGTCGGGCATAAAATGAAAATGATTGGTGGTGCTGCCAACTCTACCAAGTGAAACGCGCTATTAGATTAAAAAAGCGCTAAACAGCGCCCGAGTCGCTGGCAAAAAATTCCCTACATAGTGCCATTAATATAATATTACTCTACGTGAGACTTTCAATCTTTTACATAATTTTGTGAGGACATAACATTTTACATAACCGAGGAGTTATCATAATAAACGTACCTAAAAGTAAACGTACGTTATTTATTCGTTCCTAATAAATGCCATAGCAGTTTGAGCTTTTTATAATAACTGCAAAAAATCATTGTCAAGATATTCAAATGGGTTCTAGACAATATGTCTTTCGGTTGGCAATGTTGCACTGCTATACAATCTATTAATCTTTTTAAATTACTCACAACACTCAGAAACCTCATACATAATAATATCAAATTTATTATAACTAGATTAAGTCTAATTAACGTAAATAAAAGTTGCAAAATATATTATAAGTTGAAGAAATAAGAATTGCAAATTGAGTACATTTGGTAAACACGAATCAGAAAATGTTATAATGGAACAAACATTAGAAATAATCAGCGTATTTTTTATAATAAAAAGCTAGGCGCTCAAAACGTAGGAAACAAAAAAGCGTTAGATGTTGAACTAAATACGCTTAGTTGGCAGCATTGAATGACTATGGTGGACGTTATAACGTCATTTTGACTTAGACAAAGACAACAATTTATTTTGACAGTTGATTGGGAAAGCAGAACTTTGGAAATCATTTGTTTTGTCTACGATTGTTTTCAATGCACTGTCGGTAAAGCAGAGAAACATACACGCAATTTTTAATTATAATTATTACTTCTTGCAGGTAGGCTTTAATCGAGAACAAACCATTTGAAAAGAAAATGATAAGTAGGTACGAAGTCGATAGAAGTTGGATTTGATGGAGTTGAACTATACTGTGTTGTTTGGACGGCTTTACCTTCCTTCGGTTCAATTTCTGGCCAAAGCAAAGCGTTTGTTTATTTTTGAATTGGACGGCATAAATGGTAAAAATATATTTTTTTTCACAATAGGTACTGTGACGGAGACAAAATATGTAGTATTACTGTTTATGTAAATCATTGTGGGTGATAATAACGCGAATAGAAACCAACCAACACCCTTGTTCTGCGTAATATTGCAGCAATTTAATAAAGAATGTAGTGTCAATTGTTCAGGAGATAAGATTACGTAGTTTGCACATCGCCTGTGTTGATCTAGTTCCTACGAAGAACAGTCTATATGCTACAGGCGGTGCATTGTGTACCCAACTATCTAACCTCATGTTACCTACAGATACAAAGGTATAAAATACGATATGCTATTTTCGTCAAATAACATTATGATGACGAACACCATATCAGGTAAGGTGATTTCATCCATTTCCAAGGGCTTGAAAACCAGCGCTGCGCCCGGCATTATTGATGCCCAGCAGTAATGCTGATTGCTCATTGAGTTTTTTGTGATTTAACCATAAGTGTGTGTGAGACTTAAATATGTGTGTGAGGCAAATAAATATTATTTCACTCTACATAATTATTATTATAAGCAGCATATTAGCGAACCCGTTGCTCCAACCTGCTTTGTGAGCGGTCCAATCTCACCTTATTACGTAAGTATGATGACTTTAATAAATAAGAACTTCATTAATTTGCCTTATAGAAACGTAGTATATTGAAGTTGACGGCTCCATAGCTTAGTTGGTAGTAGCTCTGCCTTTGGGACGAGGGGTCCAGGGTTCTATTCCCGGCCGGGCAGACTTTGTTTGATATGCGTAAAATTGGATCTAGAGTGATTACCTTATGTTTCATTTTGTTTGTCCATGCCGTCTGCGATACAGGCCATCCTTCATGTACCTATTTATTTTTATTCTAGGTAGGTATTTGAATCCTGAATAGACCTTTTTCAAATCTTAGGTACGTAGAAAGCTAATCCACCAAAAAAATTGTTATCGTAAAACAAATTACCCACCCTAAATGTAAAGTTTCCCGCTGAAAAAAAGCGATCGGTCCCAACACGGCAATATTGAAGTTGGACGCTGTGTCCCATGCAAATGCGTTTGATTTTATTGCCTGTGCCATTCGACCGAGCTCTTCGCAGGTAAACCTACGTTGTCGGATAAAGCTGAGTATTATGTTTGCATTGCACACAGACGAGGGCGTCCTGTGCTTTGTGTAACGCGACACCCGAAGCACCGAGCTGAACTGTATAATCGTATATCAAAGTAGCTGAAACCTACCTACTCGTAGGTAGGGACAGGATGATTTAACAATCTAAACAAATAAAATTGAAGTGTCTGTTTTTAATGTTAAAATAACAGCTTTTTAAAATTAAAAACAGACACTTGAATTTTATCTCCGAAATGGCTGGACTGTTTTTGACGGGACTTTCACTGGCAGATAGCTGATGAGAAGGAGTAACTTAGGCTACTTTTATTTCAGAATAAGAAAATAAAGAATTTGTAGGTGTAAAACTTGTGGCAAGTTCGTTCGGAGAAGTACTGCCTCCACGCCTGGTAAACTGCTGCCCAGTAGTGGTGCTCTCGCATCGCACCGTGTCGGGTGAAGGGCGCAACGGGATGCGACTTGGTTCTTCTCATACTTCAGTCGGGAAGGATCTCGGGAAGTCGTATTGCTGTTGTGATGGGCGGAGGAAACCACTTAACATCAGGTGTGTCTTCAGCTCGTTCCGTCGCTTTTGAAAACTTCAACATCAGAGTTGGACGTTAGTAACACGAAATAAAGATAATTATACATTTTCTCCTTACAGCCTCAATGAGCGTCTTCACTTTAAATTACTGTATTTTATAAACATTGAAGTGACAAGTTGTCTTTATCGAGGGATTTTCTTTGCCTGGTCACAAAACATCACATTACAACTAAATGAATCCATCAAATCCATACGAAACCGAATATCAAGCCTTAATACGGATACCGCCATAAACAATACTACACACCTGATTAAAACTACTGCTGAGACATTAATAAAACGACAAGTGAAAAGGTGCCATAACTATTATTTTGACACAAAACCACTCTTCTACAAAAAACGGCACCTAACTACGATTTTCCTTATTTTTCTCGGGAATTCCCAACACTAATGGACCGCCTCATCCCTTGTTTGTGCGCTAAGGGGTGACAAGTGGAGTGTAGTAGTACACTAAATAAAGTCTCGTAATCATGGGATCAAGCCGGCATTTTACAACATTATTAAAAATCTATCAGAGTGATTTTGGCTGTGACAAAATGTTTAGTTAGACTCTCTCATTAGTTAGACTAATGAGTAGAATTTAGAAAAATAAACCTATTTATAATAACTACCTACTAAACCTGGAAAGACTGGTCACAAGAGATCATTTCGTTGTACCCAAAATAATTTATGACTCATTCACCAGCCTACCTTATATACGAATATCTATATCCCCTCGAGCTATAATTTATGTGGTTCTATCACTTTTTGAAAAAATTACTGATCATCATCAGTGTTCTTTAGACACTTTATCTGGCGGGGAAATGAGCGTGGTCACCCTGCATCTAACGCCATTAAAGCTTCAAGAAGTCGAGTCAATTTTTCGTCTTGTCTTGAAAAATATTCCCTCGTAGCCGTGTCAACTTCTCTACGAGGTAACAAAGACTGCGTAGCGAAATTTTACGTCGTAGCACTTTGCTACGCACTACGACTAGCCATACTACAAAAACCTTAGTCTTTAATTCCTAATTAATTTAAAGTTTTAAAAATTATGATAAATTAAAATTATTATATTATCTTCAAAAAAACTTCGATTTTCTCTCTACGTTTTGACTTCCCATGCGTGTGCTTGCGACTCCTATACGAAGATTTCTTATGCAAGCCAAGGTAATATAATATCTGTCCTTTACAGTTTTGTAGATCACTGGGATATAAATCATATAATTTAAGACCCTTTGTAATCGTTAATTTATGTAGTTAAAGAAAATCGTTTGTATTGTGAACATTAAGGAAGTGTAAGTAAGGAAGTAGGACATTTTATTTCAGCCCCCGAATTTGATGTTAAAATTAAGATATGGCTTGCTCAACATTATGTGAACAATACAGGTAAACACAACATCATTTCCGAGGGGTTTTTTGAAACAAAGATAAAGATAGTTAGCGATAATGTACTTGTGGTGAAAAATTGTGTAGTGTAATTTAATCGGTCCACGCCAGAGGGGTACATTGCAAATCTTTCTGTTTTGTACGACCACCATGTAGTAATGCACTCGAATGAATAAACATTTTAAAGGAACATAATAAACCATTTTGGGGGATCCAGTAGCTCGTGTCCGTATGTGAGGAGCTTTTGAGTCCCTATACGATCTCGGTGGTGAAGAAGAAGTTAGGAGAAGTACTGCCGCCAATAATATGCCGCCAGGGGTGTGGGTGCAACGGGATATCTCATTCTTTTGTTGAGGTTTTCATTCGAATTGTCTCGGCTGGTTCAATTCCCGGCCGATACAAATATGGAGTTGGATCTCAGATGTTTGTGTTGTGTGTCCATGCCACCTCCAACACTATTGTTATAAATATCTGATTGCTGTGTTTTAAAAAATACATTTTGATAAATTCTTTGTATTATTATTCTGTTTGTCGACGTGATAAAATAATCATGATGTATAGTGTCCGGATATACAAAAAGCGATGGATCACGGTTTGAATGAGGATATAATCTCATAAAAACGGTTCACGCGGTGGACAGCAAATTATTCAGAGCGAAAGCCTCGCATGACATGCGACTTCACCCCACTCACAGACACATTTTACTTACAGCCTTATGTTAGAATAATACAATAAACGTTTAGGTGCTATTCAGGCAAACACCGAAATTTCCAAGAATTATGGTTAGTACTTTTAATATCAGGATATTCAGGGTATCTGCTTGGATTACACAATTTTTTCCATCGCAGGGCAATGGCTACCTCCTTTTGTCTCTCGGTTTAGGGTTCTGTTAAAACTACTAAAACGCACACACCCCTGGACCTGGCAATGCCCCGGCCGGAAATCGAACCGAGACTAATAGCTCTCTACTTGTCACTTGTTTATGTCTGATGACCACAAAGTGATGTAAGTGATGAAAACTAAAATAATTACGTACTCGGGTAATAAACTTTAGAAAGAACTAGCTGCGCCCCGCGGTGTTACCCGCGAATGTAGAACCGTATATTTTTCCTATGTTCTATTTCAGACTATGTGCCAAATATCATCTAGATCTGTTTAGCCGTTCTGGCCGTGATTGAGTAACAAACATTAATCCATCCAAACTTTATAGTACGAAGATTACCTACTTAATTCATAAAATCTTATGATTAAATTTATCACGAATCGATGTGTACTAACTGTACTGTCTTTATAAGAACAAAAGAGCCTCCTGAGTGGATAATCTCTAGCCCAAGGATGAGCTAAAATACCTTACCTTCTAAGCATCATCTGTCTTGTGATTATCCTTTAATTAAAAAGGTGGACAGTAGAAATAAAATACCCATTTCGAACTAGCCTGGGAGATAATCACATTTATTATTGTACAATAGTCGAGAAAGAGAGTAAATCATTTACGGTTACGAGTTTTACAGCTAAGTAGTTTGTTTAATAAAATTACTATAGCAATATTGTTACGTGTCAAAAAGTTCTACATATTTTAGATATAGATAGAACAGATGACCTGTTAATTACATTTAAAATTAACAGATGACTCGATATAAATTTTTGAATAGAACAGAATAAGTATAGAATTACTATGATATATTAATTTCAATATATTTATATGCAATGGTGCAACTAATTGTCGCGTATATAATTTAGTCTTAGAAAAACAGAAAAACAGAAAACGTTTTATTTTTACGTCAATAAAACTATCATTACAATTAATTCCATCATAATGTAAGTAAAATGAGGTTTATTTTTAAATATTTATTTTCCTAATAACTTTATTACTTTAGGTACTATGAAAATTAAATGTAGATACCTATCATATATATCCTAACTCGGACTTCGGTTCAGCCCTCGAAATCGTTTCTCACCTTTCGACCATTATTAATAATTATAATTAGGTAAACATAATAATTAATTTGTATAGATTAAATTGTAAAGTATTCTTGAAAACGGATTAGAAGTGTAAAAAGTTATAATTTAGTATCCTCTAAAAATGTGTATTTTATTCGTCACTAAACCTTCTTACCGACCCTTCCCTATTTCAGTATCCGGTGACTGGCTCCTGAGCTACAAAAGGTAAATGTTTGCTGTTGCTAGGATAAATAAACCGGCTCTGAACAAGAGACAACATCTTTTCAGAGATTAGGTAAGAGATTGGAAATATAAGTACTCCACGTTTTTACCGTATTAAACTTCAAAGGATAGGGTGGCTTTGTCTGCCTTGACAGGTAAGCATTTTTTGTCTAACTAGGACAAAAAACTAGGACTAAATCTAGGAAGTGATACTTTAGTTAAAAATTGGCAATCATTTAGTCTGCTAACCTATACTAGACTCATTTACTAAACTTAAAGATTAAGCTAAAAATCCTGAAAATTCTCTATAACTAAACTCTAAATTCTCTCTCTAAAACTAATCTAGAGTTGTCTAATCTAATTTATGTCCTACCAAATTTTCTATCATCTGCTAAAAATTAAGGAAAATCACATTCGTCATCAAGTAATGTCAGTAAACAACACAATCAGAAAGAAAAAAATGCTTTGTAGACAAATTATACACCAAAGATATTGCTTTTCTTAATTTATACACAGCAAAAGAGCGTAAGTATTTAAGCATTAACGCATCCGTGAATCGACTAAAAGACTGACTATTAATAATTTGAAGTTAAATCAAATAACCTTCATATAAAGAACAACGAAATTAAAATAGAAGTGTGAGAATAAGTGGTATAGACTTTGCCAGGAATATTTTGGTGGATAAACTGGTAGGTACTTACATGTTAATATGCGTCTCTCGACTTCCAATGTCTTATAACGTGGGTTTAAAGGTTATTTCATCTGATTTCTGATTTTCTTCCGTAAACCTGTAACAAACAAATAAGATATATAACATTTGCTCAAAGTCTGGAAATATTTCGACTCTTTTGTGGAATCCAATTACGATCTATAAAGCATATCGTATTGTAAGTTATTATTTTAAGCAATACGAATATAAACGTGATCGTATGATATAAGAATGTATTCGATTTTGCGTAGGTAAATTTGCAGAAATTATATTTCGTTTCTTGGAAGAAGAGAACATACTCGTATATATAATCTGTGAAATGTGAATAGGTATAATAACTAAATAGTAAAACATGTAACTCGTCATTTTGTCTTTTTATTTAATTTTGTGATGGATAGATTGACTAAATTTGTTTATTATTTTATTTATTTAATTCATTGAAGTAATGAAATCAAATAAAAAGGTAAAATCAATTTAATGTGATTTTTTAATTTTTAAGTCCTCAGTTTTAGGTAAACCTGTACAAATATCGTTAGTATTGGGATTAAAAGAATATGTAATAAAAGACGTTTAGGGAAACGAACTTAGGTTAGGCAAGTAAATGGCTGCAAGTAATACGAGTGTAGCTGTGAAAGGTTAATATTCTAAAAGTTACTAATTGCGCAATAAAATATCCATATATAAGAAAATATACATATTTTCTACTAAGTATGGTAGGTACCTAAGTTGTCAGAGTTGTCGGGGTTATTGGCAAAAATACCAACTTAAGGGTAGCTTCGGTACATAATAAGGGATTATAACATCAAAATTTTTGAGCAAAGTTTCGTGTTTCCGAAAGTCCCATAACAAAAGTTTTTGGAAAGAAGCTACCCTTGTAGGTTGTTAGTTATTTACTAGCTAGTTACTAATAATCCTCTATAACACTCATAAAAATATGCCTGTAATAGTTAAGATCTATAACTACATAACAAACTACATAACTATTCGAAGGTAAGTACATATGTCTTTGACCTATCCTACTGATAAGGGCTGAGTAATAATTGGAGTGTAGTAGTTGTGGGTACTTAATTGATTTGGGCATTCCAGAATTTATAATGATCGTTATAATATAAGGCTAATCCAATTTTGAGGTCTTAATTATGCGAAGCAATCAGTAGGTTGGATAACGAAGTATTTTTCTGCCGAAACTCTTAAATTAATGACGGACCAATTCAAATAATTTATGATAAAACGTGAGCTTATAAATTAAATTATTCGCTGAAAAGTTTGGTAATCTTATTTCATTAGTCAGTATTCTAATAAGTGTATAGGTAAAACTGCCAACACCATTAAAGTCTTCACAATATGTTTGAATTTCATTTAATATTTCTTGCCTCATTCATTATTTTCCTTCAGTTTGCAAACGTTAAACAGTTTTATTATACTTCTGACAAGTCTGGGTGGCTACAATAGACGTTGGTGGGGAAACCAATTTAAGTTAATAATCCCTAGAATATGAAGGGCGCATTTTAGATGAAGTCCTCAGATTTTGTGATTTTATCTTACCTACACAAAAGAATTTCCTCATTTTACGAGAAAATCTGTCTGCAGGACGTGATGAATTCAAATAGATGAATAGTATTTGACCAGAGTTTGGTGTTAGCTTAACTTCATCATAGTCGATTTTGCTGCCAACTACTGGTGTACTCGCATTGCTGACATATTACATGTCTATGTCTCAGAGTTACGATGCAAAACGTTCTGCTTCAGTCTTCTCATACTTCTACTAAGATTCTTCTTCTAAGCTTTCCCATAATCCTAGACTTGGTTATTAGACTCCTACAGACATGTTTTTGTTTCGATTATTACCCGAGACGAGGATGTAACAGCTTATGGGCTTGTGATTTCATGGGCACCCACACCTTTCCACCTGAACACAGTAATGCGCGCACTACTGCTTGGCGGCAGATCACAGGTGTGGTGTCAAGATGTGTCCAAAAGTTCTACTGCTGCTTTTAGTTATTTAATTATAATTGCTTTTATCACAAGCGGTGGGCCATCAGCTAGCGCTTCATTGCTCAAGCCACAAAGTAGCAGTAGAACTTGTGCCAAGTTCGTGCGGGGAAGTGCTTTCTCCACACCTGGTAATCCACCGCCAAGCAGTGACACAAAAGTGTTGGTGCCGGTGAAATAACAGGTACTTGAGGCATATCATCTCCATTTCAGAGTGACGGGCGCAACGCGATGTAAATTGGGTCTTCTTATACAGGGGAAGACTTGAGTCTTATTTGTGTTGTTTATAGCGGGCAGTCCTCACTTTAGATCAGGTGGGCCATCTGCTCGTCCCGTCAGATAAAAATATAAAATAAAACATATGTAATAAAGCAAATGTAATATTGAAAACATATGTAATATTTACTTGTTACTCTTTTTCTTGTATTCGAACCCTAACTAAACTGTGTGAACACATTACTATGTTAACTCGAAATTAGTATCTAGTCGTAGAGAATCAGGTTCGTGTAAGTGTCAATTAACCGAGACCTCAGGGGTTGCTGCCAGGTATTCCAGCCAAAATTCAGACATGACGTTAGTTTTCGGTTCAAGAAATAGCCGGTATTTCCAAAATTACGCGCTAGTGGTCGTACGTGGGTTAAATTATCTCGTGAATGAAATATTGCCATTACCAATTCACGAAACATTAGAATAGCGTATTTTGCAGATATATCCAATGCACAAGAAATAATAAATACTAATAAAAAATTATATCATTGGTACGGAGCCTTTTATGTTGCGAGTCCAATTAGCACTTAGCTTGGGTATATATTATACTTTTAAGTTCCATAGTTTGAAGTTCAAATACTTAGTATCAACACCTGCTCGCTCATACTCAAGTACCTACTAGTATTCCCTGTTTCACAGGTAACATTGACACACAATCACAAAACAGAAAACACTCAGAACCCGAGAGCAATCCTTATGCTCGTCACATAAACTCGTCACCGTCGTTTAGCCGGTACTAATCCGACGATTTGCTGCGAAGGCAGGTTCACTAACATAGTAAGTATATAATATTTTATCTATATAATTAATATTTGTGGACAGTCTCTCTCAGTTTTTCTGTGATTATTTTTGTTCATACAACCTGCAACACAGGAAATGCTAGCGACAGAGGAGTGGCACCCCATGCCAACCGAGTGGGGTCCAGAATGTTTGCGGAAGTCTGTGCAAATGTTCCCGTAATCCCGTCACTAAGTGGTAGAGGCGGACACCGTGAGGTTTTAGTGGGTAAGTAACACCTAGTCCCACATGAACGCCCTGTCTCCCCGTCGCAGGGTGGTATACGAGTGCATTTCGCCACACGCAAAAAAAGAAACGGTGTATGCGTGTTTTTAATGGGATAAGTGGAGGTACGAACTCACAGCCCACCTTATGTTTAGTGATACCGAAGTACAAGAATACCGAAGAAAATTGGGTTGCGCCAGACACTCAGAGTTGAGGATTTAACATTTCATAGAACTGTAATTTTCACAATTTAACCAGAACACAGCAACGCGATTGCACTACTCCTTGACAGCGAATTGCCAAGTATGGCGGCAGTAATTCTTCTGACGAAATAGAAATAGAAAATCTTTATTTCGCGTTACATAAAAATAAACAGGGTACAAATGCCATTTTTGAATGTGGTTTGGTAACAGCAAAGAAGGCTACCACTTACTGTTCAGACTACTGCCACCCCTAAGACCCTCAGGACTTACGATCATGAACAACATGATCCTCCGAAAAGCGTTTATATTGTTGTATGTCATTCATTCTTAATATAAATTTCCCATTTGATATGCGCCAACATCGGCGTCTCAATACTCCAATATCCAAATAATTAAGCTATTCAGAGCCAATATGTCGCGTGTATCGGCATGTTATGAATGCGATATCGATGCACCTACTACAATGTGTCCTATTGTTTTGGCCTCAGGAATCCGTATGAGCAGCTAAGTACTATAGTGGCGATAGGAGGCATTCCAGATAGGCGATTCCATGCGGGTGCTTCAGATCAAAGCCTTCATTGAATGCTCTTGATTAAGCACATAAGAACTATTTAGCAAAATTGTGGATTTTTAAGGATTTTATCTGAAGGCTATTGGCAATAAGCACAGCAGTCCACACAATCTACTTTACAATTTCCTTGAAGGAAAGTTGTATTCGGTCGCAATCTTCAGCAAGGGTACGAAGAAAAAACCTAAAAGTTAAAGGAAACACTTTTGTTAAGTCTTATATCTGTCCTCCCTTTTTTTAATCTAACCTTATAATTTTTTTGATATGTATTTACAAAAAAAAAGTACTATAAGTATTCTATCAGTTATCTGGTTCCCATATTACAAGCTATGCTTATTTTGGGACCAGATGGCGCTTTGTGATATATGTCCATGAATATATATTTTTTCTTTTAATTTTATACTACCTGACCCGAGAAGTGCTTTTCTGTCTGAATTCATAGTTTGACAATTTGACAATTTAAAAGAAAAACTAGAACCACATAGAAAAATGTAGTTCTAGTTTTTCCCAATTTCCGACATTTCACGTCATTTTTGAATGAGTCCTGATAGTTAAAAACACAATAATAAAAGAATTAGCCAAATAAGTGCAGCCGTTTTTAGATGAATGAAAAATAGGTACTCTCGTGTGAGACTCACTTGTATGTGTTACAGTACTTACTTGTGAAATTGAGTTAACTTTAATCTACCGCGGGAGCCTAATCCGGATCAGTAGATAAAATCAACTTATTACACTTATTTTATAAAGGCGAAAGTTTGTATGTTTGTTACTCCTTCAAGCGCAAACGGCCGTAGGGCCGTTTGCGCCTGAAGGAGATTTCAATCTGTAGAGATTGAAATGAAATTTGGTACCAGAATAGCTTATATCCTGTATTAACATATAGGGTACTTCTGATCCCGGAAAAGCGTGGGAAACACCGCGGGGCGCAGCTAGTAGAAATAATAATGAAACAAAAGCCCTCAATGCCCACAATTTCGTCACCTGCAAAATGAAACACAAAAATAAAGTACGCGGAAAGGTAAATACAAACTATTTCAATATTGTTGAACAGCGCTCCCGTCGGCTTAGCGTCTCATGGGCCAGTGGGTTTGCAATAAATAATATATTATAGTGAATGTTGGTTATTTACTATATAAAATAATTGCTCTCAACGTCAATGACCTCAACTGTGAATACAGAAAAAGATTTTTGATTGAATGCGCGAAAAGCGTATGCGCCAAATGTGATAGACTCTTGTTGTTGATATTTATAAAATGGGTTTTTTCGAATTTAAATATTGGTATACAGAATATTTTATTCTATATCATCATAAGAAGATTTTTTAACTCTGTATCGTTGAGGTTGGTATGTTAGAATTATAATTTTGTATTTTTTTGTCAAATATGGAAAATTTATATTTTCATCATCATTGTGTTAGATGTAGAACCAGAAACAGTAAAATTTAATTATTATTACAATAATTGGGGGAAATTAAATATCTACCTATATTGTTGCTTTGTATTTAGGGCGGTTTAGCATCTAAGCAGGCAAATGTAGAAAAGAATTGCGAAATGTGTTAAAAACTATAAATGAAGCCTCCCGGACACATCATTATACTAAAATATTCCATTTAAAACTCTCCCATGCATATCAAGGTATTCCGATTGAAAAGGCGTCTCGTACCTGAATTTTTCCAAGACTTGCCGTTGCATCTCTTCACAAGAATAAGTTCTTTTATGAGACGTTGGGACGCTGAAGGTTGAATGGCGCCCGGACGACTCACACGAAGCAATTAAAACTAGCTAGCTAGAGTCGCGGTATGTAAAACCACTGCGAAAATATTTTTTCAAATATATTTTTTTTCCTGTTATGTGAAATAGCACGTCATTATAATTTTCCTGTTATCATCCCGTAAAACAATCGAATTTATTTTCTCCTCAGACCTAATCAAGGTGTGAGGAGAAAATAAATTTAGCAGCTGACACAAATAAAATATAAATGTTCATGGACATTTCACACAGCTTCAGCTAGCCCCAAATTAAGCATAGCTTGTACTTTACTATATAATACTTATATAGTAGACAGACACAGAACAAACAGTTATGTTCGACACATAAACACTTGTTACCTATGGTAGACCTATGAGGCCATTCGAAATATACAGCATACTTATGAAATTACGTACCTCGTAGCAAAGATTCTCAGATTATGGTTTTTCATTTCCCAAAATACCTACATTTTAGCAAATAAAAGACTACAATAGTTTTTATAAAGCCAGGTATAAAATTTGATCTATAATATTCTGCTTTATCAATGTGTGATAATAACTACAATTTAATGTAAGCTAATTAAAGAAATACCATGTACCAATTAATCAGTTAATTGTATCAGTATACAACTTAAAATTACTGGTCCAGATATAAAGAGAACCAAGTCACCCAAGGGATACTTCTTTAACTGTAATGTGGAACTGCCAAAAGTGATAATCGATAGATAGTCCTGAATATATCAAATTGAATAGATTTTTTCCAGGTTAGGTTAGTTTTATTTCTTTATCCGTTTTAATAATACGACAGACACAAACGTGCTTTTATAAAGGCAAGCAGTAACATTGCACCGAGCAGATTGCACTGTTTAGACATATTTCCCATGTGGAAGCACCTTAATATTGAGGAGTAGAGTAATCCGATTACGTAGGTATCTTGGAGTTGGCGCTGAGGCTTAACTTACCACGTCGGAAAGCTCGTGTGTTTTGACTGGAAAATAGAAGGTTTATGCTGTAACTTGTGTCAGTGATAGTCTTGGCTAGGCTAGTTGTTATCAGTTTAAAGTTTATTTTGATGTCACTCAAAATGTTTTCTTTCACCGTTTTAAGAACTTTGCGTTTTATTGCGCAAGTTTTTAAGTGAAAAACATTTCAATATGACGTTGAATTAGTGACGTTGAAAAGTCCACCTCCGAATCAATTTAGCATTTGGATTATTTGGGCGCCATTTGGTGCCGACTACTATTATTATTATTTATTTGATATCATATTCGATTTCTCTGGCCACAGGGGCTCCAAGAGTTGACGTGACATCAAATTACATTCACATCAAAATCTTGCTCAGAAGATCTCCAAACGGAGATCTTATGATCAAAAAATATATTTGATTTCATACATTCATACATTAGTACAGTTTTAATTAACATAGTATTTATTTAACTCTGAACTTGATATGAATGCAAGAAAAAAATTAAATAAAAAAAACATAATGAAGAAAACTCTCTCTTTTGCTGAAATTACATTGCAATTATACTATGAGACATGATACCTCTGACACATGGCAGTTCACCGGTTAATTTCAGGATTCGTACAGGAACTCTCTCCCGTGCTTATTGAGTGTAACATGATGTGACGTCAAGTTTTCTCACGACGTTCTCGAATATTCTCCGACTTGAGGAATTTAGGCTTCATATCCCCAAAACATTTACCAAAGTATTCGTCTAAGAGGAACTTTGGAAATTGCAAAAAATTTATTTTATGGCATAATAGTTGACTAAAGGAATAATATTTGAGGGATGTGGTAGGTTAAATATCGTTTTAACGATACACGGGGACCAAGATTTATGATATAAGCGTGTTATTAGATTTCCGAACATTCTGTTTACGAGATTGCGAGCATACATATTCACGTACGTTTCCCGTGGGGACAGATATGGGTATGTCCTCTTACTGAAATACGTTTTCGGTTTGTCTCATACTATTTTTATGTTTAAATACACCCGATGAAAAAATAAATTATTGAAATAAACAAAACCTCCAATTGCGTGCAAAATGCCAAGTTACATTTAAACATAGAAGTTTTACCTATATATTTTTGTAAGCTATTTATAAAACCTTTGATTGGTTTTGAGGAAAAATAAGTTTTTGAAGCACAATAGGTTGCCAAAAATCGGCCATTTTACTTTTTATACTTTTCATATAGCCAAGTGATAGGAAACAACTTAACGCTAAGGATAAGGAAAAAAAATACTAATCATTATTGCTACACACAAGAACAACAAGAATTCAATCTAAGCTCCCACACAACAAACCTATTTTAAATCGGCATGTTATTAAACTACAGTAAATGTTTTAATATAATTAATTTTATAACAAGTAAACTAACATTTGAAATCTACGAAAATCTTTAGCCATCAATTTCTCAAAACATCATATTTGGAAATTTTCCATTAGTGTGTAAGACCAATGATAATATATGTAGTACAAAATCATGAGTCGGAGTAATTCAGACTCATGATTTGCTGTGAGTAATCGCTCTACTCAAAAAGCTCATTTCAACTGCACGTGATTAAGACGTCGGCGTTAAGTGTCTGATTTGGTTAATGTTCATAATGTTCCCGGCTCCACCTGTCTCTATTAAGAATAATTTTCCGGGAATTCTGGAATTATACTCATATTTCATTCCGTTGCCTAATTTTGTTTAGTACCTTTTTAAACATTAGTGACTATAATTTCGTGGTTTGTTTATTTCATTGTTAAATTAATATATAAGTACATAAAATATATTGTAATCTTATTTTACAGCAACAAAAACATCGAAATCATATAGCGACAAGATCGCAAGAATGGGCTTACAGTGTTTTAATTCTATAGATTTTTCTTTCAAAGGTTCCTTTGGGAGCCTATAAACGATTGCCGCTATAAAATTGAATTGTGACTCTGAGTAAGGCGTAGGTGAGATAAAGGTGCAACGGGAATCGAGGGGACGGCCCAGGAATTCATTTGGATCGATTCGGATTCGGACCCGAAAATTACGTATTTCTGAGAATAACAAACCGTGGAGACGTAATATGTGGTTAAAGGTAAACATTTCCACGAAGCGCTTGGATTTTTTCATTTTCTTCAGGTTTCTTTGCTTCTTTGTATTACAATAACTATCGTTTACTTTTAAACCAATTAAGTAACGCCGTCAATTTTACATCTATAAATCACATCTGTGGTTATTTATTGACCCGATTAGTAGTAAAACTGTTTTATTGAGGTCGTCATCAAAATAAATAATAAAATAATGTTTTTATTATTGAAATAAGTACTGTAAATTCAACCTTTTTTACAAGGGTAAATTCATAATAGGTAAAAGTCAAGAGCTTACGGGCTGATGAAATATTGTCACCGTTATATAAAGACATTTGCTACATCAGAGTTAGTGTTAATGCGCTACGTTGAATTGAAGGAAAATGCTGTAAAATTTTTGCTTAACATTTATACTACGTAATATAAACTCAGAGGACTCTGTACCACGAACTTACCCACCAAGAGAATCTCATATTAATTTTGGCACGGAGCGCAATTGGCTATAGACAAGTTTAATTCCTCTCTAAGCGTGAAAGAAATGAACAGACACCTCTGCCAAAATGAAAAGAGGACTGATTTACAGCCTGCGTAAACCGGAGGTCGGATCCTTATAAACGTTACTTTTTATAACACCCGGGGTGTTAAATTGTAACAATGTAGAGCGAAATTTAATTAAAACGTCCAGGTAAATGTTAACTAGGGCATCAAGTTGCATGCTTGTGTAGGTAAATGCAATTTATCTCGATTTTTCTAGACATTCCAATGTAATTGTAGACATTTCGTAAAACAGATCGGCCGCAAACAGGCAGCAAACTGGCCTGTTGAAAGGTATAAATGATAGGTGTCGTTTTACTGTAGGCGCAAGTTAGTTAGATAGGTTTATAACCTGATCTATTCAAATAATGGGGAAACAACTCGTATTGACTTCAATCCCAATAATTTACGCACTGAATATTTGTTTATGGTTTTATAGGTTTTGAAAATGGACTTGTTGTCAAAGTCCTAAATTTATTACATCAAACCACAAATTTTATTTGTCACCGATTCATTGCCGTAATAATAAACTATTTAAAAGGCAGACAAAATCAATGGTTACAAAGTAAAAGTAAGAGAAAGTTGCTTGCTCTATAATCATTTTGAAACAAAACAACCTCAGTTATAGATAATAGAATAACCCAAACAGAACCCCGTCACGATATTTTCCACCGACCTTGTAATTTCACCGTACCCCCAGGCAGTTGTCTTACATGCCCCTTATTAAAACTTGCGAAGGTAAGTGAGGGTGAATGAAATTAAATTACCTAATAATAAACTGATTTAAAGGGAATGGAAGTAACAATTGTCAGGTGAGTAGAAAATATGAGAAAATAATCCTTGTTGCCGTTTTTAGACTTCCATTCACTTCAAAGAATAAAGTATTTTAGATTGTCCTAACAATTAGAGATGTTTCTAAATTCATTGTCAAATAATGACTAACTTTCAAGTTGGAACTTCTATTTCGGACATAAACAATACGAAATTAACAATTTAGACCGTTTCTTAAGGTATATTACAATATTATTTTTTTAGCCACTTTTACTACGAACGTCTTTTATAATCAGTAACCATTGCTTTCTCCATCTTGAATATTTTTATAACACAGTATTATATGTATTTTGGGCGCAAACCACTTTTATCCACTCGTAGCACTTGAAATGCTTATTTTGAACAGGATCCCAAGATAAAAACATCTTTTGTGTTCGGGCTTACATCTTTTTGCAAACGGTTTTTCGAGTGTCCGCGAGTATACAGAACGATTTATGAGTGTTTTGAAGTATAATTTAACCTTAGTATAATTTCATAAAATTATTATGGAATAAAAAAATAAAGTTTAGTCGTAAAAGTAATAAACTTCACATCTATCAGTACCTATCAGTATAATTTTTAACTTACATCCTACAACCTAGTTATACAAGCCAAAACTCTTGATTTCCTGTAAACGGAAACATCAACTTTTAAAATATATGAGTGTAAATAAAAAATCATGCGTAATTACGTTAAAAAAGAAAAGTTTAATACCTAAGATAGGTGAAATATTTTATTTATTTTGGTGGTTTTATGTTACGCGCATCCGCAGGTGAGTACCGTTTGAGTCCCTACCAACCTCAGAGTGGTTTGAAAGGAGCAAAATAAAGTAGCAGTAGAACTTGTGACAAGTTCGCTGTGCTGTGTTTCAGTGGAACGGTGTGGGTGCCAGTTAAATCACAGGCTGACGCTCAAAATATAACAGTTTCATCAATTACGTCACATAATAAAATGTGTACCGTTGGCAGAAAAACGAAACAATTTCTCAGGTAACATTTTCAAAGTAAATATACGTAAAGGTATCAAGGTAGAACTATGAAGACATTGACAAGTAGGTAATAGTGTCGGGAATCACCGGCGGTTGAAAAGGGTCGGGGATGGGACAGATGTCCATTTACCGAATATTGAAAACAATCTTCTTCAATAATTTCCCGGAGTGCTGGGACTTCTAATAGTAAGTTTAGTTTAAGTTTGGACGCGTTACATTCCCTGAATCATGCCTCAGAATATACATTGTTAACCGACTTGAAAAAGGGAAGAAGTCAATTCGGCTGTTTCATGTGTTAGTTTCATATATACTTATTATTTGATAAGTACATTTCATTAAGTGCCCTTATTTTATATCGAAAGCTATTTCTTAGATTTTGGTTACACAGAAGACTGAGCGCCATATATATAATAGAAGAAATACGTAATTAGTAACTATATTAAAGAGCTTAACGATTTTTTATTCCAAGAATCTTATAATATTATTATATAAAAATCTTATAATAATACTGTAACTGTCCAATTCTGGAAATTAAAGATATATTTGTGAGGGCACTCTATAATTATACTGAGGACCTGTTTTTTTTTTTTATTGTGTGTGAATATGACTCCGCCCTTTCTCAACAGATGTCGTTTTTAGTATTGTTTACGTGTACTAATAAATGACCATACTTGTATTCGATAGTACTGAATGTCAGCTATCTAACGCATTTTATGATATTTGGTTGAAGTGTAAGCAACAATTGTTTTCACCTTTTCGAAAATGTCGGTTTTTATTCCAAATAAACGTCATTTGCGGGAAGTGTTATTACATTATTTTATTGCGAAGAAAACTGCAGCGGAAACTTATCGTTTGCTTGTGGAGATTTATGGTGAGCATGCTCCGTCTAATACAACTTGCAAGGAATGGTTTCGACGATTTCAAAATAACGATTTTAGTACTGAGGATAAAGAACATGGAAAACCACCAAAAAAATTTGAAGATGCTGAATTGGAAGCATTATTGGCGGAAGATTCTTGCCAAACTCAATCAGAATTAGCTGCAGCATTAAATGTTGATCGTTCAACTGTTGCAAAGCGTTTACAAATGATGGGAATGATTCAAAAAGCCGGTGACTGGGTTCCACATGATTTAAAAGAAAGAGACATGGAACGTCGGAAAACCATTTGTGAAATGCTGCTTCAAAGACAGCAAAGAAAAGGATTTTTGCATCGGATAGTCACAGGAGACGAAAAATGGATACACTACGAAAATCCTAAACGCAAAAAAGCTTGGGTGAAACCAGGCGAACCAGGCCCATCACAGCCAAAAATAAATATTCACTGTGCCAAGGTCATGCTCTGTATTCGGTGGGATCAGAAAGGTATTGTATATTATGAGTTGCTCAAACCCTCTGAAACTATTAATGGAGAAGTTTACCGACGACAACTAATGCGTTTGAAGCGAGCCATAGAAGAAAAACGACCAGAATGGGTGAATAGACATAACAAATTAGTTCTTCAGCATGACAATGCCAAACCGCATACCGCAGAAGTCGTAAAAAGATATTTAGAGGGACAGGACTGGGAAGTGTTACTCCACCCGCCATATTCACCAGACATAGCTCCTTCGGATTACCACTTATTCCGGACGATGCAGACAGACCTTACTGGAGAAAAGTTTACTTCATGTGAAAGTATCAAAATTTGGATTGACAACTGGATAAGCTCAAAAGACCAGGACTTCTTCCAGCAAGGAATACGAAAACTACCTGAACGATGGGCGAAGGTTGTAGCTGCAGATGGAGCATACTTTCAATATTTTTTTTTTTAATTTTGTAAGCGAACAAATGTGTTTTATTTTGACAAAAAGGGGCGGAGTCATATTCACACACCTATTATTTTTGTCTTTCTTTATCTTGGCATCACGTCGAAACTGCTGCATGAATTGTAATGCTCATCTTAAGTTGGCGCGTGTACTTTTTCTATACAAATACATTAAATATAAGTGTTCGTTTGTAAAGTCAATATGTCAATATTGACAATATTGTTTTTCCCATTTAGATTCGTACATTTGAAAATGACAAAAAATAGAGAAAATAAACCTCACCTTACTGAAAAGAAATATATAGCATCATCCTTTTTGTTTACCCTTTATTGAATAAAACTCGAATGGGACTTATTATTATGTAGGTAGGTATGTGAAAGGGATGAGACAAGGGTATGTGAAAGAACAGATGTACGAAACCAACAATATTTACAAATTGAAGGCGACGTTTTTTTATATTGCATTGTGAGCTTTGAGCTTTTGTGATACAATTTGGATTCGTGAAAAACTCGGATTGAGTTATAAAAGCTTTCACTTTTTATTTATCATATGATATTATCGTCCGGATCTATCAAGGTTTTTTGGTTTGAAGCTACAAAGTCAATTTTTCCTGTATTTAGTACACCTAGAATTGATTTTAGGGATAGGGACTCCGGAATGCCACACATTTTGTTGACGGTTTTGATGTTAAAGTCACATGGACATAAAGCTGCAGCCAATGCAAATTAAATGGCAAAACCCACAAGCCAAACTTGTTCCATCTCGATATGACTGTGGTTATCATACCAGCCCACTAAGCAGATTAAGAATCGGCTTAAAACACTCCAAAAAGGATTACGGATCTTGGAATCTGATTAGACTGCATACATATAAAAACTATGTTCCCAAGGATAAAGCGGAAAACGACGAGGACTTGCCAACGATGGCCATCACCGGTCAAAACTAAACCACCATCAATTTGAATTAGCATCATCTGCTGCCATGAAGTAATGAAGCGAAATGTAAAACATGCTTCCAAAGCTATAGCTTTAGTTTTTGATTATGAACAACAGACGCTGCAACAGTGCTGCCAAGAAGTTCTATTCGTAAGTAAATATTGCACTAAACGCAAGCAAGCATCCTTGGCAAAATATGAAAGTTTATTTTGTAATCGAATGCGGGAAGTTGGAGGCTTTGTTCTTGGATTTCGTGAATAAAATCGTAGTCCGCGGTTCCGTTTAATCCAGTCTATAGACGATAAATGCTAATTCTATCCAAACTTTCGGAACAAACGCAAAAATTCGCAACACAACCGGGCGAGAAGCTTACTGAAACTCAACAAAACTTCAGCTTTTAGTTCTCATTTTACCATACTTTTAGGGCCGTACTCAGGTGTTGTGATAATTTGAGAAGTTATCGAAATCACGCAGTTTTTACATGCATTCCGAATAAATTTGTATAAATCAGAACCAACAGTCATTCTCAGTGCCAGATAGTGGTCGAAAAAAAATCTTAATATAAATTATAATAATATTTTTTTGGCTTGGAAAATGGATTGTTTTACTGACTGTAGTGAAAATCAATAGCCTTGCGTAGGTAACTCTAGACTTATTGGCTTTCATTTCAACTTTCTGGCATTATTTTATTTATCCGTTTTAGCAAATGATATTAAATATTTGACCCAACGATTTTCTTATTTATTATCAGGGTTGCACTAACCGGTCTCCACAACCGTTAAATTTGTCATTGGTTTCTATGTTAATAATACTCCAAGCATCAGTTGAACAGCTATGAAACTCCACCCCTTACATAATCCTGACAACGGCCTGACTTGGTGGAAACAGACTGCTCCCGCACCCATTGGCTTTTGGTTCATAATAAGTCAGTAGACTGAGGATTAAAGTAAAGTTCTGTAAAACTATCGATATTTTAATCTTGAGTAGGTATTATTACTTTGGTAAGGTGGCTTAATATCAACCATCAGATTAAAATCTTCTATCGGAGAGTATTATTGATTCTGCCTTATCAGCATCTCAATGCAAAAATCCAGTAGGTCAAATTCATCATGAATTATAAATTGAAGTACTCCTTTTGAAGTGAGTCCTTATGCGGTTACGTGCCTAAGGAGCTCCTGTGACACGTTATATGCTCATGAATATGTTTACTTGTGTGTGTAACATTTGACGTGTCCAAACGATACTTGAGATCTAAAGGAATAAATGAGTTTGAGTTTTGAGTATTGCGGTCTTGCGCTAATATATAAAGCTACGTATAGATTAATTATCATTTGGTTTTTACAACAAAAGCTGATTCACGAGGAAGGTTTTTTTTTGTACAAATATGTATGGTGATATTTGACAATTAATTTTTTCGGTTCGTTAGAAAAATCGTATCGCCTGAGATATTAGTAAATATTGTTCCGCGAAATCATTGATTTCAATAGATGAAGATAGGCATTTCTCTAACATTACTTTAACAAAACTGTTGAACATACCATTCTAGATAAATACAACCACACAGCAGGTATATTATGTACCTATTTATACTGATAAAAAAAGAAAGAAATATACGCACCTAGCGCGAAAGAGAAAATAATTATTATTATATATTTGACATTTCACAAACTTCAGTCCGATTAAGTCTGAAGGCAAGTTTGTTCATGCATAGATATAATTTGTATGTCCAATTGCGGACCATGCCCAAGGAGCTAGTTACCTATCTTCCAGGTTTTTGTAAAATCATTGCCTGAAATTTTCCTTCATATATTTTTAAAGAAAAATCACCGACACGACACGAGGCTCGAAAAGGCGGCCTGATTTAGTAATTAATTAGTATCTATTCATTGAAGTGAAATAAGAATGAAAGTTAAAATTAAATAAACCTAATTCGGTAATTAATTTCTAATTTACTCATTGAAGTAAAATAGGTAAGAAAGTTAAAATTAAATTAACAATATTTTATTTATTTTCTCAACAGACGATACTGAATACATAACTCGACGAAGCTTTATTACGTAACCATCAAATTCAATATCTCAAAACTCCATTTTACTTATTGAAAAGAAAATATACCGTTATAAGATGGACGATTCAGGAATCAATAGCAATTTTGATATCCTATCAACTCATTATTCAATCATGCCTAAAAGGTTCTCGTGTTTTGAATCATAAATTGAAATTTATGATTCAAAACACGTAGAAATATAACAGATACCTACTTACCCTAAAATGGTTTAAAATTTCTTTGATGATACCGTACCAATTTTGCGTACTTGCCTCTTCAGGTCGTGGAAATATTTTGTCTGTGAATTATTACATAATTTTCAGACAAGGTCGCCTTTACCAAGTTAGCTCATTCGTATATTTTCCGTTGACGCGATTAACTTGACGCTTGAGGTTGCTTGTAAAATATTACTTTGATTCTATGACGTTTGAATAATAAATATCATCTAAAATTTTATTGTGAATTGTTTCGAGTACATTCACTACTCATTTATTCATTTTGCACTTTATAGTCTTGAACTAGTTTTGAAAAGATAGTGTTATGAAATTGTATGAATGATATGGTTACAGTTTATAGGGGAGTGTGGAAGAAAATGACATACTTTACTGACCCCGAACAAAAAGGGTGAGATGAGTCTTTAAGTAGTATTGCAGGATGGTACACATTGATGAGGCGGTTAGAAATGAATCCTACATTTTCGTTGAAACTGGCTGACATATTGCCCATTTGAACCCCATTATCGATGTTTGTGGGCAAGTCTACGGGGCTATTGAAAACGATCACTGCGCCGAGAGTTCCTATTTATTTAGCGGCCCCGCGGGATAAACCAGGGTTGTGGCCAACGATAGCTTATTCGCCAATTTGCATCATTAATGTGCCACGAATAAATGATTTAATATGTAAATTTTCCGATAAAATTTTGTTAGCTTTCACAACTTTTGATACTCAGTTTCAATAGCTCTATTAGTGCTGACACTGATATTCTGCGGCCGGTGGTTTTTCTGAAAGCTTTGCGGTTTCCATACTCAAATAGCTGATTATCGTGGAAATGTAACGGAATTTTATACGGGAACACTAATTGAAATAGTTTGGTGAAGATCGGTCGATATTTATAAATTAGAAAGAGAATATTTTGGTAAGAAAAGTGCTTATTTGGTTAAGGCATAAGATATATATCGTAATGAATGAAACAAAAGAAAAATATAGGATTATTAAGTTGACTATTATTGCTGGCCACAAAAAGTGTGCCTCCGTGTTGCCCTAACGGGCGGTTATCATTGCGAGATGAGCACATATTGATAAATGGAGATATATATAATGTAGTTAATATTAGGTATGAGCCATGATTTGGGATCAAATATAGCTCAACAAGCAATCATAATATCGAACAAAACAATTAAACGTCAGCATTAACAATGCAAATTGCCGGTTAAGGTATAATTGTCCGACGTAGCCTGGAACAGCCGTAAAACAAACAAAATATAAAATAGGGATCGTTTCCACAGCCGCATGTTACTCAGCAATTTGAAGATTCATGATGGCTTTGTTTCTGTATTCAACCTAATGGCCAACCCTCAAATATTCAGACATGATCCTCCGGCCAATTAAAAACATACTAATATTATAAATGTGAAAGTAAGCCTGTATGTATGTTTGTTACTTATTCATGCATTATACTGAGTTGCATTACTGTTGTCATGGGCGTTGGTTGCCACTTACCACCAGGTGGGCTCTTAGCTAGTTCCGACACATTTTCACATAAAAAAAAAAAATATTATACCTAGTATTATAAATTTATATATTGACGACTCCGTGGCTTAGTTGGTAGTAGCCCTGCCTTCTGAGCGACGGGTCCCGGATTCGATTCCCGGCCGGGGCACACTTTGTGTGGTGAGCATGAAGTTTGTTCTCGGGTCTTGGGTATTTGTCGTGTTTGTCCATGCCATCTGCGACACAGGGAATCCTAGTTCAGAGGTATGAGTGTGTAAACGTTATTATAAAAGAATATTTATGTTACGAATTGCTTTTTTAATATAAATAGCAAACTTGGAAGTATTGTTAATATTTCGAATATAGAAGGGTATTTTCAAATAAAAACAATTATTTTCACATAGGAAGTTTCATGTCTTTCTTCAGAGCCCTACAAGTACTATTTTTTTTGCTTGAGTAGGCTTGGTCAGTTCTTTGGACTTTTGACGGGTTATTCCGGACTACTGATTAAAAATTCCATGTTATTCCTCCTAGGTGCTCGGTGATGGAGCATAACATAACAGACATACTATACGGTACGGTTCTACGGTGCACAATAAAGATGGAACAAATTTGTGATCCATATTCACGAAATTCCATGTGTTCACGAAAACTTAAACATTGATTTCAATGGTTAGGTTAAGTTATTATAGGTTTTAGTGAACACATGGAATGGAACACATGGAAACTTTCGCAACCTAAAATCATTTCTTATAAGCCTCAATTGTTACCACAAAAAGGACTGGTCAACCTTGGACAAATGAAAGTCGTGGGCTTTTATCTACCACGGGGTTTCCTCACGATGTTATCTTATAAACATAATCCAATTTATATTTACGAGGCTTCATCGCGTAATTGCCAATGGAATATGGTAATTACGTGATAAAACCCCGTAAATATAAAAAGGAAATTAATTGTTTCCATTTTATTGGCTTTCGTGAAGCGTTTTCATTATTCTAGCAGTAGACACTCGCAAAATGAGTTTAAGTTACGTGCACACTCCAGCTGGGTACATTGGTCTTGGGTGATGCACATATTTATAAATGTTTAATAACAGTTCTAATTTTCTTTCATGTTGCGATTTTTTATATTATTCTTATAATATAAAAAATCGCAACATAAAAAATCATAACTTTCTTTTTTTTTTACAATATTTCTTATAGATGAACTATGTTTGGCGACGTTTGTGACATATATTGAATTAAAACAAGTGACAAAATACGAATAAACTGACCGCAATACTTTTATCCTATATTTATCCTCAGAGGTAAATTCTATTAAATACATAAATAATCATACAGATTGGTCTGCAACTGTCGAAGATATTGCGTAACAAACACAAAAACCATACGGTCAAATTTCGCTCATCCTTTTGTAGTCGGCAAAAAAAAATTTATCAATTTATAACTGCTTTGCTGTATAAGAGAGCTATTACAACTCTTACGACCATAAGTATGATATAAACTTTGTGTAGTCTGTGTAGCGGTGCACGAGTAGCATGCCCGAATATTGCAGCTATTAATCAGATTTCTCCGGGGCAAGAAGAATGGCACACCAAACAATAACACCAACCTCCCGGCACCAGCATATTTGTATGTATTTGGACGATACTTTATGTGGAATTATAAATGTTTGCAGCTGATGCTTCTGGCATAGTTATGTGCAGATAGTACTGGAAATGCTTGGGAGAAACCGTGGCTGCTGTTAGTGTTTAAATAATGTAATCTCTATTTTATCGTCTTGAATACGGCTAATAAAGAAAACAAATGCTCACACACTCATACCTCTGCACTAGGATTCCTTGTAACGCAGTTGGCGAGGATACAAACAACACAGAACACAAATAGCTAAACGAGAATTTCATGCTCATCCCAAAAAGTTTGCTCCGGTTTAGAATTGAACCTTGAATTGAGAATTGAGTAAGGATTCTACTTATCTACGAAGCCGTTGATTATAAAAGTATATATGTCTATAGGCGCCTTAAAATCTTGTCTAAAGTATTCTATATTATAAGCTTTGTAGTTTTGCTGTCAGATATTATGTCACTGACTGACATTAAACTTCAAGGCTGGTCAAATTGGTCGAACCGTTTCAGAGATTACAATCAGAGAGACATACAGACAGACGGACAGAGACAGACAGACAAACGAAAATCTTAAATATTTATGTTTTGTTATATATGTATCGTATATAATTTCAAATGAATTTAATAAAAAGCTATTATTTTGACATTATAGATATAGAAGATGAGTCTTAAAATATTTAAGGTCTTCTCACGTCAAGCAAATTTGTCACATCTCATTACAAAAGTTTATGGAGGTCTTGTTGTCGAAGGCCCGACTTTTCGATTGAACCAGCAACCACATATTGGCTTCGAGGAACCAATTAAAGTTTTCGTCAGATTGAGAAACTAATTTTCGGTAGTTTGACAGAGTCAGCCGTTCGACCGATATCGGCAGGTAGGAAAGTTGGCGACCACTCTGAATTGATTCAAATTAATATCGGCAGTTTATAATTGAGACGTCCATTTCAGGTATTTGTTAGCTAACTTTGAGCTAATGGTATGACAATGTAGCGGAATACCATGTGATCCGCCGAGCGAGATTGCAATAATAGACCTTGATTCCCATGGTCAAATTGAAAAAACCAATCTTCTCTTCTTATTTTATATAAGTAACTAAGTAACTGGCTCAGCTAGTGTCCAAGTTGCCAAGCCGCCCGAATACCTCCAACTTGGCTTATCGACTAGTATAGCCGGTACCTACATTTAATGTGCCCTCCGAAGCATGGAAGCGCTCAGTTCAAATGCCACTAAATGGTAACCCATCCAAGTGTAGACCACGCGGAAAGTTGCTTAACTTAGATGATCAGTAAATAACAGCTAAGTTAGCTACGCCACGACTCCTTCCTTAATCATATTACTATTATAAATGCGCAAGTTTGGATGGATGTTTGTTATTTAATCACGCCATAACTGAATGGGTCTGGATGAAATTTGGCACAGAGATAAATTTTAGTCTGGATTAGCTCATAGACTACATTTTATCCCGAAAAAATGTACGGTTCCCGTAAGAAGGCGGGGCGCAGCTAGTTCACCATAAATAGCCAAGATGAAAAGAAAACTTCATAGATGTCATGTTTCCGTGTCGCATCATGTAATGCCCAGCTACATTTATCTAAAGGCGCGCGCTGTGGCACTGACAAGTGCTTCCGTGAGTGTCGGCGGTTATGCTTAACAATGGCTACCCTACATCTGCCTGACAGGGTCGGAACTAGGGTAGCTTATACACAGGGCAGTGCTCCGTATCTAGGATAAAATTAATAAAAGGAAAATGCATTGTAAATTAAATAATAATGAAACAAATCGGATTCACAATCGGATTCCTTTCGTCGCAAGTGGTATGGAGATAAATCTGAGAACAAACTTCAACCTCACCACTCAATGTGTGTCCGTGCTGGGACCTACTCTTCGAAGGCAGGGCTACTACCAACTAACTATACTGGCATATATATTGGCTAATAATAGATTTAGACTTGTCTCCCAAAGGGTTTTATACCACAAATTGCATTTAGTATTTTTATTCTGTAAGAATTTCAGCTCGCTAAGGCGTATGGTTCAGCGCTTTTAAGGTAGGACTGTCAGAAAACGTTTGTAGGCTTACTCGTAATACCGAGTAAGCATACAAAAGTTTTCTGCCGGTGTGTTAAGTTTCCGTTTACCCTTCGAGTGA
The DNA here is from genome assembly GCA_921293045.1 of Aplocera efformata. Taxonomy (NCBI): domain Eukaryota; kingdom Metazoa; phylum Arthropoda; class Insecta; order Lepidoptera; family Geometridae; genus Aplocera; species Aplocera efformata. Next base: position 5,212,878 of record OV121045.1, read on the forward strand.
GGAAAAATATAAAATTTTCGGGTGTTATTGTGTATGCGAATATGTGTTAGTTTATATGATCGTTACGCTTTCACGACTTAACTATCAAACATCTCATCATGAAATTTCCCATACACTTTGCCTTGAAAGTACAGAAGAAGCCATAGGGTACAGATCCCGAGCTAAAGTATTAACTAGTATTTAATAATTACACTAAAGGTGGTTTCGGTTCCAACGCAGGACAAACATTTGTTTCTAGCTACATTTCGAACTTACATGTTTGTTTTAGCTTAGTTGGGGCTGGCACTGCAAGAAAAATCCATGAATGCTTATTCATTTGGCACACAAGCTTGTTACGCCCTTGCCTCACTACGGCCCTGTCACCCACTATCGCATTACAAGTCTTTCTGTGCGGTTTCTAAAGGCTTCCTCCCGTTCCACTTATATTGTATCACGTTGACGTTTTCAATCAGCTCGACTGCTATCAGTAACTATTCGTATCTGCGGCTTTGTGGTAGATCTAGACGGGTCCCATGTCAGGGAATCTAGAGCGACGTATCAACTTCGACGTGTATTGTTTCATGATATCTATTGCCATTCCATTGAATATCTACAGGCGGTCGGATCTTCCTATCTGAATATCAATCGGTATTCATGGCTAGTTATAGCGTCTTTCACACAAGCTTATATTGTATAGAGGACCCACACTTTCATACCCATCCTAAGAATGGGATTAAAATGTATTTCTATACAAATAAATTAAATAAAAGTCTGTTTGTTTGTCTGTTTACTTAATGCATTTGAAAGTAAATACGATACATAACTGTTAGTTAGGACTAAGATAACCATCATCGGGTGACATGGAAATACACAATATTAACATCCAAGATCTGAGGGCAAATTTCGTGCTCGTCTCAGAAACGTTTGCCGGCTTAGAATGGAACTCAGAACGCCTCGCTTACTACCAAGAAAGTTACAGATCCGTCACAGCTGTTTATTTTGACGAAATATCGACTTTAATAAGGATTCTACAAACTTAATTTATTTACTATATTATTATACGTATTTTATTTAATATATTTTCTATATTACATACTGTATTTCAGGAAGGGACGAAAAAATATCATACCCCTACTTATTGAAACCGCAGCTGGGTTTAATCTAGAAACGCCTAATTCAAAAGAAGTCAAATTCAATAACAAATTTAAAGCATTTCTTTGCTAACTGAAAACATAATAAAGTTTCAGAAAGCTTTAAATTTTCTGTTGTACTCCACAACACAAACATATTCTTTGTATTTAATTGCGTATGAGAACTCGTATAATAACACGACGAATAATTTCAAAGTTGAAAGAGGCAAACTTTTCTCATCACAAACGAAACGTTCATAATTATTTGTTAGCCGGAGCGAAAGCTACGGTTTTAATTGAAACAAAAATACCGAAATATAGAGTGCTTGACCTGCCTCTGAGTAGTTAATTTACTCGTTTTAATTTCATTTGAATTTTTTGAAAGTCTCGGGTGACGGGTTGGGTAGGACCTAAGTCGTATTGCTGTTGTTCTGGGTGGAGATAACCACTTAACATCAGGTGGGCCTTCAGCTAGTCCCGACACATCTGTTACATAAAAAAAAATATATTTGATATTAGAAAGATTGACATTAGAAAGAGCATAATACAAGTTAAAGATTAAAAGTACTTCAAAATTCATTTTAATCAAATAAATAAATATTCATTGAAATTTTATATATTTTTAATGTTTTTCTAAATTTATATTGTACATATACAGACATGTAGAACTAACATTATTTTTTGTCATAAAAATGCTTGTCCCGTGTGGGAATCAAACGCAGGACGTACAGGGCGTTAGGCAGAGTTATCCACTGGGCTGTGGGGCTAGTCAAAGTAAACCATTAAAGTTAAAAAATGCTGTTATTTTTATGACTTATCTTTACATTATACTACTTACATTCTCGATAAATTAATTACTAATAAAAAAAATATTACCGACCTAAATGAAAAAGTAATTTTAATATTCAACAGACTCATTAATATTCAGTAAAGGATTCAATAGAAAATCCTTTAAATTTGGAGTTCAGATAATACTTTTGTATACAATATAATCCAGACCTTATTTGTTATAAAACTTAAAATGTAATAGTTAAGATAAGGCTGAGCATAATGGGAGGTAATGTAGGAATTACAAGTTACAGCAGCTTATAGCACCACGTGAATACTACTAAACGAGTATAAAATTACTAATGTGTTTTCATTTACTGGCCTCAAAGCAGTAACTCAGCCATCTGCGCTGTAGGTCGTAGGTTAGATTCCCATCTAGGACAATATGATGTACATGGATTTCTCCGTGTCTGGGTATAAAAATCATAAAAATCATAAATCATAAAAACAATTTCCTAATTTTTATATTTCTTTTTCGAAATTTTGAAAAAGGTTAGGTATATTGTATGCCGCACTGAATTGCAGACGCTTGTCTGCTTTCTAAAAAACGCTAACAACAGCCCCATTTTATTACGAATGATCGAGTTCTAACACCTGATGCGCAAACTGACGATGAGTAGCTGCCTGCTATTATTATGTTGTCAGTGACTTGCACTGTGTAACCAGACCCTAAGTGTATGCAAATTCTTTAAGCTGGGCTTATTATTAGCCGTATCCTTTCAAGGGGCTGATAAATAAACATGAACGGTCCGATTGAGCCCATGGGGAACCAATTTGATCTGATACCTACTAAATGCTAATTTAATTTGTATGCGTATCGCCAACATCGTATTTTCCATCTCCGTTCAAGTGAATAATAATATGTTGCGAAATTTTTATTTATAATAAAAGACATTAATTTCGTTTTAATAACGTTTTAAAATGAAAACAAATTTGTGCGTTAGTTTAATATATAGGTAATTATGATAAGTATTGTTAGATTTTACTTTATTTTGTCATCTCCGTAACTTAGTTCTCAGGTTTTGTATGTGTTGTGTGATACTGTGGCTATCCTTATTGTGAAACAGGGTATCTTGAAATTACAGGCACTTGAGGCATTAAATCCCCGTTATGCGACTTTGGTCTTTTTGTAATTTGGTAGGAAGACTAGAGTCGTAATTTTGTTGTTTATGGGCGGCGGTTACCACTTCAAATATGTGTCGACTGATTGTCTCATGACTAAAGTCACATAAATTATATGAATATAAAGAAACATTTTTCAGATTTTAATGAGCCTAAACGTGGCTGCTGTAAGTTATTGAGGAGTCTGGTTCAGTTCACCATTACATTACATTATCATCAGATTTACGCATGAATACAATTCGGGACATGAAAACTGGTTCAAAATTCAGTTGCAAATTTTGACCTAAACAAACATAATGCTTATACAACATGCAAGTTAAATAAAAGCTGAATATAAGCTTTATTACAGTATTTATGTTTCCATTTTTATTTCATAAAACCAATACGACGCTCAACAAAAAAATGTAGTTTATGTAACGCATGCCAAATTCACAGTCTATAAACAATTTGAAATGAAAATATTTTTTCGAATCCTCTTTTAGATTTTCCGGTTGCGATTTTTCTACACTATTTGTTTAACACACAACATATTGTACAAGGCTTCAAAGACAAATTTAATCAGTCGATTTACATTGATGTTTATTGGGTAGAACCCAATTCAATATATACCTGATGTCATCTGAAGACGCCAGTTGATGAGCAAAGGAAATAGACCTACATTCTACGAATTCTTCGACCATTATTCAATAAATGTATAGAGTGGTGATCGCAGCGTCTAGCATTTCATGACTATCACTAAAGAAATAATTTCCTTGGGCTTAACTGATCTCCGAGTTACGTGGCCAGCTCATCGTTCTGAGTGCTTTGTTGTTGACGTTCACTCTCATCGTTATGGATTCTACAGCAGGCACTGGCCAAGTTACACAGTACAATATATACACCTTAAAGCATACGTAACTTATAGAAGTAGTTAACATTTTGCTTTTGGAAACACTTGTTCTCGAGTTTCATCCCCACCTGTGCTGTTGTTCTAAACAATAATTAGGTACATCAAAATGACTTGCTTCGTAGAATTGTTTGGCACTAATTAAAACTACTGCAGGAATTCTCATCAAGTGAGGTAGTTCTGTTAATTTAAATGCACAACGAGCAATTTAATTAACAAATCATTTATGCTGTATGATCATAGGAGCTGTCTAAATAATGCAGTCGTAACAAAATAATGAGTGATATTCGCAAGGGTTTGCATCGTTTTAAATTTAATTAAATTGTAGTTTATTGCATCTGCTAGATACTACTTCACTTCTCCTTCGATTCGATCTTAAATTGAAGTATAATATAATGTATATTATACATTTTACACCAATTATAAAAAATAAAATAAACATTACATACATTAAGCCATTTTAGTAAAGCAAAGGATTACACACTCATTCTACTAGTAGATACTACACTAGGATTCCCTGAGTCGCAGGTGGCATGGCCAAATACAGAAACACGAGTTAAACACCCAAAAACTGGGATCGAACTTTACACTCATCATCATCACACAAAGTTACTGCCCCGGCCGTGAATCGAACCCGGGACTCCTCATTTCGAAGGCACGACTACTACCTACTAAGCTACGAAGCCGTCGCTAGTTTGTCACTAGTATATAAACATTTTATAACAAATGGCAAATAGTCATACCACTCAAACTGCCACCTCCACTCAAATTTAGATCAATTTTCTTCACCGTAACAATACAATTATTGTAACAAAAGAATACTAACAAAAACATATCACATCGATACATTCGAATCTAACCACTTCTAATACAGCTATAAAATATTCGTTTCTAAACTCACTGAAGAAGAAAATAGGTAAATGATAAGCAGAACGGAAGATAAAACCAGAGTTATTCGTTAATAAAACAATAAACCCATGACTTGTCTCCAATAAAGAAATGCTTTGAATTAAAGGAATATGCGACATTCCTACGGGGAGATATTTATTCTTGTAGCGTAACTGAGGACTCGCAATTATTGGGCAAATGTTTACCGTGCCGAGAGGCGTCTAGGAACGTATTCTCAGATAAATCTCGCTCACATATATGTAGGCAAGATTGGTCTATTAACAAAAAAATCCGTACAAGTTCTATTCATACTCTTACTTTAGACTTTATTTTAAAAACCCAAAGCTTAAAAGACTATACCTTTACAAGAAATAAAGTTGATAAGTGATTTTTAAAAGCTTGTGTCCTATATTTTAAGTTATTGTAGGTATCGCAGTGGACTATTTATATTGTAATTTCAATAAGATTATTCAGCCCAATCAGTAAATGAAAATATACCAACAGTATCACACAGTATCAATTCGGTGTTCAATGTTTGGTTCCTCAGAACTCCATCATTTATCATGGAAATTTCGGATATATTTTAATTATTTTGAGGCAAATAATTTCAGATTGGTTCCATAAAAAAAAATCATTCAATGATTAAAAAAAACTGGAAAAAATATGTCATTCCAGTAAATATAGTTGCGTATTTTGCTTTTCTTTGACTTTTTTTGTTTTGTCAGTTGGGTGTTTCTTTTATAAAATGGCACCAAAGGGATAAAAGTACGGCGTTGTTTTTTTTTTAAGTCACTTTTGTTACAGGCTTTATTCGACAATTAACGTAACGCAGGCGAGTTGTGAAGATCGCCCCATCCAAGTTAGGGTGCCAAGTGCACAATTCCAGTCAAGTACTAGTTGCTTTCTCATGAACTAACTGCACAGCGCAATGAGCCAATAAATAAAGACTAATAGCTAATACTCACTGCATTTACATGCCGGTAGGAAGAAGGTTCTTTTGAACACATCGAGTATAATATAGTATTTTTTATCATACAATGCATGAGGTTAAATTTCTTTATCAATGTATACACCGTTTGTGTATTGTGATGGAAATATGCTTTAAATTGAAATAATTTGACTTCAGTGAATTTAGGTGATATGAGACAATAACAAATGAGTGAAATCCAATAAACCGACTTCATTGCTCTTTTGCAAGTCCAGCAAATCAAATAAAAAAAATTCAAATCGATTTACAATTGAAGAAGATGTAACACAAAAAGAATTACGTAACATAATTATTACGTTATTTTTTTTTTGTGTAATAGAGCGGACTCGCGAATATACTACTATTTTATTAAGTTATATATTATAAAGCTAGGTATGAGTCGGATTCGCGTGCAAGTTGTGCTAAAACTAAGTAAAACTAACCGTTTTTATTGTATCGAACATCAGATAAAGACGGCATAAAAATATTAGTTAAACCGGCTTATTCCGATTCAAACTCTTGGTATGGGATTTTGAATCGGACTTAACCGGAAAAATTTGTTTATTTTGTTAAGAAATCAAACAAAAAAATAAAAACAAATTTTATAAATTCGACCAGCTACGGGCGTACATTTAAAAGCAACTTCTCATAGAAAGAGACATACATGATAGGCTTATTTCTCAATACTATTTCGAACCCTAAAAATGAGGAAGACTGAAGACATACTGAATTAATTTTCGAAAATAATTCGCCACATAAAGCTGTTTTATAAAATGCGAACAAAAACGTAACAATATTCACAAGGATATTACGGAGCATTTCCGTTATAAACTTCTGAAAAAGCTCTCATGTGAGCATATAAATCTCGACGTGAAAGATAATCGGGTTGGCAGAACTGATTCGCTCACAAATTGAATAAGAGGCAGGGAACATAACCCGGGAGGGAGATCGGGGGGTTTCCAGTCCCGCAGTCCCGCCTAAACTGCGAAACGCTCCACTTATAAGCTATTGCTCTGTGCTAATGAAATGTTAAAGTTTGTCTATACATAAGGTCTCAAGTTTGACTGAGTGTCCAGAGGTTTGCCTTGGGATTAAATTAGGTGACACTTTATTTGATTAATAGCTCAAGTTGCGAAGCTAAGCGGCACTGATTATAGGCATTATCAACTTTATAATGAAGATATATTTTTGACGTCGTAAATTAAGAACTATTGTATGTATAATAATAAGCTGGTTTCAAAAATTTAAGATCCGAGTTCCATACTTCTATCCGTTATTTCTCGCGTCTTAGGGGTGTTTTTATACATGAAATCATTCTATAAGACCACCCCGGAGGCGCACATAACCATTTTATTCTAAAGGTTTTTATAAACATTTTAAAAAAAGTTTATATGTTTGCTGAAAATATAATATAATATGACCCAATATCGCATACATGTAGAGTGTAACATGATACGTTTTTTTATATACACCTGATCGGACAACATTAGTACTTAAACTACCCCGCATAATGATGTAATAATGGTTTAAGTATTATTTATGTATTTTGTTTTGTTATTGTTGTAATGGGTTCCGGTGAAATTACAAGTCCAAGAGACCTTACAATCCCCGTCTAAGAGTGACGGGCGCAACGTGATGTGCTGTCTTCTCATGCTTCGGTAGGGAGAGATTTGGAGTAACTTTACTGTTGAGCGAAAGTAAAGGGTCACTTAAAAAACCGTTTAGTCTCATAAAAAGTGATCGTCATAGAACATTCACCAACTTTTGATGTATTGTACCAATAAAAAATAGTAAGATTTGTTTTCAAAAAATAAACAGCGAATAAGATCCGTACCCTCTGAAAACAATTACCACGAAGCAAACTTCTTATCTGCATAAAGTTAAACTTGCAAAATACCATCGCTTTACCAGATCAGTGTTGCTCGTAAACTTCTTTTAATGTCTTCCCGCGTTTGGTGAGATCTCTGGGGAGTATTTCATTACTTTTATCTAATTTAGCGGAAAATCAAATCTTTCGATGGGATTATCCGGGCGTCGCGTCGGGCGGTTTGACGGGTTAGCGTCCCAGTTGCCGCCGGACACAGTGATTCTTTCTTCCAATTTTATCTGATTATTACCTTACTAGCTGCGTCCCGTGGTGTTATCCGCGGTTTTCCGGGATCAAAAGAGCCTATATATTAATCTAGGATATAAGTTATCCTGGTGCCAAATTACACACACACACATACACACATACATACAAACTTTCAGCTTTATAATATTAGTGTGATTCAAGATCCTACTCTTTTCCTGAGAGAATAAAAACACCAAAGATTCTTTTATTTATTAAAATTGCACTGAACATATCATAAAACTGAAGGATTTTCCACCACTACTAAATAAAGTCAAGGTTCAAAAATCAAGGCACTCGCCACCACTCAACTTTAGCACTTCGCAAAGGACCGGTTTTAAGAGCGTCATAATTTAATCATGTATGTACAACTCAATTTGATTATTTATTCAATAAACACGCCCATGTCGAGCTCTTTTACACATCAATAAATCTCGCACGCTATGTTACTTCACACTAATTCAGAGCCAGAGATATTCTGATTTGAATATTCTATCCCTTCTCATACTAAATCAGAAAACGCAGGTAGCTGATAAAACATTCCCTTTGTAGCATACTCGTATTAATAACGAATCACTCAACCCTAAATAAAGCATTCAATTCTTTTGACAACGTTTTCACAATATCACTGCCGAGAGCTTTTAGTTCGAAATAAAATAAACCTGCAGAAATAGGAATTCTTTTGTTTTTTAAGTTGAAAAACTGATCAAGATTATGAACTGAACTGATTAAGCACTTGAAGCTCAGTTGGGAGCTGGTTGAAGGCGGAGAAAGAAAACCACGGAGTTTGAAACGACTCTTTGATTGAAATTTCATTACTTCATTCCGATTACGCGGTGGCTTTGACTTTTCGCGCCAACAAAAAGGCAGGCACGGTGGTGGCTTTGACGGAATTAATTGAAGTTTTCGCATGAAAATACCTAACTAATTAGCGGTAGTTTGGCCACGGTTTCTGGTCGCTGGCGGTTTTCTCGGTTGCAGGTAGTAACTCTATGCAACGGAGGCGGGGCTTAAATTTTACGGTTCGATCGGCATTGCAAAGTATGCACCGCTGCGCGTACCTTCCCATTTAATCAATATATTACTAGCTAAGTATGCATATTTTGTTTTCTTACAATATCTTTGTACCCACATCTTTTCAGTTAATTTAATTAATAATTACGGTTTCACTCATGCACACTGCACTAGGATTCTCTATGTCGTAGGTGGCAAGCATAAACACAGAAGCAGGGAAATGCGCCCGGAACCCCTCGTTTTGAAACCAGCGCCAACTACCAAATTTGAGAGTCATCTAATTAACGTCTTTGAGTTGAGTGGTGTTTTCATATAGTCTGGTGAATTATTTATATCGTGCAAAGAATATATCCATAATTTACAAATTAATTCATACCTAATAGCATTTTTACGAAAGATTCTTCTATTTTGCGATAAATTGTTTTAACATCCATCAAAATAAATACCGGGATCGCTTCAAGTAATTCAGTGACTCAACACGCCGTAAAATACACTATAAACAACAAAATGACCTGAAGTTGATCGTCCAAGAAATATCTCCGGAATGGTATCGATTTCCTACATTCAATTACATTAAAGGATCAGAGCAGTAAATTCTTCACATTATTCGAGTATAAAAAGCCATGAGAAAAGGGTCTCTTCATAAATATTTTAACAACTTCTGCTATGGCGCTTTTCTTACAAAGACACCGACACCGAACCTCTACAAACAATTTTTGGAAAAGGAGGAAATTGGAGCGATGTTCGTTTGATCCTGCGAAAGACCTAAAGTGCTATGACTAACGTAAATCAAGCTCTTTTTGCAGTAAGTCTACTAATTAAGAATGACAATTCGTTTAATCTACGCTAGAAGCAAATCCAAGGCCGCTGGGAAATTGCGAAGAAAAATAAACCAAACGGGTGAAACGATCCTTCATAAAGGGTTTCGGCTATAGGTAGTTTGACAAAAAATTTCGTTCCAAAAAAGGCGACCTTCGTTTTAGACATCATAAAAGCTTTTGATGATCATTGTAAATTATAACAAAAAATATTTGTTGGGCTCTATATTTTTCGTGTACCAGTCGGTTTGTGTTCATATGGATTTTTATTTCAAACAGATATATTAAAATTTAGTTTATACAGGGTGTTTGCTTCGTCGTTTTAAGAATTGTATTGGTTGAAACGTTTTTTTTTCCGTCAAGTCTTGGTTGTTTTTAGTCAAATTTTTATTTTAGTTTAATTCATTCTACATAACTGTATTTAAATTTTTTTTGTTTACCCTGGATGCTTGGTTCGTCGTTTGTCATATTTTAGAAACGGTGGTTTCATGTCTTCCACAAGACTTGGTTTTCTTTACTTAAATTTGATAAAATACTGTAAAAAATGACTTGATTCAAAGTACAAATCTGATATTAGAGTCCTATCAATTCAATAAAGAAACAAAAAAAAAGTTTGTAAAGAAAATGTGACGGGTGTCTCACATTATTTACATACTATTATGTAATCCATATTGAAGCTCGCGTGTTTTATCGACACGACGTTGGGATTAATGAAACATAGTACTGATTATAAATTGTGATGCCAAGGGAAATCTTGCTTAAGTTCCGGCCAACAATGGCCACATAAAATATTCCTACTTATATTCTCATTTAGATGATCTCTCTCGGGACGTTTTATTATTCAATATTGTGTGCTAACACTTTTATGGTAGCAAAACCTTGTGTTTGAATGTAGTCGTCAATATTTACTTATATGAAAAACCATTTTGGTTTAGTCACATTATTGTGTTTGAAAAAAAAAAAAAAAAAACATTTTTACTACGCTTATTCGTAATATGGCTTAACATTTCTTAATCGTTTCTGTTATTAAATTGAACTTAAAATTTTAACACTAAATATCACTTATAAACCTTTATATTTATTACAATAATGTTAACACTATGAAGGGTTAAAATTTGTTGTCATTTATCTTTATTATTAGTTACTATAAGAGTTCTTTCCTCAGAGGACAAACTGAAAGTTCTACTTGCTTCAAGTTTTGCTATGAAATATTTCACCTGGTGCTGTTATTGAAGTTCTTTGTCTGAAGCAACCTGAACAATAATGATTTAAGTTTCGTTTTGTTCGGGTCCGTGGACTGATGTGAATTAAGTATTAATAATTAAATTAAAATATGATTTTCAATCAGTACCAATCACGCAAAATTCGGGTAGTGTGCAATGTGTTCAAAATTACTGTGAATTTTAATTACATCGTTATTTTTATGCAGTCAAAAACGCTTGCGGTTTATTTGTACCGAAACATTGTGATAGCGCAATATTGTACGAAACATATTTTAATTAATCACACTACCCATTTTTCCCCTGAAAGTCAGCAAGCACAATGAGCTTTTGTTTGAATATTCATTTAAAACATACGCACGAACAGAAAAGTTATCCGATAAATGAGAAACCGAGACTAGCAATTAAAAAAAACTTGGGTTTTAATGTTGATCAATGGACTATAATAGTAGGGAGATGCATAATTCGTGAAGACGCAAATGTTTGTATGTGGCCACCTCTATCATTATAATAATAAATGTTTGCGTCGTGGCTCGCTAAGTTGTTTTACCGGCAAACTTACATCGTAGAGTGGGGTTTACTGTCGCTGCGTGCATCCTTTGGATAAGTTTGACCATAGCAAACTTTGTACTTGGTACTTAGAGTGCGTCCTAAGCGTCTCCCTTAAATATCGTGCATTAAAACGTGCTTATATCTCCTCAAATGAGGCCAGTTCTCTGGAGCATTCTTTCATTCATTCCCAGCTCACTTAGAAGTTTGCCTCTGTTTAATTTTTAAGCACTTTCAGGAAGAGTAAGTAAGTGAAGGCTTGTAGAACATATTTACATTTTGTTTAAAGCTTTTATGCAAATAAGAGCAGTATTCTATGTCAAATATTATTGATAAGTTAAATGAGAAATATTTGGCTATTTAATGGTTCAAAATGTCTCAAACTCTAACAAATTTATATGGATAAAATATTATTATAACGATATAACGATAGTAATTATTGTTGACTCTATAAACTATAAAGTATAGTATTAAAAAAACTAATTTTGGAAATTAATTCAATAAATGGACTTTGGCGAAGTCAAAACTTTATCCAACAGAACACTTAAAGAAATAAATTTATTTTTAATTATTATGCCTGCAATTTTATAAAGATCACGGGTTCTCAGATTGAAAAGTATCATTAGTATTATACATTTTATTATCAGTAACATATTTAGTCAATATCTTTAACCAAATATTTTTCAGAATTCTCTAGTTTTCCGTTAGGTATTTTCGCACAAAGCTATCTCAGAACCTCAAAACACAATATCTTAAGGGTTGTTTAGACGGATAGAGTCGAATGCTCGTTTCATAGTGAAAAATCGTACGTATAATAATAATTTAGATACAGGTAAGAGATAAAATTTAATAGCTTATCGCTAACTGGGACTACACGCAGCGATGACAGCGAAATATATAATAAGATTGTTGTGATCGACTTTTCTAAACAAAATATTGTAGAATATTATATTTTTGATAAGTTCATGCGAATATAGCATGTAATGGTTGGTATTGTTTTGAATACGAGTTAACATTTTTTATTTTTTAGTATAATATTTATAAACAATTCATAAAACTCCATCTAGCCCCAAACTAAGCATATACATCACAACAAAGCATAGTTGTATTTTTTCTTTGAATAATCTTTTTATAGTCTTGGATAATTTTCATTTAGTAATTTGTTAATTAGTGTAAGTGATTTTATCGGCGCTAATTAAATGAATAAAATAGTTTGTATGAAGGAAACCAGATTACTGATTGAATGCTCATAGTACGTTTTTGTAAATAGGTACCAATAAAAACACAGAAAAAATAGTTATTCTGGGTTGAAATAAAACCCACGACTAGCACCTTGCTATTCGAGTTTATCAGTGATTAAGTTAAATTTACACTCAGACATTCAATATTCATTGTTACCAATCGAATGATTACGTGAAGATTATTTTTAAAATACTTTCTATAATCGTACTTTCGAGACAAGAAACTCTGTCCATGTAAATGGCCCTTTAGAATTTGAAAGCAACTTGACTAGTAGCGATTGAATTCGTATCGTTACTATCGGGCCACGGCTGACTGCGCCGCACAGGGTCTGAAATAATTGATGTCTTCTCAATCGTACTGAAATGTACTAGATACCAAATACTACGAGCTCTGTGTTCCGGTTGAGTAATCTCTATTACGGGTTGGTTAACGCACTAATGGAGCCTTCTTTACCTGTAGAAGCTCCGTTCTTATACGATCTCGAATGTTACGATACTAGTTAATTCATGTCAAAACATTTCGTTATGAAAGTCATCTTTTCAGTAAGTTCGGTCATTTTGCTTGAATATGAACATGTACTTATTAATTTACAAACAATATTTTTTATGAAATAAGGTGGATATTATTTTCTGTAATATTATTATCTCATTGCCTTCATAACTTATTTGATTACACTGTAAGGGTTCTTCTGGGTTTGATTCCTACTTAGGGCAAGCATTTTTGTGACGAACACAGATGTTTGTGCTGTGACTGGGTGTTAATATGTAGTAAGTAGTAAAAAATGAAACATTATACGTATTCTATCTAGTTTCCATAGTAGAAGCTATGCTCAGTGTGGGGCGCTATGTTTATGAATATGTCTATGAATATGAATTATTAATTATTATTTGTTTCTTGATTGTATTTATGAACATCGCTATGATAAATATTATTTCCATAGTTCGAGATGTCACACATGTGCATGTCACATGTGTTAAGAAGCCGTATGATACGTACTTAAAAAAAACCTGTATCGACAAATCTATCCTTTAGGACTGTACAGAAAACACTCAGTATTTATTAAAATGTGTATGTTGTATTTATATCCATAGGGGACCATGGAGACCTTAGTCATATTTCTCTTGTTTTTGGGTGGCTGTAATCAAGTAACATCAGTTGGGCAGTTCGTTCCATCACTTGTATCCTGTAAAAATATATCATGTCTAAATCCATGTTCCCACTGTTGTCGTATCTGGCAACACCATAAGATGTTACCAACATTTCCCTGTAAAATTAATTAGCATGATGCGGCAACATCGCAGTCCTGTGGCACAATGTTTGTTCACCTATTGTTGCCGGAATTATGGGATTACACCTTCGCTGGGTACGCGGTAAGCTTGACGGACTAGGAAATGATACGCGTAACCGAATACACCAGAGTGGAACGACAGCAAGGAGGGCCCGGTGGTATATTCTATACAAATTGACAGCTGTCAAACCACAAGTTCATACACACTAAATAATAAATTAAGCAATAACTTTTAACTTCAATGCAGGGAGACGCTGTCACATGCTACTAAATAATTGGCAGCTCTACTAGTAGAAGTAATCCTGCCTGCGAAGCGAGGGGTCCCATATTCAATTCCCGTCTGGGAAAAACTTTGATGATTTGGTTTGTGAGTGTTGGGTGTTTGTGTTACATGTGTCTTGTTTTCTGTAATATAGGGAAATCTAAGTACAGATATGGTTGAGAAAGCGTTTGCTCACTGAATGAAAATTAGGCCTGATCTTGATTCACACATAAAGTAACTATATATATAAATGAAGTCATTACATTTCTATTGTAGCTAATAAATTTGACTTTTTCTTCAAAGGTATCTTTCAAATTGAGGTCAGGAATAAAAGGATCATTAAGAATCGCGTTACACCCTGAGATTGGCCTGTAACTTGTCATATGCTTGAAATTTCACCGGCACACACACCCTTCCACTGGAACACGGCAACGCGAGTGGACCACTGCTGGGCGATGTAATACTAGTTCTTCACCGGAGGATGGCACAAGTTCTACTGCTACTTTGGAACTTATGGACACAAGCAACATACTCGTAGATCCCTCAATTTTATAATAATTTAATAATAGGTGTGTGAATATGACTCCGCCCCTTTTTGTCAAAATAAAACACATTTGTTCGCTTACAAAATTAAAAAAAAAATTATTGAAAGTATGCTCCATCTGCAGCTACAACCTTCGCCCATCGTTCAGGTAGTTTTCGTATTCCTTGCTGGAAGAAGTCCTGGTCTTTTGAGCTTATCCAGTTGTCAATCCAAATTTTGATACTTTCACATGAAGTAAACTTTTCTCCAGTAAGGTCTGTCTGCATCGTCCGGAATAGGTGGTAATCCGAAGGAGCTATGTCTGGTGAATATGGCGGGTGGGGTAACACTTCCCAGTCCTGTCCCTCTAAATATCTTTTTACGACTTCTGCGGTATGCGGTTTGGCATTGTCATGCTGAAGAACTAATTTGTTATGTCTATTCACCCATTCTGGTCGTTTTTCTTCTATGGCTCGCTTCAAACGCATTAGTTGTCGTCGGTAAACTTCTCCATTAATAGTTTCAGAGGGTTTGAGCAACTCATAATATACAATACCTTTCTGATCCCACCAAATACAGAGCATGACCTTGGCACAGTGAATATTTATTTTTGGCTGTGATGGGCCTGGTTCGCCTGGTTTCACGAAAGCTTTTTTGCGTTTAGGATTTTCGTAGTGTATCCATTTTTCGTCTCCTGTGACTATCCGATGCAAAAATCCTTTTCTTTGCTGTCTTTGAAGCAGCATTTCACAAATGGTTTTCCGACGTTCCATGTCTCTTTCTTTTAAATCATGTGGAACCCAGTCACCGGCTTTTTGAATCATTCCCATCATTTGTAAACGCTTTGCAACAGTTGAACGATCAACATTTAATGCTGCAGCTAATTCTGATTGAGTTTGGCAAGAATCTTCCGCCAATAATGCTTCCAATTCAGCATCTTCAAATTTTTTTGGTGGTTTTCCATGTTCTTTATCCTCAGTACTAAAATCGTTATTTTGAAATCGTCGAAACCATTCCTTGCAAGTTGTATTAGACGGAGCATGCTCACCATAAATCTCCACAAGCAAACGATAAGTTTCCGCTGCAGTTTTCTTCGCAATAAAATAATGTAATAACACTTCCCGCAAATGACGTTTATTTGGAATAAAAACCGACATTTTCGAAAAGGTGAAAACAATTGTTGCTTACACTTCAACCAAATATCATAAAATGCGTTAGATAGCTGACATTCAGTACTATCGAATACAAGTATGGTCATTTATCAGTACACGTAAACAATACTAAAAACGACATCTGTTGAGAAAGGGCGGAGTCATATTCACACACCCAATATAATATTGTTAATTTAGACGCGTGTGCAGTGCCACTCACCTGTATTCGTAAACTGCTGTTAGAGATGATGAGATTATCTGAAATAAAAATAAAAGAACAATAAATATTTATAAAAACAACTACTGAATTAAATCCTTGGTAAAGCGCAAATACGCTTCCAAAGCGACAAATGTATATACCGTAAAGGAAAGGTATAGCTTGAATCAAACTTATTAGATATGTGATATAGCAGATAGCAATCTAATTACCTATTGACAGCAGAGCTTTCGTACATCGTGGTCTCATTAAGGCTTAACACCTGAACGCTTGTGTGATTAAGTGCTCGCTTGACAAGTGTCATTTACTAGGTATGTATACCTCACGTATAATTGGTGTATTTACGAATTTATTTATTGGTATTTACGAAATTATTTTTCAAATATTTTTGAAAGAGAAGTTCTAAGGGTTTAAGTTTATGAGGGACTGAGTGTTGATTAATAAGTCAAAGTAAAAAATCTTTACTTCCGTTCAAAGCGGCTTTTGGAGACATTATGTTATTATTTGGTGTGAATATGACTCCGCCCTTTCTCAACAGATGTCGTTTTTAGTATTGTTTACGTGTACTAATAAATGACTTGTATTCGATAGTACTGAATGTCAGCTATCTAACGCATTTTATGATATTTGGTTGAAGTGTAAGCAACAATTGTTTTCACCTTTTCGAAAATGTCGGTTTTTATTCCAAATAAACGTCATTTGCGGGAAGTGTTATTACATTATTTTATTGCGAAGAAAACTGCAGCGGAAACTTATCGTTTGCATGTGGAGATTTATGGTGAGCATGCTCCGTCTAATACAACTTGCAAGGAATGGTTTCGACGATTTCAAAATAACGATTTTAGTACTGAGGATAAAGAACATGGAAAACCACCAAAAAAATTTGAAGATGCTGAATTGGAAGCATTATTGGCGGAAGATTCTTGCCAAACTCAATCAGAATTAGCTGCAGCATTAAATGTTGATCGTTCAACTGTTGCAAAGCGTTTACAAATGATGGGAATGATTCAAAAAGCCGGTGACTGGGTTCCACATGATTTAAAAGAAAGAGACATGGAACGTCGGAAAACCATTTGTGAAATGCTGCTTCAAAGACAGCAAAGAAAAGGATTTTTGCATCGGATAGTCACAGGAGACGAAAAATGGATACACTACGAAAATCCTAAACGCAAAAAAGCTTTCGTGAAACCAGGCGAACCAGGCCCATCACAGCCAAAAATAAATATTCACTGTGCCAAGGTCATGCTCTGTATTTGGTGGGATCAGAAAGGTATTGTATATTATGAGTTGCTCAAACCCTCTGAAACTATTAATGGAGAAGTTTACCGACGACAACTAATGCGTTTGAAGCGAGCCATAGAAGAAAAACGACCAGAATGGGTGAATAGACATAACAAATTAGTTCTTCAGCATGACAATGCCAAACCGCATACCGCAGAAGTCGTAAAAAGATATTTAGAGGGACAGGACTGGGAAGTGTTACCCCACCCGCCATATTCACCAGACATAGCTCCTTCGGATTACCACCTATTCCGGACGATGCAGACAGACCTTACTGGAGAAAAGTTTACTTCATGTGAAAGTATCAA
This sequence comes from Aplocera efformata, assembly GCA_921293045.1. NCBI lineage: Eukaryota > Metazoa > Arthropoda > Insecta > Lepidoptera > Geometridae > Aplocera > Aplocera efformata. The sequence continues at coordinate 5,230,661 of OV121045.1, forward strand.
AATTTGGATTGACAACTGGATAAGCTCAAAAGACCAGGACTTCTTCCAGCAAGGAATACGAAAACTACCTGAACGATGGGCGAAGGTTGTAGCTGCAGATGGAGCATACTTTCAATAATTTTTTTTTAAATTTTGTAAGCGTACAAATGTGTTTTATTTTGACAAAAAGGGGCGGAGTCATATTCACACACCTATTATATACATCCAAATTACCCAATTCTGCCCAATTAATTTCCTAATTACTAAATTTTGCGCTTGTGCAAACCCTATCCAACTCTTCATGGAGAAGAACAAAAAAGAAACCCTTAATAGAAGAATAACTATAAAGAGTTTCGCGAGCATGATCCTGTTCAGAAACAATATTATAATGATACTGATGTCTACGTATACATTTTGTGTTTCAATATTGAATATTACGAGTTATTTTGCGTGTCGTGGAGCAGAGCGACAACAGGCCTAAAAAGTAATAGAATAGATTCCATTACGTTACTTGATATTTTAGTAGGCACTTTTCTTATCTTTAGGGTTAGTCAAGATGTCACCAAGTACCTTAACCAGGTAGTGATGGTACATTTACCTACACTCCAAAGTAAAAGGGAGGCTAGTTAGCGAGGCCCATATTGCTTCCGTCCTTAGGCGAGTACCCTCAGAGTCGTCATTGCCACCGGTTGGTGCAAAATATAGAAGAACTTGCCAAGTTCATCAAGAGAAGTGCTGCCACCACACTTGATATTCTACCGCTAGAAGTGGTACTCGCGTTTTTAATACACATACCTACTACTTCTATATCGAATTATTCAAATTGGATAAACTTTGTATATATATAATAAAAATAGGTACTGTTTACACAAATTATTTTCACATCCTACATTGTATAAATGTGAATGGGTACACAGGGTAATTTAGGGAGAAATCTCGAAGTGTATTGGCAAACAACACTCGAACGAAGAGGTTTACTCAGACCCTCGATCGAGATGTGAACAGGCAGACAGCTAGATTAAGCTCTATACTTTACCCTATTCTCGCTTGATTGGACCCTATTATGTTGCATGTCTAGGATTTCTATTGCATTCATTGAGGAAGTGGAACAATGTGGAACTGAAAATAGATTTTAGTGGAATTTGGCTTCAGTGGTGGTGGAGAAGCTTGTCCATATGTGCTTTACATCTTAATTACTGGCCTCACAGCTCTGTTGGTTGTTGCTCTGACTTCTGAGCACTGGGTCGTGGATTCGATTTGAAGCATTTGTGTGATGAACATCAATGTTTGTTCTGGGTCTGATGTAAATATGTGTTTATATGTATACAAGTTGTTTCACGCGAACGATAGAGAAATTGTCTCAAATTCTCAGACTCGCTTGCTTTATAAAAGTATTATGAGGTACTTTACTTCTCTCTTTCTCTCTTCTTACACGTATCCTCTAAGTGGGCTAAAAGAGCAAACTAAAGTTGCATTTGAACGTGTGCCAATTTTTTCCGGAGATGTACTGCCACCATACCTATTCCGCCGCCAAGCAGTGATGCTCTCGAATTGCATTTGTTATGTCCCGGTAGAAGGATGCGGGTGAAATTACAGGCGCAACAGAATGTGACTTGGGTCTTCTCGTACTTAGGTTGAGGTGGATCTAAGTCAAATTATTATTGTTATTTTTGTGTATCTTTAATTTAATTTATTTATTGACCCGATACAAAATGTTTACATATAGCTGATTCCCTATTGCTAGTTATTTATTAGTTAGTTGTAGGTTATTAATTCCAACTAATAAAAATGTTCGCAGTCGCCTTCTTATGTTTTTTTTTACCTGAATAACAATGTCGAATCAATATAGTGGAATCAACTAAACGCTGAAAATTGCAGGAGGTTACTTTATTAAACGTATCGTGAATGTGTGCTCCTACAATTTCGGTGTATGTGCAAGTGGTTATGGGTTGTGGTAACCACTTAACTTCAGGGCCTTCAGATCGTTACGCAACTTACATTACATTTTCTTCTTCTTTTGTGTGAGTGGCCAGCTCTGGTGTTGGAGTTTTCAAGCCGCCCGAAGCCCTCCGAAATGGCTTAACGAATTGAAGAGCCGGAACCGATATCTTAACGTGCTCTCCGGAACATGGAAGCGCTCAGTTTAAATACAACTAAACGATCACCCATGCAACTTCTGACCAGGCGAAAAGTTAGCAAGCTGCGCTACGGTACATAAGAGCAAAAAGACGGCACATTAGAGTATGAGCTGTAAGTCGTCTGTCTCCACAATCGTTTTTCTAAATTACTGAGGTTCGGCTGGACCATTAGCCCGTACTCGTTACCTACGCCGGAGACAAATGGCGAAGCCGCGAGTTGGCGCCTCCGTTGGCCGTTTATTAGTATTAACAAACTTCCTGGCCGAGATCATTTATACCAATGGAAAAGTAAACTAGGACTTTTAAATCTTAAAATCTCGCTGTAATTTCTTTTCTATTTCTCGACATTCCTTTAAAGACATCTTATTGCTAAAGATTTCTTACATTTCCTTTATATTTCAGTGTCTCAGGGGAGGGTATTACAGTAAATATATCCGTTATGCAAGTCCTGCAGATTAGCTATAATAGTAGCTTACAGTACGAATGTATTTACTGTAATACAAAGTTTTTACTTCATATTCTAGAGCAGTAGCAAAAATTAAAAAATTAATCAATAAGACACAAATTACGTTCTCCGATACGTAATTTGCGTCTTAGATTTATTTCACCAGCACAGAAGATCTTAGCAAACTAGAAAAAAACTATGTAGATATGATATTAGTAAGTTTAATTGATTATTGTCCATTTTTAACGCATTTATTCTTTCTTATTTTCAATATTAAAACAACGTTGCTGCATATACAGCCAAAATGAAAAGTGATTTAATTATCATGAACACAAACAGAAATTCACTCTGCTGGATCTCGATACATCGAAATTAAAACATGATTCCGGCCGGTAGGAATTAATTTGTGGACTCTCTCGGGCGACACCCGATGAAAGGTATTACGAAAATTTAATTGAAGTTTTGATTAAGCTCCGTCGCACACATATGCCATACCAGAGTTAATATTCATGATAAACGGTAGGAACTTAAAGCTCTGATGGACCATATATTTGTTACGAAATTTGTGAAATAATGATAGGTGGTGCGAAAACAGTAACAGTAGAACTTGTTTTAAATTCATCCGGTGAAGTACTGCCTCCACACATGGTAATCGGGAGCTAAGCAGCGGTGCCGTATTCTGGTTAAGAGTGTGGGTCCCGTAAAATTACAGGTACATAAGAAGTTACATCCCTTTTATTATTGTTTAGGGCCGTAGTAAGTAACCACTTAGCATCAAGTGGGCAATTCTTATATAAAGATGTTAGTATATAAAAATCTATCATACAGTAATGAGCAAAACCTCAAATGGCTTAAAGTCTCGTGAAAATCAAACGGAAACTTGTGTAATTACTAACGTTTAACTTACCTTAGTTAACTGATGAAACTTTCTAAAACAAATGTTCCACTTCCTTTGTAAAATTGAAGATCTTTCCTTGAATTTACGGAGCGAGAATGTTTTCGGAGTCTCCACATCGAATACAAACGATATTTCGATTTTCAATAATAAAGTTTAAGGTGACGGTTTAAGGGTCGTTATTTGTTGTGAAGGGGCTTGTTGTTGTTACATTTTAACTGTCAGTAAATAAACAAATAATGGAAGCAATAGATTGATGGGAGCTAGTCCACGTCCTAAGCAAACTTGTGCTGTATCTGCATTACGGGTATTGTATTAAAACAAAGGAGTTGTCGAATGGCAAAATTTATTTTTGATATTTTAGTTTCTTTATCATACATAAAAGACACAACTCATTTTTAATTAGAAAATTTATGCACTACCTGATAAGTTCCAGCTTTAAATATATTCGTTCCAATGCTTCCTTAGCTTTCATTGTAAAGAGAAGTTTAAAAGGACCTTTAAAAAAAAAGAAAATTGATATGCGTCTCTGCTCTTTCATAGGGCTCGGTAAACTAACGTTTGTAACATAAGCAGTTATTAAGCAACGGCAGAAGAAGCAAAGTCTATTAGAAATATTGGCTCATCCCAGTTTGCTTTGGTCCATTGACGAGCGAAAACATTTCGTTTTAAATAAAATCTTTACTAGACCTTTTTGACATTATGATACATAATGTTAAAAAGGTCTAGACATAAAAGTTTAAGTATCGTTTGGACAAGTAACAATATTTGGATTTGATATTGAAAAAAATTGGCTTTAATAGATGACAATAATGAGTAATAGTAACACTGTGATTTCCCAATAAAAATATCATAAATAAAAGAGGTAGTAAATGAAATGAATATAATATACTAACACAAAGTAAACGAGAGGATTATGAAATGAAGAACAGTATCCGTTTTGTAAACGGCGGGAAAAGCATAATTTCTATTGCATTCAAGTCTGACATTAATATCTTTCCTAGCGGCAAGCAAACACCCAACTTTAATAAAAGTAAATCGTATTTAACACCTAACTTGGTAACCCCTTTTATAAGATGTTGGCGAGATGCGACAGAACTAAGATGCTATGTTCATTGTTTGTGGCGGAGTTTTGAGTTTTCGTTTGAAAAAATATTTTACATCTAGTTTTTAAAAACAATGTCCCAAGTGTAAGACTACGCTTATTATTTTTCAGCTAGCAAATGCATCTGAATAAGGTGGTCTGTAAATTAATAATATAATATTAAGATATATATATTTAATGATTTTTCCCGGCTGAGTCGTTACATCCCCATTTTAGAGTGATGCAATGCGACATGGGTCATCTCATACTTATCGGCGGCGGTAACCACTTAACATCAGGTTGCTGCAACTCGTTCCGTCAATATTATCACATAAAAAATTATAATTAATCAACTGTTTTTTATGTTAGAAATTACGGGAAGATAAATGTACCCAATGCTAAGCCAGGATATAATTTACCATTGTATGTAACAAATTTTATTTGAATCCGATCAGTTTGGGCGTGATTGAAACAAAAGCATCCAAACTCCCAAACATTCAGATCTGAAATGCGATATCTATTATCTGTTTTGATGTAATGTCTGTATGTAGGCAGGTCGAGTTATAAATTATATTATTGTTATTATTTTTTGTTAATAATGTGTGTTCGAGCAAATATGAAAACTTTATATTGAAAGTTAACAAAACTTAAACCATGTTTTTTTAGTCTTGTTTTGATGCAATTGTATTTAGTACAAAGCTATGATTTCAAACTTCATAGCCTTGTCCACCACATACAAAAAGAAAAAAAACCGTGTCACGTTGACAAATAGAACAGAGCAAATTTACTAAACCCCATGTTAAATTATAAAAAGTGAGTATTTTAAATAGAAATGTTGTACAAATACTCATTACTCAAACTCATTACTTTAGGAACACTATGGAACATTTGGTTTATGTATAATGCATAATGCTGCCTGCGATCGATTTCAAATGAACATGATACTTTTAAAACTAACCTATCATATTCTTACACAAAAAATCATATTAAAATCCCAGCAGACGATAGCGGCATACAGCCACGGGAAGTTGCTTACATTTAATTTATGAGCAGCGCTGTGGGCTTGAATTTAGCTTAGATTTATCCAATAACTTCGATACCAATTTATTTCGCTATGCATCGCCGATCGTGACGGTTCTTTGGCAAATTACAAAAATACATTTTAGATGAATGTAAACATCACTACCTACCGAGAAGCAATGGACTGTATATAATTATATATATTACAAAGTGACACCCAAACGCAAAACAAAATAAAATACTTGTCCTGAGTGGGAATTGAATCCACGACCTACATCGTAGAAGGCAGAGCTCCTACCAACTAAGCTATGAGCTATTGTTCTAAACAGCGCAGCAAAGCTCACCCTGCGCAAGGTCCATCCAACAAAGTACTGCCGCCATAAAATATTTTACCTTAAAATATTTTATTTAAAAATCAAATGCTTGCTTTGCTATAATAACATAACATCAGGTGGGCCATTCACCCATTCAGTCATTAAATTTATGTATAAAACCAAACATTCAGACCTCAGATAACAAACCCAGTTAATCGTAAACATTCCCTAGATATAAAAGTTAAATTTTCAAAAGCTTATTATAGATTCTTTCAAAGGTTTCTTGGTATAAAAATATCAAAACAAACAACAACGAAACTCATAAAAATACCTCAGTAAATCCTATTCTATAAATTCAGTCATGTTATGTTATTGCAATGAATTTCACTCCTTATTGAAGAAATTCACCCGTTGAGCGCTCAGTCGCTCCGAAGCAATATTTAGATCGAAAATTCCGTCGTCTCTGTTCCACGCTCCTTTGATAAACTGGGTGGTTACCCGCACATGAAGTTACGCGTAAAGCCACCAGCTGTGTCAATTCGCGGTAGGCGGGAACGGAGTATGTTGGTGCAGACTGGCAAGGTGCTTGGCAAGGTGAAACTGGCATGTAATAAGCCTTTCGACTTGCTCGTTAACTAAATGATTGGTACTAAATTTAATTGCAACAAAATAACATGAGGTTTTTTACCGTGCATCAGTTTTGTATACAATCTGGGATTTGCATCCTAAACTTACTATGTCCATTTGCGAATCTGTCCAGTAGATAAATGTTAAATTGAAATGATTCTAAATATGTTACATTGCAGGAACACAAGACACGGGCGTTAATCTATCACAGGAGCCTTATTATATAACATTAGTCAAAAAAAAAAAACACTTTTGTTTTTTTTGATTCGAAGCGATGTACATGTAAATTATTACGTCACAAACAACAAATATATCACGTCAATAATCCGTATTAATTCCCGATTAACTTTGTGTTATGAGCATAAAGTTTGTTCATGGTACTTGGGTGTTTGTGTATCTATATCTCCTACGATTCCCAGGTTGTGACACAGGGAAACCTACTATGAGTATGAGTGTGTAAGCGTTTGTTTATTTGTCTGCAGAAAATAAAGATATTGAACCAAAACATGAATTGACGAATAGAGGAAAATTTCAGAATAACAGCCCAGTACTTTACAGCTTAGTATGCATGCCCATTCAATGCGCTTAGTGGGTATGAAAACAACGGACACCAACTTTGTTTGACTATCAAACTAGGTATATTATGTGATAGTCATTGTCCAGGGACAATAGCTAGTACACTTTAGTAATACATTTTTGTTAGTATTGATGTATTGATTTCTGTTATTTGTCTCTGGAGACAGAATTCAACATTGGGTAGGCATGAAGTATAACTTAACTATCATCTTTTTATATTTTAAACCTTACGATGATGTGCGATGTTACGATGATCAAAATGATGTACGGAATTGCATTATGACACATTGTACAACCGTGCGAAGCCGGGGTGGGTCTCTAGTACTTTTATAAAAAAAACATGGTAGCACTGACGTAACACTATCACTATCAGTAAAGAATTTTGGATTTTCAATTTAATTCCAGTAAAAAAAGCATCTTACCACGCTCTTCGCAAATTTTTGCATCATGATGTCCTGTGATTCGTTATATGCTCACGAATATTTTCGATTGTCTGTAAAATTTGACGTGTCCAAATAATACTTGAGAATAAAAAGGCATAAATAAGTTTGAGTTTGATGCTCTGATGTCTGTCGATGGAATACGATTCCATTATTATTTTTAAACTACAATTTAATGTAAAAAAAATGATTGATACAGCTTTCTTGTTATCGCTACGGCAGAGGTTAGCTGACTGTCGGTGATAGTTTATTTTTCGAACTACCGACCGCGGTGCGGTGCAGTGAAACTCGTAATTAACGTGGCTTTCATTGCGGGGAAGCGCCTCTCTTATGGGATTGTTGTGACGTAGCTGGGCTCATTGTTACCCAAATAAAAATAGGGCCCAGTTTTGTAGGCTATTCAGGATTGCTGTTGGTGTGAACAAACAAGCTTTTCTAAACCACATACGGGTTTAAAAAATGTTATTCCAATCAATTTTAGTTTAAATAATAAATTGGTTGTTTTTGTTTTTTATGTTTGGCACTTTGCGGTAACTTTATGTTTTGAGTACTTTTACATTAAATAAATATATTATAATTTTTACCAACTCGAAGCGTCGGAGCGTAAAGCTATTTGTAGTATTTTATTATTATCTTCATTAATAACGATAATCCTTCTGATTTAAGTACGTAAATCATTAAGTAAAATATGTCACATTAAAATAATTATTATAAATCTAATGAATGTTAATGATAATGCTGGTAGACACTAATAAACCTACTCGTATTAAAGATAATAACTGCTTTCCTGCAACACAGTTTTAAACTAACGCAGGAATCAGTGTTACAACCTTAATGTATCTTATATATTCTATATTATCTTATCTTATCTAACCTAGTTGAGATAAGACTCAAAAGAGGTGAACCTTACTGTGCGTGGTAAAATAAAATTGCATTTTTATTTCCTTGCTGGTGGAAAGATCAAACTTAAACGTATTTATTTCTTTAGACTAAAAGTATCGTTTGAACATCTTATTTATTTACACACCCAAATAAACGTATTCGTTGTAACGTGCACAGGAGCTCATTAGGCACATTACATGCACACACATATGTCAAATTATAGAATGTTATTATAAATAGAATGAACAGTTTACATGACCTAGTCTTATTTGTTTATGTCTGCTCAACCCTAAGCGGCTAACCTCCGGGGAAGTAGTAAACAAAAACTCCTCGGTGACAGTATCGAGAGACATAATCACGAAGTTAGTCCTGCGTTAAGAGTGGAGACAAGTCTTATTAGTTAAACGTTGCCGTGCTAAACATTATCCTGAACTCCCAAAATCTGGAAGACAATGTACAACTTCTACATAAATATTAAATAAGCAGAAACTCCGGCACGGATCGACAAAAAGTTGTTCAGGAATTACATTTTGTTCCCTCCTGCTCCCGTTACTCAAAGATTTAAAGATTTTGTAATTAGAAATTCTAGCCTTTAATATTTAACAGCTCGAAGGAATTACTTATTAGTGCAGATAAATTATTGCTAGCATTAAGTGCAAGTTATGAAACACTATTCATATGGCATAAAGGCGGGTAATCCCCTAATAACGTGCGGTTCATCCGTGGCTTCCTAGGAGGGATAATGTTACAGCTCGCTTATAAGTTTACCACGATTTGATTCCGAAGCAAAACGACAAAGAAGAAATAAACTGATTGCTTTTAAACTTTAAATTTAAAATATTTTTAATACTTTTCATAACAAAAATAAAATGAGCAAGAAATTGATTGGTTATATTTATAATCATTTAGGCGTTTCGGATTTCTGGCGCCGGTCTGGAGCAGGAAACACCTGACACACACACTGAAGTGCTTTCATAAGAGTTCTTGTTTTATTGACATTTTTATTTTAGCCAGATCTTATATCTTTGCTCTTGCAGGGCCAAATGTGCCGTCGTACTCGTTAATGCGAATCGATAAGCCGTCTTTGACCATATTAGCCTCTAATTTTGACACTATAGGTGCACAGTCCTACTCTCGATAATTGAGACTGAATGGGCTTTTCTCTGCCACGGGAGCCCAAGCTGGATTGGTAGCTGTCTTCGAATATTTGGCTTTAAGACATGGCGGATTCCTCATGATGTTTTCCTTCCTTTGATGTTACGTACATTTTTCAAGTAAAAAACTCATTGGTGTACGTGTGAGTTTGAACTAGCAACCTGGCCACCGCCCCTGGGCCACCGTCTTTGAAATACCATATTATTATTCACATGTTGAACGCCGAAAAAGTATCGGATTAACTTGCCGGCAGGGGCAATCTTTGTGTATTGAGTATAACAATAAACTGTTGTCGGGTCTTGGGTGTTATTGTGTGGCGACTGTGGTATACGGAATACTTATGCTGGGTTATGATGTGTAAGCGTTTATTTATTTGCATGTTCACGCCTTTATGTTGAGTGCGCTCTTTAGATCTCATTACTCTGTTGTAGCTTCATTATAGCGGGTAAGCCACCTGCGGGCATGGAAAAATGTATTATGCGAGCAGTGAGCAAGACTTGATGCACTCATATTATTTACATACTGTAACTCTTTTTAGGATTTCTAACATAAAGAACGAGAGATTTTATAATAAAACTTCACATCAAAAAATAAGAGTCGGTATTTGTAAGAGTGAGTATTTTAAAGAATCTTTAATACCTTGAATATTCTATTACTTTGGGATGAACAATTGTTTTTTTTAGTGTAAGGAGACAAACTGTGTCACAGTTTCAAAAGCTATTATAGTATTTTTTATTTGCGTTTGACCTCAATCTCACCTGATGTTGAGTGATAATGAGGTCGATGAAGGAGGTCAAAGGTCAAAGATCAAAGGTCTTCAAAAGAGTAGTTATGCATTTATCATCCAATTTATTGGATAAATGTACCTGATAAAGATTATTGTTATTATTAATAAACTGGGAATTAATAATAAAAGTTACTATAAAATGTAAAATATAGGTTTTGTTGTCACTAACCTAGTTGCGTGTGAAAACTTTATACCCATAGTACCTATTACTTATTATATTATACTTTTGGTTATATACGCCTTCTATGGTAATAAAATCTCACACAAATAAGCTAATAGTCCTGAAGTATCTCATTTAAATGTTCACCAGGTGTACATTAAGCCAACTGGATACAGCAGTGTGGCTTCACCGAAATTGAATTTAAAAAATATTACCGAGTGGCGCAGCGTTGGCCGCCATCCAAAAGACAATACCTACAATCTACCAACATTCTTGTGTATATTCTCTTTAAAGGAATAAATACAGCAAAGCCTTATTAGTAGCCGAACGTCTGAAAAATTTCCTTTAAAGGTAAACTATTAAGGGAAAACCTGTGATGGAACTATGATAAAAGTGATATCGAGCAAGCATTCTTTATTCAGTGAAACAACATATTTGTTATTGTTGGAAAATATTGCTAATTAATAACAGCAAATGTTTGTCCAGTCGTATCGACAAAGCACTCGTGATATTTGTTTATGTGTTCAATGAAAACACGGTATCACCACCTCGTTCAAGTTTCTACATTAGCTGCTCGCTTCAGTCTGTTTGCTTTAGAACCAGGACGTCATTCTCAACGTACCATCTCGAGCAGAGAAGAGAAATCAACATCACATAAAAATTTCTTGAAGCTATTTGTATTTAAGTTAAGGATCTCTCTGCCCGGTCAGTATTTCCATGGGTGACCTTATAGTGGCATTGGAACCGAGCTGTTCTATGCTTCGGAGGGCACGTTAAGTTGTCAGTCCCGGCTATTATAGTCGATAAGCCATGTCGGAGGTCTTCGGGTGGTTTAAAAACCGGGTTAAGTTAGTCACACAAAAAGAAAAAGAAGCACGACGATTGTTAAGTATCAGACAGTCTTCGTATCAGAAATGACAAACGTCAGTGTTCACTGATTTCTATAGGACATCTAATCTTATATGTCTAGTTTAACCGAACAACTAAGTGAGCATCATATTCCCTTAGATAAGAAGAATTCATAATTTTATTTAGCTAATCGGCTGCTATAAAGCTCTCGTGCCGAAGCTTGCTTAGTTTTTCTTTACAGATCCCCTAAGCATTTCTCAGCCTGTTCACAAGTTGGATGAGTGACCGTTTAGTGGTATTAGAACAGAGCGGTTTGTGTTTGGGAGGGAACGTTGAGATATTGATCCCGGCTAAACTAGTTGCTAAACCATGCCAGAGGCCTTGCGGCTTGAAAACTACGACACCAGAGTTGGCTATTTACAAACACGAAGTAGAATCAGCTGTCTAAATGCCTAATACTGTTGTGTAAGTAAATATGTTTATTACAAATACTACCAATTTTTCTACTTTTGTGCGAATAAAACGAATTACAAGTCTGTTTAAGTAACAAACATTTATAAATCAACTGGTTATGTCTGTAATTCAAAACTAATCTTATACTCTGTGAACCCAAGGACCGTTAGTTCTCCTACATTTTCCGAGAAAATGTCGTGATTCTTTTGATTGTTTGCATGTCTGTTGAGAATAAAGCCATACGTTCCAAACTACGGAACTAGTTTTGGGTCTCGTTTTAAAACTCTCTGCCCTCGCTCGAGGTAAATTTTAATCATAAAGAGACAATAGAGGTAAGGCATACGCGAAACTTTCGCTCGGGCTGATTTATGCGCCATTTTTGTTCGCTCCTTTTTGTATAACAAACTTTAGTCGCATTTCACACTAAGTGAAATTTTTAACCAAGCTTTTATGCTTCCTAGGGCTTATTCATATATCAGTCCCAGATATACTAGTCACTAAGCCATGTAAAATAATTACAATATATTAAAAAAAAAACTTGTACTTTCAAGATATTCATCACTCACGCGAATTGTGTGATGTGGAAAGCACATTTAATTTTATTTAAACCAGTTTGTTCGCCCAAAAAATTCGTACGCAGCGATTCAAAAATGTCTCTATTAGGTTCATCTATATCATTCGGGTCTTAAAATAAATTAGTATACATTAATACAAACTCCGCAACCGGTCATATAGCATACAAAAATGTAAATAAAGTTATACAATAAAAAGCGGAAAACTTTTTGGATGTGGTTGGACATAACCAAAAATATTCGTTGCATGAAACTTTTTATGAACGGTTAAATTAATCAGATTTAAAGCGGTAGCTCAGCTTAATAAACAGCTCATAATCACAGCTACGTGGTTAAAAACTAAATCGAGATACAACCTGTTAATTATGTAGTTGGGTCTTAGGAAGGGCGGGTTAAATTAGGCCAAAATAGCTAAATACAACGCAACACTGGATTTAAGCATCAAATAAAATGTTATAGTGGTAACATTCGTGTCCTTTGCTCAAAGTGGTAATTCGAAGCAACACTGTTTCTTATTGTTCGCAATTTACATTGTCCCCAATTTTATATTAGCAGGGAAAATATTTTTTTTTATGAGAGTGGAGTCAATATATTTTAATTTAATTAAGGCCTGTTTAATTTTAACAATCAAGACAACAGACACATCATACAACCGATACACAATCTATTGTGTGTCTATGCTACATGCGACACCTGAAATCCTAGCAAGTTTTACATAGCAAAAATTGTTATTTAAAACGCTACAACATTTTCATCGACCTTGAGCTCAAAGTTTTTTACTATAACCTGTTTTTTCCCACGGCTAGGAAAGGTACTAGAATAAATATTGACAGCTGGAATATCCAAGACGGTATCGGTCGAGTGAATGGCTTTCACAAAAAGCCCGCGTAAAGTTGTCAAAGCTATCTGTGGCCAACAAACGTCCATACAAAAAAAACCAAGACTCCGTAACTCAAACTTACGTTTCACATAAAATATTAAAGTATGCACTCTCTCTCTTCAACGTGAATAGAATTAATATTTTGCTGACTCGCTTTCAAATTGATTATCATGTTCCCCTCTTTTAATGTTGATATTCGTCAACGAATCTCGGAAATGAAAATTTTACGGATTCTCGTCGCGGCTGAAACACGCCGTATTTAACCGTAAAAGACCCACTTTTAATATTCAATTATTCTGAATTTTATTTCTAAGTGACGCAGATTAAGGATTTCTTGGGCGGGCGGGGAGATAATGAGCTTCCGGTTAACAGTTTGCCGGAACGAGGTTAGGAAGTAACTGCTTCATTAAAGGGACCTATTAACAGATTCACTATCAAAGGTGGGCATTTGCCCTTTCTGGTCTTCTAAGTACGGTTAAGGATTATAGTTTGGCATGGAATATGTTAGTGAAATAGGGTACACATTAAATTAGCGAGGACAAAGCTGATTAAAGCATTCGTAAAGGAATAATAATTTATAATAGAGTTTATTAAAACAATAAAAACAAAGCGATATGAATAATTAGGTGTTATGAAAATGCGATTTGCGCTGTAGAAATTATAATTAGGGTTTCTTACCTCCAAAGGTAAAAAGGAATCGTAGTAGGATCAATTCGTTGTCCGTCAAACGTGGCATCAAAATACGGAGATATAAAATGGAATACCTTGTAGCTGTGAGAAAAATCAAAATCGCAATCAAAAGATACGGCCGTTTATGCTGCATATTTTGACACTCGCAAGGGAATCTAATCCTATAAGTTTACCTAGAATCATGAAATTTAAAAAAAATCAATGTACGTACGACACAAGTGAAGAAAAAAATCCGAACACCGTTAATTTGTAAATAAATCAAACACAAAAAGATGAAAAAACATACAAGTTACACGTATTTACTTACAAGTTTGTACTTCCGTACTTCCCTCTGTGCGCGAGTCCAACTCGCACTTGGCTGGTATTTTTCTTCTAATATTATACAAAAGATTCTGTATACAATGTTCTGTAATACAGCTTGTGTATATAACAAAGTGTGTTTATGTATGTTATGGTAATAATGGTCATTTGAACATTTGTAATAATAGCCAGTTTTTTATTATTCTAACCAACAAACGTAATTTTTTGATTAATTGATCACATAATATGTGTAGTTCATTGATTAATTTATCACAATAACCGGCCCTTACAAATAATTAACTCGTACTATTGGTTAATAATATGATAAATATTAGAAGTTCTGGTCTGTCTATTCCAATACCAGCCAAAACCTGGCCCGCATTTGATTTCGCCGGTCAATACACACGGTTCCGCTGCACCATAGAAAAATCATAAACCATAACCAGGAGTGAATCTATTCTTGCCTAGTTGGCTCTTAATTGGCCCGTTAGGCTGTTATCGATTCAAAGTTCGACCATGAAAATATAGGCTTTGATCAATACTATACAAATATAAATTAATTAGATTAGAACTGTGTTCACGCTCACCACGCTCACCTTGCTCAGAGTAATACGGCAGCAGCCACCAAAGCATAACCGTACGTACATTTTACTACTATTTTCTCTGTATTCATCACATTGACCATTGAACGAAGTTATAATTAATAGGAGCTTTGACCCAGTAATTATTAATACTTACCGCATATTTATCACATTGACCGTAACATATAAATTATGTGACTAAATTATTCAGTATAAACTCGGAGTTTTTATAACTCCAATCCCCAGAGTCCTTACAATTATGGATATGAATTTTGGCCGTATTTGTTGGTCAGATTTTTCCACAAAGTTGTCTTATTAATTTTAATAGGCAAGGTTGCAAAGCGGTCGGCAATTTAACCGCAAAATGAGTTTACGCGAAGTTATTTGGGATAATTGTGAAGAAATATGAGTTAAGGCATAGGTAGGGATTCGGGTTTCCTTCCCAACTGACTTGTGTAAGTAATATATAGGAGTTATTCCATTATCATTGCGGTAAAGTTTGAGGCAACCAATTAATTTTGCTAATTGTTTTGATTTTGATAATTGGTTTGGAATATATTTGACAGTCTATTGTGTTTAAAGATAACTGTTTCATACAATGCTATTTATTAAAACTTGGTATATGATTTTTCAAGTTTAAAAAAAAAATATTTTGCAAGGACTTAGATACTATTATATAATATAATAAATGACACGAAAAGCACATTTTTGTCAAAATCCGATCAAAAATGGCACAATTATGAAATGGACGCCTAACTTTTTAGGTTCCGTACCTACCTTTAAGACATTTTTATCTGAGCTGAAAATTTCCCATAGTATAATATGTTTATTATGATATCCCAACAAATAAAAAATCCAAGCGGTGATACTGACGCTCGATGTGCGAATCTGAATGATAATTAGACGGACTATTAGTGCTTTTAGAGACCTACTTAGTCTTTATTATTCATGTTACCGAGATATTTACCATGATTCGTGAGTTCTCCCGATATTTCGACGCAGTTACAATACATGCGTCATGGTCCCGGGCAAACTGAAGACTTTGCGAAGTGGAGTGGAAACTCACAAATCATGGTAAATATCTCGGTAACACGAATAATAATGTTCATAACCATGATACTTTTAAAATTTTATATCTACTTAGTCTTTATTTTCTTACATTTTATTTGCGCATTCAAGCTCCTTGGTTATATTTTCGTTGTCCTCGTTCTCCCTGGTCATCAAGACATATGCATTTCATTGCCATATTTGCTGTGTATCCAACTGCACTGCAAAGAAGGGCTCTTTACTGAGGTTATGTTGGTCCAAGACTTGGGATGCTGCATTTTATAGTCTTCTGGCCTTATTAGGTAATAAGTGGTGAAACTGCTTATAATATTAGCTGTTTCAGATTTTTATTTTAGTAATAGCGTAAGTATTTTTAATATGAAAGTGTTTTTTTGTTTGGCATGTCTATGTAACTCGACTGTCTTTTACATGCCGGTTATTATTAGGGACTTTATAAAATCCGTTATATGCCGGTCCCATTGTACTTTCATTGGTAAATTGTTAAATAGCAATTAGTATAGTTAAGTAGGTGTAGGTATCATTTACATCGTATCAGCCGACAGACGTCCACTGTTACGAGTAGTCTTGCGTTCCCCATAAATTTCCAAATCAAACGGTCTTGAGCCACCTGCATTCACAGTAGGTAGGTATGGTCACTAATTTAATATTTACACACATAAGGTCGGTAAAGTCACTTGCTTTTCATGAAAATCAATTACAACAGTTACAGTTACAACCAGGCCTTTGATATAGCTAAATAATGATTTGTATCGATCTGATCAAAACTAAATTAACACACAGCTACTAATACAACGGGATTGTTGTTGTGCCGTTGGTGTTTGGCTTCAAAGACGTACGTTTACTATGAACAATAATTCCAGTTTCCACTTGAAAAGATTTTGGCTCGTTAGTACATAATTGTACGTAGAAACAAGAACATGCCAACATGTTAACTATATAACTATGTACATCCTATACAGAAGAAGATTGTTTACTGGGGTTCATTCTCAATCCCTATTACTAAACTAAATCTACGTACCAACCTCTAACTTTCCCACTGCAGGGACACGGGTACACTCTCGAGAAGTGAGAATGAAAGGCAGAATTACAACGGGAGCTCAATCCTGATTTGTGATTTTGCGTCTCATTGGTGCTTTTGAGGGTTTTTACCTTTACGACCTTTGGATCAAAGTGGGCGTCTGTATTTCTGGGACACCATGCTCTAAAGAGTCTAAAGCTTCTGTACCCCTAGGCAAAGTCTGTATTACTCTGAGCAGGATATTAAAATAACAATAATAAAAATAATAAACAAAGCAGGTTACAATTTGCACAGGGTATGTGTTGTTTTGAAGGATAAACGGAAAAATTAGAAATATATTATACAATGAGCATTACGGAACTCTTAGTATGAGAGTTTCTTTAATGAACTACTAATAACATAATTCATCGACTCAAGGTACGAACTGCAAGAAACTTAACTCCATCGTTCAAGAAACCGGTTAGCTTACCAAATGAATTGAGGACCCTTGTCGAACCTCCACAACAATTCTCAGTGTATTTTCATGTCTCGAATTATCCTGTGAGCTAAACGAAAACAGAGAGGATAAAACTATAACACCTGTTTGTCAAGGGGATATTAAGAGGACATTGACACAAAAAGGCGCTCTGTAACCAAAAGCCCATCGAGTGAAATTGCCATCCGCCTGCTCATTACGGGCTGAGCCAACCGCGGATCCGATATCCCGTCGCACGTGACAGAAGGAAATTGAAATATCTATCGGTTAATCGAAATATTCAATGGAGTTTTTCTCAGCGCGGGATTTTAATTGCTTGTTAATCATTCGGGAGATTATTTTTGGATTTCGTACTTATATATTTATGGTACCAATAAAAACAATAATCAAAAATAAATCGCTAAAAACATATGTAAGAACGTTAATTTCTCTCGAGATAAGTACCTGTAATGTGTTTTAATTAGGTATCTCATTAAAACAGTAATTTTAAATTTGAAAATTTTAAATAAAAGAAGGATAATGAATATCTTAGATGTACTTACCTACTTGAATGGTTTAATGGCTTGTGATCCTGAAAAGGTAAAGAGGATTTCCTGTTGTTTTCAAATTCCCCACGGAGTTCGAAAAGGCATCAATCTAAACAATTTAGATATTCCATTATACTAATTGTCTTTTCCAATTAATCAAGATTTTTGTAGCGAACGAAGTTTTTTAGATTATTGATTAACTATTCATCAATTAGGGCTAATAAACGTATATAATCAATTCGAGGGGCGTGATGGCTCAGTACCATCAACCGATTTAAATATTTATTTTTATTTAATACAATATGATTTAAATTGGTACAATAGAAATTTTATTAAAAACGGTTTTATAGTTGATAATTAAATCAAAGTAACTAGAAAAAATATGTCTTATTGAACGAAATGGCATGTTTTGCTTTCCTAAGATTTTTTCTCCGCCCATTGTATACCGATTTGAATGATTCTTTTTTTAAATGTAAGGGTGAGAAATAAAGTATAAAAGAATTGAAGTGAGTTTTTTACGATTCTTTATTCAGTTTGAAAAGTGCACAACATTAGATGTGGACATGATATTTTCATAGATGCATAAAATCGATATAAAATTCTGTTTTCAATAATTCAAAATTTTATTATATATAGAAAGTGAATTTGCGAGTCAATAGTTTCAATGTTATTAAATGAATTTTGAAATAATTTCTCTTTGAGTTGAATAACGCCTTGTCGACGCACACGCTTTGTATCGTTGAAACAAATAATTGAAGTTCCAATACCTAAAATATATAAATAGTAACAGTTATTGTAACTGTACTTACAAGACATTATTATTGGTAAGTTCTGTTGGCCAGGCCCTTTACGAACCTCCAAGTTGTAGTAGAAGTATCTTATGAATGTAAAATGTGATCATGAAACTTTAGGACACTAAATGCCGAATATATAGCGTTTCTGCTAACCATTACGTATAAAGCGTTTTATTTTACTTCATAACCGACTCTAGACCCATGTTGGCCGTTGTCGCCACAACTTGTCTAGATGGGGCATGAGAGATTCTAACTTATGTCGGTTAAAAATATAATTTAAAACTGGAATTTGACACGACGAAGATTTATTTATTATCTCAATAGAAGGTCGAAAGTTTCGATTAGAGATAGGAACGTACCCTGGAATGAAACCCTCTTATTATGAGCCCGCACGGCTTGCTCCTTGAACACGTTTGCTTGCCACAATCTTGAGAGTCCTGTAAACCTTTCGTTTAATTTCACTTTTTTCGCGTAAATGAGGTCAGGTTGGTATGAATAAGGAAGCCCTTAGAAAGTTATACCGGTGAATTTTTTACATGTCGAAAGCTAATAAAAATGGTAATGTAGTAAATTGGGGTGGGTACAATATACTTGATAATCCTCATTAACCAATTATTTTTGATCCTCTACGAATTTCTGGTAAAAGAATTCTGGTCGAACTTTATCCGTGACTGACGCAAATAAATAATGGCTAAAATTGTACAAGAATTTATTTTAATTTGCTCTCCATAGCAGATGCTATGGAAAAAAAGGAAAAAATGTTCGTTCCTTTTTTTAATTTACTAGTAATTCTATTATTAGGGTTTTGTATTTAAATAAATTTATTTTAGTTCATACGCCTGAAACCCAAGTTAAATAATATATATATATATATTTAATTTTGAAGTAGGTTTAACATTATAAAATTATAAAATTTAGAAAATAAACTAACCTAACCTATCATATGTAGGTATATATATACCATATCTACCATAGCGCTAACTAGTTATAAATCACCAAACAAACTCAATGTAATTTTGATTGTATTACGCTTATATAATTAATAATTACAGTAACCATCGGGATATTAGATGGAGAGCGTTCATGTATATAATCTAAACCGATTATAAATTACTAACGAACTTGAGCGTAGAGTTACAGCTAATACAAAACAGCTGGGATTTCTGAAGCGTAATATAATTTATTAAATGTGACACAGATTTAGTGTCAGTTAATGCTTGTATGTAGTGTTGAAGCTATCAATTATGTAACTATAAGTTTCCATTAAAAACGTTAAACGTGATTGTTTCACAACCTGTGAAATGAACATAAACACAGAGAACATGTTTTCGTAGATGTTACGGCAGTAGAAACTTACTTCGTACATAGATTTTTGTTTTGTATTTTATATATTATATTGCCACATAAAATTTATACCAACAGTTTTCTACATAACATCCGCTACTGTTAATAAATCATTTACTAGCAATATTATGTGAAGTAAAAAGTTGAAAAAGTACCATGAACTTATCAACTAGCAGTGAAAATGAGAACGCATTGACACTTAACCTTGATGTTAATAAAAATATCAATCAGTCATTATGTTAGTTGTCTGATCATTTTATTTATATATAAAATACCACACATTTAACCAAAATAAATAAGTTATAATTAGTTATATAGCCCTCAATATTATGATTATTATTATCAGACGTCTTATTTAGTGACAGCGCCATCTAACCCTAAACTAGCTTGTGCAATGAGAACCTGATTAGGAATACTTATTATTCATAGTTTTGTTTCTGGTTTTATTTATAATCACACTTTAATTAAAAACCAATTTAATTAGTGTGATGTCAAAAAACTAAGGTCTGGCATAATTTTATTCAGCCGTATACTAAATTAAAAAGAAAACCAGCGTTTCTCTTTGAGACTGTGCCTGAATCCTGCATGACAGCATGGTATAAATGGAAGCAAATTCGTCAATTTATATGCGAAACAGGCTGCCTTTGAGATGCGATCACGCCTTTGGTAGGTACTTAAAAATCTATTTAGTTTTCTCTAGCACCGAGAAAGTTACGGCAACACTTATATTGTTCGAGCATAATCGATTCCACTAATTAAAAACCCAGTTTTTGTGTTAATATGGTTTATGTTTAGTTTTTATCAAATTTGAATAATCGAATAAACCGAATTCGTAACTCTTATCCTTTATTTTAGGGTTGAAATTTTGACCTAGGGCAAATCGTCAAATGTCAGGGCATAACGTTATGAAATGAATAAAGAATTAATCAAATGGGCGAGAAATTTCCGAAGATACCAAGATACCAATTAAATCATACAACTTAATTAGCAAACTCATCCTTTTATGAAGTTAGTTAAAATAAGCGTGATTTCATATCATAACAAAAACATGCCAGATCTAAAATGATGAATCACCAACGGTAAAAACCAAACTTAACGGTACCTTTTAGGTTTTCATTATCTAATTATGGAATTTTTTATGGTTATAATAAAGTCTTATTACGTGGAAAACGTCGAGGTTCATTAAAAATCTCTTTTTTCCGTTGCTTGGCTTTAATTATCCGTTTTCTTTGTTCGCGCGCGTCGCGCTTGGTGGTACACGGGCGTTCGCAAATAGTTCTTGTCGCCTACCTTATGATGCCCAAGGTATTCAATTTAGCCCATTTGTATTCGTAGTTATAAGTTTAAATGATCAAACTTTGTTATCAAAACTTAGTTCTAACTCAGGGCTTGGACTAACAAGCTCTATAATGGAACCAACTTCATAAACAATAAACATGACACAGGTCTGAACCCTCATTAACACAGGGTATCTGTGTCCTGGATATCAGATATCATTATGAGTGCCTTAGCAAATACTATATAGTGTGTTAGAAACTACAAATTTACTACTTGTAGGTAACGTCCTAGGTCCAAGCGGGCCTAGGAAGTCCACATTCAAAAATTTGAAAAACCGGTTCAATTATTTGACGTACAAAAAAATTCTTGTTCTTCGTGGCGTTCATAGAACATAGTTTTGCACACACAAATGATAAGAAGAAGAACATAGAGGGAATAATCAAACCCAGCGCATACGAAAAGAGAAGAAAGAATATGCGTATGCGAAGTAGCTTCGGTCTTCCATACTTATGTGATACCTATTACTGATGTTATGGACGGCACTTTCTTAACATAAAAAAGTCTAATTTGAAACTTATCCATCTATTAATCAAATACTCCTCTTCATAATTTAGGAGATAAAAACGGATTTTCCTTCATAAAAAGCATGGCTATTATCTTATTTCAAGACACAACTGCCCTAAGAAAACTTTAATCAAAGGTAACCCCTCCCTTTGTTTAAAACGTCGGTATCCCTTTAGAAGTTGTTTTATTCCAATTTTCCGTTGGATTTCTACTTTTGATTCTTCGCATTCACCAAAGCATTTTCCTCGTGTTTTCTTTAGCTTACATTTGGAGTTATAAAGACTTATCAATGTTTATTTTGATTTAATGTCTATGGCTGGTCGATGCTATTTTACTTACTTCCTTATTTTACTTCTTTTGTTTATTTTTAAGGACCTCAGATCCTATTATTTTAGGCCTGTGTTTAACGAGTTGAGTTTGTTTATGAAGACATTAAATTATTATTCACTGTTCAGGATCCTCCTGAAAAAGGCATTTTTTACTACTGTGGTCCTAACTAGGTTTACAGTTGAAAAGTAGCTTGCATTAGAAAAATGGAAGAACCAAGTGCGATTGACCAGAACACGACAAATCACTTAGCTCCAGACTGACACCATTTTCGACTTTTTCCCAACTATTCCCTTTTTTTTCTTGTTTTAATATTTTATTACAGCACTTGAACGCCACGACCCGGTCATTATTCTTTCTGCTTTTTGATGTCAGTTAAAGTGTATTATAGGAAACGATCACCACAGCTTTGAAGTTCTTATGGCTTGTTTCAGCAATATGGTTGGTAGTACATGTCATCTATCGTTACAATGAGGGTAAAGAGTGTCCGTTTTTAAACAAATACATCGGAGTACGCTGAATACTTTTGTACTTCATACACGAACTTTACAGATCTACGTATGGAAACATATTTTACAGATTGTATTAAATATTTGTTAATTTAAACTGGATCAGGTCTGTTCAGGTGATAGGTAAGCTTGCAATCGAGTTTTTAAATTAGATAGATAAAGTACTCGTATTTACATGTTTATTTACATGTGTATGTACTCGTATTTCCATTTTAGTGGATCTGGCAGGGTAACAATTGCGCTCAAGCACAATTTTCTACCCAAACGGCACGTATTCTTAGGTTTGCTGTTCCCATTTTAGCCCGAAAAAGGGTAACGCACACTTCATTTGTTCATCTTTTTCATACAATTACGATTTTTTCCACCAAAATAGAACATGCCCTCGGGTTCTTTTTTTACACTTTTAACCTGTGCAAATGGTACAAGCTACGTAATTTCTTATTATTTTGATATGAATATGTGGCGAATCATTTACCGCACCGACCGTTACATATTCAGCGAACCTACTGAAAAAATATATAATACTTTTTTCAGTATTTACGTTGATTATGAATCAAGTCAGTCAAAGGTTTTCCCGAGAGAATACAAAATGGACAGCTTCAAGAGATATATAAAAATAACTCTACAGGATAGGCAATATATCAGCAGTGATTCAGGTGTTGCTGAAATCCATAAGCTTCGGTGACCGCTTAACATCAGGCGGGCCGTACACCTGTTTGCCTAACAATAACATAAAAAAGTCATAAAAGTAAAGTATATATTGGTATATAAGGTCAAAGAGATGACCTAAGAAAACTTATACAGATTTTTACTCTACTATTTCGATAACTTGCGAGATCTCTATACATATAGATATACAGCCTGCCAGATGGATATTAGTGACAAAGCCTCTGAGCGCCTGCAAAGCACGTCCACTTCCTGTGATAGTTCAAGAATTAAAGGACTTAAAGAGTTTAGTGGTCAAGGAACTACGCAATCGGAGCACTATTATGGTTCATTGTATAACGTTAGTAGAAATTCTAAAATTGTATTTTCTATTGCTAATTTGCTATAATCTTCAACTTTTTTTCTTAATATAAACATAAAAAGCATAAATTACATATACCTACTATGTAAAAAACTTTTTTAGCCATAATCAAAATATTTTTCCACTGCAAAAACACATACTTCTCTTATTGACCCGCACACAAGCACAATCATGATTGGTAGATACAACCGCTCTTGGTTACAGGGTGTTCTACAAGTTTGCTCAAGATCCTTCAAAATTTTGGGAACGTGTTACATACGTTTTTCGAGCAAAAATCTGATTGGGAAACTGCGTGCTTTAACAAGTCATGATCGCTAGTAGTATCTGTTTCACTACATTGTACCGTCTATGTATGATCACACATAATTATTTATAACCATCCTAATCGTGTTGATACGCATGAAAATTATGGCATAAATGTTCCGACACGAAACTCAAGAAGCCAGGCGGAAAATAATAATTTTCGGCTCCATTTACTTTATTACATTTCGTGTAGGTAATGAGCACGTGGAACAGAATATGGAAGTACTTTTATGAGCAGGTACCCAGTACCTACGTAGGTGCATACTCTAATAATACAAATGGAACAGCCCATCTGCAATTAACTAAATAAATTCGTCCGGTTTATTAGCAGTATATCAGCATTTTAATCTTCCTTTAAACGAGACTTATCTTTAAAAGAGAATCATATAACTTTGTCTTCCATTCTAAAATTGTAAAAATGGAACATTAATGGTACCTATCACCTGTCTGGTCTGTCCGTCTGCCTGACAAAGCCATTTTTCTTAGATTGTTTGGTGTGGAAAGCTAAAAATAGCACGTCTTAAAATAGCGACCACCGTAACACTGAGATTTCACGAAAAATATTGTGAAGTGCAATTCTCGGATTAAATTAAAAAGTAATTATGCTAGGTTTAGATTGTAAAATCCGGAAAAGAACATCATTTTTTCAATTGTTATATTTTATACGACATTTCAAATTAGAATTTAATATCAATCATAGTGGTGATGCAAAATAAAGTATTTGATAATTATTTAAATACAGAGCTAAAACGATACAACTGTTTAATATATAACTTCCAAAGATGTTGCTAAATAATGTTTATATGCACACACTATTTGGTTTTTAGTCGTAAAATAAACTCGTAAGCAAATACGTGTTTTTACGTTCATAGAATTCGCAAATTAAGTAAAGTGAACTCTAACTACACCGATCACACAGGAATTGATATAAGTTGTACGAAAACCATTAGAAAGAACAACATATACGTGAATGTTCTTGTAATAATACCACTTCAAACTTATATGACGTCCGAGGGGAGCGAACCCATCAAGCTATAGTGATTACGACGTGGATGGGTGGTCCATCCGTTATAATTTGCCAATATCGGCCTAAGTTGCGGTTTCCTCATGAAATATTTTCTGTAAAATTATTCGTTTTCGTTTTGTTCTTCGATCAATCATCTTACCTTTTCAGGCTTTTATTGGAAGGGAATTATTTTGAAGTTGGGTTAATTTTAAGACTTAGTAAAATCTTCAGATTTGTACAATATATTCTAGTGGAATATACACGCAAAAATAGGTACAAGAGATTATAATTTATGTAGTCAAACAAAATGGAGCCAAAACAATCTTTTTGTAATAGATTTTTGTAACGTGCTTAGTGTTTTAATGTCCTCGTACCAAATGTTTTAATAATCTATCAGACGTCAAAAATTAAATTATAAAATGTCATACCTTCTACAAATATAAGCTATTTAATATCGAGAGTGAGCAGTGTCGTATTACTCGATAACCCATCAGATATATCAATCTCCAGTTTCTGTCACGTAGGAAATGGGCTGAGAAACCTTATAATAGGTATATAGATGAATAGACGCGCAAAACTCGGGTTACGCGTCTACGCGGTTCGCATTTCGTGAAAAATTTGTCAGAAACACGATTCCATGACTGACAGTACAATGGGTTTAATCTTCACGCAGAGAAAATGTGACGTAGGAATAGAAAGAGCACAATGAAAATACATTTTTTATTCTTTCAATTTTGGGAATTGAACCGCAACTTCAATATTAGCTTGGCATTTTGGTTTTCAGGGGAAAATTTATACTTAAACTTCCTGCTGCTTGCTTTTGGCTTGCATTAAAATTGGCTTTTGTATATAAAGGATCTATATTTAAAAATCAACAAAATGAGTACGCTGGCATATACTTTGCTGGTGAAACGAGAGAATTAAACAATTCTAATGAGAAAACTTCCAGGGTTTAAGCGATTAAATACTGGAGGTCTACCGTGAAACAGTGGCCAAGGCCGTACTAGTCGATCGCCGCATGAACGAAAAGGTGCTGTTTAATTTGCTGTTCAGCCACAAATACGTATATGTGACGGTCGAAATGGCCGGTTAAAATAAACACATATTATCAATTGATAGTGAATGTCGGCCGACCGCATATTACGCAAACATGGCGCTTGACGGCACAATTTGTTGGGCTCATTCTTTGTAAACGTCTCGCTTTGTGATTTCCCGTGAACATGGCGTGAACATTTTGACAAGTGGAATTTGTTCTGCAAAGGGGCTGAATATACTCGGCAATGATAATTCTGCCGTTGTGAAAATGTGTTTGCGCGACTTTGATTGTAAACTCTTGGTGGTAGAAGTAAGTTTGAATTATACATATCTAAGATGAAATCTTGGTGTAAGGACAATGAAGAAAGGAAACAAGAGTAAAGTCATGAGTATTGTTAACAAAGAAACGTGCTGCAGGTTTAAACGGAGTGTTTCGACGCAGTGTTATTTAATCATGAGCTGTAATGTTATGTTACTTATGAACTTGAATGTGTTTTGAGTCAATGCTGCCTTGTGCAGAGTAAAAATATTTCTTATTACACGCAATCCATTTTACGAATTTTAAATATATGTAAACATGTCCCGTGAAAGTCTTTTTCATTTGGCTAAATACAATAAATATCACAAGTATATATTGTATTTATATTAAACACCAATATAATGCTATTTTTGTGATTAATAATATAATAATTCTAAACTACTAAAAGCTAGACTTGTACTGGTTTTATAAGCTTAGTGGCCATCTAAGATGTTTTTTAACAAGAGCAAAGTTTTTAAATATTTTTAAGCATTTTGCATTTGTTAAGTTTATCAAACGTGCTGTTAAATTGAGCGTTAAAATTCCTATCCATCGCTATGTCTATCTTTGATGTTGGGCGAATTACTTCCGCACAGTATAGTAATAAAATTGGAATTTATAAACATGACATGCAGAAACTTCCATACTCCAAAAACTTGATAAAACTAACAAATAGATTCAAAACCAGCAAAAGAACGTAAAAAGAACTATCGAATTGGACATATTAATTTTGAAACGATATATTGCTAGAGTATTTAAAACCACAGTCTACTGAAACTAGTTTCAATTCAATTTCAAACAACTACAAAAACCACTGAAATGTTGATACGTTAAACATAGTAGTAATCAGCTCCTCGACACCAACATGAACAAACACTATGGTTCGATAGTTGAGCTACATTGTATGCTCATCCAACGAACATACAAACAGAGCAATGTTAGGATGGGCTAGAAGCAACTTATATTATAAGTATGGTACTGACATCATAATTTTCTCTCAAGCTTTAGTGGTTTGAATGGTTTTATAATCTGGTAGTTAATAAATAAAACTTAATAATAATATTGATAATAGAAATAATACTCTGATAAAGGATTAAAAAGAGACCTACTAAAATTGGTATTCTGAAAATATTTATGGTCGGTACCTTGTTCTCAAGCATACCTAATATTTATCGCTAAGGGGTTAATTTGAAATAATCATAGCGATTTTGCACAATTAATTGACGCAAAAAATAAATTTCTTCATATTAGTAAGTTATGTTAAATATGGTGTTGTCTGGTTGTCTATCAGCAAAATCAAACACAAGTAAACATTCATAAAAAAGCTTCTGAAAGTCATACCCAATAGCTGAAGCGACCTTTTTTGCTCACCCCTAATGGCTAACACAGCTTGCATTCACAAAACATCCGCAAAGCCTTACCGATTTTTCTCCGTTTAATTTCTCCTGTAAAGTTTTAATTCGCGACATAAAGCGCCAAGCGATGTCTGGCGAGTTTCATCACTGCGGTAGGAAGCTTACTTTGAATACAAAGCTTCATACAAAGCCTCAGTCTCTGCTCTATTTTGTGTGTGACAAGCCGGAAAGACGTCAACCCTATTTGACGCCACCGTCACCGGTTTAAATGCCTGAATTACAACGTGTCGTGTTTTACTAGGATAAAAATAAAAACGCTATTTGGTTTTGCTTACGTATCAATCACATTTTTTTGGTTTATGCACTCATACCTCTGTACTAGGATTCCCTTTGTCGCCGATGGCATGAACAAAGGCAGAAACAAAACAAACTTCATGCTCGCCACAAAAAATGTGTCTTGGTCGGGACCTCTCGCTTCGAAGGCAGGGCTACTACCAAGTAAGCTAAGGATCCATCGATGCAATCGGTTCTCAAAAGTACTTGAGTTCAAAACTTTCCATTAGTTTCTATCAATGTTTGAACTATCTATCGATCTACGTCTTGCTTTTCAGTTATTTGATATTTGGATGGTTTGCTGATCAATATTAGGTAGCAGGATCATGAATTGCTAATATCAAATTAGGTATCTGAACTAGCTGAACTAATCTAACCTTCATGTATATGTATAGCAGAGTTAGTACTATATATCGACTTAATTATGTTGTATAAGTGAAAAGGCCATGTACCAAATTTGAATATTATATAATACTTATATAATTTTATCCCTACAATAATATCGTTGTTTCATTTAATTTATAGGTATACCCAATAATATTGTTTTTAGAGGTAATTTAGTGCGTACCGGATAGCATAGCTTATGCAACGGGAAACCGATTACAATTAGAATACTTATAAAGTATGCTCGTCACACAAATGTTTGACATGTGCGGGAATCGAATCTACGACCTGTAACTGAGCTGTCAAGCCCGTCTGCGTACCTACAATATCTAGCTCATAAAGATAAGAAATGATGCAAACCTTTTTCTTTGGTGCAAAATTGAATTGTCAATCAGTCCGTTATCACCTATTAAAAGAAAATAATCATTCAATCATTTATTTACGTACAATGCACGTAGAACCAAAATTCTAAACCAGAGCTAGTTGTTCTTTAGAAAGAACAGTTGTTGGAGTGTTATACTGCAACCCACGGAGAGTAAATTTAGTCCTATGTCTAATATAATAATCTAAAGCGTATCTTGTTCTAAAGTTAGGGGGATAAATAGAATACGCTCATAACGAGGGCACGTCACATACACCTGTCCCGCGATTAAACTCCGCTGGACGATATCGGGCCATTCGCCACCATTTGGGACGTTTAATTCTGAACTGGGTATCGTAAATGCCATCGCTTGGACTAGAAAACAAATAAATCACGCACTCCAATATCAAAACTCAAAAAAGTCAAGACTCAAATCTCAAACTCATTTATTCCTTTAGATCTCAAGTATCGTTTGGATCACAAAAGAAAACATATTATGAAATCAATAGTACAATTGTCTTACTGAACGTTATTCTTACAAACAGAAATTTAGCCAAATGCTTAGATCCTATCCAGTAATAAGTACGTATAACTCAATATGCTTGTCGTGTATTTCAGGTTATTGTTGGGCAATAATATCACATAATGCTCTTATGACTATCCTCCCTGGGCCTTTCCGTCCCAAATCTCCTTTCTGGCATTGCCAGAAATAATTTCAGAAATTCATGGCCTAGCAATAGAACTAAGAGTAACAAATAGACCAATTCTAAGTGTAAGTGAGTAAGTTGTAACGTCAGGTACACATCGTCTTTTGAAGATTTGTGAATTTGACTATACGATGAGATCGCGATAAGACGATGAGATCGCTCTGTGTACTATCATATGTAAGAATGTTTCGTAATATTTATTGTTTGATGTCCAGTGTAAAGTATTATTATATCAACTGGTAAAAATCCGCGTAATAATCTTGATGCCAGACAGTCGAGAGACGAATCCAACGCTTCTTAAGTTAGAGATTCCGCATCGAGTTTATTCGGTGTTCCGAAATTGAATATCCAGGTATATTTTAGGTGTGTTCAGAGTGAAGATAAGAGCAGTGAACCAACAATGCGCTTCCGCCGCCGACGCCGCTACGCGGATATCGCATCCGCAAACTGTGGGAGGTGCGTGCAGAGTTTAGCTGTTCTTATGAAAATCAATTTAAGTTATAGGGAATTGCTCTGATGATAATGCACTAAGTTTACACACTCGTTCCGGTACTGTCTCAGATATCAACACAATCATCACGACACATAGGAACATAATTAATGCTTATCACGTAATTTTTTTCGTGTCCGAGGGTCGCATGCAAATGTTATAAGGAAAAATAAAACAATCACTTAAACAAGTGACAAAATTCCAAAGCTATTATTATTAATGTGTAGCTTGTGAGACTGATTTCAAACTCCATCGGTCACGAGCTAAATTTAAATAAAGGTCAGATGCAAATTATAAAACAGGTGGCATAGACAAACACAGAAACACAAGACAAATTTGTCTGATAACCATCTTTATGCTCATCACACAAAGTTTCCCCGGCTGGGAATCGAACTCACCTTGAGCAGGGTTGTTACCAAATAAACTGAAGCCGGAGCCGAAAAAACTTTATTAATCAAACCCAAAAATTGAGTTCCAGTTTTGGTATCGCTTTATGCCGCCGATTGTACCTTGTTTTTAATCTATCTTAAAATGTTCAATTAACAAACCAAAGAAACCAAGTCGTCAAGATCAGGGACAGTTTGAGTCAGCTTTCAAACTTGGGATTTCTAATATCCGTTATTGTTTTGCGAGCAGTTCATCCTTTGATGAGGGGTTGGAGAGTTAGGTAGAACGCCACCGTTATAAGATAATTATAGAAGCGAATCTTTTCGCCTAAATACGTTACTTCCAGGATGTGTTAACTGGAAAATGATCATTTGTCAATTAATTGAAATAAGACTGTCAAGTAAATGCAGATATATTGTATATTAAAAGCATGGAATGTTGGGCGTGTAAAAATAGATCCTGTGGAGTCTGAGGATAAACCTTATTCTTAATGGGGGTTCTTATTCTTGATGAGGGTGACAAAGCCTTCACTGACGTCCCGTAAAGGGGTGTATTGTGCATTGTTCCCCAATAGCTAACCCTATCCCATCCAGCCCAACTCTTTAAAGTACCGGAGAAAGACTCTGGGTTGTTGGCAGAAATGCTGGAGCGTCTGCTGTGGAGACCAGAAACAATTGCTTTCCTCATGGCTGTGCAGTTGATGATGACATCTTCCACTGTTTCCTCCTCCAGTATGCATCTCCGGTACAATCCACTATCAGTTGTCTCTATTTTGAATGTATGGTGGTTTAGTTTGCAGTGACCTATGATGATGCCTACCATCATTCGCAGGTCCTCACATCTAATTTTCAACTAAGTGTTGTTAGTTAACTCGTTTTAATGTTTATGTTTGGGAACATAGTTTTTGTATGCATGCAGACTAGTCTGGATTCCCGGTCTGGTTTTTTTGAGACGGTTTCTAATCTGATTTTTGGGATGAATTTGATGGATAGACCTATGTTACATTTGGGCATGGTATTTTTTTTTATAAAACAATAAAACAATTTCACTTTGAACCAACATAAAATTTCGAAAATGATTTAAACTTGGCAAATTCAACTTTCAAAGTATCCTTCTCAAACTTGTATTCGTCGATGTCATTTTTCGGGGTGGTCACGAGATTCATTTGTGATGTCATAGTATTCTATAGTATAGTATCATAAACTGATTGAATGAAAAACTAATAATTATTTTATTAATTTATAATTGAAATGAAAACTTATAATATTTAATGTAGTAAAAATATAACCGTTTCTTTGGGTTTTGTCTACACTATACTATTTATATAGCTTTAATTTTAATTTAACATTAATGTCAAACCATCTAACATAGATAAAAGTGACCAGATCAAGACGAGTGGGTGTGCGTAAAGTAAATTAAATTCAGGTCAAAGTTTACTGTAAGAGGTGACTGTACGTGAAATAAATGATGAGGTGTATATCCTTTAGTTTGCGAACCAAATTCGCCTCTATAATAAATTATTCTTACCCGTTATTAAAATCCCTGTCACAAATGATATGCTTCATTAAAATATCTGTTAATTGTGTAATTCTAAACTACACTGAATTTGTATAATAATAATTTACGTAAGCACTGAATAAATGGTAAATTTTAATTGAACTCAAAATTAATAAAAATAAGAAGTAGAAGAAATCTTACTGACTTGACTGATAAACGTAATATGTCATTAGTACTCTAATGCCGCATATCATTATAAATAACAACTTATTTATACGGCACTTATTCTAAAGCTTACTACGACGGTTTCAAATTCCAATCGAGTAGTCTGCAAGTCTGTTCATAAGTATGCTGTCTCTTATTTAAGTCATTGAACTTAAAATAAAACCAAGTTTCGTATATAAAAATATATATGTATGGGTTGATTAAATAACTCAATTTAAAACAATCACAAATTAAATGATATCAAACACAATTCTATGTAAACGTTCTATCACAATTCAGCGGTTCGAAAATAATGAAAACCAAACTTATTATTACAAACTTGAAAAGTAAATACAATACATAAGCCATTGGTTGTGAAGGGATTGTGAGGGATGACGCAAGGTCGTAGCCCCGGTATTAAAACATCCTCGTCTAAAACTTTGCAATAATTTAAAACGGATCTGCCTCTCCAAACACCAAAGAATTTTATTATGAAGCCTCTCTGGGAAAACCTTTTTGAGTGCTTCTCAACTTCCGATGCCAACGACGAAATGAAAGTTGGCAGTTTTCAATACAAAAGGCAACCTAATCGTCGTCAAAATTTGTTAAGAAATTTAATTTGTTCGACAGGTACTTATACTCGTATAACGTATAAGTACCTATAATTAATAAAATATTATTTTGAGACAAAGATATAATAATAACTGATATTAATTGAAATGACAAATACTTTGTCTAAGAAGATAATATTTTCTTGTATCTCAATGAAATTTGTCTTTTTAAATAATTGTACTGTTTTATTTATGTAAAAGTAAAACAAATTGGAACGAAACTTGTATACAGTTGACGCTGTGTCAAGTGTATGTAGTAGGTTGATGTAGGTGAATGGGGGGCCTCGCTGTAGAAACATTCCTCCGGCGACACTCAACCGAATCTGCCTAGTGAGTGCTTCAGAGAATATAACCTACTGCAAGTGTTGCTCTGTGTCGCGTTTTCATTTCAGACCTTTTTTATTGTTCGGTAATATACGTATTTGCTGTTAGTTTTTTAAATTTGCATACTTAGTAGGTATGAATGCGACCCAGTAAACCCATCTCGTGTAAGTATCATTGTTACGGGCATTTAATTTTTTTTTCTTTATGTTCAAAATTAATGGTCATACGGAACTTAAAAGACATATTTTATTACAATAATTAATTAAATTGGTAATTTAGGAATATGTGGGTATATATGATATGTTAGGGGATGATATATTATTAAAGTCTAAAATCAACAACCACTTTTTCAATTTATACCGAATGCAAATAATACACTGTACAAATATGCGACTGCACGTCGCGTCGGGGGAGAGATAACTGGGGAGTAGTGTTACAAAACAGTAGTGTTATTTTGTGAATGATTTCAAAATCGCCTTTATAAGGGAATTTCTTTATAAAATTTCTATGGGACCTCCGAGGTTTTTATTAAGACGATTTTTTTTCATTTGTTGAGGTGTACATATTAAATTAATTAAAAATCATTTAAATCGGTCTTCAGTTGGAGAAGAAATTGTTTAACAAACATACAAAAGAGATACAGAGATGAGAACCTGCTTTTTTAGAAGTCTGTTAAAATAGTGATAAGGCAGGTAAATTGTTTAATTTTTATGTTTTCGTGACAAGAAATAAGATAGGTATTACTTGTCACGAAATGAAATGCAAGTGCAAAACTATGTGACACACACAACGAGCACTTGAAAACAATTTTGCTTGTACGCGGCTTCTGTGCAAGTTTTCAAGTAGGTATTTGTACGGTGAAAAGTAAAGTTGGCTCATTTCCGCGACTTGCCGTAAGCGAGCGTCGTGAGCGAACGAGCAGGTTTGAAATGCCAACCGAATAATTTTGCAAAAACTAAGAAGTAACTAAATATCAAGAAATTGAATACTTACAAATTTTTGTAATTCAACTTTAATTTTCTTTTTTACTTTTAGGCTGTTCTGAATCTGATGTTGAACTTGGTTGAATTTGATATTTAGATACAATACATTAATCAATTATTTTGGTACAAGTTGTTCCAAGGTTGTCTGTAGGCTTAGCGATTCATTCATAGCGATGAGACCGCCCATCGAACTATATCTTTAATATAAATGTCTAATTTTAATTGTATTTTTATGGTGTACAAAAATACATTTTTATTCATTTACTCCTAGTACAGAAGTGTTTGAGGTTCGCATCTAATGTATAATTACTTGTGTTGCACCAAGATGACATGTGGTATGTGGTAGGTAAATATAAGCTGAAAACTTTTACAAAGGGATTATCGAACTTATTCCATTGCCATGTAAGTTGAGAAACTTTATTCCCATTATAATATGAGCACGAAGAGCGTGCTAATTCGA
This sequence comes from Aplocera efformata, assembly GCA_921293045.1. NCBI lineage: Eukaryota > Metazoa > Arthropoda > Insecta > Lepidoptera > Geometridae > Aplocera > Aplocera efformata. Next base: position 5,265,157 of record OV121045.1, read on the forward strand.
ATGTAACTTGTTATCCGATTAAGCTCATACGAAACACATTTTAGGAAACACCGTATGGATAATTAGCATTTTCTATTCAGTTGCTATCATATTCTGCTTGCCTTAATGTTTACGTGCACACAATTTATATTTGATAAAGGAATGCAATTCTGAAAGAGGGTGATTCTAACCATGAAATTGAAACAAAATGAATTAAACTTTTAAACTTTAAATTTTTACACACTTATACCTCTGCACTAGGATTCCCTGTGTCGCAGATGGCATGGACAAACACAGAAACACAAGACAAACACCCAAGACTCGAGAACAAACTTCATGCTCACCACACAAAGTGTGCCCCGGCCGGGAATCGAACCCGAGACCCAACCAGCAGGGCCACTACCAACTAAGCCACGGAGTCGTCGGATTGTTTATACAGAGAACTCAATCTTTATTTTGGGTTGCTCTGGTATCAGTTTGGTGATTCATGTACACCAGATTTCATTCGATTCATGGAAATTTAATGTGATGATAATATAGTGGATTGTTTAAAAGTTACGATGATTCATATTTCATAATTTGAAACTCACGAATATTTTATAATTATAAATTTTCGACAGGATATTAACACCATCCTGAAAATTGGGGCGGAGAGCTACGACTCTCCCATTTGGAAGAGCCCATATGTCATGGAGCCATGAATATGGGACATGGATTTAAGTCTTTGGGTCCTGTGTCCCACGGGTAGTGCGAATGGAGCAAGCCAAAGTAGCCGCAGCACTTGTGCAAAAGAAGTGCTGCTAACACACCTGGCAATCTGCCGCCAAGTAATCGTAACCAAGCAAACAGTATTTCAATGTAATTGTTCTTATTTAATGTACTATTGCAAATACAATTTAAAAAAACTATTCTAATCTAACCTACCACGCTTTACGGGTATAATAGTCGTATAAACTCAAACACGGTCTAATAATTTAGTGCTAAATCAGTTACTGAAAGTTACACAAAGGGAGAGGTAGTAAGACGTAGGCGCAAATTGCTTTTAGTGGTGGTGATGTACCAGTAAACGCATTACCCTGCTGATGGAGCAATCAAGCAGACACTCTAACTTTAATGGGTTTCATCAAAAATCGATATTTAGCAGATACGGTACGTTCACCATTTAACAGCATATTTTTTACAGGGTTTTGCTCGCGAGGTGTTACACAGCGATTACACTTTCATTCGCGCCACGAATGAAATAGATGTTGATAGTAAATAAATTAAGGCTTACTAATAACCAACATGTCCAAAATTTAATAATACTAGAAGGTTTGGAGACATACATAAATAATTAAATTCACGGCTTATTCCCTAAATAGACGAGTTCCGAATCTAGGTATCTCATCCTTTCCGTAACGTCCAAATGAAATCAAAAAAGCTATTTTATATCGTAAGACAGAAGGATGTATATCTAAACATTTTAGTTTTTGGTAGATATTAATATATTTAAAGCCCCAAAATGGCACCAATTCAATTTGACACAAACACACAACATACAAAAGGCCTAATCATTTAATTGTTGACGTGTATAATTATAATATATATTAACTATAATACATACACTGAAGGCTTTATACTTCTCACATAATGTGAGACATAGTATCTCAATCGTCTTCCATCCATCTCCATCACATTAAACTGTGAATATATGGTAATGAGCGAATTGAGACTTCGTTGCGCGACAAAATAGGTGATTGTTGGCGTGCGAACATGCTCGGCGGGGTGGGTGCAAATAGTGGTTGATAGCGCGATTTGTGGGCTACTTAGCTGACTGGCCTTGCTTAGTAGTAAGTAGTAAAGGATACTCTACGTGGGATTTTAATGTGTAACGTATGATTTAATAGTTCGGTTATTTCGTTTGTAAAGGTATTGGCGCGCAATCAGGTCTAAGGCTGCGAAGAGGTTGAGACCAAATGCGCTACAGCAACCCAAATTTTTCAAGTTCTTTACATACATTACATAAAATATATTTACATAACATATACCGACTTTTTTTTCCGAATAATCAACTAGTATTATTATATTTAAATGGTCACTTTTTGATTCACCTCGACAAAAATATGTTCTGAATATATTATGAATGGGGCATAATTCAATCACTTAAAAAAAATATGATCAGATTTCGATTAAAAACTCGACAAAGGTAGTAATGTTGTAGCCAGATTTCGTACTATACTTTTATATTATATTTTATTTTAATAAGTGACGGAACGAGCTGAAGGCCCACCTGATGGTAAGTGGCGAGTTATCACCAGTAATATACTATTATATTATTAAATAGTACTTTACTATTACCTATTACCCAACGCATAACCGGGCCGTCGGTAGCGGTAGAGGCAGACACTAATTATTAGTTTAATGTCCACTTGATGTTGACATGTTTAATCATGTCTTATCAAGTTTTCAAAATAACATTAGAAGCAAAAAGTTTCCGTAATAATCACGGTATTGAGTTCGAAATTACTTTTGTATTTAGATGGTGCAATAATATTATTAATGGCCCAAGGGCCAAAGGGTCATTCCGGTATAACATTAGCAACTCAGCCGAAGCAATGATGTAATGGGTAACCGAATAATATAAACGATAAGTGAAGCAGTACTTTTTATCTCTTTTGTGGCAGGACTACCAAAATGCCTCTGGGAAGACCTGAGTCGTATTTTGGTTGATTATGGGCCGCGGTAACCACTTAATATCAGGTTGGCTGTCTGCTCATCACTTTATTATGTTCGAGATATTAATTCCAAAAATCTATTAGCAAATGTGAGCTATATCTATATGAAACTTATATCAAGTTCTAAACAAATACTCTTTCATTTTTAAAATGCGAGAAAGCGTGGTAGCCTTTTACAGTTGATGAGAACTAATGATTGATTTGAAATTCAGTTTCAAGATGTGACACAAACATCATTTACACACACTAGTTGAATTAAAACCAAGATGTTATGTAATTCAAAGGGTATGTTAGACTTAATAGCCAATAATTCATGTCTGAGGCTACTTCGAGAGTTGTTCGTTACTTTTAACAAAAAATACAATACACGAATACCTACCTACAATTGACGAAAGCTACAGATTTCTGAGTGTTTTTCTGAATAGTATTTATGAAGTAGACTGTTCATTATAAAGTTGGGATCTCGAAACAATATCCAAGAACAAGCCAAACATCTTGCTAATTGCTACCATTGTTCTGAACTCAAATAACAAAGTGAACTGAACAAATAACAAAGCCATAGCGACCTTATAGCATTAAAATCGGCCTATTTAACTCGAACTTTTTATTTGAATGATAATAAACAGCAGCTGAAAGATAAGGCCAAATGAGGGTGCGAACTCCAAATGTAAACATTAAGTTCGTCTAGAGGGACAATCAAAGGGACGACCCGTGTTCTCATGACGAGCCAGCTCTAATTAATTGAAATGTTTATGACAGCAGCCCAAGGCTATCCAGCCCTGTGCCCTGTGGATGCTACCCAATTTAACAAGTTTAAATTGTAATACATTGTTATTATTGAGGCTATGTTGAGTCTCAGCTCCAGTAAATAAATAAATAAACACTCTGTCGACATATGGGAAGTGGATATGGTAAGCCGATTGGTCTCGAAATTCTACGTAGGCTTCTCATATAACCCAAAGTCTAGCATTTGAGTGTGCTGACTATGAAATACAAATACACAGTCGAGACAAAGGCGATCAGTCTTGCTATAATAAATGAGACAACTACCGAAGTATTTTCATCACCAAGAAAATAAATTAAAATTGCTTTGTGAGTGAGAGGTAACGAAAATAATAAACTACAATATAATAGAATAAGCCGTACAAATACCATAATTTACGCGCAAGTCTTCAAAGTCTGTAAGATTGGTAGTTGCACGCCACATCACAAGTTAATGTAAATGAGTCTAGCAAGCAAGTGGAGTTGAAAGTCTCGAGAATCCAGCTGTGGTTGCAGAACACGACCTGTCTTATTCGACTGTAACTTGGCGTTTTAAATTAAACCTGTATTTCTTCACTGTGGAAATATTTGGTTGTAAGGAGAAAATAATAAAAAAGGATACTCACTCATACCCTTGCACTAAGATTTCTTGTATCGCAGATTACATAGATACATGTAACACAACCCAAGACAAACACTCAAGACTCTAGAATAAACTTCATGCTATTAACACAAAGTGTGTCTGCCGAACCCGGGACCCCTCGCTTCGAAGGCAGGGCTACTACTGACTAAGCCACGGAGCTGTCTAAACTAACACATTTTTATTCTCACCCCTCATCAATAAATATAGAAATCCCTGAAGCAACCGTAAATACATCAAACTATAAATATCAAAATAGTTTAGAACAGTTTATTCATACCTTCTAAACCAAATTATAATTGTGTGCCTGACCAATGAATTTGGTCGAAAAGACGATTTCGCGAAATGAGGTAAGCGCTAAAACAAGAGAGTTCCATTTGTATAGCGACACTTTCCAAAAGCGCCTCGATTGGCGCTGGTAAATTAGGATTGACGCCGACAGGTTTTGTAAAAGCATTGCACTGTTGAATTATTAAGGCAACTCTGGCTGGTTCTATATTCGTACCGCCCGCCGTCTGAACCTATAGCCACCTACCTATGTGCCGCTCTGTTCACGGAACTCGCCTCATTTTCAATTCTGACACCGGGATAAAGTGGTCAGCGAATGAATATAAGCCGCAGTAGGCAATTCGAAAAAAAAAAAACGCTATAGCAATTGAAACCTTTTAACTGTTATGAATCGAGGGAACTCTGGCTGTGGTTGGTAAAACACCAGTTCCAATAGAACACAGTACGTAACATAAATTCGAGTGTAAAACAATTCAAGTTTGTTTGTGTTTAAATTGAATACGTAACAATGAGCTACAGTATGATTAAAACTATGCCTTCGGTTATTTAGTCTGGAGCTTATTGAGGGCGGATAAGTTTGAAAGCTATTTCGTGAAAATTTAATGTTCACCAGAAGTTGGGAGAATGAGAAATTTGAGAATGCCAACACTGAGCATCACTAATTTGTTTCGAATTTTTAATGATGTCCAACCTATTCTCAGGGCTTGCCTCGCAGGGTATACATTTTTAATTTTGTGGGCTTATAATAACTTGTTTTAAATCATTAGAGTTCCATAGTGTACAGGAAAGGGTTTTAAATCATAGCGTGCTTTGTTTTCTATGAATTGACCTACAGGGAAAAAGTAATATTTAGCCATTGGTCAGAAACAAGAACAAAAGGTTTGCAGTTGCACAAACTTTCAATCGTACGTTCTGGTTAATACTTGACTTCTCATTAGGTATTTTTTGAAATTAATTAAGTATATGTATTGTATTACGTTTATTTGGTAATCATCAAATAACATGTCTGAAATTACACATTCGTTATCTATAATGATAATTCTATCCGTTGAATTAAAATTGTAATAAAAAAGGATAAAAGAGTCGGCAAACGTAGATTACTCTATTGAAGGTTTTGTGAATGTTTTAACAAAGGCTTATACATTTTTATATAACCAAAACTGAACTTTTTCTATTCAACTGAATGTTTTACACGTAACTCTGGTAGTAAAAACATAAGTCATACCTTTGTTGGATGTTAACAAAGGTATGACTTATTTAAAATATATATTTATACATGAATTGCTCGTTTAAAGGCATCGAACTGAGCGTTCAAATACCACCAAACGGTCAAAAATTTAAATATCTTTCCAACTATTTTAGTCCATAAACTAGACGCCCATTGCTGGGACTACGGAGATGTAATATACTCCTGACAATGTGTTTGTAGAATTTCATGATAATCGTGTGAGTACTTATGGCGTGAAAGCGTTACAAATATTGTAAACAAACTCACATTTTATATTAGTAGTTCTATCACGGTAGGAAAGAAGAATGTATGTAACCAGGAATTTGTAAATTGACAACTAGCAAGACACTAAAGTTGACGTTTATTAGGTACAAAACAATTGGTAAGGAAAATCCCCTTACCTGTTAATAAGATGGAAGTCTTAACGGGAGATAACCATAGAAATGGTGTAGGGTAACTCACCCCCAAACTGAGCAAACTAATTACCCGTTTAGAGTATTTGCTTTCGTAGTGATTGCTTCGGCGCCCGAGGCGTTCGGGCGTTCGGGCCTAACTAGAACAGCGTACTATTGTTCTCACTTCTTATTTACATAGGCTGAATGAAATTTGATCATTTAATTAATTGATAAGACGTGTTAAGTATTTCAATTTGATAATGTAAGATGTAGGTAATCTAATCATTTCCCCTTCAGTAAAAGGTTCTCCGCCGCTGCTTAGCAGGCACTCAATTGAGCTATAAACATTGAATAGAAAAAATTCTACAAGCAATCATCGAATGTAACCTTTTCCCATTTATAAGTTTACTAGCGCTATCATTTTGATAATATCAGTGCATAACGTTGTAGGTTTTTTTTTGTTATTTTTAAGTTTGATTATTTATCAAATGGCCCTTGAATAAAACACGGTGCCACATATTAATTTAATCAATTAACCTAAATGAAATAGCATGAAGTTACATCAACCAATAAAAGGAGACGTAAATGAAATACTCATTTCCACATTTTCGACATTAGATTTTGCAATAAACCACCCAGTTCCCGAGCAAGAACTAATAACGGTCCCAACAGAACTATTTGCAGAAAACGTAATCCCGTTATTAATAAGTGCTTGACGTCGACCATAACCGGATAACTTCCGTCTGCGGAGGCATTCAAACCACGTGGATAGTTTTCTAGCAGGTGAGCCTCCACCCTTTTTGCACAGTCGTTGTTTTGATTAAGAGCAAGGGAGTGGGCACAAATTCCAGAAGCATGAATCAATAACCTACTGCACCCACACTTCCGTGTTTGTGTGTGGCGATATCACACCGTGTTTGTGTGTGGCATAAACAAGCTTGGCAGACGATACTTTGACGGTAGACTGTTCGCTATTTAGAAATTATGAAACCCGCTTGTTTGACGGTATCGTGGTTTGTGGGAGCTGTATCGTGGTAGGGGTGACATGATTCGTAGGGTCCGACACAATACGAAAACGTTGAATTTAATATTATAATAAGTTGATAATGTCGCAATGTCTCTTGTATTTTATACCCTGTATTTTGCATTCAAATTTATTTTATATATAATTTACCCTATTGGGTGATACTAAGCATCGTATTATCTAAAAAAGGTTTGGTTTCTGTTCCGGACATCCAATGAAATACAAGCCCAATGTATGCGAAATATAAAACCTTAATGCAAATGGGAAACCGAGAAAATTGTTGAAACCGAAGTTGATTCAGAGTTAATTGTGGAAAATACCCAAATAAAACAACAAAGATAAATGGGAAAAGGGGATTAAGATCGATGTTCTAATAATATTCAAGTTGACGTTGAAGTACCTCAGCGATGAAATTACCCATCTTGTCGCGCTTAATATGGATTGGCTGGTCTCGGTAGATGGATATATTAAATGCAAAATGCCGAATTGGTATCGTATTGCCTATAAATAATAATAATATAAACAACTTTATTGTATATGATTAAGCTACACGTAATCATATTGAAATTATATTTTTAGAAATAAAAACATAGACTTTTAAATCCCACTTAAATGAGTCTCCTGACAGATGTGAAACATGACGGCATAAGAAAGTGCCATGCCATTTGCCGTCACGTCATACGAGTCGGTTTTACTACCAAGATGTATAATATGAAAAAATACATGATATCAGTGCGTCAATTTAGGAGCTGTGAAGTCATGTACAAACACACATACAGACAAAGGCTTCAAATGTATAACACCCTCTTTGTGTTGCGTCGGGGATTTGAAATAGATAATTAACGAATGCAATCCTTAGCTGCGGAACAAACAACCCAACCAAGTTGGTGTAAGCTAATCTCTTATTTATTCTGTGACCCCGCTTTCGAAGCGTGGGTTCTCAGCTCTTCGAGAGTACTATTTAGTAAAGACACGTTTGCGATTTCCGCTTTTGTCATAATTTGACGTTGTATCGATATCTTTATCACATGGAAAAGGCTTTGTTAAGCAAGATATTTGACTTTCATCAAGTTCCCGATGGATTTACTTCTTTCGTCTGAGTAAATGACTATAACCGGGACCAGCATCTTGGAAGTGCTCAGTTGAAATTACATTAAACGGTCACACATCCAAATACTGACGGCGGAGAACTGCCTAACTCAGATGATATTATGTAAAGAACATCTGTATCGATACAAAGTGGCATTATATAAACACGTATAAATTGTATAAGCAATCCGCTTGTCCTGACCCTCGCTCAAACCTGACAAAATCGATTTACCCACTTTTGATTTGCGGTAAACGACAAACGCAGGTTTGGACATACGGTTAGCCGACATGTCAACGTCAAACTTTACCAACCCATTCATGTATGATTGGGAATTTCTGTAACTTCAATAAGTGAGGTTTTTAAACTACATGTTTAGTATGGAATAATTGAATTCATGAATATTTGTTGCCTTAGAAATTTCATAAATCACTTGCACTATCCAAACTAATCCGTACAGGAGTTACTCAAATATATATAATAAATACATTTAAACTCGTCACACAATTGTTTTATGGTGGAATTTAACTCACGACCTACAACACAGAAAACTAATATCTGAGCTGTGAGGTTAGTTAACAATATGTTTTGAAATTATTTCATATTTATATATGCCTTTTGGTTGCAATTCGTACTTAACCACCGCAGGCTCCGTATGACTGATAATATGTCTTATTGTGTTACAAATTCACGATTTTGAAAACCTCAAGAAAAAATATCTTTAAAAAAATAGACATCCTGTCTATTATTAACTCGGAACAACTAATATACTAATTTATATGTAATCCCAATATTTTTTATCAAGTCTTGGTACAGAATTTGAGCTTGTTGCAATTCCGGAATTTATATTTCAATGTATTGTTGATGGCCGCGGGGAAATGAAAAAGTAAAGAGCTTACTTAGAATACTGGAGTATCTGCCTTGTTGCTTACGTCCGTAGGTGAATCCTTTCTCGTACCCTCTGGGAGGTGCGAATGTAGCAACATAAAATACTAGTAGCACATTTGCCAAGTTCGTCCAGAAAGATAATGCCACTACACCTGGTAATCTGCCGCCAAGTAGTGGTGCATTGGCTTTGCAGTTTTCCGGTGGAATCGCAGGTGCATTACATGTATCGGGTGGCGGGTGCAACATAATGCGACTTGGAGCTTTCATACTGGTCTGGGAGGACAAAAGTCGAATTGCTGATGTTATGGGCAAAGTTATGTTATGAAACAACAAAAAACAACAAAAAAAAAATACAGTTCAGTTATTGAAATATATTGAACTGTATTTCAATAACAACAACCGTTTTCAGTTATTGAAATATATTGAACTGTATTTCAATAACAACAACCATTTAAACTATTATTCAATTCAAAAGAAATAAATCAGTCAAAAAGGCAAATAATTGAGTAAATGTGTTTTCGAACAATTATGGATCGGTAAAATAATATTTTCCAAACAAAGGTACTAAGCATAAACTCATGAACATTATCCGCCTATTCTCACTGAAATACACAATTTACGGAGAACAAGAATAAGATGAAACATTTTCTCAAATAAGTCCGTTATTATGAAAACCATTAGCCTTGTTTGGATTTGTTTGCTTAAACAAATTTGAGCTAGTTAAAATGCACGACAATGGAGGTGCGAAACCGCTCGCTGTGTTAAACAGGGTGTCCATGGAATTAAAAATTTTAACATAATATGTAGCAAATTTTGTTAATTTTCCAATAAAACAACAAGGATTTAACAAGAGGCGGCTCAGTGGCTTTGTTGGTAGTAACCCTGCCTTCGAAGCGAGTTCTGGGTTCGATTCCCGACCGGGACACACTTTGTATAGTGAGCATAAAGATGTTTTTGTTTGTCCGGTCTGTGTCTGTAATTGTTCATACCATCTACGACACAGGAAATCCTAATACATAAAAAAATGTACATCATTTGTCATCGCGTTATAATTTTTGTTTTATTACTATTGTAACAAAAATATACCAAAAATATTATGTGTTATTAATTGAACTTCATTATCTTAAAGTTACTTTATTTAAGCAAAAATAAGCTCATTACACAATGTTTGCCAGTGTTGGGAATAAAACCCGGGACTCCTCACTTCGAAGCTAACTGAGGTACGGAGCGATTAAAATGAAATTAGCTGATCATTTGAACGAGATCTCACCAGAGATTTCGTGAAGATGGGATCGAAGATATAGCACACTTGGTCTGCATAAGGTAAAATGTGGCAGTAGAATATATACTAACCAGCACTCTTTACACACACACACACACACACACACACACACAGAGAGAGACTAACATACATAGAGAAAGAGGTATACATAGAGAGAGACACGTGCATACAAACTTTCGCCTATAAAATATTAGTGTGATAAAATGCTATAATGAATCCTGTCTACATACAGAATAATCCAGGTTGCTTCAAAATGTTAGAGGCCAAAATCCTGTTTATTTCTTCTCAAACATTTAAACAAAATAAAAGGGAGGTCTCAAAACCCGAACTGAAATATGAAAGCTCGTGGACACCCTTTATGTTTTATTTCCATCACGTCCTGGGTGTTTGAAATATTCAACAGCATCGATTATCGCTTCACTTTGTACACAAATATTTTTTATTCAATTTATAAAGTGAGAGGCTGGTGACAGTTTTTAAATTTTCAAGAATGTTTTATTCTTTCATGGATATTTAAATTTCCATAGCAGTTTCAGGAATAGCTATGAGAATATTGAAGGATAAAAATATTTTTTTTACGTGAATTAATGATGGAACGAGCCGAGGGGCCATAGAGATTATTATTCATTTATATATCTGTTCCTTTCTATGAACATAGCTTTGATTATTTAAATATTATAATGTAAAAGTGGGTTCCGTACTGTTTGTTACACGATTGATGGAATAAAATAAATGAAATACAATGAGAAATGGTATATAGGTGTACCCTTTTTTACTTGGGGGAAAGCCTTCATCCGTGCTCGCCCGTCGCAATTCTTGCTAGCTAAAAACCCCCCCAGTGTCCCTCCAGGATATCCGTTGCTGGGAACGTGAACGGGCTGTACTCTTCCGCAGCCCCAATGGCGGTATGGGTTTACCCCAGGGTGTTGCAAAGATGTGTAGGTAATCGCTTACCATCAGACGGAAATAACAACAACAACAACAACAACGTTAACACACTCATACCTCTGCACTAGGATTCCCTGTGTCGCAGATGGCATGGACGAACACAGAAACACAAGACAAACACCCAAGACCCGAGAACAAACTTCATGCTCACCGCACAAAGTGTGCCCCGGCCGGGAATCGAACCCGGGACCCCTCGCTTCGAAGGCAGGGCTACTACCAACTAAGCCAAGAAGCCGTCTTAATCCTGTTAAATCCTGTTAATCCTGGAAATCCTGTTTGACTGTATGTAAAAAAGTAGGGCCTGAGATCTAAACTCGATACGTTTTATAGAGGTTCAGGATATACGTTCCAAGTGTATTATAAATAGCGTCATTACCATAAATACTGATTCGAGACTTGTTTGCCAAAATCTTGTTACGAAGGGCCGAAGGCGCGCTCGAGGCGAAAATGAGCTCGTTACCTGCATCAAACATATGGGGAAAGGGAAAAATCTCATTTTTAGCACACCCCAATGATACCTATTCGTTAAAGTACCTATCGGCAAATATATCCTCCTCATTACCATCGAGTACGTAAATCGTCTACTTGAAAATAAATTACTTGGATTGGGAATCTTAACCAGTAAATTTAATCATTTGGGTTATAAATTGTTATGCTTATTGGAGTCGCGAATCAGAGCAGATTTTAAAAAACCAAGTAGACTTTTATAAAAGAAAGATACATGAATACTGTACGCCGATCTTGAGGACATATAAGATGTACTGATGATATAAGACTGAGGCCTTGGAAAAAAAACAATAATTTGAAGTAGAAGTAGCCCATATGAATATATGTAAACACACACTCCTTACTTGATTTGAGGGTTAGGAATACATTCAATATTCAATGGATTTTTCTAGGCATATTATGTTAGCAGAGTTTCCCCAGTGTCCAGTTTTTCTGCTGCCTATAAACTAGTATTCAGGCCATACAGTTCGAAGGGAGTTGGTGTTTTACAGGATACCTCATACAAAAAAGCACACAACTGATGCAATGGCAAATTAGACATTGCTGTAATATACTTTATGAGACCCATATTGTGACCTAGTAATACCAAGTAGGGTATTCGACCGCTCCATCAAAAACATCCGCCATCCGTCAATGTAAGTTTTTTTTAATGTAACATAAGTGCCGGGACGAACTGAAGGCCCACTTGATGTTAAGTGGTTAAAAAAGAGAATAATTTGAAAATCGAAATAAAACCGAATTAAATTCTTTCATACCTTAGGGAGTCCAACTACCATTTTAAAAAAGAAACATCCACATCGCTATACTTCGGCCGAAGAAAAAAGTCACAGGAAAACAATTTATTTTTATTTTGATTTAACTACCAAACTATTGTTCCGATTAATATAAAATTTCTATGGGAATCTATGGACAAATCAGTTGATAAATTATGGAGAGAGAACAAATATAAAAAAACATCCAATCGAATGTATAACCTCCTTTGAAAGTTGGTTGACAAGAAAACAAAACTACACCGATATTTTTGATATCAGACAGCCTTTCTCAACAAGCACTTGTTTCCAAAGTGGAGTGTCAATAAGAAAAACTAATTTGTCTCCCTTTTTAGCCTATAGATCGGATGGAATGCTAAATTGAGTTTATAGTCGGGACCGGGATTCAATTGGTTCTGATGAGTGTCGAATGTCGACGTCAAGCCAATCAGGACTGAAATTGGACTTGTGTCTGTCACTGCGCGCACTTCTCAAAGGGTCGCATTTTGTAGAATATAAGGCTTTTCTATCGGACCAAATATTGCACATGTCCGGTTAATTTATCTATCGTTTATTTGTCTCTCTGTTCAACATATATTATAGGTCAAACTTCAACTTGACAAAAAAACTGCCGAAATATTTTTTATTAAGAACAAATATAAGTGTGACAAAAACATTTATAAAATGAATATTGCAGTGAATGTCCTCATCAACTGATATTAGCGCGGTATTGTTAGGTAAAAAAGAATAATTTTATTATGAGATAAAGCTTAACACAATGACAATATATCTGTGTCAAAATGGCCGCAGAGGTGAAACGAACCGTTTTGGGTCTCAACTCGGATACATTAGTAAAATTGCTATTCTTTTGCTACATATACCGCTATGTATCTCTTCTTCATCGCTGGGGAGCAAAGTTTCATTTTGAGGTTGACGAAGTTCTTTGTACTACAGATCATGATGGATGTGTAACAGGATCTGATAAATTATCTACTTCTCCTTACCTCTAATTTTATGTGACTCAAGGACAAATTCCTAAGAAGTTCCACGGTGTCGAGTGAAAAAAACATATATTTTCCTCGTGTTTTATAGCGGACGCTCTTGATCATTAAGGTACAAATGTTCATACAAAGTAAACTATAACAAAAATTGCTTCAATATTTTGAATTACTGAACTCTTAATATAATCGAATAGTAAAATTGCAAAAGAAACATTGAATTGAAAAAAATACAGTTGGTTTCTTTTAATTCAGTACGGCTAAGCAGGACTCGAGGAAGCAACCAACGTTGAATCTGAAGAAAGCTTTCAACATTAGCTACGTAAAATTTTAAGGTATAATTCATCGCCATCCCATTCAGTGATTATTGCTTACAAAATAAATGTGTTAAACCATTTCGTGATATCCATAATGCAAAACCAATTTTGTATTTATTGGGTGTGTGAATATGACTCCGCCCTTTCTCAACAGATGTCGTTTTTAGTATTGTTTACGTGTACTAATAAATGACCATACTTGTATTCGATAGTACTGAATGTCAGCTATCTAACGCATTTTATGATATTTGGTTGAAGTGTAAGCAACAATTGTTTTCACCTTTTCGAAAATGTCGGTTTTTATTCCAAATAAACGTCATTTGCGGGAAGTGTTATTACATTATTTTATTGCGAAGAAAACTGCAGCGGAAACTTATCGTTTGCTTGTGGAGATTTATGGTGAGCATGCTCCATCTAATACAACTTGCAAGGAATGGTTTCGACGATTTCAAAATAACGATTTTAGTACTGAGGATAAAGAACATGGAAAACCACCAAAAAAATTTGAAGATGCTGAATTGGAAGCATTATTGGCGGAAGATTCTTGCCAAACTCAATCAGAATTAGCTGCAGCATTAAATGTTGATCGTTCAACTGTTGCAAAGCGTTTACAAATGATGGGAATGATTCAAAAAGCCGGTTACTGGGTTCCACATGATTTAAAAGAAAGAGACATGGAACGTCGGAAAACCATTTGTGAAATGCTGCTTCAAAGACAGCAAAGAAAAGGATTTTTGCATCGGATAGTCACAGGAGACGAAAAATGGATACACTACGAAAATCCTAAACGCAAAAAAGCTTGGGTGAAACCAGGCGAACCAGGCCCATCACAGCCAAAAATAAATATTCACTGTGCCAAGGTCATGCTCTGTATTTGGTGGGATCAGAAAGGTATTGTATATTATGAGTTGCTCAAACCCTCTGAAACTATTAATGGAGAAGTTTACCGACGACAACTAATGCGTTTGAAGCGAGCCATAGAAGAAAAACGACCAGAATGGGTGAATAGACATAACAAATTAGTTCTTCAGCATGACAATGCCAAACCGCATACCGCAGAAGTCGTAAAAAGATATTTAGAGGGACAGGACTGGGAAGTGTTACCCCACCCGCCATATTCACCAGACATAGCTCCTTCGGATTACCACCTATTCCGGACGATGCAGACAGACCTTACTGGAGAAAAGTTTACTTCATGTGAAAGTATCAAAATTTGGATTGACAACTGGATAAGCTCAAAAGACCAGGACTTCTTCCAGCAAGGAATACGAAAACTACCTGAACGATGGGCGAAGGTTGTAGCTGCAGATGGAGCATACTTTCAATAATTTTTTTTTTTAATTTTGTAAGCGAACAAATGTGTTTTATTTTGACAAAAAGGGGCGGAGTCATATTCACACACCCAATAGCTTAAAATGTAATTTGAAGCGCGTTCATAATTGGATTCCGGTATCATCGGATCATCTTGTAACAACTAAAATATCAATAGCGGACCCTATGAATCTTAATGACTCGCGATAAGTTTCAAATCGATGGCTTTTATCGATTTGATTTAAACGAAAGTGAAATGTCCCTACTTTCAAAGTCTAAAATAATTGCGTATTCGTTCATCGTGGCAACTTTTGTGATTGTTTCACTGTCTGAGAGAAAATAATAAAAAAATCATTGACATTTTTTATATATAAAGTTCACCAAACCTTTTATGGTGTTTCAAAAGTTTATTTGCAAAAAATCAAGATAAGACTCGCTGTATTAAGTAGATAATTTGTATTGTTTTTAAAAGTATATTTTTAATATTAGAAATATTAACAGAATTCCATTTCCTTTACAAAGTTACAAGAAACAAGTGTGTGTAAAATTCAGACAAATTGAATGAAATCACCAAACACATTTTATTTGTCGTTTCCCAAATCTCTTGGCAGAGGGTATCCAAACATTAACGGTATTGGGGAAAACAAAAACATGTGGCTACAGAAAAGCTCGTGATCAGCATTCAAATAAGGATTCTCCGTGCGAGGAGTCTAACGGCAGCAAATAACTAAATGGTGTGGAACTCATTGGAAATTTGCACTTGCTCTACGGGATTGTTGGCTGTCCTTTTGTTTTATTTGCTGTTTGTACCGCAAAGCTCGTATCAAAGTTTTATACGTTGCAAGCTAGCGAGCGAGTCACTTGAATTAGATACTATGTTCACAATGGCACTTGCACAAGAATGTTTGCTGGCTGTTGTATTTTTATCGGTGGACGTAAAATTATTGAATTTAAAGAGAAACATGCAAGTTTTATTTCATTTGCACAATCCAAGTTTTTTCTTCTTTCAACTGAGTAAGAAAACTTGGGTAAGAAAAGCATGGTTTATCGACTAGGAAACCTAAATAAAATAATAAACAGCCGTGGTTTTAACAAATTAGTGAGACAAATTATTGAGGTAGTTTGCAACAACCGACCACTGTATCATTGGAACAATGATATAACATGAGATGAGGATTATTTTTGTGTTGTATTTCATAAAAAGGAGCCTAGAGGTCAGCCTCGAATAATTGTAACACAACAATGACTAATTCAGACACTTCAAGACCCCCTAACTTCCAACAATACATACAAAAAGATTTTTATTTTGGTCGACAATTTGAACTTAAGCTTTTCTAGCCGCCCCCCACGTAATATCCAAAATTTGGCTTTCTCGGTTCATTTTCATTTCCAAATGTATATAATGACTGGACTAAATACATGTCGAAACACTCGACATTTAAAGCATTTTTGACGGAAATAATTACAAACAAGTTACCGTTCAGAAAAACAATAGAATAACAAGCAAATTAATGGAAATGTAACCCCATGCATACAGGGTCACAATTCACAGGTTATTTGGTGTGTGAGAGGGCAAAGGTCTCATGACCTTACAACTGGAGCGAGGCCAGACGTGACCATCGTACCAACTAGCACTACCCTCTAAGTGTTATCAGCTGCCGGTATAAATATTAAAAGTTGTAAGTAACGTGTTGAAAAATGTTTGTTAGTTTTCGTAAGGGGTCAGGTATTGTATAATGTAGGTGAACTGTAATTTTATTTTACGAATATAATCAATGTAACAAGCAGTTCTCGCTTTATTTTAAGGGCATTTTGTATTGGACCATTTTATGTGCTGCTTTTAAGTTCCATTACCTAGGAGTTAAAAGTCATCGTGAAAAAAAAAAAATTGTGGTGTATAGTACAATACAATAAAGAGTTTTCTATCTAGCCCCAAGGTAAAAGCCTAACTTGTGCTGGGAACATAACTGATACTTAATACTATTTTTGTAGGTATATAATATGTATTGTATAATATATACTGTATACAAATAATGTATATTGTCTTTCCTCCCAGGATTACCAAAAGTTAATTCACACCCTAGATTGTATTATATAAGATTAGTCGCGTATGTTGTGTAAATGAATAAATAAATTTTGACACCCAGACACAGAACACACATTTATGGTCGTCACACATATGCATGACCTGAGTGGGAATCAAACCTACAAACCTATAGCTCGGAAGGCAGAGCTACTACAAACTGAACTATGAGGCCAATCAATAGATAATTATTCAGAAAAATTTAATTCTGGTATAAAAATTCCTAAATATACAATATATTATGTATAATTTCATTTCACCACAATTGTACTACACAAAGTTCGCTCTTTATGAGACTGAAAACAAAATTGTGTGAGTCGCATCTTGCGCTGCAAATGTAATAAACTTCGACAAGATATTAAGTTGACATTAAGTTTCGTTAGTTGGAAGCTAATTATAGAGTGGAAATATTGAGAATATATAGCGAGATTTCAAAAATAGTGTTATACATTAACTTGGTTAGATAGTTGAGCCAAGTTAAAATCAAAATTCATACTAATTCATACTATTATTGCAAAAGTTTGTCTGTATGTATTTGTTACTCACCTGTTGTTGTTACTATACTCTAATGTTAGGAAGGTAGCTCATACCCTGGATTAACACATACTTTTTTTATAAAAGAGATGTATTTTTTTACTGATATTCAAAAAATACAAATAATGTTTTTTTCCCCATCGTCTTAGGTTGACCGTAGTTTTAATCTTTATTAAGACCGAGGGGTAGATGCACCCCTTGGTGTTACTAACGTGTATATATTTTACTAGTTCAATCAGTCTAAATTTTTTTTTTTTTTGTATGCTAATATTTATGATAATTCGACAGACGTTTTAGAATTATAATAGTAATAGGGATATCCTAAGTGTCCTAACGTTACGGTACCTCATAATATAGTTATTCAAAAGACTAACAATTAATTACTACGCATTAATTACTAATTAATACGCACGCATATTGAAGCTATTGATTCCAGTAATAATGTATAACACTCACCAGCTACACAAGCCGTAAAGCAATCTCCGTAATCTGACAAAAGACGTGAAACGTGCGGAAATGACGGATGCAAACGATTTATAAAGGGCCATTTAGGTGGAGACAGTTTAACGGACGTTTAGTGGCGAGAAATCATATGCTACTATCGCAAGCAATAATTGCCATGAGTTGTCGTATGGTATGAATGAATAATCCGTATTGTACAACTCTATAGAAATATTATTATACCCTCGATCATATACACAATAACAAAACGCGCAAAAACGGTTACAGGAGGCCTTATCGCTAATAGCGATCAGCGAAATGCTTACATACATTTAAAAAAAATTAAATCTCTCCCATCATTTTATCACAAAATATTCGCATGTAACTTATCGCCTGCTGTAAACACTTGCATACTCTCCCTTATGTCCTTAGTAAGAAGATTCTTGCTTACGAACTCTTGGTTTGTATTGTAGTTTTTGTCATTTCCAATATTCAGTAGTATTTAAATATTCCTAAATTGATGGCCCATTCACAAAGCAATTATTTACTAAACTCACTATGATTGGTGGAAAAATGGTGAAGCCGTTTCGAAGGTCTGTAGTCCCGATTACTTGTTTTTAAGTCATTTTTGGGATATTTTGTATTAACTTCTAAATCTTCGAAATTTTTTAACACACAGAGACAGCCATCAACTTGTTAAAACTACCTCTGCACTAAGATTCCTCAGTGTTGAGTCTCAGATGACATAGACACTCACAATTACGCAACAAAAACATCCCACACCTGAGAAAAAGCTTGCTCCGGGCGCGAAACAAGACCCGGGCCTCTTGAAGGCGAGATTACTACAAGATCTTAGTCTGGGACTAAAAATCTAATTGTATTACCCTGTGGAAAAGCGCGATCAGCATTTTAGAGGGCTCATAAGCATAAAAGGGTGTTCGCAAGGTTCCGAGAGTACTCAAGTATTCTTATCACAGCAGGTTAATAAAATATTCAGAGATCGAGTAACCCTTAAATTTCGCGAATAACACCTTTTATGCGGAATGAGACGGGATGATTTGTAGCCAAATATTTATTTTGTAATCGTAGATTTTGTTGGTATTTTGTGACATTTATTGAGGAAAATGTTTTGGATACATAATTAAATTGAAATGACTTTACGTTGCTGACTTTATATGCAACAGACATCGCAGATTAAATTATCGTAGCGGGACAAATATTCTGTCTGCAAATATATTTTTTCCTTGGTATTGCTCTTTTGAGGGTTTCATAACATTAAATAATCCTTAAATTAGCAATAAGTTAGGGTACGATTGGTACTTAGTATTGTAGTCCTAGAGTAAACTATAGATTAAGCAAAAATAAACCTTCACCATTTTTCCCGCCAAGCAGTAGTGCACTCGCATGCCATAAAGACGGGCGCAAGATGAGAATTTTCCCACATTTTAGTATTTGTTGTAATTATACAATTCTAAATTGGGTGAGCTATCTGTTTATACCGCACCAATATCCAAATTCATTTCAAATTTTATCTTGAATTACAAGCAAGTCACAATTTAGTCATAAAATCGCTTTCTCATACACTCTTTGTTTAATATTGTTATGAAGCCAGTAAAATATTTTACGACGACATTTTATGACGTGAAACACTGTAAGTGGCTTCATGTAAGCGTATATTGCAAAATAACATAATATCGTGTGCATTTAAGCTAAAGAAATTCGTCTTTTCGGCTCGTAGAAGATTTGCAGGTGCCATTTTGTTTTTGTACGACAACCTAAAATAAACACTAGTTATGACTCACCGAACAGGTGATTTGCACCTGATTGAAACCCAATCTAAATACTTATAATAATAAAATTGTAAATAGACTTATAGCCGATTTCCTGTCCAATTTCGCATTTTTTTTATTATACGTGTGTTCCCCTTTATTCTGATCCCAGAATCCGTCAATAGACTTATAAGCAATGGATAACTCCAATTCTTGACAGTAAATTTTGGCTAGCAAAGATATAATTATTTTATTATCTTCCGGTTTTTGTGAGTTTCAAACAGTTTAGTTTCCGCAACACTCAAAGTATTGTATTATTAAAAACAAAGAAACATGAAAAAAAAGCATAAGTAAAACGTAAAATGGCGGAGAAACTGCGCACAGTAACAGTCACTAAAAATCTATTTGAATGTTATGTAAAGATTTTATGAAAATGGAAAAAAAATCAGATGCCGTTTTACTTTAATTGATGCGATTTATTATATTTTTTTCTTCACTTCATGCGTATACTGAGTTCACACGCACGAAGTGAAGAAGAATTTAAAAAAGTGTCTTCACTTAATCATTTTCAATTTGTCGCCCTTAAATAAAAGCCTCATGTGACCGTCAAATTTTGGACGTCACTATTAAAACAGCACATCTCGAATAGCAAATACTACACTAAAAATTTATCAAACCAATCCGCAGGATACTCGAATCATCAAATAACATATGAGATCGAGCCTTATATAATATAATATCCTTACTATTTATTTCACTGTGTACACAGTTGCAGCAGGCTATGAGATACTTGCGAATCTCATATGATATAATCATCGCATGGTAACATTTATACATATACTCTAATTGAATGGACGCAACAAAGATAGCAGCAGATACATTAATAATTAGAAACCAGATACCTAAAGATTCAATAAACGTGCGGTTTCAACGACGAAGCAACCACATCTCAATAACCTGTGACAAGGCTCTCGGCTACACCTTTGTGGTGTTCGCGAATACTCCTGTTTGATCCCTAAACACACGAACGTGGGAGTTGGTTTTAAACAATCAGAAGTCGAGCGGATTGATTGAGTCGCACCTTAATTAAAATGCTTCACTCATGCGTACTAGCAATATCGGATCGTTTGCTTCAATTTCAAACTTTATCATCCATTGCCAACATATCCAATTCCCGAACTGGTTCTACGAGTACTTTTGAATAAAAACCTGAAGAGAGTGCTTTTTAACCGTGTTTTCCAAAGCGAGTCGAACGGTCGTTCTGAACCATACTTAACCGTCGTAAAGACTAGTCTCGCTACGGTGCGACCTCTTTTTGGCATGAAAGGTATTTTTTTAATAACTGTCCTGTATATGGAGCTTCGAATTATTTAAATTTATAATAATACTGTAAAGGATCCAATTCTGTACATTGAAGATATGTTGATTTTTTTTTATCGGTACTGAAGACAAAAAAACTGTATTTTTTTGTCATCAGTATTGTTTTTTCTATTTGGTTTCTTCTGTATTGCAGAGGAAGTTTACGTTGAATTAGTTGTAGGTACATTAGTTGGTTTAATTTATATTGTAAAATTGTTAGTCGTATTTTTTAATAGCTGTGGTAATAAATTTATCATTAAAAAACACAAAAGCAATGGCAAACACCATTATTTTTTTTATACGTATTTTTTATTCTTAATGGTAATAGTGAGTCTACAGGGATGGCAATCGCCAACGAAGTTGCGGATACACCTATTATTTAAATAAAAGCATATTCAGATAGCTATCTAAAGATTATTATATTTAGCGTACCTTGATATATTTCCTCAGTATTCACATTTCCCGGAATACGTAAATATTACGCGACATCCCATATTTTACTGAATATTGGCAAATGGTATTACAAAGCCTAATACCACCTACAAATTCCAAAGGTAATGCAAGTTAAATTATGCGTCTATAAAATATTATCAAGGTATTAAAGAGTAATAAAGGTACCCGCCAAAATGTTTGACTTTAGAACATGCTATTTTTGATTAAAACGTCCTTTTTATTTATTGTAACCATTGAATTTGATACCTATTGAATAATTTATTTATTGAATAATTTACCTATTGAATAATGTATTATTTGTCCTTTAAACTCCACGTTAAATAGATTTCGAAGTGTGGAATAACAAGAATGGATAAAGTGACTAACAAGTATATACAAGTTAGTTTGAAAGTAGCACCAGTGACAGAAAAAAATAAAGGGAATCGTTTAGGTTAGTGTTTATGGACATGTAATGAGGAGAGATGAAAAGCATGTAACAAAAAGGGAGACCAAATCAAAGATTAAAGATTGTATAAGAGTCTGATAGAGGAGTGTGGAAGAGAAAAACATGGTATGTCAACCCCAAATAAAATAGGACGAGTAACAATATGATGGTGTCTTTTAAGCTGTCTACTTTGTTTCATTCGTAAGTTTTCCAATTCTAAGATGACCTCAATAATACATTATTTTATTAGTAAGTAAGTAAGGCCTATACGGGATTACTATGAATATAACAGCTAAGTCGAGTTTTATCCTTTTTCATTTCAAATTATTTTATAGACAATGGTAGGAACAGATAAATAAACTATAACGCTTATTATTTATTTCACGTAAACATCAGAATATCATCAGTAAACAGAGGTAAATTGCTATAGACAGTGAGATGCTTGCTTAGAATATTGAACTTAATTGTCTGATATTTGCTGTAAGGTAATTATACCAGGAAATTGATGCATACATTCATGCAAGTCCAGAACAGGTCGAGCACACAGACAATTTATGTAAGGAATGTTACAGGCGAAGTGTTGGATTTGGAATATATTAACATGTCTAGTAAAATAAAACGTTAAAACTAAAATCAAACAATGTTTTTGTATCTTCACAGTAAAAGTGGGTGTGTTTTAAAAACAACACAGTTTTTTTTTATATAGAGATCGAATTTTGATAAGCTTATAGTGCCGAATCTGGTGCTGTTTACTCTAGTTTTTAGCTATAGTCTAATGTAGACTTGACTGAATGTTATTAATATGAATGTTATGTCAAAATCGGAATTGTTCTTAAATGCCTGTTTGAATCACAATACTGCAACATTAATAAGGTTTGTCGAAGCAATACATGCTATTGCTGCTTCACAAACGCCAACCACTTGCTCGTCATTACATGACAATAGTTTGAGGGATTGGCATCATTGTTTTAGGCTCTAGTTGCAAATACACTATGTATAAGTTAAGGTATAGGTTGTCCCTTATAGGTCATCTATGTATGGACTACGAATAATTACTCCCCCATGTTTCAAAAGTTATGTATTCAATATCTGAAAGTAGTACGCATACTATACGCAACTCAAACGCATTTGGTGGATCTCATCCATTATTCAATAGACTAATTAACTATATTTTAAACTCACCGCCAGCAGCAATGGAAATTTTGTTTAAATCTGAAACAAAAACACAACGTTAAAATCGGTGACCTGAAAACTACCGCAAGCTACACAATTCAGAGTGTCTGGTAATCTGTATAAGCCTAATGTTCCCACTGTACACCGGACTACTCGATACGAGATTGAATGTGCTTTGATCTGAACAGAAGCTCAATTAAAAATGGTAGATGTCATATGTCTTCGAATTTTCCGTTACACGACATGCCGGTGTACTCATAGTGGTTTCATTCTACATCTTGAGAACATAAATTTTTAGTAAACACCTTATTTTTAATCGTGTAGATTTGAACCAATGAGCTTCAAATGAAAAGTTGGCATCTGTAATTTGGGCCACCACGTCATAATGGTCCGGATACGGACTAGCGATAATCTAGATAAATATACAATATAATACTAAAACGGAAAAAAACCCGAAAACAAAACTATATCAAAATTTATTTAATAGTAGTATTCTAAACAATAAGAAACGTAAATTTTGTGCTTATTTTAAAAGATGCTGCAATTTCTAAGTTTATGCTTATTTTGTTGTAGAAGAATCAAACCACTCCTTTTTCTCGAATGGGTTTTCACATTACGGGTTTGTTATTTACTTTACTACCATGCGTGTACTACTTAACTCCATTGTTATCCTGCGAAATAGGCTAACACAAGTACTATAATTATTGCTAGTGCTTGTCTGGACACTCTGTATAAGACTACCATATACTTATCATGTCGTAAATGTGAGTAGGTAACAGTTTATTGACCCTAAAGGCATGTTATCGTTACATTTGCATGAGACTGAGGGACTAGGGTTGCCACGTAATTTGATGGTTACTCACCCATAGCTCCCGAATTAAAAAAATAAAAATACATGATTATTTTTCACACAACGCTATCCAGCCTCAATTTTACGATAACTTTTACTGTGGGAATGGAATAGGTACCTCTATATAGTATTTTTATTTGTACATAATTACATATTATTTATTCTCTTCGTAGACCGTGACGTATTCTTGGTGACCACGATGATGAGATCACCACCACTTATATGGAGGTTCTTGTCATCTAGCCAGGAAATAGCAAACACTGTACTTTTGCACCGACTCCAACAACGAGTATTTCCTCAAATGTCCCGATTAGCAGCGATACAAGCTTAACCCATACCTAAGTAGTGCCCTCTGGTCGTTTTTTTATTAATAGTTTATAAGCAGGCCGAGAGCTTTTCGCTATCTCTAAAAGCCTGCGTAAAGTTGTGAAAGCCATCTGCAGTCAAAAACGTATATTCTAGTCAAAAAAAGATGACCTAAATTCCCCAAATACACTTAATTGACAAATTTTATTGTATTTCACGAAAATTTATAATTTTAAAATGAGAAATGACAGGTGGCAGCCCTCGGAAGAAGAGCAAGACTTCTTGGCACTAACCCTTCTTTTTTACGAGCAAGATGTGCCTATACACTCCAGGCGAACCCTATTTTTGTAAGGGATCATATTTTTCCTTTTACATGAAGGTATCAATCAAATTCAATTATAATAATTAATTTGTTACTATTTTAAGCTTTGGCATCAAATAAAATAATACACATGAAAGAGACAACAATACTTTTAATCAATCCTTTTTCTATAACAATTCATTACTAACACTATGTATATACGAGTATATATATAATATATTAATATATTCACACTAACACCGTCACACAGCCAAAGGTATTTTTGCCTTTGAATACAATATAAACTTGATTTGTGACAGTCTACAGCCAGTCAAAGTATCGGAAGAAGACAACCAGAACAAGAACTTCTGTAACTCAATACAGCCAAAATCTTAATTTTTAAGAAATCCAATTATCACTCTTCTCGAACAATAATCCTCGTTTCAATGTTAATAAATGAATTAATTAAACACTCCGAAAAGATGTAATGAAGTAAACAATGGACGTTTTTGTAAAGCTTCTCTTGATCTTGATTAGAACCTGACTTCTTATTTAAATTAGGTAGATGGGATTCCAAAAAAAACCTTCTTTTCGTTATGAAATTGTCTCAATATAGAAGTTTGCGAAACTGAAGATTTTATTAGATTCATCCAAAAGTTAACTGTATTAGTATTATTGAGTTTCAAGAAAATAGGGGACTAAGCGAATGGCGGTTAGGTACTCAAATGATAAATACCTACTCATAATTTATGCATAAACCGTCTCGGAAGTGGCTTGTTTTTCTGCTAGCCGGGCATCTTTGAAAACTGTTGAAGGCAATTGTTTTTTATCAAGGACTTTGAAATAAGTTACAAAGCTTGTGAAGACAAAATCTTGCAATATCGTTCTTGTACTGCAACTGAGCAATAAGCGCTTTTGAGAACATTAATTTTATAAGTCAATCAAATGCTTTTTATTTTCGAAAGGTCTTAAGATATTGACTTAATAAATAGAGTATATATGTAACCCTGATAGGATGTAGCATCATAGATAGCGTCTTTGTTTCAAGAAATTTTAAACTTATATGGTTTTGTATCAAAAACGCGTTTAAAACATCAAAAAACTCCAAATCACACCACTTTTACAAGATAAATGAGTTTGTAAAATCCTGATTACGGAGCGTGAAATATTGAGTCCATTTAGTGAAAAAGCGCGCCGTCTCTTGAATGCAGAAAAACTTCCAGTTGATTGCATCCGTAAGTTGGTTTGTTATTTATTCACTGTGGAAGAATATTCGAGCAAACGGAATCGTGAATGACATGCTAATTCGGGGTATCGTGCGACGAGTGAATAAACTGAAGAGCTTTAATTCGTCTACTCACTTATCTGAGTATTGTAGAATAGGTGAGGGCGTGAGTGTAAGAGCGAGTACCAATGTCATCAAAGCAGATTTTTTTTCTTTTTTATATGTACTTAGTTGTCGGTACGAGCTTAAGGCCGGGCCCACCTTTTGTTAAGTGGTTACCTCCGCTCATGACAAAAACAATACGATTTAGGTCTTGGCGGCAGATTACCAGGCGTGGAGCTAGTACTTTCCGGGTGAGCATTGCACAAATTCTACTTCTACTTTTTGTTTGTTGCTTCTTTACCACCATCTAGGGGGACTTTGAGGGTATTCATCTCAAAAAATATATTACAGAACTAAATAATTGTTTGTAAACTGTGCCCATTTTTACCGCAAAATTGCACGGTACCCGTGCTTTTGTTAAAATTGTTACGTCGAAGAATTAACGCTATAATATATAATTTTATGCGATAAAAAATGCTAATTTAATTTTAACCCATTGATAACGCGATATTTTCAATCTCGAGAACATTATAACTTTGAAATAGCACTCTCAAATGTAAATATACGGTTACTCGTTGTTAGCAAAACGTTCGAACTTGTACAGGACCGTAATACAAATTTACGAGTTATTACTGCTGGGAATTGAACATTGTCATCCGAACGAAGTGCTACTGTGCACATATCCAATACCTACAGAACAGTATTATTAATAAACCGGCCAAGTGTGATTTGAACTCGTAAACCGAGGGTTCCATAGCACCAATTATAATGGACACACAACCTTGATACACGTCTTTGAAAATTTCAGCCGGCTATCTAATACGGTTCAAAGACAGACATATATTAAAGGCTAAGTACATATGCTATGTAGTAGACCTGCTTTAGATGCAGGGGTCCTGGATTCGATTCCTGGCCGGGACACACTTTGTATGTTGCGAATTTATATTTTCTGTCAGTTTATAGTGAATTTTATTGTTTATGGATTTATTTGAATGTCCGAAATAAAAACTATTCTATTCTATTGTAAACGACAAACTACAACTTAGTTAATCTATCGCTAATATGATAAAAGTGAAAAAGGCTAAAATTAATTTAAATATCCCGTATATAATATAAATGAAACAACTGCTTCCAACCAAACACTGTAAAGGTCGGTCGTAGCCAATAAAATAGCGGTAACCCAAAAAACCTCTAGGGTCAACCCATCTGATTATTATGTTATATTTTATTAAATAGAAATGTGGGGGCTTCTTGGTAAGGGAATTTTATGGTTCCAAACGCAAAAGGTAAAGGAGATCCTTAAATTAAATCTTCAACGTCTGTCTGCCTTAAAAATATGTATCTTTTGAAACATAGTCCTTATCAGACTGAAATATGTATACTTATGAAGAAAACCTAATAAATTAACACATAATATTTTATATAATATTAGGGTTTTTCTCGCTTATTCCTCCCATGGAGGGTCGGATAGGGTTTGACCAAGCCCTGAACTTGGTTCTAAAAACGCATGATCTCGTTGGTACTTATTTAGTTGAAAAAAAAAAGGAAATTAGTGTTTCCGAGTAATTTTTAAGAATTTAACGAAAATAAAGATTTTTGACTTTGACTTTGACTTTACCTTCGATATGCGTGTACAAATGAATCACAAGCCGGTTTTCTTTATCAAAGCAGATTCGATACCTCGACAGTTACATACGAGTAAGTTGTATCGTTGTTATTTTTTAAAATTTTACTTCTAATCAAGCTATATTAAAAAACTGCTTAGGCACAAACATATTTCATGTAAGTATTATAAAAGCCATAAAAAATTAAAGGCTTCCAATCATAAATCGCGAATGGGTAGCAATCGAAACAGCGGTCATTATTACAGCGATTACAAACGCAATCCTTTTAAAAATGGAAAAAGTGTGTTCCATTTGTACGCAGTGGACGACTCATCTAATATTGATGATACGTACGCTTTCTCGCCAGCGGGACATGTGGCTGCCTCTTGACCGTAATGTACCTGTGCATACGCCAGGTCAACACTCCGACCAGAGCTCTACTCAGAAACGATTTTGCTGTATATATTTTAGCTCACAACTCCGGGACTAGACTATCCATGTATATTGTACAAATAGAAGTTCATTTTACGATTTATAAAAAATCCCGACTTGGTGTAATGATAATGAACTGATGATCTTCAAAAGGCTGAACAAATCTTCATTAATCATAGCTAAGCCCACCTTTATCAAAAAACGCATCAAAATTGGTCCATTCGGGAGCTACGATTCACAAACAGATACACAGATACATACTACAAACTTATTAATCTGTATATTGAAGATATTTTGAATTTTGTTTTTGTAGATCGCTCTATTGTAGTACTGAAAAACTTTTTTTTTCTTTTTGTCTGTCTATCTGTGTATCTGTCTGTATCTTAAGCCACGCATCACGCCGAAACTAATGAATGAATTTAAATGAAACATGAAACTGTGTGGTAGGACACTGGATACTTCTAGTCCTGAAATTCAGCACGGTTCCCTTGAGAGAGGATAAAAGTTAAAATGTGTTTTTTGTTGTAATTCACTAACGCGTGGTCCGATTCCATGAATTCTTTTTTTGTAAGAAAGGAGGTACTTTAAAAATTGTGCCGTAAATATTTCAAGGTCATCAGATTTATTGTTCAGAAGTTACAGTATTAAGTAGTACCTATTAAGTCCAAATAACTTGAACCCTGGAATGTACAAGAAACTTTGAATGTACAGCTCATCATAAGCTGGCGTTTGTACATTATCTTACAGATTTAATAGATGGATCTATTGTTAAAGTCAAACTACTTCAAAGGAGTCAGATATTGCCAAATTTCAACATTTCTTGAAAATATAAACAGGATTATTAAAAAAACTTGTATATTTCTGTATTTTAAGGAAAATATTTTTTTTCTGGAGTACAATTTTCTTTTCAAGTTGTAGTTACTATTTTTTTTGCGTTGAATTAGTTGAAGGCTCATTAGTTGCTTTGACTTTTGTTGTAAATAAATAAGCTTACCATTAAAAACACATAAAACGTATATATTCGTTACACTAATTTTTATACCGGATGGGAATTGAATCCATGACCAACAGGGCAAACGGTAAAACTACCAACTGAACTATGAAATATTGAAATACCTATTCATACATACAGACGACTCCGTTTCGTTAATCAAAAAGATTTTACTCACGTATACAGGTAAATACTACAAACCTTTTAGCATTGTTCGCATATGATTTTTTCCACGAAATTTGCAATAGTAAAATTTTATGGCTAGCCTGAATACCGTGGTGAAAAATGCATATTAAATTTTTTACCTCGAAAGAACAATGTATTCATTAAAATTACACGCAACATGATATATTTTTTTACTTTTGTTGTGCAATCATGAATTTATCTGTTTTTCTTTTAATCTAGATCAATATTTACCTCTAGCGCCAAATAATATTGAGTTAGTAATCTAATTAACAAATAAATAATTCATCATCGCACTGGCACGTCCCTAACCCAAATCTAATCATTACATATCAATAAATATTATTTATTAGAGATACTCAATAGAATAATTAACTACTTTACACCATTTTTAAAGACCTCTCGCAGAGGAATATCTGTGGTTATAAAGTTTAACTATGCCGGTAATATTTAGTATTAATTATATAGTAGAAATATTTCATATAAATATGAACTTTATATAAATATGTTAAAATTTAAACAACTATTATTTTGTTAATGCGATAAATAAACCGGAGGAAACGGCCTTGGTGTCTTCCCAGCGGGTCAGTTAAAATCAATCACAACGTCAAACGGCAACACTCTTTATTGAAAATAAGTATACTAGATACATCATAACAAATTTTCAAACTTCACAGTAACACTCCCTGAATGACCGACAAAGCCAGATCGTACTTGCGACCTGGGACGTCCTCCTAAATTATTATTGTGTATCGGAGCCGCCGTACGCACGGCGCAATGTACAGCGAACATGGCATACAACACGCCATATGACAACCTCGTGAATAACGCAATGGATAACAAATGTTCGAACTCTTAAAATGCGCCATGTATATGTGAACTCGTAGTTATGTCACAGAGTTTGAACAGTCAGACAGTCGTTTGTCAAATTTTCAGGACGGAAGATTCAAAGAGGTACTACCACTATACTCGCACTCGAGCAGTTGTGCACTCGCATTTCTGTTTTAGTTTAAGTGTTAGTGAATTTAAGTAACAGTAAAATTTAAAATTTACCCGGAGCTGCCTGAATTGTTCCGGTGGGGTCCCGTTAAAATGACAGGCGCATGATGTTTTGTCCCTGTATCAAAGGGACGAGCGCAACGCAATGCAATTCTTAGGTTTAGGTCTGATCAAGACCTGAATCATATGCTCACATCATCTGGGCACTGATTTTATCTTCATGTATCGAATGGGCGTGATAAGCTATGGCGTGGCTTTTCCTTTACCTTTAGAAAGAACTCAAGTCGCATTGTATTCGCAGGCAATGGAATATCCATTGCTAAATATCAGGAAGTCATCTAGTTGCCATCAAAAGTACCTACTGTAGCTTTTTTTGCAGTAGGTAAGTAGATTTTAATGCCGGGTGCTTCAAAGAAGTTAAAGTTGAAAGAATTAAGTGTTTTGTCTTTCTTCTCTTTTGACTTTGACTGGTAGATAGTTGATGTTCTAAGGAGTGTTATAGTTTTTATTTATGAAAAAGAATTATGAAAAATTATTTATGCAAAAAAAAAGATTTCCACGCGGACGAATTCACGAACAACTAGTAAGTGAATATACAGTGACAGGACCAGAAAATGAATCTAGTCGGTCCGTGAAGCGTATACCATCTTGAAATGAGATTTATAATATATATTAGAAAATAAAATTCACAGCAGTTGTAACGCTGTTGCAGTGCCGTTAGAAACGGTACAAATATTTTCCTTTGAATGTTTCTGAGAAATACACGCTTCAGAAACTAGATCATTTTACCCTGACTACAAGTTTATTATGGCTATTTATAACATACTTATAACATCGCATAACATAATTTATAATCAGATATGTTTCCTGCATTTAATTTACTAGTCTTGGATGACATGAAGACCTTTTAGTTGTTTATAAAATTAACTAGTTTCTGCCAGTATGATATGTCCTATTATCACATTAATATTATAAAGGCGAAAGTGTGTCTGTGTGTGTATGTTTGTTACTCCTTCACGCTCAAATGGCTCAACAGCTTTGGATGAAATTTGTTACCAGGATAGCTTATGTCCTGGTTTGACACATAGACTTTTGATTCCGGAAAACCGCGACTAACACAGTTATAGTTTTTTTCTTATGTAACCAAAGTGACGGGACCTTCTGACCTCCGCCCATAAAAGAGAAATACGACTTAGAGCTTACCCGACTACAACATTAGAAGACCCAAGTCTTTACCATACCCCGTAAAGGTATTTATTCACCTACGGATACAAGCAACTGGATCCTTAAAATAGTGCTTATAATTAGGTTAATACGATAGAGCTGTGTATGAAATAATACTTATGTATTAAATAAAAATATTATACATTGCTTTTTTTGAGTGAAAACCTTGACTTATCGAAGTTTTTTTTTAATTCTCAGTATAAAACTTCGACGTAAAAAAAGTAAAACAATCATTCAATAGCACTTCATAATACGGCGAAATTTTATGCTCTCCCATTTTAGACAGTCAATATGACATTGATTTTCTATAATAGTGTATAATTAAAGGTGACAAACTTAATAGAAGTACTCATTGATTACAAACTTAATCAATGAGTAATTATGATAATAAATAATAATAATAAATACTGTTAAAAGTACTGGTAAATAAAACATAATGATCTCGATAGTATGAGATCGTTAAGACTTTCTTGTCTCATTATCGGGAACGAAATAAAAATAAAATGCGGTGTGGTGAGCGCCGCAAAACACTCTATCCAATGATGCGTCACTTTCCGTTGGTGCAAAAGGCTGCACAGACGGAAAACGGGTGCCTGCAGAATTTTCCTATCCATATTTGATCGGATTTATTCGACAACACTTACTCGATCCACAAACTGGTGAGGTGGTATCGAGAAATTCCTTTTTCTGGCTCGCTGTTTATTGGTTGCTGAATATCTAGCTTTTCAAGTGAAGTGATAAAATATGGTGAGAACACTTTCAGCGTTCCTTTAAGTTCAAATATAATAATATGGATTTAATGATAAAACATACCATTTAAGTACCAAAGTAGTATAAAAGTGTTAATTATGCAATATCTAGATGAAGTCTTCCATGTTTTTGCTAACAATATAATAAAAATATTGTTTACTAGAAATATATCTTACAATTGTAACAACAAACAGTAAATAGAGACATCTCTGATTTTAAAATCAAATTAAATCTTCAGTATGTTAAAGTGCATGCACGTAAGATACTAATATTCAGAATAATATAGTTTCCTCACTCGAGTGAACTGCACTAAACCAATTGAGTGTTGCAGTAAGGCAAGTAGCTGTAACTAATGTAAACAACTTGATACCTTCCGAGATCCTGAGAGTTTGGAGTTACTGAGTTTCACATCACTTCATTTTAGTAACAATTTGGCTAACTTTCTATGTGAAGAAACAATGGCATAAACATGTTTGACCGAAACACGAGCAATTGTAAGTTCTCTTAACCTTCCAGGATTTATTTATACCTCTATTTAATATCAATAATTATAGTTTGTTTCTCAAATATAAATACACCTGCCTTACGACTTGTCTGTATAAAAAAGTTTGAGTAATGATCGTAAAAACCAAGTAACAGCTGACAGTTTTCTTCTCATAAACTAGCAGTAGAACTAGGAGCAGTAATCATCCGGGGAATTTCTGCCACCATACTTCAAATACCTGACTCCCTGACTACCGCCTGGCAATAGTCAAATTGGCGTGTTCCAGTTTGAAGAGTGATGCCGGTGAATTTACAGGCACATGAGACGAGATCTTTAAGATCTTACTGCGGGTAAGAGTATATTGAGTACGTATGATAAAGTTAGCATTAAAAGTGTTTGCTACGCTTTAAACTTATTAAATGGGATGTCCTTCTAAAAGTTATCTCACGCTGGTCACGGGTACCTATTTAATAAATATACCGAAACAAAGCGGCTAATTTGGAGCTCATTTGCCATTCAGCTGTCGTGCCTTCCTTGAAAATCATTACAGTCTTGATGAATGTTAGCCTCGTTCCCTTTTTGGCGGGAAAAATTCACACAATATATATTTTCATTGTTGTCATTGGGCTATTGTTTGGCTACTACCAAATTAAATGCGATGAGTCGAAAAAAATATTTATTTGCGACTTTCAAATAAAAAAGTTTATATTGATATGGTAAACGTAGTACTTTTGGTAGATCTAAGTTTAAATATTCAGGACCTAAGATTTCAGATAACATTTTCCAGTGAACTTGTGTTTAGAAATAAACAAATCACTTAGCAGATGCGGTTCAGTTGAGCCGTTCCTCACGGGACTAGAACTTGAAGCGGTTGCTTTGCTTAGTGTAACTTAAATTGTTGGTGTCAATTTATGTGCAACTGTTTATAACAGCTTAACTCTCTCGAAGTTATGAGGTGGCTGTACCCTCTGTTCAGGAAAGCCGAGCTAAAAGTTTTCTTGTTAAATTAGACTTTTCATTAATTACAATATTGTTCTGTTTGAGTTATCAATGGCAGGTTTTTTAATTAGTTACTGATAAGTAATGTAAATAGGCACTCCAAATTGAGAGGTTGCTTGGTAATGGTAAATATATGAAGCTATTAAAGTAACATGTATATGTTACTATAATAGCTTCGTATATGTAAATAAGCGTATGCTTATTTACATATACCCCAGCAATTGAATTCTATGTGTCATATGTGACAACACCCAAGACTCGAAAACTAACTTCATGCTCATCACACAAGGCTGCCTTGGCCGAGAATCGATCCCGGCCCCGTCGCTTTGAAAGCAGGGCTAATATCTAAGTTACGGAGTCATCAAAAATATTTAGATGCAATTGTTGTAATTACCACTTTCTATACTTCATATAATAATAATAAAAAAAGTATTCAAGGATATTCCTTACAACGCCATCTAGCACCAAATTAAGCATAGCCTAAACTATGCTTAGTTTGAGGCTTGAACTATTCTTAGTGGGGGTAGATTTTTTATGAAATCTCAAAAACGTATTATACCTTTCGTTAATATGCGTTTTTGAATAAGGCTTTAACTAAACAGACGAGAGAGAGCTTAGAAATGGAATATTAAATAAGACGTCAGTAAGCATGAAACTGTGTACCTTCACTCGGAATTGAATCAGATTATTGAATAAGTGCGCTGCGACATACGACGTCCCCTCATGCAGACATAGCTTTACTAGATATGACACAAAATATGTTTGATACAGAATATACACTTGTGAATTTTACTCAATTTCTTGTGAGTTGAAAGCATGTCTTTTCATGCTTTCAACGATTTGCTGACTCATGAAACTCAACTTTCAAAATTCAGGTAATATTTAAAATATGGCAACAATGAGTTAACCGTTTGACTTTCTTTTAATATCACAGTGTGTGTTGTCTTTGTACCCAGGGCCATACAAACTAATTTTCACCTTTTTAATATTAGGTGCTGATCATATCATCGTGAATTTTGAAATCACTTCCAGTAAATAGAATGCCAGTGATTTCCGCAGTTAATACAGTTACAAGGCAGGTCGACAGGACACGAGGGTTTCATCCTGGTTTCGAAATTTCGAATATAGGTAAATACATTTCACGAATGTTTTTCATCCCGATTTCCGCAGCCATTTATGCTCATATGAACAGCAAAATATTAAGGTACTCACGCGTATTGTATGCATTAAGATTACCTTGTTTTAGACGTTTCCTTTATATAACTTTCTAATAAAAACGGTTTTGTTGTGGTTTCACCTGCCTTACATACAGAGAACACAATTACTGCCTAATTAGTACAAGAATCTACAACAGATGTCGCTGGAATACTATTAATTCTACACCGCGCAAGTGATGCGTTCAGTTAAAGAATATAGATCCTCTCAACATCAACTGTTCGGCCTCAAGCCGTCATGAACTAAAGCCCTAGTAAACTAAAGCTAGCGTAAAGTTGACAAGGCTATCTGCGGCCAAAACAATGTAAATTAAACAATAACTGTTGGACCGCGATCCCCGAACATAACACCTGATCGATGGAAAGAATCTCTTCCCTTTTCTCGGAGAACTCAGGTTATCCAAAGGTTCATTAATGGCTAAGAACACGTAACGAACCACACTTTTGTAACATATAAAATATACAAGACAAGTAACAGATTTTAAAATTTTGGGGTACCTACGTCATGTGTACATGTTTTGATGTAGGCAACGTTCATGTTTAAAAATCTAAAAAAAATCGACTTTCATTCTTTCTTCTCTTATTTCTCGCCCTTATGCCTTATTCTCGAAAACATGAAATTTCATTTACTTGGATGTCATGTTTTTACTAGTTATTTGGATTTATTTAGATATCAAACTATTGAACCGATTTTAATCAAATTTCTATGGTACCTATCGGAAAGCATATCTTATTAATAAAAAAAATATTTTTGACAAATCGGGTTATAAATGACGGAGAACTGAAAAACAAACTAAAAAAAACAGCTGATTTGATAACCCCCCTGGAAGTCGGTTGATAATACCAACCACGATCAAATTGAGAATTTCAGCGACTAAAACGGTTAAAAATATATCTGAATGTCAAGAAAAATATATCATTTCCTTTTCGGGGTTTGTCTCTTCGTAATTTTTAAAGAACCCTTACTGGAGAGTATATAATTTGGTACTCAGTGTCTATTACAAAATCTCAGTCGCTTCACTCAGTTCCAAGAGGTACAGGTAGAAATTAGATTATTTTTTAATGTAGGTACGTTTGTCAAGGAAAATATGCAGGTTGCTTGCTTTACATTAATAAATTAGTTTCACATGCACTTTAGAATGTTAATTATGTCAAAATATTAAATGATGCAATTTTCAAATTTTATAAGTTTTCTGAAGATTTTTAAACTTATAGAAAAAAGTTTTTGCAAGTGAAAATAGGTAAAAAATGGGGAATAAATGCTAATTTACTTGCTTTTATATCATTCCAATGGAAAAAAGGCTTAGAAACCATTGTTTAGGTAGACTACCCTCTGTTAACGCTTCTATTTCAGCTAAGTAAAACGTTCGCACCGGCACCAATTCTTGGAATCCAACTAAATTACAATATATATATCAGTCTGAAACTAATAAGCAAAAACTTAATATAAATTGCAATATGAAAACCTAATGCATTGGCATCAGTTAGTATAACTGATTGAAAATACGCAAACTTTCCATTTATTTCGAATTGTGTCGATCCTTCCTTGAACTTTTCATGAACATTGTTTAGGCGAATTGAGTGAAAAATCCCGGAGTTGAAATATGAAAATTAAAATTGAATTTTCACACACGACTTTTATGTAATTTCCTATTAATTAAATCTTTCCTGCGAAGGGGCCTAATCCGTTTTACTCTCGCTCTCGAGATGGGGTACCTACGTCATGTGCGGCCATGTTTTGATGTAGGCAACGTTCATGTTGAAAACAGTAAATTATTCACAGTTATAATTTTGTACTCCTATTTTTCATAGAGGTTTAATTACCTTTGCTCGGGGCTCGACTGCCTTGAAAGTGAAATATATTTACTTACTTGTTAATTTATTAGGAATTATGATTTGAACAAATAAATATGAAAAATAATTCCAATTTGAAAAGATGTAAAAAAAGTACTAAAACTAATCGACATTGAAATATAAAATTAATAATTATTCAGTATATCAATAATATACGGACAGTGTCTTAATATTGTATTATTACAGGAATTACAAGTAAATTTCTGCATTGGAAGTCATAAAATAATGAAGATTTTGTTATCGACTTACCAGATTCGACCTAAATAATATATACAAAATTAACTAATTAGTTATTTATAAGCAAATTAGAATCTGAAGAACTGAAAACCGAGTCCAGTGGCGTATACAGGGAGAATCTCTAAGTCCAGTCTGATATAGCGTAATGATGATTATAAAATCAAGAAATTTACGTTTTAAGGTTTTTGTAATTTGCACATAGAGTTACATTTTCTTGAACGGTGAATTTTATTTTATATACTGGAAAATTTTTATTCAGGTTCACGGCAGTTATTTACATTGTAACTTTAAGAATAATTATATACCTAGTTTAATTAAATATATTCATTCATTTAATTGAAATTAGTTCATTAAATAACTCTCAGTTGATACTTTCACTTTAGAAATGATTTTAAACAGAAGTTTCTTGATTTTAATTGGGTGTCAATTTGGTTGAAAAGTTAGTAATTACTTTTGCAAATTGTATGGAAATAAGTCTGAATCATTTCTTTGAAGAGATTGATAAAATTTAAAATAAGCAATTTCCAAGCTATTTAATTTTTAAGTAAATATTTGAATTTCTTTGACTAATATCGTACATTATCCATCAATGTAATAATATTTCGAATTCATTAGGTAAATATAATATCTAAGAGGTAATATTTAATTTTCAATTTCATAACACTGTCTCACTAGAAAGTAAATATTGAAACCTGACGCACCCTATATAATCCACTTAAACCAATAGTGTTGTTGTCTTGCTCTCGTGATTACATTGACGGATTATACAGGTTGTTCAAAAACGTTCCCACTACGAGGGATCCTTTGTTAATGGACGTGCTGAGTTGTTTGGTTTATTATCGGTACAATGATTTTGACAAGATATATTTGATTTAGTATTATGCGTCTAATAATGGTGATAAATGGTCAAAGTGCCTAATGCTAAAGTTAACTACGTCATTGTTTACGATCATCTTGTCCAAAATGATTATAGTGATGATATGAAAAAAAGGCAACTTAAGGAAAAAAATAGCTTTAAATTTGTTTTGAATTTTTTTCGTTCAGTGAACAAGAAGGTAAGGTTATTTTTAAGATGTGGTCCCGATTCCAAATGATGTTTAGTGACGGTCTAAAATGTAACATGCTGATCGTTAGCCAACGAGTAAACAATCCATAGTGTCAAGAATACAGAAACGAGGGCAAGTCCCATTATTCTTCACATAAATTGGTTTAACATTAATATGGACAGCCATGTCCATACTGTTAAATCAGTATAGGTGATTAGTAATACCTGTCGGAATAATAGTACAAAGATCAATATTGAATACTGGCCTACCGTATTCCATTATTGAACCACTTCGCCGGGTTTCCCACAAAATAAAGCAGTGAAATGTTTTACGAAAATATTTTCACAAGTTGTTCCACTGAGCGTTAAATAAGTGAGGCGTTGCACCCACTAATGGCTTGCCGGGTACGTGACAACTGGAATGCGAGATAACGTTTACCAACCACCTAAGTTTGTGAGATCTCCCCACAAGTTACTTGTTTTTATTGCCTTTGCAAATGAATACAGATTTCGGAAACACTAAAATTTATGTTTAATTTGGATTAGAAATACGTGAAAATTACAGACTTGGCAAGGTATTGGCGGGTTGATCGGTAGCCGATCCTCTCTTAGGCGTAATTTTGACACAATGTAGATTATTAAATTGGAAGTAACCTTAAGGTTAGTGTTATACTATGAGGATGACTAAGATGTTTTTTGTTGCTACTAAATGACCCGGTGAACTCCATACGAGTATATCGATATAATTATCAATAATTATCGATTTTGCGGCTGTTCCTTTGAGGGTTTTTATGTTAGATTGAAATGATAAAATTTACACAATCAATTAATCTTCTTCTACTTAACTAAACAATATTTAAAAAGTATGCAATAACTTGATTAGTCACGGTTAAGTATTGTATTACTAAATAGTTTATTATTAGTTAGCGTAAATGAAATGTGTTTCGTATGAATCATTTGAAAATATGAACTATGAGAGAATCTGATAAATTGCACATTTTCAATATAGTTAACTTGTGACTAAGTTACAATAATTGATTTTTTCAATATTAATAACTCATATTCTACATATTACGACAATAGTACCTTCGGAAAAGCTAGTGAATAATTAATGTGAATTATGTACTATTCAAAGTACCTATTTAATAATTGCATTCCAATGGTATGAACGAATACTTTAATGAAATGGAATTCTGTTATGAGCGCTGAATGGTTACTATTTTTGGATAAAACATGATGATGCATTTCAATGAAATTAATGCCAGGATTGTTGCTAAATATTGCGAATACCTACAGCCCTTCATTCTGGGCGGCATAACTGAATGGCCATGGCTGAAAGTAGAGTTCATTTAGGGAGGTCGGTAATTTAATTTATCGCTTTCTATTAGTGGAAACACACATAATACATTTTTACTTGTACATAACTTTGTAACAATACATACACATACACGTATTTATTTATATAATGTATTTATTTATATAAATTTGCATATAAATCAATATTAGCTAATCAGTCAAACCAAGTGGTCTACGAGACAAAAAGTTTGGAAACCTGTGCCCTAAAGGTCATGTTTGAGTTCATCTGTAAATGCAATCTACAAATATATTATAGATCTTCATAACAGATTATCAACAACGTAGAGAAAAAGCGTAATTTCTGTGACAATATATCACGGTATAGAGCTACTGTAATCTAGGACTTCACATAAACTCTGCAAATTATATACTAATGTTATGAAGGTGATGTCCATCGCATTAGTATATAATTAACAAGTGTATTAGACATTCTCTCGAATGGTATTTTTATAAATAAATTTTGTTTTTTTAGGATGTTATACAAACATTGCCATAACGCAGAATGAATTAATATACAGTCCATGTTAAATTAAATTAACATATCTGTATTTAAATATGAAATAAAATGTATTCATACAACTCTAGGTCAATAAAGCGGAAGCGGAATACAAAGCTGTACACCATAGAAAATTAAAAACAAAGTAAATACTTACTCATATATATTACAACGCAAGCGGTGTTTGTATTGTATAGAATACACTGTGACTTAGATTTTAGGGTTGGGTAGAACGGAGCATGTGTTTTGGGTTGAACGGGTAAAAATAATATTGGGTAGAAAAATTGTGGGTTGAATAGAGAAGCACTCGAAAATAATATACAATTCATCCATTTTAAGGCAATTGTTGTTTCAAAAGAATTGAAAAAGGTATCACATTAAATTAAGTTAAGACAATGACATGAATCAAGTTATTTTAATTACAATAACCCTTAAAATGTTACATATCTAAAATAAAATAAATAAATATTATTTTATTTTTCACTTTCACGCCCTGATTACTCACCGAAATAAATTGATTGACAAAATTCACATTAACTCGAGCGAAGCCGCGGGCAAAAAGCTTTTCTGTACCTATTGAACTGAATTCATTACTGTGTTCAGTATGTATCTGTGTGTATTTTTATCTTTTTTTTAATTTTCATCTAAGTTTGAAGAATAATAAAAAAATACTGTTTGTCATTTCTATTTGGAATTTTATCAATATTAACGTGTAACAAAAATTTGGAAGTGAATGAAGTTATAAAATAGCGTGAATTCAAGGCATGAGTAGAATGTTCATACTGCTGGCTTTTCACGCTATCACAAAATTCTCTGAGCATTAAATAGCATCACATTATTGCATCCTTCCTAAGTTATTTTATCTTTGATGTTGAAAAATTTAATAAGTTTGTTGGCTGAGGTGTTTTGATTTTTAAGATATTGGCTGTTTCAGGTTAAGACACTTTTGCCTTTTTTGTATTAAAAGTTATGATGAAAAATAAGAAATACTAAGCCAATACCTTCCTACGTAAGTAAAAGTACTGCTTCGCATCACGTAAGCATTCAACGGTGCCTTTTGAAACGTATTCTTTTCACTCCGCTTTTCAATAAATACCTACTCAATGAATGCCTCCGGTGAAACTGCCTCCACCCTGAAAATGAATAACCTTTCGATTCTCACGTCAGCGTGGAATCCAGATTATCCGAAGAAAGGGATTATCTCGAAGTGGATTCAGTTCTCCGTTCTGCGTGATGATGGAGTTTAATTTGACGCGCTATTGTAAAAGAAGACTCGACTGACATTCAATTGAATTTAAATCGACATCTTTAATATTTTATGATGTCAAAATAGGAATATTTAGAGACAAACATCCGCATTTACTTGGCCCGACAATAGTGTGCCGTAAAACACGTTCTAAAACATGAGAAAGTGCAGACGTGAAACAAAAATTGGATTAAATGGCGGCGGTAATGTTAGTGAATGATAGAACAAACTATTTACGGTAACGCAGATAGTAAGTCATGTGGACTATTTTGTCATCTATGTGATTCGGAGTATAATCGTACTCATAACACCCACAGACTCAAGTCAGCGGACAACAATCGGTAACTAATGTTATAAATAAAAGAATAACATGATGAATAGGCAAAATGTTAAGTAGCTAACCACTGATTAACAGCTACATAGACAGTAATTTGACATAACTATATACTTGTAATGTGTCTAAAAAGGGCGCGTGAGAACGGAACTTTTTATTTAAAGCAATAAAATAATTTGAGATTTCAGTTCAATCGCCGCGTTATATAAAAATGAATACAGAAACAAATAGGTTAGACAATGTGTACATCTTAGGCCGCATCATCACTTACCATCCTAGAGAGCGGTAAAACACTCGTCTATAAATCAATTTAAAAATATATTAAGTTAACAGGCCGTACTTTCAATATAATTATATTTCTACACCAGACGATAATTTTGTGCAATGAAGTATTATAAATATTTACATACACCAAAAATCTCATTCATAAATCGCCTTACAGGGTTTTTAAGTTTCGCTTGTAATTTTATATTTTAGCGGTCTACATTACTATCTAAATACAACTATCTAATCAACATATAAAAAAACTGTTTTTTTGTAGGAGTTTTGTCATTTAAGTTATAATCAAATGTTTGAAAAACCATAATTTAATCAAATTCTATGATAGGGAACCAAACTATAGAAAAAATATCAATTACTGGAATGTACTTAAAATGTTACGTACCAACCTATGATAGGCACTTAAGTAATCAATTTTCAGTAGGAGAACATAAATAGAAAGCCTAATTTCAAAAATTAATCAAGAAAATTTTGATATCACAGTGGCATTTGGATCAATCCAGCTTTTGTAGACGTTAAAGCAAATATTAAACGAAACGAAATCCCGAATAATAGGGAATGGGAAAACGATCACTTTGTTTGTTGAGTGGCATTTACAATATCAAATTCCAACATAGTCGTTTACGTTTTGAATGCGGCGATTCATAACAGGGGGTATACCTTTGTACCTACCGAAATGTTTGTAGTTGACTTAACTGATCGATATTATATGAAACGTGTTTGTGGCAGAAATATTACTGTCGTTTGTGGTTATATTTCCGTAACGGATACAAATTATATTTCTACTTGTTAGTAATAAGAATAGCACTTTTTAGTGATAGGTCTTTTCAGCGGGTGTAGTGATAAGACAAAATACAAACTTACAGAGAACTCATGAACTTAGTGCCTAGAGGGCGTAAGAAAAGTGCCTGTGGACAGTCTTGGAAATATCTATCAGTCTAGAAAGCAAATTAAACAAAATAAAATTAGCTATATTCTATAGCTATATTGTAATGTGATAAAAATAATATCATTTGACACAAATAATCTTTTTTGTAATCAAGATATTCGTTAATAAACCTCTTAAAGCAGATCAGTTCAAATTGAATGGTAGTTGTGATGGATATATTATCATTAAAACGCTGGAGCTAATTCTGTGCTTATGCGCATATTCATTGACCTTTGGCAAGATAAAACCGGAACCATAAAAATCATGGCGGAGATAGTTATTTAAGGGAATAATTTTACTAAACCGTGTTATCTGTGTAAATTTAATCATTATGGCAAACAAAATGACGTAGGCGAGGTCCCTCGCATTATCATGGGAGCCACGGCCGGTTAATATGAAAATGCGGGTAACCAACGCGAAAATATGATGTCATTAATATAAATTTGCACTTAGTCCGGCACGGAGGAAAAACAACTACTTATTAGGAACGCTAAAAGGCACACTGTAAGCAGTACTAAAGTATGCGACGTGGTTGGCAGTGGCTTAGCTTACTACAACTAGTAACTAATGGTAATACTGTGATACCAAATTGTAACACAAAATACAAAAACTGTAATGGCGGTTGCTAATAGGTTAAGCAAATGTGTAAAGCTTTACGTGGCTAGTCGAAAGTCAAACGAAGAATATAGAGTTCCCAAAATAGGAGGGTGTTTTTTTGCACACGTGATAATATATAAATCATTTAAATACAATATATGCTTCCCAAAATAATTGGTTAAACATGCCTAGAATCTGTTTTAATTTTAGATATCTACCATGTTTTACAAGCTTCGCCATGAGCGTATCAATTTATAATAAAACATAATGGCGGCTAGTAAATGTGTCATTGGACACACTTTGACATCTCCGTAATTTTGATGATAAGGTATCTTCCATTTCATTCATATAATCGTAATCTATATTGAAACGCTTTGAACTGTAAAAGTTACTCCAGCCTCGGACCGCTCCATTAAATGAAGTGTTTCGAGTTTCTCAAAACATAAAATTAAATTCGGAATTCACGATTTGTTTCTGAGAATCCAATAACAGCCCCTCGCTTAGTGATATAATTGTAATTTGTTAGGAATTGAATTTGAATTGCTGCCATTTTAACAGTGTTTGACCTTTCAGTCAATATTTTAAGAAAAAATTTACGAATTTTTTTATAAAACTCATAGTAAACTTTAATTTAACTTTATTCCGTATCCAAAAGGTTACATAAACTCATACTAAGCCTACAAAGTCTGTCTGTTTTATGTTAGCCGGAATCCCCTGTCCGTAACGCGGTAATTATTGGCTCCACCAAATTACAATATATAGTATGGGAAGACCCACGTCACACTCTGAGACTTGTAGATAGATTTTATACATAATATTAGTACATAGTTTTCCAAATTAAAAAAGTGGAACGGTAAGTTCCTCTTAGTACCAAGTCTTACCGGTCTTACGTACCAAGGTTTTTCAAATGACTTGTGCTAATATGAAATCTAGTTACCGAGAAACTGATAAAAATACTTTGTATAAAACAAGTGGATATTATGCGGCAACATACGCTGAGGACCTTGTTTTTCCGATAAAACTTCCTTAGCACCCACTTAGTAGACGAGTGTTCAGTTTTATGAGGCATTAGATGCGTGAGGGTCGGCCTCACAAAGGCTTCGTGTCACTTGTATTGCGTTTCCTTCCTTGGTTTGTTTTACAAAGAGACCTGAGACGAGGTTTCGTAT
Organism: Aplocera efformata; assembly: GCA_921293045.1. Classification (NCBI taxonomy): domain Eukaryota; kingdom Metazoa; phylum Arthropoda; class Insecta; order Lepidoptera; family Geometridae; genus Aplocera; species Aplocera efformata. Next base: position 5,309,715 of record OV121045.1, read on the forward strand.
TGCTGTCGATATTCTGCGGTCACGGCGCAAACCGCAAACCTCAACTCTGTAGTGTAGCATTATTATATACGTGGTCAATAGGTGGTTTTCTTATCACAATATGTCGCGTTTCATACTTGATACGTCCAAGAATCAAGAGTATTACAGAATGTGGTGAAACTACAATATTTGCGGATTGCAGGTGAAAGCCGTTTTGCGTACCTAAATAATATATAGTAGAGCCACAGGACCCAGACTTGGATATTAAAAGAGACTTTCGTTCACGCACATTATCAAACTTAGTTAATCTTGGATATAGAATTAACTATGACAACTTTTTTTTTTATAACTTTCAAATTTGCTATCTCATTATATACCCCTTCTTCTCAAGAATCACCTAACTCATACATAAATACGAATCATAAAATAGTATTACAGTTTGTAGTACTATTTATTTTATGAAGGCATTCAGAAAAATAACATCAACGATCCAATAAAAGATCTTAAAGGTTGCTGCGTGTCTATAAAATAAAAATGCGGATTTGTCGAAGAAGATTTAGAGCACATCAATTAGAACCCCGCCTGTGATCTTTAGCCGGGAATACGTCAAAGCGAATACTCTGTAGCTATTTTTAATGCGTGTGCTGAATTTGTTCCAAACAAAGGATACAATACGCTGTAATCTTTCGCTAAGTCGTTAATGAAGCACTCGTTTTCGACAGAGTAATTTGGCAAGTTAATAGCTACCCTCCATATCTGAAATGCTTGGCTTCAGTACGTGGAACAAAAGATCATAATTTGGTGACAAAGTTAGGCACGTGATTCATTCCCCTTTCGACAAGAATTAATTTAAAACGTTGTTTTAGACTAGAATAATCAAATAATTGAAGAGATAACACTATTTTTTAAATTTTTATTTTGTTTGGCCATATTTCATTCATTTATCTAATCTGCATTTTGCAGTTGAAGTTTGTAAATGAGTTTGCTTTGATTGAGACCCAAAGTTTTTCAAATTATAAGGATTAAAATAATTACAACTAGACAGTACCATCATGGATGAGTCTTAACATTGTTTAATGTTAATGCGAAGTTACTTCCGTTCTGCTCTTAATCCACAACACAAGAAGTGTAAACGTTACAAAATGGATAAAATTAACCTTTTTTCCATTCCCATATCTGCTAACGATAAAGCAATGGAAGGGCTGTAAAGGAAAATGCGATCATAATCCGCGATTTCCATATTTGTTCGGGACAGCCCTAACGCACTGATAGAGCAAGGGTGGTAAGTTGTCTTATGATTTTATCTATATCTCTAATCCACTTTATCTGAATGAGATTTTGAGATACTCAAACTTTGGAAAGACATCTGCTTTTATTACCTTTATGATAAAAAATATTTGCTCTAAGCAAATAAAAAATATTTGCTCTAAGCAAATATTTTTGGCTTATTTAGATTATACATATATTTTTACCCAACTACGGCGAAGGCAAAAGGAGACTATCTTTGTATGTATGTTCATCTGTCATTAATTCAATTAGCTACCATAATCAATGTAAAATGACGGATTTAGTTTGAAAATAAATAGCTCAAAAAGTTAAAAAGTGATATCACATCAAGTGTATCAAGTGGAGTAGCATGAGAAAGGGCTTGAATTGTAAATTATGATAAAAATTGTTAATAGTATTATAGTTTTGTAACTTAGTAGTTTTAAAGTATCTGCAGACTTAATGACCGGTTATTTTATTTTACTAAAGATGAAAATATTATGTAGCGTTAAAAACTAAAACCTGATTATGCAAAAGCCGTAAACAATATTCTAATAAATGTTGAACAGTCAGCCAATTTTTGACGCGTTTATGTATGAATTGAGCCTGCGACTACTCAATTTTTGCGTTTTCGGGTTTTAGCTTTTAACACTATATTTATCAAATATGGTGTTAAATTTGTTTTGTGTTTCTGACTTTTTCCATGACATCTGCAACACAGAAAAGCCTAGGGTGTATGAGTGCCTAACAGCTCTCGTCTGTCCATACCTAAATTGTTCTATAACCTTCCCCGTGACCTTTTATAATTTTACTGGGGTTCAGACCATAATCCATAAAGATCTTGTGTGGGTTAGGGCTGAGACTTCGTAGCGGGATACAGAGAAAAGGAAAAAAAAAACTATTTTGCTTGCTACTATAACGCTGAAAATAAAATAAAATTGTGGTTTACCTTTAAGTTACCAAGTGTTGGAGCGCCGCTATAGGACGCGGGAAACTTTTACTTTTAATTTTACTAAAGTGCGGAACTTTTTATCCACCTGATGTTAAGTGGTTAACGCTTACAAGAAATATTATGTAAATAGTAATAAATAAATAATCATGGACATTGTAGACAACGCCGACTAGCCCCAAACTAAGCATAGCTTGTACTATGAGAACTAGATGACTGATAGAATGCTTAGCATAGTACGTTTCTTTTGTGAATATTCTCATTTTTATCTCTTTATTTTTAGTTTTGTCACTTATTCACTACAGGCGTAACGCACATAAAAACACTAACATCAAAAACAAATCAACTTAATGGACTATAGAGTTGTGTAAAATGTTGGTATTGTTGCAAAATATATTGACACCTTTGTAGATGAATATATTCCGCAACACTTAACTACATTATTTTAAGGTGACTATATACTCATACTCGTATAATAAATATTAACATCCAGACACAGAACAAATATCTGTTCATCACACATATACTTGTCCTGGGATATAATCGAACCCACGACGAAATATGATATCTGCCCGTTTACGATATCCAGTTTCTGTTATAAATAGGATATTTATTTCACATTCATACAAGGGTTTTACGCATTATTAATGGTAATTGTCTCAAAATTTGAAATTACAGACAAATGAGACGTTACATCCCCTTCTCAAAGTGATAAACGCAATGCAATGCAATGCGATTGGGTCCTCACATACTTAGATAGGAGACGACCTGTTCTGTTTTACTGTTGTCTATGAACGTTACGTAAATGCCAAAGCATAAAAAATGCACTTTACAGTATTTAGTAAATTAAATACTTCGTTTGTTACTTCTTGAATACGTGCGGTTTACTGTTAATATTAGGGAAGTACTGTTGTGGTTCAAGTGTGGATTAAAGTCGTCACAAAAGTTGAAACTGTTTGAAACTATTTATAACGAGCTGTCAACAATTATAGACGTCATTATAAAGCTATTTATGAGTGTTATGCTTATCTTTAGAATGTATCTTTTTGTGAAGAGTGTGAAGATTTTTTCGGGTAGTTGGAGTTTTGTAGTGCATCTATTTTGTCAATGACAGATGCGGTACAGGGAGTTCTAGTACAGGGATAGTGTGTAAGCGTTATATGCATTAAATATTTTCATCTTGCTAATAGTAAATAGTCCTGTTGTAATGCACGTTAGTTACGAAAGTTGTGACAGCTCACAAACTTTGGACAAAGTAATGTTTGTGACGTCAGCTCTGTTAGTTCAACTTGCTGAAATGCAAGTGTTAGGTGTTACTCAGTCCAAGAACATGTAAGGTACGCATAGTTCACTTGTATTCATTTATATAACCTTCAGTCTTTTCTATGAGTATTACCTGCAAACGCAGTTATAAACTCCCAACTCTATTACTATAGACAATTTAAACAGGCAAATGAATAGCAAATAAATTAAACTGTTTCAGGGAAACCAAAACAACACAATGTTTTCACCAAAAATATAAATATGTTCCATTCAATTACCAAAACAAACAGCATTGCACATTTACGATATCATTGAAACGGTAAGCGGGAAAGTTGAATAATAATGTGGGTTGATTAAATAATAAATCAATTTCATGGTTTTGCTTTGAGCAAATAATTGGAACTTATTCAACTGTGTAGGTACATATAGGATGGATACGCATAAATAAAAATTATATTATTCAAAACACAAAACCATTCCATTACAATATCGCTTGGATAAGTCAAAATTGACACATTCAAGGAGTTTCTTAGGTTGGATCAGACATAATCTTGACAGAATATAATGACTAACTAAAACATGAAACTAACCGTAGTTTGACATATCTGTGTGCATGAAATGTGTCTAAATAGGTCTTGTGACACGTTAGTAACCCATATGTTAACTTGAGCGTTTTGACGTATAATCGAAAGCAATAAATAAGTTCAAATTCCTTAGATGGACACTTTCATTATTTACGTTATACTGCGTAAATAGTTTTTAAATTACGCTTATTCCAACTTCGGAGATGGTAAATCAACCAGGACGTAATGGTTTCAAATACATCTTTTACAGATTAATGTTATTATATATTAAAGGGTATTTTTTTAAATGAATATAATTTACTATACTTGACAAAATAATGAACTTTACACAAAATATCTGTAAACGCTACAGTAAATAGTGTGCTTACGCACACCTATTTACTGTAGCTGTATATTCACAATCATAGCTATGTTTTGGAGTTAATATTGAACATGTTACTAAAATTAGTGATGATTTAGTGCTAAACAGCTTCGGTTCAATGTAAACTGACGTCAAATTTAGTTCACGCCAAATATATTATACAATATAATGTTACAGTTAAAGTGTTGCACACAAAATTAGAAGCTCCGCATATTTCTGTAATGACTACGTTTTACTTTGGATATCCTGCATACCGTCATTAATTCTCCTGAAATATAATTTATTTGAAGACTTGACCTTTGAAACCTGTCAGGAAGTTTAAGTTTTAATTAAGATTTCGGATCAAACTATATCACATGTTTTTTGATTAAGTTGTTTATTGTTATTAAAGATGTATTAACAGATGTGCGAATCTACTCAAAATCTATTGAACATAATAATTAATTGAATATCCAATCAAAAAATCTCATACGGATACGGATAGTGTAATGTCTTTCTTTATTATTTAGCTAAATACAAACAAAACAGCTAAATATTTAAAGTTATTTAAGTCAACTAGAGGGTTTATTCCTATAGCTGGTAGTGTAGCTATAACTAAAAACTTGTAAAGCTTCATCTATATATGTTCAAGATTTTCACTCAATCCTCATAGTGAGTCTAAATCGACATCTACAGTACTCACTAAGTTGCTCGAAGTCAACCGAGGATGAAAGTGCAGACGGTCGCTTCGTGCTTCGTCTGTACTTTAACGAAGAAGTTCGAACGAGAGTGTATCTAGCCTTAGAGTGCAGATCCGCTACCTTGATGGATCACCAACCAACATTAGTCTCCGTCATCATAATTACAAGTCAATCTTGATATAATACTCGTATTGAAAATCCGATCATTTGATTCCATTCTGAGGTATAATATAAATAATGTAGAGTCAAGATACAATATCTCGCAAACTTATACTCGTAGTTTAGCATGCAACAGCAAATATGTGACTTAATAAAGTATGTTGGTGAACATAGGTGGCTTTTAGCTTCATCCTTTCGACTAAGTGGAGGTTAAGCTCTAATCTTTGTGACATAGGTCAACCCTCTTGTAATCCTATCTTAAAATTTAATACCTATTAAATAACCAATGACAGGTGTATTCAGCCCAGGTAATTCAAATAAATGAAAAAGGGCTTTGGGATTCAGACGCAGAATACAAATAATTTCAGGTTTTGAACAAACCTACATCCTTATGTTCAAATTTTAAAAGTTTAGAAAGTGTATCCACTCAACTAAATTCTGTTGAAATTGTTAAAATACAAATTAAAGACGTATTTTTCAAACGAATTTTTTTAAAATAAATTACGTCCTTAGTCGTACTGCTGTTCTTATGGGCCAAGAAAACCTCTTACCAGGTGGACTTTTATATTGTGGCTCTTTTAAAATACCAATTGTATAATGGCGATTATATTGTATATTGATGATTTCATTAGTTAATTTATTCAAATCGTATCATAAGCATTTAGGTACAAACAATAGTATCCAAGATGTTATTATAGATTATTTACACTTCACAATATACGAAAAGACATCACAGCCTATAAAATTTTATTAATGTATGTGGGCATGTAGCAATTAAGTCATATCTTTTTAATAGAAATACATAATTAAGTTACAAATACAACAAAATTTAAATACAAAAATACATAAACACTTTCTTAATATATAATTAAGTAATGAAGTTAAAATGGTTAGATGACGATTGATAGTTTTTACTAAATACAATATCTGCCAATTTAATATTTTTAATCGTATACTACAAAAATGGCACTCGTATAACAAAACTGAAATCTGTCGGCAATAAATAAAAACAAAGTGTACTAACTTGGCTTTAAAACCAATCAGAACTTTTCACACAAAGAAGTTGAATGCAGTCAGACAAGACATCGCTGTTTTATTGAACAAGAAGGGAAACTTATTGAATTGGTTTGTAACAGAAACTTTGGGACGGTGTCGGGTTAAATATTGACCGAGTCATGCCACGGTCGGGTACCCAAATGCCTCTATTTGACGTCAAATTATCTACCCTTCTATCGCATTTCCTCCTCTAACGTTTTTATGGAATAATACACAAGTTTTTCTCTCGAGTCACTTCCAGAATTCAAGATGTCAGAAATTTTACTTGCTTAACAATTTCTGCAAGTTATTACGTCATATTTGGGCCTGAGAGGAAATATGGCGAGTTTATATATGTAGGTACTCTGTAAACAGATCGGTATTCCCGGTTCGCAGTTTCCACTTGGGTGTTCAGAAATTTCAATAGCTCAACAATAAGGAATTGTTCGTAGAAACTAATCCCTAAGTTATCTGTCCCAGCATCCCTTCAACTCTTGAAGATCGGGTTCAAGCAGTGTTTGTCGTCGCCGAATAGACTTTAATTTCGTACCTTCAATGAATTTAGGTTTCGGCAAGCGCGTCAAACAACGAGCGGCAATTACCTAACACTAGAAACATACTAAATGTCATGAAACAAACATGTGATCTAACTTCTTATCAACGAATTTTGAATCACACCTATAATGGAGTTACGAAATGATAGGTTTTCTTGTCAAATAAAACATTTGCAATAGGTTCCAAACCTTGTATTTACATTATTTCCGACATTCAATATTTTCACCTAAGTCATGGATTTCAACCAAACCTGGAAAAATAATGGTAAAAATATCGTATACGTGATCAACACGGCGTATCGCAAAGAATATAGTCTGATTGAGCCAGTCATATATAGCTTTAGAATTGTCCGCTCGTCTCGCTCTTCACACTTGCCTAACCTTTAGCTGGCATAACTAACTAGCTAACTTATTAGCATGTCTGTAAGCTCGCTGTACCCAATTTGGTACGCTTACGTGGCTCATTGAAATCGCCTGTTCAGTCGGTCGGGTCGTTATTAAACAAGTTGATTCACTAAGGTACAAATCTTGATGAAGTCACCCTGTTATTTGGGTGTGTGAATATGACTCCGCCCTTTCTCAACAGATGTCGTTTTTAGTATTGTTTACGTGTACTAATAAATGACCATACTTGTATTCGATAGTACTGAATGTCAGCTATCTAACGCATTTTATGATATTTGGTTGAAGTGTAAGCAACAATTGTTTTCACCTTTTCGAAAATGTCGGTTTTTATTCCAAATAAACGTCATTTGCGGGAAGTGTTATTACATTATTTTATTGCGAAGAAAACTGCAGCGGAAACTTATCGTTTGCTTGTGGAGATTTATGGTGAGCATGCTCCGTCTAATACAACTTGCAAGGAATGGTTTCGACGATTTCAAAATAACGATTTTAGTACTGAGGATAAAGAACATGGAAAACCACCAAAAAAATTTGAAGATGCTGAATTGGAAGCATTATTGGCGGAAGATTCTTGCCAAACTCAATCAGAATTAGCTGCAGCATTAAATGTTGATCGTTCAACTGTTGCAAAGCGTTTACAAATGATGGGAATGATTCAAAAAGCCGGTGACTGGGTTCCACATGATTTAAAAGAAAGAGACATGGAACGTCGGAAAACCATTTGTGAAATGCTGCTTCAAAGACAGCAAAGAAAAGGATTTTTGCATCGGATAGTCACAGGAGACGAAAAATGGATACACTACGAAAATCCTAAACGCAAAAAAGCTTGGGTGAAACCAGGCGAACCAGGCCCATCACAGCCAAAAATAAATATTCACTGTGCCAAGGTCATGCTCTGTATTTGGTGGGATCAGAAAGGTATTGTATATTATGAGTTGCTCAAACCCTCTGAAACTATTAATGGAGAAGTTTACCGACGACAACTAATGCGTTTGAAGCGAGCCATAGAAGAAAAACGACCAGAATGGGTGAATAGACATAACAAATTAGTTCTTCAGCATGACAATGCCAAACCGCATACCGCAGAAGTCGTAAAAAGATATTTAGAGGGACAGGACTGGGAAGTGTTACCCCACCCGCCATATTCACCAGACATAGCTCCTTCGGATTACCACCTATTCCGGACGATGCAGACAGACCTTACTGGAGAAAAGTTTACTTCATGTGAAAGTATCAAAATTTGGATTGACAACTGGATAAGCTCAAAAGACCAGGACTTCTTCCAGCAAGGAATACGAAAACTACCTGAACGATGGGCGAAGGTTGTAGCTGCAGATGGAGCATACTTTCAATAATTTTTTTTTTAATTTTGTAAGCGAACAAATGTGTTTTATTTTGACAAAAAGGGGCGGAGTCATATTCACACACCTATTAATTAGTATTTGATATTACAGCAGTATATCGCATACTCTTATTTATTAAGTAGTAACCCGTAACATGCCTATATTTAGAGATTCAATATTTTGTAAAAAAAAAAGATTCCTTCGACTGTCTGTACATGTGAAACATTTCACAGCTCAGTGGGTATAGCTCTGTCTTTTGCATTGTAGGTCGTGGGTTCGATTACCAGTCAGGACAAGCATTTATGTGATAAACATGGATGTTTGTTCTATGTCTGGGTTACATTATATATGTATGTTAATATAAAAAAGTACTACATAAGTATACTATCAGTTATATACTTATCTAGTTCCCATATCATAAACTACCTTTGTTTAGTTTGGGGCTAGACGGAGCTGTGTGAAATGTCCATGAATATTACTGATTATTTATAATCGATGTAAGAGATATAAAAAACAATTCATCCAAGATTAAATGTGAATAGAAATCCTGGTCTTCTAAGACGTATTTACCCATGAGTACATGATTTTAATCATTATTTATCGGCTTTGTTCAGCATGTTTTACCGCATGGACTCTCCTTGTATCAAGAATGAATGAGGTTTCTTCTACCGCAGGAGTTTAATCCTTATTGTGAGAAGTCACGGGCCGTAAATTTCTAAGCTCAGAATGTGGTGGTTTCTGCGGTTTTAAATACGAATATCTATTGTTGTAGGTCGGTGAGACCAAAATATAGTTCAACAGTTTCTTAGAAAGGGATGGATGGACTATCAAAAGTAAATATTTCAATGGCCTACACAACCTAATATATTTATTTAACATTTACTTGTACCTATTAAGTTACTTTTAATTGGGTTCAGAGCGTTAAGATATTTCTGTTTTATTATTATAAATTGATTAAAATTACACAAAAACCGTATTTTGTTTGCTGACCATATTTAAATCTTCGCCATACTTCATTGCACCCGCAGAAAATCGTCAAACCAACTCAGAGCACCGGTTGGTCACTGCTGGTATATCTTGAAAAGTGGGGGTCTGACACAATATGTACAAAAAGAAAAAAAAATTAAACATACACCTGAACTGAGCACCTCCGTCTTTTGTGGTCTTTAATTAATTTTAGCTAGAAACATTAAGAATATAGTTGGAAAAAAATCAAAAAGAATGCCTAGCCAATCCAACAATTTGTTTGTACAAATGAGGGACCCAAAATGAACGTCTACTGTTTGACGTCAAAATTATGAATGTTAATCTCTCTCTTCTGAGTCTGTGATCATTGTAATCAAGAGGATTAGCAGTCTATTTGGCTGAGCACGGATGGCGGGTGGTCGTTTAATTACTCGGTTTACTGGTTTGTTTGGTGCGCCAGTAGCGCCCTCTAACGCTGCGAGCCGACGCCACCGTTACTGTGCCTACTACACACAAATACGACGAAAACATTTTAGTAGAGTCACTTTAGTTTAGAGTTAAATATGGCACAATATCACGGTTGATTTTTGTTTTCTTAATATACAGATTAATTTACCTGATAACAACAAAAGTCCATCCTATCTTATGAAGAAACTTGTCTGGGCAGACTCTCAGTCCAAATATCCTAGTAGGTCTTGCACAAAAGTATTCGCAACTTTGAAGCATCATTCCATGGCTTTTAGGGGCTCTTTTAGATTTGCTGCTTCAAAGGTGTGGAATGATATACCTCCTCCCCTCAGAGATCTTAAAACAGTAAAAACCTTTAGGAGTACTTATAAAAAACTACTGCTGCAAGACCAACTTAGGAATTCATAATTAGTAGGAATCACCACCAACTTCTCAGGATGTTATGTCTTTTTATGCTTATTTTAATATGATTTTGGTTAGGTACTTACCACTGTTATTTGCTTTTTTTTATTATTATTATTATTGTTTATTTTTTTTTTTATTGTTTCACTTTTTTGTGTAATGTAATATATTTATATATTGTAATTATTATTTTTTTTTTTTTCGTTATGCTCTCTCTCTTTTATGCGTGTTTATTTCTCTGTCCGTGTAATCACTGCAAGGCCCGGTCAGAATACCAGCGCAGCACTGACACCAACGAGTTCAGTGCTGCAACATGCTGAGACTGGGACCTGTTTGTCTGCACGATGTACGGAATGTGTACTTACCATCTCATTTTCTTGTTTGTTTAAATATTTTTCTTTTTGTAAGTATGTATAAGTTCTGTATTTTGTGTATTCAAATAAATGTCTTTTCTTTCTTTCTTTCTTTCTTTCTTGATATGAACAGTAGATTAAACAAATAACTTAATATCCATCTCACCAATATTATTATGAATAGTTATATATATCTGCATACATCTATCCATGCATATTGAACATCTATCCAATCTATCCAATATGCATGGATATTTTTCACGTTAATCTGAATCAATTTAGGTGTTCAACATAGTAACGTCTAAGCTAGTTTCATCGATGCCGCGGGCAAAGCTATTATATGTAAGTGTATTATAATAAACTTTATTAACCTGATGATATATATCGATCTAAATAATGTGTGGTTATCTGTATTTACAAATACAGACACATTGGTGCCGTACCTACTTTATTCTTCGGTAAAAATTTACACAATATATTTATAACTAGCGGCAATCTCTACCCATCATAAGAGCTGGCTAAAGCAAGCATTACAATAAAATAATCTCTTGATTATCGAAAAGTAGAGAATAAAGTATCCTAAGGACTTTACTTCACTTGGTCCAACCTAGACTGGTAGTAACACTAGAATTCAAGAGTAAATTCACACATAATTAGCGTCAATCTGCAAAGCCCACTTTGGGACGAGGACAATACGAGCGCCCTAATAACGTTTGCAAAATTAAACAAACGGTCACCAGGACGCTGCATAAGCACAATTACTCGGAACAAGTCTGCTTTTAGCACCTCGCCGCCCAATAACAATTACATATACACGAATTTAGAGAAGCCACAGTATATCTGAATACATATTTCAGTTCTCTTTCAGTGGGTCGATTGCTCGTTTGATGGTTTTGATAGTAGCACGCTAAGTTGGCTCGTACCTTTTTTTCTGTTTGGAAAAGGTCCATGACAAATCAACAACATTATTTTAATATGGAAACTATTTGTAGTAAGATAAAAATATAAAAATAATCTTTATGTAACGGATATATACTATATTTATATATTGTAAATAAACCAAGGTAATGAGATAACTTTCGCAAGTTATTTCAATTAGCCTGACAGCTATAAAGCAACCGATTCAGCAAATAGTTGTCCTCTTGCTCCGCAATCTATCATCGGGCATATCGTAGCTTAGCAACAGGCGAGATTGAAGAGATGATAAAACAAAGTTCTGTCGATAATTATGATAGCTCTTTACAGCTAGTGCTAATGTGATGGCTACCAGGTTTCGCAAGATCATGGATATTATAAACAGTATAATATTTTTTGTTTTAATAATTTATCTTGTGAAATTTATAATGCTTTTTATACAATATAACCTGTGATTTCTCATACTGTATTAAAATATGACCCATAAAACTGAATGAAACATAAAACAAAAAAAATATATATTATAGAGATTTTCCATAGAAACAGTAATCGTTGTATACCACTGCGCTTTTAAACGTCAATTGTCCCGAATGAAATCACACACGCATGAGACGTTACACCTTCGTATCCAATCCAAGTCTTCTTCTGAGTTGGATTGCTGTTGTCGTCATAAGCGGGGGTGACCTTCAGCTCCTTCCATCACTTAATCAGGTAAAACAAAAATGGGCTTGATAATTTTTTTTTGCTGCTTTTGACTAATTAGTGTTCCCATTACTATGACATAGAACTCTCGACAAACGAGAGTAATGAGCATAATTGTTGAAACAACTTTTAGTTGTAAGTTGTACAAAGTCCATCACTCTTGTCCCAATCGATCAATCAATTGTATGTATGAACCAATTTGCAAAAAAAGTATAGTATGCTAACTCATTAAAAGTATACTTAATTATTATATTAGTTATGAAGTTCCCATATTACAAGCTATGCTTAGTTTGGGGCTAGATGGCGCTGTGTGAAATGTATATTACAATATTTAAAAATACCGGACAGTTTATGTTATGACACTTTTCTCAGGTTGTCTTCTTTCCGTTTTGAGAAGGTGACATTGCGCATATCTTGAAAATATGCACCTCTGTATAAGCGTTAGAACCAGTGTTATTCAGATTAAAGGGCGGCTATACCACTGGGCCGTAACCCTATTTTTTTCGCACTGTTTGTACTGTATTTATTTTTACTGTGTACATGTTATACCAGTGCCGCAGGAAATACGATACAATTATTGCGCCTCACGTGAAAGCAGTAATGACGTCATTAAATGATATATTAACATGTGTTTTCTTTCAAAGACCGAGCATTGAAAATCAAAGGTAATCACTTAATATTGAACAATTGACGCAATATGACAATTTTCACTAATAACGTTTCAATAAACAAACGTAAGACCTTAATTTAACACTTACCTGATTCGATGATAAAAATACGAATAGCGCTAATAAACCTCATAAATTACCTGCAAAGAAAACAAATAAATATTGTCATTATACTGAATTAAATGATAACGATAATAAAATGGACATAATGGAATAACACCTTGGAATAACGATATCACAATTGTTATTCAATACCTTATGGAAACAGTATTCTGAATTGACTAAAATACTTTTCAAACAACATTGATAGAAGAACGGTCTATAAAAATAATTGGCAAGCACCGGGCCTGAACAAAGACAAACGCAACGTTAGTCGCCAGTCAAAGCTACGTTGTTACTGCACTCTAGATTTTCTTCAAGAGGTGGGCGCTTTCATCTTTTTTCTATATATGTTTCTATGCAATGTAATATACAAGAAATAATTTTGAGATATTAAAGTAATATTCAGTGCAAATACAGGTACTTCATCATTATCAATATTTTTTCAACATGGGGGTCGGATTGGGTAATGAACAGGCGTCGATATTAGCCCATGATACAAGTATGATTAAAAAAATAATGAATTTCGATCGAAATATTTAGAGGAATGCTTTATCACACTTATATTATAAAGGCAAAAGTTTGTATGGTATATGTGTGTCTGTGTGTGTATCTATGTTTGTTACTCCTTCAAGCTCAAATGGCTCAAACGGATTTGCATAACATTAGGTACCAGGACAGCTTATCTTTTGGATAAGATATCCTGATCCAAAACTTTGCAGCATTGCTTATGGTACCGGGATCAGAAATAGCATGTAAGGTACTTTTGATCCCGCAAGTAGCTTAAAAACTAGTGCCTTATTAAGCTTTTTGACTGTGACATTTAATGATAAATAATTTTCAATTATAATTATAGAGCCAAGAAAACCAATAAAAATTACATGGTCATTTCTGTAGAAGCAAAATTAAATCACGTTATTACTTAATGCGTACAGGTAAAGTAGATTTCAAATTGAGGTATAGCGTTATCCTTATTAGAATCTTACAGTTCTATATGAAATAATAGTTTGTTAATTATTTATTAATACAAGGAAATGTAAATATACTTAAAATCTTAAATGTTTTTGCAATTCAAATCGAGAAATAAAATTCATAATAAAGGTAAATTATTTTTTCTATTACAAAAATTACACAAGATTAGCGCATGGCTGAATTAGCTGAATTACTGTGTAAATTGGGATGCCAATAGTTTCAGAATCAGTTATTAAGTAAAAGTGCATTATCTTTAACAACCTCCGACGTGCCATGGCCTTCTGACAGCTTGGCAGACTAGACCACTTACATGAAGAATAAGAAGAAAAAAAAAAAAAGAAAACGCTGAATCTGCTGCATCTAAAGGTTAACTTGAAAATCGATCAAATTCCGACGAATACGCCGTCAACACACAAAACCCGACAATGTTGCCGGATACGTCATAAAGTCGGAAGGAATTTTATGTTTTTACGTTTTCATGCCCATTGCGCGGGGCGACGAGTGCATTCTATTGTTTTCCAATGGCAGCCAACAGGAGATGGATGCCTGCTCCATTGTCTATAGCCTGCTATATAGCGGAAATCGTGTAAAAAGATTACCAGATGTATTCCATTCCGGGACAAATCACCGTGAAATACATCAGCCATAATTCATTTTTCCATGTCCCGATCGGAATTAATTTTAATTTTCATCGGTTTGATGGCTCCATCAATGTGATGGTTTAATCCTATAGTCATTACTGTGCGTATTTTATATTTTCCATGGGAAACATTTCGCTTTTTTGAGAAAACCTTTTTACCAAAATTTGGAGATGTATAATCAAATCAAATACTGACGCTTTTATAATCACAATTGATAAGAAAATGGAGGGGTGTTACCTGATGTTGAGATAAGTGATATTCAATATGTTTTGCGATGCTTTGATACAATTATGTTTTTTACGGCGGAAGAATTAGCTGGTTAGGGTTTGTTTTTTTGCAAAAACATTTTGAATAAAATTTGGAGATGAATAATCAAAATCAAATATTATCGTTTTCATAATCACAATTAATAAGCAAAGGCGAGATGTTACTTGATAATAAGATATGTCATATTCAATATGTTAGCGATGTTTTGTTACAATTATATTTTTTACGGCGAAAGGATTTGCTGGGTAGGATTTGTTGGGATTTGGAGGCTGCCAATCTGCGTCGTAGCCGCCAGGCAAGTGAATGCTTCAGGATAAAAAGGTCCTACTTATTCCTTGTTAACAAACTAAACGAACAAAGACTTCTTGGTCCCCTTTGTTAGCGATAGTAGCTGCAAACAATAAGGAACGTGACAGGTGAAATTGCTATTTGTTTGTGGATTCGGTGTACATAGCAAGTTCGAACCAATTCTTTGCATAATTAACTGATTAATACAATCTAAATATTTAATTACAAATCCTTATTTCTCGCCATTACATACAACTTACCATTTTGAAAAAGAAACATCTGAATTGATCTACAATACAATCTGCGAAAAAAGTAACAGGGCAGTAAAATACGCGATTTCGTTTCCTTGAATGTCACATTTTTTTCCCACTTATAAATTTTGATTTGAAAACCTAGCTATAAAACTGATTTTGATAAAATTTCTATGGAACTAATCTGAAAGATTAATTATTCTTTCAAATAAATGACGGAGTCCTGAGGTAAAAAAATATACTTCCTCTTTTGGAAGTAATCAATTCCTAGTTGTTACAAGTTATCGATTGAAAAATATATTTTCATGTAAAATACGCCAATGAGCTAAAAATGTGTCACGACATGACACCCTACTAAGCCTTCTATATTGGTAACGATACTGATGTACGTGCTCATTAGTAGCGTATAAGCATTACCTTTATTATCGAGCAGTTCTATATGTGTATTGTTAACATGTGAGGAGGCATGTCTATTCGAGAAGCATGTCTATATCATATCTAGCGTGTCCACAGCATCCAAGCATGCTCGTTTTAATGAGCACTGTGCAAACCATATAGTACAGACATGCATTCAAATAAACTAGCTATATATTTTTTTAATAGCTAACACTTCTCTTCTCATACGCCGTACGATCGCATGAACACACACATTACAAACAGTTTAGACCCGAGGACAAACTTTGTGCTCATTCCATTAACGCAAAACTTAGTAATAAGAACTCGTGATCTTGAAGATATATACAATATTTTTTATGGTTACACTTGAAGCGCCCTACGGTGTTCCCCGTGGTTAAAAAGAACATTATATTATGCCAAAACTGAATGACTTGACTTTTTTGTGATAAAAGTTATGAGTTATCTTCACAATTAATGTCATCCAAAACCATTCAGCCATTGACGCATGAAAGTGATTTTATAAATTATAATATTATTATGTTAATAGTCACTTCCGCAGTTCCTTTTTTAATTAGTTTAGCTATATTATATTTACGTTCAAATCATGATTCTATTCTGTAATCTATTAGAATAAAAAGGCTCGTCTCCAAGTATGTTTTAAAAATCCAATGTAAATATAGAACTTTGTCTCTTACTTCGATTACCACAATAGACTAAAACGTGTTCAACCTGATGTCCGGGAGATATTTTTGTCGTAGTAATATGGTAATGTCCCCAACTTTGTTTGCTGGGCCAACATGGGCACAGGTGGCGCCACTCAGCAAATTATGCAGAACCATATGGGCGCTAATCCATCAAACGATCGCGATCGTGCGCCCAACATTAATCATCCTCTATTGATTAATATGTCGCCGCATAAAGTAAGTAATTTACTCGCTATCAACGCCTAAATTGATGGACTGCGGCTCAGCTTTGATTTTGGGGGAAGCAGTCCTTGGAATCGGGAATCATGATTATAATCGACTCGTAACTTGGTTGGTAGAGCTCTGCCTTCTGCGCTGTAGGTCTTGGGTTCGTTTCCCCCTCAGGAAAAGCATTTGTATGACGAATAGAAAGGTGGGTCTGGGTATTAATATGTATGTATTTACAAAAAGTAATTTATTAGTACTCTATCATTTATCTAGTTCCCATATTACAAGTTATGCTTACTTTGGGGCTAGAACGTTAGCCACAGCAACGCGTGGCCCGGTCAGCTAGTTTTATATAAACCTCGTCTTGACTTCTTACGAACAAACTGAAATAGAAATCAGCCAAATCTGTCGAGCCGCTTTCTAGTTTCAGCGACACTAACGAACAGCAATTGAGTTTTATATACGAGTATAAGAAAGATAGATAGATGTCACCCGGTGGATTTTCCAAACAAATATGATACGGTTTTTAAATCGTCACGATTAAAAATAACAGCTAAATTGATAAACACATTCTCAAGATGACCTTTCTTATTTGGTTTTTATATAGGTGTATAGAATACGAGCGAACCGCCCCGGCTTCGCACGGAGGCAAATACAAAACCATCTATTTTGCCCGAACGTGCCCGAACGTGAAAAAAAAATCTTATTTACATACGATGTCCAACCAAATAGATCGAGCTGTTGTCAAGCGATGATCCTTCATTCATGCGACAAATGATTTTAATATGCATAATAGATTTATTATACATATTAAATAAAATTATGTTTGAATTGTATTGAATAAAGACTACATTCTAGATTTGCATTGTGATTTAGCAAATATATTAGGCTACTCAGCCTACTTGCGGAGTGTCGTTGCTCGCGTCCGTAAGTGAGCACCCTATGAATCCCTACACATGCCCCCTGGGTGGTGCTTAAGGAGAAAATTACCATCAGTTGCCCGTCGTTCCGTCAATTCTTAATTTAACAACACAAAACAAAATAAGAGCAAATAAGTTTTAATAGAAAAATAAAACCAAATTTTATTATAAAAAGATCACAAGTGCTTTGCCTTATAAAAAAATTATAACCAAAATGTGTCCCGAATCGCGTGTTATTGTCCGTAACTGGACACATACAGTTAATATTGCAAACGTTATTAGCAGTTAAGCCGTGAGGTATTTTAGGGTTCAGAAGCAGTTCATGCCAGAATCGCGTCAATAAAGGGTATTACAGATTTGTTTGAAACTTTTTAATAGAGTTCGTAAATTGGAGGATCTCAATTTGGATATGTTTCTTTTTTGTATGTTTGTTACGCGATATTTTCGATAATTATGAATGTATGATTGTTTCTCATTTGATATGTAAGTTTTTAGGCGGAAAATAAGGGATGAATTTATTAAAGTCGGTGATTTCGATTAATAAATCAGTTACAACTCTGATGTTGGAGGATTCGAGTCGATATATTGTCATAAAGTAGTCCCGATCTATGTCTTATCCAAATAAAATTACGTTTTATATTTTCATTTACATTTCTAAAAACAAGGATCGTTGTTTTTATTGAATTTCTTGAGCAAGTAACGCTCATAATTATTGTTCGTCAACTTTTTATACCTTGAAATTTATGTACATCCGCCTCAAATGCAAAGCCTAGCGCATTTTCTATTGCATCCTTCTATGGTTCATGTAACGGTTCTATGAGAGAATGTTCAATAAAAACTGGATGCGTATTAAAAACAAGTATCGGTACTGTATCCAGTTACCTGAGCTAACGACACTCTCTAGGCGATGCACTGAGCTCCATAAGAACGCTTTCAAAATAAAGAATACAAGCAGTAATGACACTGGACGGTAACGGTTGTAAAGTATAGTAGTGGTAAGCCCTTACTATGGACTGACAGATTGAGAATTGACAACACTCTTTCTGGCATACAGAGAAAGATCGTAAATTTCGTAGTCTAATAGCTCAGAAATAATATATATTTTAATTTGTTTACTTAGTTACGTGTAGCGTGACTGTGTAGATTTTATTATAATAACCTTATAACTTACGCTGTGATTGTAAATATGAAATTTTATAATATGTATATAAGTAAAGTTTAAATAATTACAATTCATTTTATTGTTAAATTGATGCCATGTACTAAATGTAGAAAACCGTTATACAATAAATATACAGTCATCAAATTCAGAACACCTCTCTTTATGTTCGGGATATAAGATGCCGCTACTGCATGTAGAAATGTCTATCCCGTGGTTCTAGGCACAACTGTGTGTACTGGGTACACACGAGCCCTTTTATGGGTCGTCAACCTGTCAACATAAAGCCTAAAGACACATCGACTGACTGGAAAGAGGAGCGAGTTTTATTCAGCCGCGCTCGCTTCAATTTTATATGTTTGTTTGATTACTCAACATTTTTGCTCTTGTTCGTTCCCGTTCCTACTCGATTCGGATTCAGTTATACTGAAGAT
Source organism: Aplocera efformata (assembly GCA_921293045.1). Taxonomy (NCBI): domain Eukaryota; kingdom Metazoa; phylum Arthropoda; class Insecta; order Lepidoptera; family Geometridae; genus Aplocera; species Aplocera efformata. The sequence continues at coordinate 5,329,105 of OV121045.1, forward strand.
TTTTATAAAATGTTTGATATTCGGTATTGTATATTTTTTCATAGATCCAGCTGAGCAAAAAGTAAAGCAATGAATGGCAGTATTTATCCTATTAATCTTTTATGTTTATTTATTATTATGTTCTTACCAATAAACAATATATAATCATAAAAATGTATAAAATAATAAAAAAATTAACAATATTCAGTAACGTACTTACTAAGATCTTCCAACGCTAATCGATCAACTCGTGGGAAATAAAAAAGACGAGGCCAAGAATATGAGTAATTATCTTATCCATGCTTAACTATTTTTTTGCCGACGTTACTTAATATTCTTACGTTTAATGTTCATCAGGGTTGCAAATCAATACCAAAAGAAGATAAATTTTAGATCAAAATAATTGTTTTTACTTCATCGTAATAATGAGATGGTGTTCTTGTAAACCTTATTAAGAGCAAAGCAGTTTCAAAACATTACAAAATAAAATTTCTCCTATTAGGTTTCGTTCCCAAGAGGCTATAAAAGTAATCTGTATTTAAAAGTTAAACGGGTTGCTACAGTTTGGTACTTCCAGCGCAAAAGTTTCAATGTGTCGACATGGCTACAGACTAGGTAGAAAAAAGTGGAAAGGCTACTAAATAAACTATAGTAGAGTTCTTTGATAAGTTTATTAGGATTAGTATTGCTAAAGCTTATTTCTGCTGTTATACAATTACCAGCTTTTGTACGCGGGGCGTCGGTCGCGTTAATGTAGATTTTGTCAATTAAATTATTCCTGGATAAAAGGACCCTGTATCCTGTACAAATTTCCTCTGTATGCAAAATTTTTTGATGATTGATTGAGTATTTATGGCGCAATTACGCTTTCAAATAAACTCACATTCGCATTTACCTAAAAATAAGTTAAGATCCACTAATATTTTCTTCTTGATTGTACATTGTAGCGCAGCTCATTATTTTCCCAGTTAAAAGCTTATTCTATATTAATAGCTTCGGCCATTAACATATCTCTGTGCAATTGAATTACGTCAATCCGTTGCGGTATGAAAGAAGGGAAAATCAACAACCACCGATCGTTGATGAACTAGGTATATGATTTTGAAAGATTGCCGATATTTTTAATTTCCAAGCTGATATGCTGCCTTGTGCCATTTTTAATGTAATGCATAAAAAAATGACAGCAACCCACCTGGTGTTACATGGTTACCGACGCCTATTAACAACAGCAATACGACTTAGATCCTTCCTTATCGAAGTATGAGAAGACCCAAGTCGCACCCCTCTGCGCCCGTCACCCGAGACAGGGATACTACGTCTCATGCCTGCATTATAGAGTGACAAAAATATTTAGCTCAATAATGTAGATAATAATGATTGACTAAATAAAATACTTCAATACTTTCATCCCTTAATTCGCGCCTACCACCCTACCATACACCCAGACACCATACACCCTAACATTTTAAGTAATGTCAATCCTTATTGGTCTCCAATAGGCGAAGAAAATTACACAAGAAAGCAATTTCGTTTACGGATATATTATATTTTTCTAGTTATTTTGATTTATTAACTAAACTAATATTTAACCGATTTTTATAAAATTTCTATGGAAACAATTTTTCATTTTGGTTTAAATCCCGGAGTTCTTAGGTAACAAACATACTTTTATATTATATATAATATATATATACATAGTATATTTAATATAAAAGTATAACCTATAATACTTATTATAACCTATAAGTACTTGAAAACATCCTTTTTTTGAAAGTCGGCTTAAAAAAATAGATAAGGCTGTATACTTTTGCACTCGTATATTGTTTTGAAAACGAATTAATCGAATAATTCCAAATGTAATGTCTTGGTGTAATGAAAAGGTCTTGATTTATTTTCTGACCTGTCAATATTGGTTATTGCAGAGTTATCGCTAATCACGTTTACCTGTCAAATCAATAAAAGCTTTCATCATTATCAAACCCGCTCATTGGTGTACAACAAGCACCAGTCTTTTCGTAATCATCGGCTAAAATTGAAAGCTACGAGCGAATTTATGCCGTATCTCTCTAGATTGAGTAATTACCTCTGAATTAATAATAAATCTCTATTGTACCTATCGTTGTTAAGCCCATTCTAATTTGTACAGTTTGCCGTGAACTCTGTAGGAATACACCTTGGGGCAAAAAGGGTTTATATTTCAAGCCCAGCGGAAATATACGTTCCTATTAATGTCTAATATCCAAAGAAAACCAAAGAAAAGCGCCATTTTGAAAGATGTTATATTTTATCTATAGTTTAATTGAGATATTAATCGACAAAGTGCAATTCGAACTTTCCCGAATCCAATTCACACTTGGCTGAATGCTGAGGAAAATGACCGACATGTAACCACATACTGTGTTATAACTTAATTTAAATATTTAAAATTATTATTACTTTAGCAACAAACAATCGACGTTTGTCGCTAAGGTTATCTAGGTTAATATTCAAACCGGATAAATAATATATGACAGTTATTGACAGTAAGCTCAATATTTTTGTCAACTGCTAGAGTATTTCGGGTCCATAATCTCACAAATCGTCGACGTCTGTCCTCTTTACGTTTATTTTATACCAAAACAAATCAAAGCGATGAAAGAACCGAGCGTAGGCCACTTTGTATAACACGACTGCTTCATGTGGAGTAAACAAATACAATGACATCATTTGTGCTAAATATGTCAAGTATTCTGATCACAGCACAACTGAACACTGCATATATCAAACATCAAAATACTGTATTGGCTGCTGATGAATCACATTGATTCGATAACCGTGCGTAAAAGTGTCCAAATACTTGCATAATCTGCACTTAAACTAAAAAAAGGTTTTACTTTCATAACAAATCCCGGTGATATATTGCTCTGTCGTAACATTTGTTATTAAATTCGGTTTATGTACCCAATTCATGCTACATGTTATACTGTAGAGAAGCTCGCCTGACCACTAACCAAAGCGAGATTAAGACCGAAAATAAATAATAAACTACTGATCAAGAAGTGTGAACTCACCTTCACACCACAATTGATTATTCAAAAGTTTTCCAATTAGTATTATCATTGAAATGAAAGCAGGCTGCTCTTTAATCAAAAACTTGATGACCAATTTCAAAGTCCAGCGACGGTATTGAATCGGTCGATTTATAACGAACTCAAACACTCGAAAGAGAAGCGGTCGCCTCCTGTCATTCGAATGGAGTTATTCGATGAAATCCTTGAAACGGAACGATTTGATTTGGAATCATAATAGTGAGAGGGAATCAACGCAAACAACCCACTCAACTTACATAAATGTTTTAAGTTTCTTAGTAGAGATAGTCTCTATCACTACCATGAACTAATATACCAAAACTTTAATTTATGGCAGGGTGATATGAACTTGAATTGGCAGTTGGTGACCATAAACATCTCGTAGGACCGGTAGGTAACATATCATTAAAGTCGTGGGTAGACGGTGGTTGAAAGTGGTTCAAGACAATTTGTTATGGAAACTTATAGATGAGGGTCGTATCAACAGTGGACGTCTAATGGTCAGATATGATGATCATAACGGTAATACAAATTCAAGATAATAGCAATCGGCAATCGAAAATCCGTAGTACCTGGCACCGCTTATGGATTCCACAGAATCAAAACATGATAAACTAAAACTTATAACAAAGCGACGAAAAAAAAGTGTTGCCATAGTGAGAACGAATCTAGGTATCCCTTTCATAGCTCGCTCTACTTTCTGAAAGAGGCATTATTCCCAAAAGCGTAGCCTAAAGCTAATTGGAGGAAGCAGGGTAGAAATGAAAACTTTTCATTTTTTTCGCTTCATACCGGTCCATTTGTCTAGCTTGGAATTATATAATATTTAACAACTCAATACTTCAATTTTAATATTGTAAAATCCCATGTCATCATTATCTATGATCTCATCTTTGTTGTGATTCTGATTTTGCCCGATAGAAAGCAGCAATTACTTCTATAGACAAGCTTACCACAAAGAAGATTAACATTTAGAATTTCAAAGATGAGTATTTAGATTAGATTAATGAACTTTATTGCCATGTTTAGGTATTATTAAGCTTCTCAAAAAGCGTCCTTTCATCGGCAAAAATAGATTTTATTTACAATTTAATTGTAACAACCAATGAATAGAACCAGTTTATTTTGTTTTTCGATCTAATTTGCCTTTCACAGAAAAATAAATAACATTAAATTAATCTATCGTCCTGTTTTTGATGTATTTCAATATCGCTCTGCCCAGTTATGTATTTCCCCAAATATATTTGTTTAATGATGATAAAACAAATATATTTGGGGAAATACAATGGGATTGGGATTATAATACAGTGTATTAATCTCCAATGGAGTACTAAAATGCATCAACAATTCTGCATACATTGAATTGTTGATGAATTTAAGTTTATAATAGGTAGATATCGTCATGACTAATTATATTTCATCTCTCAAGTTAGATCCAACCGCAAAACATCCTCAATTAATTTGCATTAGGTCGCTTCGGGGTAGGAATAAAATGAATGCATTGCAATTTCTATTATAGGTCAGTGATCCACTGATATGTGCTAGGGAAATATTATTCCACGTTCGAGCTGAAACGAGGTGCCATTAGAAAACAATGAAATCCACTCGAGCTGGCGTTGGTGTCATGGGACGACAGTGCGACGTAGACATCTGGTGCCTACTACTGAAACTGTAATAAAACAAATAAAATGAATATTCATCAACATTTCACAGTGCCATCTAGCCTCAGCCCTAAGCTATGGGAAATAGATAACTGATAGAATACTTATACTTTTGTAGATACATACATACTATAATACATATTATCAACCAGATACAAAACAAATATCTATTGTATGTTCGTCACACAAACGCTTATTCATATTGGCAATCGAACCCACTACCTACAGCCTAGAAGACAGATGTAACAACTGGATAAGCTCAAAAGACCAGGACTTCTTCCAGCAAGGAATACGAAAACTACCTGAACGATGGGCGAAGGTTGTAGCTGCAGATGGAGCATACTTTCAATAATTTTTTTTTTTAATTTTGTAAGCGAACAAATGTTTTATTTTGACAAAAAGGGGCGGAGTCATATTCACACACCCAATATTACCAACGGAGTGAGTCCAGTCAGAGTCAGGGTTTATGACGATGAAGTAGATTTAAAATATGCCATGTATAACTAGGTATACATTGTGATCAACTGATAACTGAAGACTAGCATTTCGAAACCGAAAACAATGAGCACTAGTTTTACTTCTATGGTTTAGCATGTTTGTTATTTTGATAAATACCGTGAGCTTCTTTCGTGTGAGTGAGTTAGTTAGTTTCCAAACTATGAAAAATAGTTGCGATTGGAACCAATTTTTAACTGACTTTAAAAGTAGAGGAGATTCTCAATTCGGCTGTATGGTTTTTTTGTTTTGTTAAGTTGTCAGACCCGGCAGTGTAACTTAACGTGCCCTCCCAAGCACAAACTGATTATTGCTTTAACGGATTTGTATTTATCTTCGTTTTATATTAAATGACAAATCTGTTTTTTTGAAATTGGTGTCATCATTTTCAGACTGATAACCAAGAACCAAATTTCATCCAAATCCGTTGAGCCGTTTGAGCGTGAAGGAATAACAAACATCCATTTAAACTTTCGCCTTTATTATATGAGTGTAATATTCATATGATTAACTTGTATTTTAATCATAATGTAATATGACTTTGTGCCTTCAAAGCAACTACTATATCTTCGAGCTTAAAGCTAATATAAAATCTTAGTGTAGTTTCAACTTCGAGAAACCTCAGTAGCGTTCGACTTTGTCGTTCACTTCACTATATTGAGGCGTATTAGCTCAGTGCATATCGGCATGAGAAACCCACCACTATATTAATGCGATCTGGGGAATTACGATGAATAGAATGAGAATTTTCCCTGTTATAAAGGAAACTTTTAAGGTTCCGTATCCAAGATTAATAACTTACTAAGCTGTCAACACCTGTCTGTCTGTATTTTTTTTAGAAGATGAGCCAAATTGGTCTTATCATAATAATTATAACAATACTTTCATCCCTTATTTTCAACCTTAGAGGTAGAATTTATTCGTGAAATTTCTATTGGACCACATCGATGGTACGCCCTATCAAATAATCCATTTTAGTACACATACGATGTACTAATACTAATGTTAAAGTTAGGATTGTCAATGACAGCCATGTAAATAAACATTTCAGTCATCCTATTTCGCCCTTAATGTTAAACATGAAATTTCTAAGAGGTACACACTGTCAAATAAAAAAGGAATCACCCAAGTCACCAATCACCAAGAGAACCTCCTCTACTTTTAAAGTCGGTTAAAAATTGGTTCCGATCGCAACTATATCTCATAGTTTGGAAACTAAGCGATAATAACCTGAATTACGAGGCAAGCTGATGGATCATCACACAAGGTTGGTGATCCATCACTGTATCGCCTTGTCGTTTATTACATAGCTTACAGCTTAATAGGTACGTCAGTACCGAGCACAAACATGTAAACACATAGATTTTCTCCTAAAGTATTGATTCGTCTTTCATGCGGGCCAATTCTGTTGTCTAAATTTCAAGCCGTCCAAAGGCCTTCCACATGGTTTATTGACTAGTCGGCCGACATCTGAACGTGCTTTCACAAGCAAGGAAGCGCTCTGTTCAACCACCGTCTCGGGTGACGAGTGAAACGAGGTGCGACTTAGGTCTTCTTATGCCTAAGTCAGCGAAAACCTCAGTCGTATTATTAACCGTAGGCGGAGAACCTAATACTTCCGCCCATAACACCAGCAATACGACAGGTCCTCCCCGACCGTATTGATGCATCAAGCTGTAAATGGATGGTGTGTCGAACGTGACCACGTGCACTTAGGTGGCAGTGAAAAGACGACAAAAAAATCTCATTTGAGCACCGATAATATTACCCACATATTTGATACCCTTTGTTATTTTTTTACTTTCGTATTATTCAATCACTTTTTCAAAACGACATTAATCATCGTGAAAGCTTGCCCGAACGGGACATAAAATATCCGATGGGTCGGAGTAGGTTTGTGCGCTAGCATTAATTGTGATTGCTGTAATCTCTCTAATAGGTATAGTTTGTTAAACGTTAATAAAAATCCCCTGTGTCACAGAATTGACTATATGACTGTTGTATCTGACATTAACTTAATTCTAACATATTAAAATTGTGAATGTAAGTTTCTTTGTTACGCTCATCATGAAACCGATCATCATTACATTACCACGAGTTAAGTCACGGGCAAAAGTATGCAAAATTGTGTTTGGATCACAAGTTGGAGATCTGAAAAATTGAATGCGATACCTAGGATATAACTTTGATATCCCAGGTTAAAACCTTATTAGTCGGATGCCTTTGCTAGCTTTGCCTGGAGAACTGCCATTTTGTGGCACCAAACACCAGTACTCTTGCTTTTTACTTTACTTTTTACCCGGTAATTTAAGGAGTTGGGTTGGGTAGGATAGGGTGAGCCTTGTAGGACAATGCATAATGCACCCCTATGCAGGACATCAGAATAGACAGACACATAAGAATGGCCTAACGATTAGTATAGCCGGGATCGACATCTAAACGTACCCATGGTTACCCATCTAACTTCTGACCAGGCCGAGAGTAGCTTAACTGAATTAATTTGTAAAACAGCTAAGCAAGCTACGTTACCAGAGCTTCAATTATATTTTTAAGAGTAATCATAAACTCGTACGAGTTCATTAGGTATAATACTCATTATAAGTAACAAGAGATTACAGTACTAAAAGTCAAGCTCCCGTACAGCCACGCTCTTAAAGATATAAGCAAAGATGAAGATAAACACATAGTGGAAATAGCAAATTCTGTATAACGCCGTCATCCGCCGCCGGTGTTGGGTTAAATTCGATCTCTGTGCCGCATGAGCGCACGCCGACCGATCGGGTTTGCGAAGCAGCAGTCACGCGTGTCAGATTAACAACCGACAAAAATACAAGAGGGAAGAAAATCATAGAAAATCTGAACTTTTCAAGGTATTTGTGCATTTTGCCAAATACCAATGAGACCGCTCAAATAATACACAGGTACATATTGTATAATACATAACAACACCCAGACAAACATCTATGTTCGTCACATATGTAAATGCTTGTCTTGGGTGGGAATCAAACTCACGACCTACAGCTAAGCTATGAAGCCTGTCAAATTTAGAAGAGGATAAAATGCTTTAAAACTTGGTTGCAAAATATCTATTTCTTTCAATATCGCATTATTCGCTGACTGATTTAAAACTCGAATAAACCGGAACCGGAACAAACTTGACTATCAACCCTTATTTTTCACCTTTTAGGGTGAATTTTCGTCAAATAAATGAAATAAAAGAAGCTTTATATAAATCTGTTAACAATTTGCTAAGAAATCGTGTAACAAACATACAAAAACAATAGCTTATAATCTACTTATTATGACTTCAGTTGAAAAGTTATTATCACAAACTAATTAAACATTTCCATCCAAATTTAACACATCCAGCCATCCAGCCCTAAACGGGAACCAGATTACTGATAAAATACGTATTTAGCTTTTTCTTTGTAAGAAATAATCTCGTGATAAAAATAGCTCAATTACTTTAATTGGACGAAAAAGGACTGATAGATATTCTTACTGGAATACAAAGAACATTGAAACGTTATGTATGTGGTAATGATATTACAAAGATTGGCGACAATGTGCCACAGACTTGAAACGTACATACGACCAACAAGACACGATAATTTTCCCATAACGGAACTCTGATGTGTTTTTGAATACTTCCAATGATTCTCGGATGGATTTTTCCTTGTATTGTAATATTCATTTCTGTGTCGCATGTTTTTACATTTCAAGCATTTGGTGACGAGATTATTTATTCATTCGGATATAGCATTTTTTGTACGACAACATGTTTGTGGAGATATGAGCTTTTATTTAATTCACAGATCTAGAGAGGATTAAAGTTCATCAAATTAGTTAAATTTTATTAGCTCTAGTAATATGTATGTAGAAAATAAACCAAGTCTAAAAAATGATTACTGATTATAAGTGAAAGAAATTATTAAGAAAAAAATGATTATTAATATTTGTCTGCTTTTAACAAAGTTCCATCTAGCCTCTTACTAAGAATAGCTTGTAATATGGAAACCGGGTCACTAATAAAATACTACATAGTACTATTTTTTTGTAAAATCATATTTAAAAAACACATAATATTTAATGCATATTAACATCCAGACATAAAACAAACTTCTATGATCGTCACACAAATGTTTGCTCTGGGTAGGAATCAAACCCACGAGCTACATCGCAGAAGGCCGAGCTACTACCTACTGAGCTGTGAGACCAACTCAAAAAACTATAGGGTCTATCGGTATCTCAGGTATGCCTGAGAAGTCAGGCACAGTTAGATATGTCACCGGACTCTACCAATATTTTCTGTGGAAGTACTACTTCTGTGGAAGTATGCGACATCTATTCTATACCTACGTAGTTAAAAAACATCCAGTGAATTAACTGATTTAAGGGTCCTTCCTGCGTCTTAAGATGTCCAATAAGATTTAGGTTTACGCATATTACGTCCGTGTTAATTTTAACATGTTGCTTAATTTTAACTATCGTAACTACTAATATGCCGATTTTCTCCACCTTTTCACAAATAGTATAATATCATCTTTATCCGTCAAGGGCGTATTGCAGCTTGAACATAAACACTTCCAGACTGAAAACACTTTGCGCTATTCTTGCAGACACTGCATTAGGTCCATAGAATGTGCAATTTTCGCGGCTTGTGTCGCATTTTTTCTTGATTGCTATAAAACTTCCAAATAGGTATAATAAATAGGTATATAAATAATAGATTTTCTTCATTGTTTCATGATCATTTTTGGACAGAAATATAATAAAAAAATGGTGCGAAACCGATGTTTATTTTTATTTTCAAGTGCCAACCAGTTGCAAACAGATAAGAAATTGAATAAAAAGTTTATAAATTTAAATACATATAAATAGATATAAATTTTGTTAACTGGTTACTAATATCTTTCTTTTTATCATTTTTGATATGACAATATTGTATTATATAAACGACTCCAGATCTAAAAAAGGTAACAATATTCTATATTATAAATTCTGTATTGTATAATTAATTTGGGGCGCGAGTGTAAAATTATTGTCTGCTCAAGGGAGGCTAAAAGTGAAGTGCCCACTTTTCTTCGCAACTCGCTTCTAAGAAATATCCAGTTTCATGTTTCATTTTCAGTTTTGTCATTATTACTGTCCAATATACTGCTTCACTGAACTTCATGGTTTGTCGAATATTGAGTAATTGATATAAAATTTAATAAGACAGTAGAGCAACATAAATTTTGTTTGTTTAACTTTTAATGCAAAATTCATTTGTCCGTATTCATGTACACTGAAATGATAAGTATATAATTAGCTTTTGCCCGCGGCTTCACTCGCGTTAATGTAGGTCTTTATTATTATTATAGTCTATATATTATTAGGAATGTAAAATTCTTATTATTATTTACGTTATACATACATTTTTATTTATAATATTCAATATATATATAAATACACTGTGCGTGTGAGAGTGTGTGTACCAAAAACTCTATGTCTATACTGTCTCTTCAACAGACGTGAAATAAAAACCGACCGCAAACACTAGTCAATTATTCAGAGACACATCGGAAAGTTTCGTTCCCAATCAATCAATTTAGTAAAAACCCGTACAGGCGCACAGTACACAGATCTATTTAGCACAAAAACATCAAGAATAATATAAGCAAGTATTTGAATGATCATACTTCTTATAATAAATGTCTATGTCTATGTCTAATATCTCATAACTCAACAACATATCATAACCATCGATAATAGAAATGATCTGGTTATTTCAAAAATAATTACGTTCTGAGCTTATGCACTCGTAACCACTACTACTATTGAAGAATCATGAAGTTAGCCAATCAGGACTGCCGTAAAATGTGAATACACTGAACTTAATAGAATAAGCGAGTATTCCAAAAGATTATAACAACAAATAGCCAAGAGCATCAAAAAGTTTCCATGTAAACACATTAAATAAATACGGTTCAAAGCGTACTAACATTTTAATAGCAGACTTATTTAAAATCACTGAAAATTACGAAGTGAATATAAAAGAGAGAGCAAATTACTCAGAGAGGCATCGAAAAAGTTCTCTCCGGAAATACCTTAAATCAATACGGCGGCCCGAGGCCCACTTAGTTATTTAAAATGCAGTTGACACGTCATTTGGAGCGAAATGCAATATTCACTTCGCTCATGCGAAAACGCGGTTATATTCAAACGGGTTTATTTTTTGACTATTTTATTTATGTATCAGTTGGCTACTTTTTAACTCCCAACTAAAAAGAGGGGTGTTTGAATTTACTAAGTATGAGTATGTTATCTCACTATTTCTTTTATACATTAAAGATAAAAAGGAGCTCGAAACCGATAGTCAGATTTAAAGCCAATTTTTAACGCTAGTCACATCCGTATAGGATTTTTGTATACCTACAGATGATCCTGATGTTACATAACTTCTACACACTAGGTTCCCTGTATTGGAGGTAGCATGGCAAACACAGATACATAACACACACATTTAAAACCCGAATTAAAGTTTCCCCACTAGATGGAAAATCCTAATAGTATCAGCCTATTTTAGTCCATCATTGGACTCATCCTACAAACTTCACTTAGCCGGTATAGATTCAAGCCTTATGCAAGCTGTCGCTTTCCCTAGCCGAAGACCACATACACTAAGTTTGCCTATTCCCGGTCGCAACTCGAGAATTTGTCTACTCTAGCGAATATCAGTTCTATGTGCATTGTAAAAAGTTAAACACTGGAAAGCAAGTCAGAACAGAACCATAAATAAATTCACCGCTTTGCATTTGTACATGGTAATAAACACGTTTTCCCTTCCTGCGTCGTCAACAAGCGGATACGGATGTGACTCGTAGATGTACTCGTACAAATGATGGCTTTGCTGTTTGATTATTTTGCACACGTTACCAGACATTATGAAGTCTGTTTTCCCACTTCTCTCAATAAGGAGAGTGCTAGGATCTTCCACCGAATCCTAAACCAGTTTTTTTTATATAACAAGTTAAGTATGTTAAGTATTTACCTCTGCCAAGGCCCACCTGATGTTAAGTAGTTCCCTCCCCGACCGACCGAAGATCCATGTCGCCCGTTGCACCCGTCGCCTGACACGGGGATGTTACGTCTAATGCGTATGAGATTTTGTTAGCACTCACACCCTTCCACCGGAACACAACAGTGCGAGTGCAACACTCCTTGGAGGTAGGTTACCAGGTGTGGAGAGAGTTCTCCGGGCGAACTTTGCACAAGTTCTACTGCTTCTTTTTGTAACTCCTTTAGAACCAACCAGGTCCGTGTAGGGACTCTGAGGGTATTTAGCTACGGACGCGAGCAACTGGACCCCCCTGGTTTACGGATATATTAAAATTTTTGCTTCTAGTTTTCAATGTATTTCTTCATTATGTTGAGAACGTTGAAGCAATAATACATGAGTATTGCTTCAACGTTATGATTATCCATCTAAAAATCATCTGCTGAATAATTTCTTTTTAAAGTAATTGACGGAACTATTTAAGACCTTTTTGATGTAAATTAGTTTCCTGGTGATAATAATAGTAGCAACCCATGTTGTTCCAATAATAACAGTCACGAAATCAATGAAATTAATCTTGTAAAAATAAGCTTGTTGTTACTCTTTCCAGAACTGAATCCTGTACAATTTCGGCTGACAAGAACGATCTGATTTGAACAAGCTCGAATGCCAAAAAGGCCTATGTTCAGCAAGTATTTACTATATAAAGTAACAAACTATTCTACTTCCAAATTGGTTTACGGCTCTTAACCATATTTAAACGAAGTTTGATTAAGCGAGGTTTTGTGCCAAGTTTCCTGGAAAAATAGCTTAACTGTTGTGATCACATATACCTAAATATATGGGTCAGGGGATACCACTCATCAAAGGGCCCCTACAAGTACTCAATATGTTCGTAGAAGTACTCGTATTACCACCACACTTAGTAATCTTCCGTACTTGCGTACCAGCCTCTAATGTTCCCATTGCAGGGACACCGGCCTACTCTCGATAATTGAAAGGGAATGGACTTTGATCTACCTCGGAAGTCCAACCCGAATTGGTAGATATCACGTGGCTTCGAATTTTTGGTTCTAAGACATGCCGGTCTCCTCACGGCATGTCTTAAATGTTTTCCGTCACCGTTTCGAGAACGTGGTATTGAGTACATAATTTTTTCAAGTGAAAAAACTCATTGGTGCACGTTTGGGTTTGAACCTTCAGATTGAAAGTCGGCGTCTATGTCTCTAGGCCACCACGCTCTCTAGTAAAGCCAAGCAATTCTGCTGCCAAGCAATTGTATATTCCGGTGGTAGGACTCATTAAACGTTACATCCCCGTCAAAATGGGACTTGGGTCTTTTCATACATAAGTTGGACGTATTACTGATGTTATAGGTGATATATGGGAGGTAAACATTTAATATCAGGTAGGCTATTTCCGCCATTTCGTCATGGTCTACATGACCAGGCCAGGAGGCTCTATCATTAGATGAAATGTTCTTATTAAAGATTACTTAAATAGAATCTGCTTCATTTGTCAGCAATAAATTAATCTTTGAAATATCAGTCGGTTTTTTGCAACCGACTTCTAAAAGAAGTGGATTCACATTTTAATAAATATTTTACTGTCTAAAGGTATCTACGACAACACAAAAACAATCACTTCACCGATATGTCTGTCATGAAGTGAAATTCCTCACGGCTGGCATTATGGATTTACGTTGAGCGCAAATGATTAGCTTAAACATCCACGATAAACCAAGATACAAATAAGGAGTTAACGGCTTAAGCTGCGCGTTTAACATAATATTACATTGGGCTAGGGATCTTCTTGGTTCGGTGAAATTTCTCCGGACTAAGCTATTAGCTTATTATGTTGCCAAGGTAAAATTTATATTCGACTTATAGTATACTCGAAAAATATACTATTGTAGTAAAATATATAATACTAGTAAAATTCTAGGTGCAGATCGGGAATATACTTTACATTCTACCGATTTCTATTACGTTGTTGTAAATTATTTGCATTTTTCATCAGCAATTTTCAGAAAACAGAGATATCGTTCCTATGTGTTATAAGGCTCTATTCCCAGTTACCACCACCTTATAATAAGTTATAATAAGGACACCGAGGATTATGTGCGATTGATTGTGTGTTATTTTGGAATATTTTCCACAGTGAACTATAAAATATCTTTTGGTTTAAAAGCCCATAGACAGACAAAGGCTAGTAATGTAAGTTAGTAATGGCGTTTCTTTTAGCAGCTGAAAACGGAACCGTAAAAACATAATAGATGATATTATGCAACCCTGACTCCCAGCGTGAGTTAGTTCTCCATAAATAGAAATAATTTGCAACGACGCCATACCACTTATATTTCCTCTGCAGAGACATATCTCTCTCTCTCAAGCGTGATTTTAATGTTTCTGTGAGCTTAATCTAGATTTTATGCCACAAGTTCTCGATTTTTTGCCAAATCATGCTTTATGTCAACGATGGAGTATAAACACTACCCGGCTCTAGCTTTTTAATTTTAGTAATTCTACCTTAAATGTAACTGAGAGATACAACCTTTAAAAGTAATTAAGGTAGTTCATTGCATTGCGGCTTTCGATTCAAGTCAGTGAGTTTCTCCCGAGATATTTATGTGGGTAGTTAGTAACTTGCCACACCAGTTATTCTAGCCCTGACATTGCATTACACTATACTTAGAATCTACGCTTGCCATTTTATTGATTTCCAATCTTGAATTTCTAGCTCTTGGATGCAACTTACTTATTTAGTTTTGCATCAGCATTTTGATGCGCAGTAGCGCACATGAACTATTTAGCTAAACGATTAATTTGTGGCCGTTTGGATTAGAACCAACTATGTTTGGATTAAACGTCTGTACCACTGGGCAACCACTCTCTCTTCTAATGGGATATCCCAAACACCATTCACAGGAACTAAGTAATACGAATGCACTACTACTCGACTGCGGAAATAGAGTATAGAGGTAGTACTACTCCATTCAAAATCTGCACTTGAAGGTCCTTGCAGAAAACCAAAGATATTACTCGTATATTCTTTTCCATACAGATATTAAATTTATTTTGACATTCAAAGGAAATGTAAGACTTGACTTGTAAGAAATGTAATCTCCCATTTGTAAAATCCAGCATAAATAAAGCACCAACTTAAGCATGTAACTATTGTCAAAAATGCAGAACAAAATCGGATCACTGTTAAGTATTTGGGAAGCAAATGCTTTCGGACATTATCCCTTGGAATCTGTTTACCGGAACCACGTTTTTACGCAGAACGAAGTAGCTTCAATTAATTTAAAAATTGGACTGCTTAAAGTACTTGAAAATTTGCTGTTGAAATGATCATTAAAAACTTTTTTATACCTTTGCCTTTTATACAACGTTATACCGTATTTACGAGGTATTATTCAATAAGTTAAAATAATCCTATAACAATCTCGTGTTTCACCGTTGTATCATAAATATTAAAATATGGTATCGGAAATTATGAAAATACGGTATGTAAATGTTTTCAAGTAAAAATGTATTAGTTATTTAAATTAGTGACTTTCGGATTGAAAGCCAATGACCGTATCATTGACAAATCCAATATAAAAACGTTGCTCACTTGTACACTAGGATAAGGATTCCCTGTGTCGCAGGTGGCATGTACAAACACAAGATACCCAAGACTCGAGAACAAAGTGTGCCCCGGCCGGAATC
This sequence comes from Aplocera efformata, assembly GCA_921293045.1. Lineage (NCBI taxonomy): Eukaryota > Metazoa > Arthropoda > Insecta > Lepidoptera > Geometridae > Aplocera > Aplocera efformata. The sequence goes on from OV121045.1 coordinate 5,345,060, forward strand.
GAAAACGGGTCACGAGGGACCTGGGTTCGATTATCAACTAAGCTACAGAGCCGTCAAAACAACCTAATTTTAGGGTAGAAATACCAAAAATTATGATTTATTTACAAACTCAAACGATTCTCCAACGTTCCCTACATTGCGGTTTATGAGCCCACATGGAATAAAAACGAAACAAATGGTGACTAAAAGCCGCAAATGAAGGACATTAATTCACAGCGAGGTAACGAGCTTAGTTATAATGAAACGTGAAAATACAGAGAAACTACTATTTTAAGCAAAATTTCAGAATAATGTTCGGTAACGTTGTGCCATTGTGAACTAACATTTACTTTTACTATTTACTAGCTGACCCGACAAAAGTTGATTCACAAATTGACAATCAGTAATCAATTGACATTTCCACACGTATTAACAAAAATCCCATAGGAAAAATTACTATTAGCTTTCCCAATATTTCCAATAATCCGGAAAGGTTTTTCATATTTGATTTCTCTAAAACCGAATTCGGACTGTTACGGTTAAGTGAAAAGTGGCTCATGGGCTATTCTAATCCTTCACAGAAAAAAGGGCGAGTACCACAGCAGTGGTGTGCTTTAGTAAAAAAAAAAGAAAAAGCCCCGGTAAGCCAAATTCACACAACAAAACCATTACAATCTTCAGCCACTCGAACAGCCACTCAAACGTATACATCACCCGCCCCATCCTCTCGAAAAACCTATGTCATGAACTTGTAATTTTTCTCCTGAACCCCTTATAGATTGTATCGAAGAATGTTCCATAAAATTGCGGTCGTATATCCCTATTCAATAACGTACTATGCTACCAAGTATAAAATACGAATGGACCTCCGCAATGGTCATGTATACGTACAATAACGTGGAGGTCCCAACAGTGGTGTATGTCTCCATTCCTTGCCCCTTGGCGAATATAATTTACGCATAAAGAACGTAAAAGGGAAAACTTTGGGACGTATTTATTTTATTATGCGGTGAAATATGTTTCTACCTACTTGTTGATGTTTCGAAAATGTTGTGAGTGCTTTGGTTGGAAAATTTATTGGTTGTAAATTAGATTGAGTTCGTGAATAATATTTTGAAGGACCATTCAGTGAAAACTTTACTAATTTATTTGGAGTTTATACACATTACTTACACTTACCTTGTGAAAATTGGTTATTCATCAGTAGGTTTATTCCATTTCCGATATTCCCAAACATTGTTGAAAAAAAAAATGTCTAGTGTAATTTACTTACAACATGTTTATACACACTCTTTTTAAAGCTTCTATTACAGTAATTAAATAAAAAAAGGTTGATTGGAATCAACGAAACATTTGAATTATAATTAAGTCAACATCAAACAATGAATACTGAGACTCCCTTTGTAACTCTCAGTCTCCAAAACATCGTGAGATGTAGAATCATTATGTTGTAATAATTAATGACCCCGGGAGGAAGTGAAGCAGTTGTACTCCCCCAATAATCTCCTCTCTTCCGCCCTTAAAAGGCAATTAACGTACAACTTAATGCTTCTACTTAGTTTCCCCGTAAATTTCCACGTCAAATTTATCCAATACTATTTTGTTCGAAAATTACACTAGAACGAAACTTTCTGAGGTCTACTTTAGGTACTGGAACTTATCAAAAATGTACAGGTATCGGTCGAAGTTCGCGCAGGTTATTCAATTTGCCCGCGACAAAGTTAGGCGGATCCAATCCCTGAATCTTGATATTCCTGGAAACGTATTCGTAATAAAATGTACAACATAATATCAACTGATACATACGATTTTGTACAACGCTGATTCATCAATAGCGGACCAGCCGAAGCAGAATAATATGGGATAAGTTTTTGTATCGATCATATCCCATGTAAGTTATAAGGGCTGAAGTGATGAGCTATGATTATTTTTTATTTTGCTAGAACTCTTTTTGATGCTTACTTAGCGTGGTTGATTTATTAGGTTCGGAGGGCCCTACTTATTTGGAAAGCCTGTTTTAGGATACCATAAAAAGTAAAATAAAACCGCCATGTTAATCGTAAACAAATCAATGGTTTACTTAACAAGTTTAATAAAAAGTATTGCCTGATTGGTTAATTATTTACTATAATCCGTTTTAAAAGCAATCAGGGGCAGATAACTTTTACCTGTATTCATACCCTTAATCTTTCAACTTATTTTTCCTTACTTCTGCAGTTTGAGCTTCTTATCTTTATCTTTGGTGAAATTTTCACGATTATTAACAAACTAGCTGCGCCATTTCATAGTTTATTCTCTTTAAAAAGTTTATCAAATATCTTAAATTAATACTAAACTAGGGTTGTACCTCGCTGGGTCAACCAAATATCGATAGGTAAGTAAAAATTATTTATTCCGAGCCTAACTTTTATTGTTAAATTTTATGTAGGATACAACATACCTATTACGATTTTTTTAATTGTTATTAAGGTAGAGAGACGAGCTGAAGGCCCGCCTGATGTTAAGTGGTTACCTCCACCCATAACAATTGCAATACGACTTAGGTCCTCCCCGGCCGCAGTATGAGAAAGCCCAAGTCGCATCCCGTTGCGCCCGTCACTCGAGACGGCGATGTTACGTCTCATACGCAAGTGATTTCACCGGTACCCACACCCACACATCAATGCGAGTGCACCACTGCTTGGCGACAGATTACCAGGTGTGGAGGCAGCACCTCTCCGGGCGAACTCTGCAGAAGTTCTACTGCTACTTTTTGTAAATTATTAATTATTTGAGTAAACGTTGTCGAAGAATAAATAATACCAATTATTATCATCGATATTGATAGTTTTATCGATAGGTTAAAAGTGTTGGTGCGTCACTATTTAGACCGTCAGGATGTCAATATTGTTAACTGATGAACTGTTACTGTCCGACATATTCTTTTTTGTTCCTTTACATGAATGCCAAATCGATTCAGTTAACTTTTTAGGTGTCTCGCTTCTGAAATGTTAGTGATATATATTATTTGAGTAATTACTTTCAACAATTCTTATTATATAATTAATATAATTATAATTTATTAATATAATGAATATATTATTATTTCGCGTAGCTCGGACGCGGCTGTAAAGATTTGGATGAGATTTTGTGTTTATATAGGGTTTTGCTATTCAAGTTTACCTGTATAATTGTAATTCTTGTAAAACGCATTTTTTTTACAAAAAAAAAAGTTTTTGTATATATAAAACATTAAATTATGCAATTTTATACCAAAAAAACCGAGCGAAGCTCGATCGCCCATGTAATTTGTTTTCTATCAGTTGCATTCATAAACAATTATAACACTAAATTGTTGAATTCTTCATAAAAAATATGTAATATTTGTTTATAATCTTTACTTTGAAATTTAAATCTTTTAATAAATAACTTAATTATTAACTATTGGGTAAAACTTATCAAAACAGACTACAATATTATATTTTATTGTTTAATAGTATGTTAATTCCCCATTATGAAAACTATAACCCGTACAATTTCAACCAACAGCCTATCACAGTTAAAAACTTGTATAACAGACTAACAGATGGACGTTATAGGCTTATTATTAATAAAGCTTCGTAACCTTATAGGTGCGGAATCATAAAATTGCAGTGATTACATTATTAAACCATGCCTGAACAGTAGCTTTTTCTATCCTGCTTAGTACATATGCATTGAGGATTCCGTACCCAAAGAGCATAGAGAGCCCTATTTCTAAGCCAACAATGTCTGTCTGATTGACTGTCTGTCTGTCCTGTTCTTAAATAACTGTATCTTTTAACCCATAAAACTGTAGCGATGCTACTTATATTTTATGGCGAATAACCTGACAATCAACCAGTAAAATACAATTGATGCTACGGAATCATCGGTGTGCAAGTACGAATCGCACTTAACCAGTTTTCATTTATTATTTAATTATACTAATCTATTTTACTCGATACGCCTCCCGTCCTTATATATTTATATTCCCTGTATATTTTGAATCTTGTATTGTATTTTCTCTTTTGACTAAATTCAAGATATTATGATATGATATGTCTTTGTTTGCCATTTTTCTTCTTTACTATCTGCCCCCACAGACTTTTTCTTGTCTTAATTCACAATTTGACTACCAGCTATCAACTGACGTAGCGGCAAAAATCCCATAGAAATATGTGGTTTCGGTTTTTCCCTATTTACGATATTTCACGTGAGTTTTAAAAGAAAACTTTGCAAATAGGACGTTTACGTATTTTTACCCTACTGGTAGGTAGGTACAATTTGTTAGGTTCTTAAAAAAAAAAATTGATAACCTAACCAAAAATTGCATAAATTTGTCAGTAGATATGCTCTTAATTTAAAAGACGTGCATCGAACCAAACAAAATAAACTGACAACACAAATTCTACTTGCGTTGAAAATTTTATTTCTAGTAAAAACAACAATATATAGCAACTCAAAAATAATTCCAAATTAATGCGTCTCAGTGCCTCTCTGTTTGTACTGTTATTGGGCTGCATTATATCAAAGCTATTCACGAACAACCTCAAAGAATACTTGAAAAATATGAAGCGAATATTTAAAAAAAGCAGACGAAGCAAGTACTTACCTAGTGCTTGACAGATGCAAATGAGACCGGCCGGCGAGGGCGACCGCTTCCCGCTTCCACCTCTTATAATCCAAACAATCCTTCAACACACAGGTCTTCAAAGGTCTATCAATTCCCACAACCTAGATTAACCTAGTCCTTAATTCTCTAATGACACTAATTATAAATAATTATTAAATTTATTGCATAAACTAATCCTTAGATATCAGGTGAGAGGGTAACACGAGGGGTTGTTGATGTTCGCGTAGACGCGGCACGCTACAGTTAGTACCGGTAGGGTTCGGAGAGATCGTACGTCACGGACAGGAGAGGTCGGACACACGATCGAGGAGACCGAGACGATGTGAGTGACGCCGCCGCCGCCGGTGCGGATGCCTCCCGCCGCCGCCGCCCGCCTAGCGCCCGCCGCGCTCCCGCGAGCAAGAGGGATGCAGCGAACTCGCCCTGAGCCCACGAATATCGCCGCTCGGATCTGCCACCCAGAGTCTCAAGTGCTCTCCGCGTCCGCCAACGCTCTCGCCGGGAGGGAGGACTCCACAGCCCTCCGGTACCAAACGACACAAATATCCGCCACTGACGCGATCCCATTTCGAACCTAACACTCTACGTTTATAATAGACTTTCGCATGTGGGTCACGAGATGAACACCTGACGTTCGGCGTCATATCGAAAACGTATGCCCCTGTTGGCTAGGTGTAGCAAATACCATACAGAATACTTTGGCTGAACACGCGCCATATTATGCAACGTTACAACTTGAATTGTGCGCTATGAAAATTTTCTCGTCCTTGGAGCGAGCTTTTAGAATTTATAGCCTGACATTCAATGAATGGTAAATAAATTTTAAACGTTTATACGCTAACCTCTATTTAGCTACTTTAAATTTGATTTTCTTTAGTGAATCCAGCTATTCAAATAACGATGAATGATCTTGGATTGTAATTAATTTTTGTTACAAAAACATTGGTTCTAATAAGTGCCTACTCTTGATCGCAGAACTTTATAGATTCTCTAACTGAAGTTTTGATTGTTTCACTGCACTGATCTCGATTCGAACTCATAGTATATTATAGTGATCAATTCGAACTTATCTTGGTCTCGGATAATGAGTCATACATTAGATTCGTCTCGACTCTACTCTTCTGGCGCTAGATCAAATGCCATTTCGGGATGTGTCAAATAGCAGACATGTCTAAAGTGAATTGCATAATGCATATGTGTCGACTTTCTTTTTTTGTAAATAGACAGTTATAAATTAATACGCTCGTTGTGGATGAATAAACGAGTATTAGAATTAGTTTATTTTTTTTATTTATCAACTCTAGGAGCCAAGATATAATTAATGCAATTTATTGATAATAAATTGTTGACACAATGATAAATGTATTGTTGACATGTCCGCAATAACTGCGACTTGAACCGCGATTTCCGACTTAATATTTTTTTTTTGCATAGACCTTTATTTTTCTTTTAATTTTAAATAAATTTGTCTTAATAACTTATAAAAGCATCCTAAGGTACAGACAGATGGCAGACAGACAGATGAACAGAGGCACAAAAAAAATAAAAAATTATATTATATTGTTATTGTTGTTTCGTATATACTTATACATTTTGTAAAATGGTGTTATTTTGACATTTCATATACACTTCAATTTTATTTACCTAAATGTATAGATTGATAAAAAAAGAAGCAAAATTAATAGAATATATGATATGAGTATACGCTGTCTGAAAACGGTGTTGGAAAACATCGTGAGGAATCCGGCATATCCTAGAACCAAAACTTTGAAGTCAGGTAAATTATTATTATAAAGCCTATTATTAACGCTCTCATTTTTATTATAAAATCGGTACATTAGAGGCTGATACGGATACGGAAGAAAGTATATAAACTACGACTTTTATGTTTAATCTCTTTGCTATAGTATAATCTGTGGCCGCGTCGAGGGCAAGGAGCAACAACATCAATCCATCAATCAATTAGGAGTGGTTAGCCTCCTTTATTTATTGAACATGAGCTTCTTACGCTTCCATGAAAAGTTTATTTTCTGACTTATTCAGAATGGCTTTCTTAATTCTTTCACTGAGTTCGATATTTTTTTCATTGAATTTGTATTCAATACCGTTGAATAAGTCACTAATTGTTAGAACTGATATTTAAGCTTCTGTTTATTGGAATTTAGGTAGATATTTATAAAATAAAATAGAAGGAACGTTTTTTAAAACCTATAGAATTTTTATTATAACCCAACAGTTTTTTCTGAAAACGTTGTCACACGGGCTTTGGGTGTGGTACAAATATCAAATAGATTTATTTATTGTACAAAAGAAGAGTTGATACAAGGTACACAACGTACCTGGTGGAACGAAGATGGTGGTGGCCCAGGGCCACAGACTGCTACTGTCAATCTGAAGGTCGATTGCTCAAACCCAAACGTTGTTAAAATGAGTTTTTCACTTGAAAAATGTATATGCGCAATACCACGTTCTCAAAACGGTGAAAGAAAACATCGTGAGGAAACCGATATGTCTTAGAACCAAAAATTCGACAACATGTGACATCTACCAACCCGGATTGGGCTCCCGTGGTAGATCAGAGCCCATTCACTCTCAATTATCGAGAGTAGGCCGGTGTACTTGCAGTGGGAACATTAGAGGCTGGTACGGTACGGAATAGCCACATATACTGAAGAACTGATAACCGGTGGGGTGGTTCCGAAAACAGAGTTGCTGATGTAGGCTCATGATAAATCAATAAATCAAGTATAATCTATTTTTATGTAAATATATAAGTACCGAATATAAAAAATTATAATTCACTAAATATTTCGGTATATTTCCGCCCATCATGCATCGCTCTGTTGACAGCAAGCGTGACTTTGCATGACACACTCCAATATGCCTCCTCGACACCCGCAAATTGATCCTACATTTTGACATCCGTTGATGGATGGATTGCCATTTCATTTACCCAATTGCTTGGTACATGAAGGGCCTCAACTCGTTTTTTAGCCTCAACGGTTGGCAATTTTTGAATTGCTGGCGATCGATCACATTGATCAATTTATGCGGTGGATAAGCTTTAGAATTTCTAGATTAGAGGGTTTATGCGTCAAGTCCAAGTATTAGTTTCTAGGTTGAGCCGAGTAGATCGTTATTCGAATCCAAAGGTATTAGTAGTAATCCAAAAGTAAGTAGTAAGTGAGACGATTAAGTATCAGTGTAAATGTTTTGAGATAGCGAAACGCTACGACCGACGCTTTTATTTATGTAGTAGGTATAGGATATTCAAATACAATCTACTAAATCAGTTCTATAAAATATATTCCTTGCTGATGTGGTTTGTGGGGACCTTGAGAATAAACCTAAAGAGTTTATAGCAATGCACTTTGTTCTCATGGATTTTATAAACATTCGATTACTTTTCCGTCGAAACATGCCGTAACGAATTTTCGTGTTGTAATGTTTTTACGTTGGCTATAAAACAAAGTTCCGCGTTCAGTTTGCTTCATACCTGGCTAGCTTATGGCTTTAGCTTTAAGCTGGGAAAAACTGTATTGTCGATATTTCCGGCATGTTTTCGAGTGCGTTTATTTTTATTTTATCTGCTTTTCTCTGTGCTTATTGAGTATTTTATATAACCGTTGGATTGGTGATCTAGTTCGTGTTCTTAATTGAAATTAAGATAATACACTTGAGAACTCGTCTACCCCAGTGGTGATCAGTTCTTCGAAATATGTAGCCAGCCCACTGCCACTTCAGCTTACTAACTGTTTATGTTATTAGATTAAAAATTTTAATATGTCCACACCTAGTAACAAAATGTTTATTTTTAGACAGGTTTTAATTCAATTGCACAGTGTAAGATTCTAATACAGACATACCTAAGCAGAACGCTATATGCTCTGTTACTATTGTAACAAAGCATTGTTAACAAATACTTAAAGTTTGAATATTCTACCTACACCTTATAAAAAAGTAACAAAATTTACCGAGGCTTTATTCCGTAAAAGAAAAGTTTGAAATTCCTGATACTATAAAACGATCCGCAACGCTTCTATTGCATACAGTTGCTCAAACTACTGCAGAAATTATATACTAAAGAATTCTTTTCCACATTTGTATAATAGACTTTTTATGATGGTTAATCCATAAAACACGGTGGCTAATGAGTCTTGTTCACTAGCAGTATAAACCGTTTTTTTGGGGAGCTTTTTGGGTGTTGCTTGAGTCCGTAGGAGTAGTTATATGTGACCAAAGTACCAGTAGAACTGATGTCAGGTTCGTCCGCATAAGTGCTGCTACTAAACCTGGTAATCCACCGCCAAGCAGTGGCATATGGGCACTACTGTGCTTCGGTAGGAGAATGTGGGTGCTGGTGAAATTACAGGCGCAGGAGATAATACATCTCCATCTCAAAGTGCAACGATGCAACTTTGGTCCTCTCGTACTTCAGTAAAAGAAAGATTGAGTTATATTACTGTCGTTTATGGCAGTAAAACCGACTCGTATGGTGGATGAAACAGTATGACACTGTCTTATGCCGCCATGGCGTCATGTGGCGACCAACTATTTTTAATGTAATGACAAAACAACACCTGCTTAATGCTCACCATACAGTTTTCCCCGGCCAGGAGTCGAACCCAAGACCACTTCTTTCAAAGGCAGAGTCAGAATGTTATTAACCACTGGGCCGTCAAAAATAAATAAAAAGAATTGTCATATCGCAATTCATATTCAATCGTCAATTTTAATGACTTGCATGTATGGTTTTCGTAAATATTCCTCGCCAACATTTTCCCCTACACAATACACAAATTACCCCTGTACTCTTCGCCTTCATGATAAAACTTGAATATATAGCAACTGAACAATAAAACATTAAAACTACAACATAGTCCGTTTTCAATTCTCCAGTACTGCATTGAATTTTTAAGTAAAGTATGCAGAAACATCGTATCATAAGCAACATAAAGCTATGCGAGATATGCGGAAATATTCTGGGTGCGTTTTAAGTTATATCTTCTAACAGACGGGGACACATATTAATGTGTTAATATTATTTGCGATAATTTCGATGTTTTTATAAGGCCCATAAATAAACTTGCGCTCATCACACATATTTTGCTCCAGCCCGAGAATTGAATCTGAGACCTTTCGCTTCGAAGGCAACTGAGCTAACTGGATACGACTGTTTTGAGTTGAAAGCTTGAACATACCGTAGATACTGTACCACGGTTGTGATATTATTAACTCAAGTCTTAAAATTATGTCATTATTGTTTGAAATAAGAATTATGAAGGGTGGACACAAAATAAATTGGTAATATGACACCAATTTCGATATTACCCATCTTATGATTTTGTCCCGTAAACTTTACGTCTTAATCGATTGTCCGAATTACTTTTCTTACTGAGTTTATCAATTCCCTCAATCACACTTGTATGAGATCTAAAAAAAAGTAAGCATGTAAAAATGTTCGACTATTTTCACGTTTCCAAGAAAATCACATAAGTTACAAGTGACTGATTTCAAATTAAATACCACACATCAATACTTTTATTCCCTAGTTTACAGCCTCAGGGTAGGAGGTACGCCTTATCAAATAAAAAGATCATCAAAACTGGTTAAAAAGAAGCAAACATATTTTCGCGTCATAGACATATGAAACAAATACTGCTTTATTCAGTACTGCTTAGTGCTTAGATCATCACAAGAAGACTATTAAAACAATACGGGAAAAAAAATGCGTCTTAGGGAAATTAACAATAATTTATTTATAGTTGTATTTGTTTTTTTTTATCAGTTATCAGTGTCAGTTATTAACAGCTTTCATTTATTTATTTATTTATTTAAGCACACATTACACATTACAAGTGATAATAAATATATCCAAATAAGCAATAATAACTAAATATTTCAGTTATATCTGGTATGAAAACAATAAATGGATAATAAAACACCCACGTTATTTTATCCTGCTATCGTCGTTCTATCCATGCGAAAATTTTAACCCATCCTGTATAGTCTATACGGAAATGTTAAACGTGTTCAGCTTGTTTCATTCTCAATGCATTAATGCACTGCTAAGCGCTTTACTCGAATCTGTTTTATTAGGGAAATGTTGGCGAGACATACGTTTTCGACTTTATTTTGGATTAAACTGTTGTTTGGGCGCTGTTTCGGATATAATTAGATTTTTTTTTTTCATTATTAATACGTTCAAAAGGTTATTATGTTTCATAATTTATTCGATTGCCCAGAATTATTATAATAGTAATTATCATTGATATAATCCTGGTTGGTGTGTCAATAAGGAATATTAAATTTACTGAAGGAAACTGTTAGAAAACAATGGCGGGGGTGACTCACGTCACCGTTTCCATGATATTGTAACCTACAAAGTAAAATATGTCTGTTTTAAGGTTCTACTTCATTGGACAATTTGTGATACTTAATTCTACTTGTAATGTTTGTTAAGAGACATCTCAGCCGAGTGAAAGCCGATTTCAATGATTATTTTTTAATTGATAGGGATTATTTTCATTGCGGTCCATAGAAATTGACTGTGAAGCACAAATCCTAAGAGCGACAAATAAGGGGCTTAAAAATATCGATGGACATATTCTCGAATCTTAAGAAAAACAAGTATTTGGAATAAAAGTAAAAATACCCATTTACCTTATTGGCTAACTTGTCAAATATCACCCCCGTTTACTGTTATACAATGAGTTTGTTAACAAATTTTCAGCGACGGCCAGAAACATAAAGGAAATGCGATTACAACGTAGCCGGAAGTTAGTTTAACTTCGGAGCGGTAGCGCCGTAACATCCGCATTTTGTGGATGTACCGCCGTTATTATTGCGTTCACTATGATTGCGCGTGTAATGTGATTTTGAGAATAAATTTGTGGATAAATATATTGGGTAGAACTTTTTACTCAGTAATTTACCTGGCCTCACTCAGTTGGTGATAACTGCCTTTGCGCTGTAGGTCGTGGGTCCGAATTCTACCCAAGCATTTCTTTTACGAACTTAAATCTTTGTTCTATCTGATTAATATGTATTACCCGCGGTTTTACCCGCATGGTTCCCGTTCTCTTGGGAGAAGCTTTCCACTAGTGAAAGAATTTTTAAAACTGGTTTGGGGTTGTGACCATTTTCCTTCAGGTCAAGATGCCTACTATAAAATAAATTACAAATGAAATAAAATTAAAGAAATGGAAAGAAAAGAAGGAGAAAAAAAAACAAGATATAAGCCGGGGAAATATTTTTGTAATGAGCAAAAAATTACTTGTATTGAGTTCTAAGTAAGTGTTTTTTCTACATAACGTGAGTGTACTCACTATAGATGGTAGTTTCATAAAATACATTAAACAATTTATACTTACGGATTTTCAAGTTACTAAATATAACTTCCAGTCGAAGTTTAGAATATTTAGGACAACTATATCCGGATCGGTTTGGTAGAAATTATTCTGGAAAACGGACGGAATAAACTGGCACAAATCGAAATTGATCTAGTTCTAGAAATATTGTAGGAAGCATACAATATTACAATATTTCTAGAATTAGATTTATTACCGATAAAGTTTGCTCAGTTTATATTTTTTTTTTTGTATTTTTACCCAATGAGGTAAAGATCCGTAAATACAAAAATATATATATAATATTATGTCCATTGATCGCAAAATTTTTGACTGTATTCTCAATATACCTTACCTTCCCTGTAACCTTACCTTCCCTGTACCTTAAAAGCTTCGTTTACCCTCGACATTGAATCCTCTTGAGACTGAACTGAAATTTAACGGGTTTTATCCTTGTATTTCACCTGAATTTTTAGAGGCACTACTAATGGTCCACGTTACTATTATTGGAAACCCAAAAAATCTAGAACACATTTTTTGAATTGAGCTACAGATTAAAAAAAAATCAAACCAACCAGAATACAAGCGCAGTTCCTTTTAATTATCTGTCTGCCAATTTAGTATTTAGCGGTAATCTTTTCCACCGTCCGTTATTGCGTTACATAATATGGTAAAATAAATAAGCTGTGTTAAATTGCCTAAATCCTCACTAATATTGTAAATGCGAGTGTTAGTTTGCCGATTCTCAACCGATCATCATGAAATTTGGCAAACATGTTGACAAGGTTACAGAAAAGGACATAGGGTACCTTTTATTTACAAATAAAAATGAGTGAAGTCGCTCAAAAAAAGTAAGCAGTTGGTATAACATATAAAAACTTATTTAAAAAAATATCTACCATGTAAACCAGATTTCTCAAAAGTAGAAGGTACGAGTGAAATGATCTTGTAGCTTCATAGTTGTTAAAAAAATATATCGTTTCCGTTTATAATAAAACACTTCTGAAGACTTAAAAAACACTTATTTTTCTTCTCCAAAGGAAGCAATAATTTACAACTTTTGACTTTAACACATGTTGTGCTATGCAATGTTGCATGCAATGTTAATGGAAACCTTAGTAGGGACCGTGTTTACATTTCAGCGGGGCCCAATCACGCATAATGCTTCGTCATGTGACGATACGATAGTAGCCATTGTCGAAGGCTTTTGTTCCTGATTATCCCTTTGAACTACGACTTTGCAAACAGTAAACATGTTTTGAATTATCATCTACAACACTAGCAGCTATGCGGTAATCTTTTACAAAATATTCACAGGGAAAGCGATGACCAATTTTCAACAAACAAACTTCATACTCATCACACAAAGTGAGCCCCAACCGAGAATCGAACCCGGAATCCCTCGCTTCGAAGGCAGGGCTAATACCAACTAAGCCACGGACCCGTCAATAGCTATAACATTTAGGTAAGCCTTCGGTATACATATCAGCTGTCTCAGTCTGCTAAACAGGACGATTAAAAGAAAATAAATCGGATGATGAAACGGTGGTTCTTCGACCCTGAAGGCGAGGATAGTCTTTTCGCGATTTTCGTCTGGTTGACGAAAACACCTCCAGGTAAGTGGTGGTGAAAAATGTTTAAGGGATACGACTTGAATCAATATGTTGATGTCTTTAGGCATCATAAACACTAGCAGGGGTTGGTAACAAATTCGCCCATACCTGCGAACTATCCTTTCTCATAGTGGCAAAGCTAAAATGATCACATCATTTTGACATCACCACGATGAGAATATAGCTAGTAGACACTAGGTATAGATGGAGGTCCGTCCGAATTGCTATTGTTATGGGTACAGGTGTGAATTTTACAAAACGAGCTGTCAACGTTCATCCAATCAAAATAGAACACACCAAGTTGAATTGGAACCAAGAACCGGAACAAATAGATGTTAGCGAATCAAAGAAACATTTCGCATGAATCCCAGTTATTGGAGTCACTAAGCCACCGACTCTAATAGCCACGAGTTTTATAAGTTAAGATCTTCTTTTATATCCTCGACAAAATAAGTGTGTAGGATGTATAATTATGTGTATCTGTGATGCGGTTTTTATCTGTTTGAAAGCTGACGTCATCGAGATGGTTCTCAGCTATAATTTTTGAAGATCTGCTCAGGCGTTTGAAGATCATCAGCTCATTACTCATCATATTTTGCGTAACATGAACTTGTAGCTTCCGGCGTATGTGGAATGCTAACTTATGCAATACGTATAATTGTAGCTACTAAGATTAGTTAGGTCACTCGCATCAACTGTATTTCGTAGTATATGACATTATTCGCCTCACGATGTTATTCTGAACTGGAAACTCAAATATGGTTTGAGTCTCACGATGTGTAAACTGTCTGCTCAACCAAACTAACTGAGATACTACAAACAAATGAATTTATAACGATAAATAATGCTTACCTAACTAACTTGCTCCTGTATTTTACTGCTGTAGAATGAATAAACACGGATACATAAAACACCCAAGATCAGAGAACAAACTAAAAGCCCAGCCTTGCCCCGACTAGGTATCGAACTAGGCACCCCTTTGCTTCAAAGGTACCAAATTATTGCATTGTTTCTCAATGCATATTTTTATCTAAAAGTCAGAGAGAAACATACTTCTGCTTCTTGTTGTAAGAGTAAGGGACCAACTCTTGTGTTAGAATTTTCAAGTGGCCTCAAGGCCTCCAATATGGATTATCGGCTAGAAAAGCAGTGACCTTCATTTTAATGTGCCCTTCGAAACACGGAAGCGCTCAGTTCAAAGGCACTAAATGGTCACCCATCCAACTACTGAATAGTGAAAAACACTGAAATTTTTATTAGGGGCCGCTAAGGCCACTACTGCTTGGTACCAGTAGTGCTATAGAATTTTGTTTCTTCACATTCGCACCGCCCACCGGCGGGGTAGAAGAATCTCTTGAGCTGCTCAATCTGGGCAAGTATTAATCCAAACGTCAGAAAAAAGAACCGAGTGAAACTGAGGTCTACCTAAGGTGCTTTTGGTTTGCTGCTATAATACAAACCAGTTTTAAGTCGGTCAAAGGTCTTCCGCTCTCACCGAAAGCTAGCGTTAAGTTCTCAATGCCATCTGCGGCCAATAACAAATAGTCCAAAAAAACAGTGATTGCGCATATAAACAATCGACTGATTTAAAAATCATCATCTTTCATCTCTTACTTTTCGCGCTTAATCCACATCAGTATACAATGAGCGAAGAAAAAAATCACAGGATATCAAAATGTTTTTCGGTGACTTGCCTGACATATTTTTTCCAGTTATTTTGATTAGCAAACTGTTGAACCTGTTTGATAAAAAAAAATATGGGGACCAATCTGAAAGCATACCCTATACGATTAAAAAGATGTTTCTAAATCGGTTGATAAATAACGGGGTTCTGAGGTAACAAGCAAATAAAGTACATCCGAATTTTGAAGTCGGTTCGAGAAGCTTCTCCTGTGACATCATTACGTCAGGGGCGCACGGTATGCGGAAAGTACCTATACAGTTACGTGATTACATGACCGCAAAGAGGGCCGAGGAAATTGCATACCTACTTATCATGCAATTCGAGAACGAACTCTATTGAGATTAGATAGGTCGCCGGGCTGTATTCTGTACATGAGATTAATCACGGGGACGCGAATATCGAATGAATTTTGAACTTGGAATAAACTTGCAATCTAAATTCATGGGACGGTGGATCGGAACTGGACCGTGTCCGGCATATTTGTACATTTGCACTACGTTTGTTTACTATTGTGGGAAAATATAGGGTGGATTTGAAAGAATACGATAAATTAGCATCAGAGATTCAGCTTTTGTGCAGCAAATATTCATGGACGTACTTGTGCAGTTAAGAATTACGATTTAAAAAAAGTATAGATAATTTTTTTTAAACGGTTCTCAGTGCGTCGGTACTGAAACTCGTTTTCGAAGACAAATTTCTGTATTTTTGTTTCACTGTTGATATTCTGACCTTTATTTGATCGATTTGGACCATTCTTTTTTATTTGATATACAATAATTTAATTCCGATGTCTATTACCAAGGTCTACCGAGGTACCCAAAGGTAAAAAATAGGGGTAAAAGTCTTTTAGTCAGTTTAGTCGATTAATGTCGTATTAACGTCAATGCCTTCGTTTACTATTTTACAATTTTAGGTTAATATCAATTAACATCACAAGTTCCGTCGCTAAAATCAAATAAACATATTTATGAAAATGTCACACCGCGTCATCTAGATCCAAACTAAGCATAGCTTGTGCAGTGGGAACCAGATATACTGATAGAATGCATATTTAGTATTTTTTTTTTATTCTCTACATTTTCATATATTGGGTATTAATATAACGGTATTATTTTATTTCATTTGTATAGTTATAGTTTTTATGATCATTAGTAGGGCTGTTGCAAAAACTGTATGGCGACCGATTTGTGTTCACATTCTCAAAAATATTTACTGATATTTTGTTTTCATTTTTAAGGTGAAGTTGGAACACAAATTGTTATTCTTAATATGATGCATATTAACACCCAGGCATAGAACAAACATCTATGTTTGGCACACAATTGCTTGTCCTGCGTGGAAATCGGATTCACGACCTACAGCGCAGAAAGCAGAGTTATTATACAATACTACCAACTGATCTGGGAGGCCAGTCAAATTTTGACATTCAGTTAAGCAGTTAAGAATATATAAATACAAAACAATTATAGGGCAGAGCTAAAATTAAAATTTCATATCCAGAGTTTCAAAATGAAAGTAGGTATTACGGATATCTTTTCAGTGCTATTAATTTGTACACTGTTTTATCCACCCTCTATTGCAGCTATGGTACGTGACTTCTTTCACTGAGAAAATGAAAACTTTAAGTGCTCCATATTTCATTGATTAGTTGGAAAATATTTGCAATCAGGTTCAAATAATTTCTACAATATAAAGTAGGTACACAGTTCAACAGTCAACTAGTAATCTTGCCCCGCACTACGATTCCCTTTGTTTGCAGAAACTATACTAGTGATGATAGGTTTTAATTACATCAAGTATATTAATCAGTGTTAAATACACCTATTAATTAAAACCTTTTTGCATATAACATATAGGTTTATCCAATGCGGGAATCGTGTCACCGATTCAATCACTTACTCTAACCATACCACTGAAGTGTAGGTGAAATGTTTTACGGACAGGAGAGTACAGTTTGGAACTATTGTTATCTTGATAGCATGACTATGATAATAAGATTAAATCACTGTATCAGGCAAAAAGAAAATAAAAATAAGTACATTGGCACATATATAATTTTCTAATTCTAACATATAATACATAAATGACAAAAAAAAAATACGCTTGAAGGCATATTTCTTTTTCAGCGCGTTCTTAAAAGACGAGAGACGACCAAGGAGTTGGACAAGGACCGTCTCTTTTTGCTTCGCTGGAACCTGGAACCAAGCGCATATGACAAAAAAATGTAATCCTTTTAGATTCTAGCCAATTACTGTAGCTTGCACCAAAGCAAGCGATGATCATAATTATCATCATTAAAAAACGCATGCGCATGAGAAAATATTTTACATAAAATTATATAAAAATATTATTATATATTTTACTAGCGCTCCGCACTCAAAGAATTAAAAAAAGAAACCCATTAGCTACCTCCAAAGTTTGTCCTACCTATAAAGGAATTTCTTTTGAACTATATCGTCCTGTCACTTTTGTATAATAGTATAAAGGAAAAAAATAAAACATCGTTATTCTTGTTCATATGCGAACATAAGTTGACATCCTATGCTTATAAAACATTCATACACACAGCGTTCGTTAAAAATGAACATAAATAAAAAAGCAGGCAAAATGTTAACAATTCAAGCAACATTTTTCACAAGTTCAAACTGAAATAATTCATTTTTTACTTGAATTTATTCCGTTTTTTTCCTCATTCCCGTTGTATCTAACCGTCAGAGTAAAAGCCAAGCAAGGTGCGAAATTAATGCTCAACAAGGCGATGACAGGTTGAATTCCAGGAGCTATTATTGTGACAGAAAGCGTCTCGTATCAACAAGATGGCGAATTACCATAAAGCCTTGAGTATAAATGGATTTTGGTGCAGCATATTATTTTAGTCAAAGATTGATGATATAAATTTTTGATGACTCTGCTGTAATGATTATTCATGTTAGATAAAAGACTAAAGGTTTGTTAATGTTTGTTCCTTATGTGACCGAACAAGCTGATGGCCCACCTGGTGTTAAGTGGTTACCTCCACCCCTAACATCTGTGATTCGACTTCCTCCCTGACCTAAGTATGGGAAGACCCAAGTCGCATCCCGTTGCGCTCGTCACTCGAGACGTGTTTCCCCTGCACCGACACCCTTTCACCAAAACACACCACTGACGGCCGATTGCCTGGTGAGGTGGTAATACTAACCTTGGGAGTCTTCAAGAGAAAAATGAAATGAAATGAAAAATGAAATGAAATTAAAAAAAAACTTCTATAGATGAACTTGGCACAAGTTCTACTACTAGTTTATAATATATTTATAATATAAATGTACTATAATATTGTAATATTCTATCAGTTACCTAGTAGTACAAACTCTGCTTACTTTGGTATATGACTATGTGTGAAATGTCAATGAATATTTGTTTATTTGTACTAGTATTTATTATTTATTGTTCATTAAAAAGTTCATACACTTTCTGACATATATTATAAACAGCAGTGGTTATCGGATGGATGAACCGCCATAGAACAGAAAAATGTGTTCACTTTACGCTAGATATAAACCTAACGTAAGTAATTTCGTCCCAAAACGTCACGAAAATATTTTATTAAAAGTTGAGTCTCAAACATTCATAAACCATCTGAAATCATCATTTCTAAACAAAAGTACTTACGCCTCGTTGGCTTTGTAATAAAATGAAACTGATAATTTTCCTTATCGCCAAGTGAAAAGGTTCTGTTTAGAATGGGGTTTTGTTCGGGGCGGAATAGTGTAGACATCGCTTTGTGCGTTATCTATGGAGAGCACGCGTCAGTCTAGAGCGCCACACAAAGACTGAATTGTTTCGAGTATTCCACTATTAAAACCAATTCTGTGAACAATTCTATCATATTCGAATAGCTTTAATTCTAAGATACTAAGCTCGAGTCGAGAGACAGAGGCGAGCTGATAAACACACAGTTTTACCCCAATAACCCAGCTAAATGCAATTCAGGTTCTACCAATTGTATTATTTGTTAGTATATCTGCGATAGTAATTCTGTAATAAGCGACTAATTAAGAAATAGAAAGACGGTTCTTTCAATTTTCATTAATATCTCTTATTTTGCGCCTTTAGAGGGTACATCATAAGGGCGCGTACCATTTGAAAATGAAACATCCAATTTTTTCCGATTTTTTCGTTTACCTACAAGGGATAGTTTAAAGCAAAAATTTTTTTTGAAAAATTTGAATGACATATTTTTCCAGTTATACTTAAACTTAAACTATAGAATGGATTTTGATTTAAATCTATGGAACCAATCCAAAAGCATATCTTTTCATATAAAAAAATTCAAGTCGGTCGATATATGACAGTGTTCTGGGGTAACAAATATATAACAAAATAAAAAAAAAACTCCTCTTTTGAAAAAAATCTTAAAATACATATTAATTCGTTCGTAATTTTGTTAAGCCGATAATGTGCTACAATTTACTAACAATTTATATGTATCCGCGTCTTCTATAATGCGGAACATTGTTTTAGCAATCCCCTAAAACCGTGCCTTTTTTGGGATGAAAAAACCCTGCACCCTTCGGACCCATAAAATATCTGTATAAAAAAACAAATGGATTCGGTGCCCAGTTCCTACATAAAAAGAAACTCCAACAAACAAACACACTTATTAATTTATATAGAGAATTTCATGACGAAGCAACTTTTATTTAGCTACATGTTTCAATAAAAAAGCAACAAAAACGTTTCATAGCACAATGAACATTGAAAAACGTAAACAAAGTTGATGTTTAAATTAATTAGAATCCAAATGCTTCAAGCTTCATAAACTGCAATACCTAGTGCTGGAAGGTAAGTTACAAACATTGTGAAGGAAACTAATATTCACGGAGTATTTGTTGGAAGCTCCTGTTAACCATCACGACTATTTATATCCAGCGGACTAATACTTACTGAATGTAGCCTACTGCCCCAAGTATTGCTGCTTTTTAAACAATTAAGCCTATTCACTCTAACTTTTTGAAGCCTACATTGGTAATGAAAAACAAAACTGATTGTTCCGTAAAAAAAACGCATGCTCACTTCTGTAATGCAGATTGTAATAAAATAAATGTAAGATGAATATATTTTATAAAGGTAGATAAATTTTATTTTCAAATCCTGTTTTTGACCTCATTAAGCGCCGCCCCAGGAAACACTTGCAAGGATATGGATAAGGGTCTCCTGCGAACGGACGCATAATATTCTCCACCTTTTATAATAAAAATGGGTGACGCGTAGCTAAAAATACGTTCAACAATCCACTGAAACCGTTTTATAATTCAAGCAGTATTTGTTCCAAGTAACTGAAAATCTTAAATATTTCTAATGGAGACATTGAAATTAAACTTACAGAAAATATAAACATTGATTAAGCATTCGCAGGATTTATAATTTCAGAACTATTCATGCTTCGTGTAGGCAGAGATTACCATTACGAGAGAAATTATTTTAGGAATTATTACATTTACCAACTATCAGCTGTTGTTAAAAATCGAGTCGATTTTGACAAAACTTTATGTCTGATATTCCTTTAAGTCAATATACATAGTAATTGGATCATTCTTGATGTGATTACCAATAGTGTCGACACTAAATCAAATATACTAAAATAAAAGGCAGAGCGTGGTGGCCCAGCGGCATAGACGCCGACTTTCAATCTGAAGGTTGTTGGTTCAAACCCACACGTGCACCAATGAGTTTTTTCACTTGAATAAAATTATGTGCGCAATACCACATTCTCAAAACGGTGACGGAAAACATCGTGAGGAAACCGGCATGTCTTGGAACCAAAAATTCCACGACATGTGACATCAACCAATCCGGATTGGGCTCCCGTGGCAGATCAGAGCCCATTCACTCTCAATTATCGAGAGTAGTCCGATGTCCCTGCAGTGGGAACATTAGAGGCTGGTACGGATACGAAAATAAATAAGCGGACTATCCGCTGTTCCGTGCCCGCTTTGAAAGCATAGTGCCCTAGAGTCATAACGATATCTTTGGAGTTAACGTACCTTCTCGGGCAACTTTATTAAAAGTTTGCTACGTGATCCTTTCTTGGCTTGGTACTGGAGGTATCTATTTAGATACGATTTTGTGTTTATTACGTTTTGTCTGCGATTTTCACAATACCCACAATAGAGCATATTTGTTTTTAGCATATAGGTAATAATTAAAGACGTGACTTTTGTTACATTTAGTATTCCAGTCGTTTGAAAGTTTATTTTGTTCTACCAGCTCAGATTAATCCATTTAGGCTAGTATTTCTTGGACTTGTGACTGGTTTTATTTATTTATTTTTGCCCGCTCGTGTATTATAAAGATAATCGTAATTTTTTTAATCGTAGCGCTCTTATTATTTGTCCTACACCTATACAAAAATATCCTATTGCCGCTCATTCTTCAAAATCAGTAATGCTGATTAACAGAAGATCTCCCAATTGAGACCCAAATTAACAGAAGATCTCCCAATTTTAAGACAACTCAATCTGCCGATTTTGTATATTGTTTTGTAAACAAGGTGAATTAATTAAGTTTCCAAGAGTGGAGTGATCAACATTAAGCTTTAAAATTAATTTGAGTTCTATTTTTGAAGTTTATCAAATATTAGCAGAACCGACAGATGTTTTCCGGTCTTATATTTACAGATGAGACAGTTAAAAATACTGTAACTACTTTTTTGAGAAGTTAGCAACAACAATAAGTATGGAAGAGTATATAGTCACTAACGTGATAAGTAATATTTTCTTGTTGTCTGACTGCATCATGAAATCTCAACGGATAAGATTTACAGTAAACCGCTTTACCTAAACCATTGTAGATTAAATTAAATTCCCCACGTGCAGGGAAATTGATACGTGACCAATTTTGGTGAAATACTCATCCCCGTGGAACTACAGACACTTCCAACGGATCTGTAACCTCACGTTGCCGTATTAAAACTTTGGGGTCGGAATAGTATAGAATTATAACGGTATTCGATTATCATAGTATTTTTATTCGGATGTTTATAATCGATACTGCCGTTATCTCGGCCTAAAATAATGATAAAAAAATTCTCTTATGCATAAGCAATTTACAAATTTTACCCTATTTTCATGTTGTTCTATTTTAATTTAAAAAAAAAAAATTATTGAACCGTAAGCCGTTTTACATTTATTTTCTTACTATGGTAGATATCTCAACTAATATTATACAATACAATCGGTGGTACGGAAGTGCGGGAGTCTTAATCGCAATTTACCGGTAGGCTGCATGTCATAGTAATTTCACTCGGAAACTATTTTTACATTGAAATGAAAAAGAAGTGTATTTTATGACCCAAAAAGTAAGAAAGTAGAGTCTTAGAAAAAATAATTGGTGGCAAGTACATGTTGAGTAAAAAAAGGATTGAAAAAAGTAAAAAACAACATGTGGTATTAATTAAGAATTAACTTGAATAAAGCTCAATATTTTATTGTGTTTTTAAATGTATGTGTTTTTAATGTGTAAAAATGTTTATTTGTAAGTAAAATATATGTTTCTTAGCTGCAATAAAACTTTGAGAATTTTTATTCAATTTGTAGCGAAATAATAGGTAACATGAAGCCTAGTGAAAATGATTGAAGGATTTATCCCTACGCTTACGCCTATTAAATTTGCCGACTAAACAAAATCACGAGAAACAAAGGCGGCAAAGTCATGCGTTTTCCCACAAAAGGTCCTTTTGGAATAGAAAACGCGTATCTACTTTGCTCACGTCTAACCGAATACTTTCGTTCGTTTAGTGGTTGTACTTAAGAAAGATGTGGGGGGGGATTGCCTGAGAGTTAAACGTAAAGAAATCTTCAGGTAGAAATTGCCCAATACTACAAACGCCAAACGTCGCATTTTTGAATTAAAAGATGCATTTTTATAATAAGAAACTTTAAGGTTTTCAAATCGGTTATATGTTTTTTTGTATGTTTGTTTTGTGATTACTTCGTTGTCGACCTATTTAAATGACTTTTTTTTATTTGATAATTTGTACCTTCGATGTGGTCCCATAGAACTTTCATAAATAATTTCTAACCCATAGTCAATAGCTTGTTTACTGTCTAAATTCAAGCATGTTCAAGCACCTCCATGAGTCCATAAATATTGTAAACAGTAAATTTAATCTCTGCCTTTAATTCGCAGTAAAACGAGAGGATCGATTCGCTGTTCGACTGTACTTGACAAATACAACAAATTACTTCAATTTAATTTGAGTTAGTATTCATTTTATCACAAAGCAACAGGATTACATGATTAAAAACACTTGGAAACTCCCCTTTTTTATATAATTTTTTATATAATTACATACCACGCGTTGACGCTAAGTTTGTCGCTTGATGTGTGTGAAACTATTAAAACAATAATTTAATAGCGGGAAAAGAAAACGACAATAAATATTAATCGGTGATTAATTTTTAGTGTAGTTTAGTGTCGTGAAAAGCGTGGTGGCCCAGGGGCATAGACGCCGACTTTCAATCTGAAGGTTGCTGGTTCAAACCCACACGTGCACCAATGAGTTTTTTCACTTGAAAAAATTAATGTGCGCAATACCACGTTCTCAAAACGGTGACGGAAAACATCGTGAGGAAACATCGCATCGCATGTCTTAAAACCAAAAATTAGACGACATGTGACATTTACCAATCCGGATTGGGCTCCCGTGGTAGATCAGAGCCCATTCACTCTCAATTATCGAGAGAAGGCCGGTGTCCCTGCAGTGGGAACATTAGAGGCTGGTACGTCAATTTTGTCCCATCGTGCAAAATAGCCCTTGCAGACGATGTCCTCAATACATCCTAGCTTTTGATCTCTTAAAGTTCAAAAGGGCAAACGGAACGAACTTCACGGGCGAGAAATGAATTTGTTAATACAGCTCCCAGAGCAAGTTCGAGTGAATAAAAGAAAAGTTTAGTGTAGCCGCCCTTTCATATTACAACTTTTTCTCTAGTGTACCTCTGCGAGTTTAGAGTAAGTAAACTAACAGCTTTAACGGTTCCGTTACCAAAGTAAGCCTTTAATGTTTAATATAATATAAAACAAATGACGGAACAAGCTGAAGATATTGGGATTCAAAGCAAGAAAAGTATTTTTATGTTATTAAAGTGGCGGGACGATCTGAAGGTCCACCTGATGTTAAGAGGTTACTGCCGCCCATAATATGAGCAAATAACTAAGGTTCTCTGCAACCTACGTATAAGAAGATCAAATTCAAGCGTTTTGCCCCTTCACTCTGAGACCACCAATACTTAACCTTGCAACGAGTGCTACTTGGCAGGGATTACTGGATACTGCCATCATGGCAGTACTTCTCCTAAGTTCTACTGCTACTTTAGGTTACGTACTAACATTATTTAATCTGTGCTCATCCCTTAACACAATCATATTTTACCTGACTACGGCGAAGCTGAAAAAAAGGTTATGATTTTAGTGCGTATGTACAGCTGTCCCCGCATTACTTCTAAACTACTTATCATAGTTTGACTAATGAGAATCATTAGAAACATCTTGATTGTATGCTAATAGCTATAAGCTATGATTTTTTTGAAAATTATTCCAAATAGCGGGTTTAGTTCACATAAGGACTTGTATTATTATAAATTATAAGTCTACAGTTTTAGTCTTGTTATAAAATTAGTAGTTTTAAAAATACCAGCAATTTAAGACAGATAATTTTATTCTACTAAAAAGATGCAAAAAAATATAGTGTTCAAAACTAAAACCCGAATACGCAAAAGTCATTAACAAAGTTGTAATGAAAATTGAGGCTTTTCCGATTAATTACTGTGAATAGAAACAGAAAACTAACTCACACAAGAAGAAGTATTATATAAGCGTACTATGTTTATTGGCTGATTAGTTTGTCCTAACTTTAAACGACTATATTTTTTAAACATGAGCGAGTTAAAAAGTTTTAATATTATGAACATTAAAAATCAGAATACAATACAATCAGTGGTATGAAATAATATGTGGCCTGAATCGCACTTAGCCTGTCTATTATCTAGCCTTCTTTCTATTACATACTCACCCCACCTGTTTTCTTGGGATGTTTCTTGAAAAAACATTTGCGCCCACTACGCATATGGCGAGTGTATCAAAATCTGAAAAACAAACAAAACGCTAAATCCTAATCGAATATCGAACTTCCCTCGAAAGTAAACGGAAGAGTTTGTTTGTAGAAGAGCGTCTGAAAATATCAATTTGTCAGGTAACGCCGGATCGGTTAGCCGCACGTGACCGCAGTACCAAACAACTGGGATGCTGTTGCCCAGGTTGGATGCGACGTCTATAGGGTGGAAAGAGAAATATGTGATCTGAGGATACTACGACTCGATCTAGCGACTATTGTCTAAACAATTATTTTATCTAAACGTATTTTGAAGCTGTGTAAGTATGTTCGTGTATTTTGTACAAATAAAATTGTATTTTGGGGGGTCCTGTTGCGCGCGTCCGTAGTTGAGAACCCTCTATCCCTAAACGTAGCTATCCCCTCAGTGGTGCCAAAGGAGCAACAAAAAGTAGCAATACTCATATTGCTGTTCCGGTGGAAGGTGTGGGCGTCGGTAAAATCACAGCATGAGGCGTAACTTCCCCGTCTCGGGTGATAGACGCAACGGGATGTGACTTGAGTCGGAGGACCTCGGTCGCATTGCTGTTGTTATGGACTAACTACTCACAGATGGGCCTTCAGCTCGTCCCATCACTTTCCATCACTTAGTACCTATAAAATAAAAGTAATGGACATTTTATTAAAAGTAATACATACATACATACATTAAAAGTAATAATACATACCTAGACACAACAAACAACTACGTACGTTTGTGTAACGTATAATACGTAGTTGTTTGTTGTTTGTTGTCTAGGTATGTATTATTACTTTTAATGTATGTATGTATGTATTACTTTGTTTGTTCAATGTTTGTTCGGTGTGAGTGTCAAACCGACTCACAAAGCGGAATGCAAAACTACCAAATGAGCTGTGACTTAATGTTTTCCAAATGGAAATTTGTTACTGTTGCGATAGTTTGGTAAAAGAGCAAAGTAGGGAAAGGTCGTGTCGTTTGCCGTCACGTCATACAAGTCAGTTTTACTGCCACGGCGCGTCAATATTTTCAACATCAAGAAACCTGTCGAGTTCATTTGATTTATTATGATGAGTTCTTCTGTATAGGTTGTTTGGTAATACAAAATACTCTTTTGTAATGATCTCCGAAACAATACCCCATCAAGTACTTAAGTCGATGAGATGAATGAACAGCCAGAGTTATTATGAAAGAATCAAGCTTTCCATTCCATTTTGTTATACATAATGCCATGTTTATTAAAATAACTTTTTATGTGATAAACTGACGGCTGCCTGTTGGTAAGTGGCGACTCCCGCCTATGACAGCAGTACACTAGTAACTCAATATAAGATTTGGATCTTACAATGAGTCGAATTCAGCCTGCTGCGTCCATCGCCCGAGACGGTGATGATACGTCTCATGCACATATGATTTCATCGGCACCCAAACCTTCCACCGGAACACAAATAATGCGAGCAGTATTGCTTAGCGGCAGGTTCCAGGTGTGGTGGCAGTACCTCTCCGGACGAACTTTACTCCAATTATACTGCTACTTTTTGTTGCTTCTTTATCACTACCCAGGGAAACGTATAGGGATTCAAAGGGCTCACCTACGGACACGAGCAACTGGACCGCCATCTTTAAATTATTTCAAGAATTATTACAAACCCAAAATATTAAACCTTTGATATTAATATTGAGCACATTAATATTGAATAGAGTGGTTTCAGCTTTTAATAAATTGTATCCTATCATATCGTAGTTGCTTCACCAGCATTCAACTTTTAACGATGAACGATAATCCATTAGTGAAAACTTTTATCTGATTAGTTGGTCCATTTATAAAGTCTTGTATTTTTTTTATGAACGACTTATCAATTACACAAATAACAGGGTCTGTTATATATATATTTAGAGATAATATAATTGAAGAGCCATTATATTAGCTCTAAATAGTATAAGTCAAAGTCGATTTTTTTTTTCTATCTGTTTCTCCTGTAACTTCTTAATCAAACAACGGATTTTGATACGATATTCTAATCGAAATTTTTTTGCCGAATAGTTTATCTTTTTACAGCAATTCACGTATCTCGGAATCGACTCTAACGATAAACAATTAAATAAATTTTGTCTTAGATAGGGTTTTGCTGTTTAAGTTAATCTACCTGTATAATAATATTCATTATAATAATAGCAATTTTTTACAAAAAAAACAACCGACTGAAGTTCGGTCGCCCGGTATAATACATTCATATAGAGTATAATGTATATTATATAGTATATTATGTATACTCTATAGTAAAGTAATGCCGAGAATTTCGATGATATGTGACGACGTAGTAAAAAATAATTTTTGGGCGCTTATATTGCTAATGCTCTCTATAAATACCTAACGAAAACGCTAGATCGAAATGGTGGTAGTTTCGATAGATCAAAATGGTGTACTACGGAATTGTACTACCTACGTCACATACACTGTATAACGGCGAAGCAGGGCCAGTACACGACTGTATTATATATATTATAGCAAAAGTATAAGTAATGAGACGTTCCATACTCATGTGCAAGCGTGACGATCTCAACATGATGCGACTTGTAATAAGTATGTATTAACGTTGGTACCTGTTACCATCAGGTTGACCATCACCTAATGCCATTACTTAGCCATTAAACGAGTAGAAAAATATTCACATCAGCACGTAACAAAGTTACTGCAGGCTAACTTATAAGTTACATGTCACGCGTATCCGAGCATAAGCCGTTCATCCGAAGTTAGTGTAATGAATACGTGACTTATCAGCACCCGACAGGCTGAAACAGCTCACTGCATTGCATTTTCAGCCAATCAACGGCGGTGTACTGACGTGCCAGATATTGCTAAAATTGATGAACCTCGGACGGTATAGTCTCAATGACCTCCAGCAAAGCAATAAAGCAAAACTATTGCAACTTAGGATATCATTTCGAATCCCACACCACCAAAGCAACTATTCCTCCATGCTGTGACGCCCTCTAATTGCGGGAACACTATTATTTAAGAACTTTACCTATTTAAAATTGTATGTATAACGTATATATATATATATATATATATATATATATATATATATATATATATGGAAGTCCTTACTAAATAAATAAACTATTATGTGCGTCTTGGATGGTGATAGCCATTTCTGATAGCAAAACACGCAGTAGCTTGCTAAACTAGCTGACAGAAAACATGCGGTAATCGCATGTTCACTCGGTCACTCAATATTTACTAATAAGATGCCCTCCCGCGGTAGAATGCTACGGAAACTGTACTGTGTGTTTATCCCGGCAGAAAGTACAGATCCCGTTATGCTATTCCAGACTATAATCTATATCTGTGGCAAATTTCATCTAGATCCGTTTAGCCGTTCTGGCGTGGTTGGGTAACAAACATCCATCCATCCAAACTTTCGCATTTACGATAGTAGTAAGATTAGTTATGCTTCAGTGTGACTTTTCAATAGTAAAACCACCATTAAATCGCTAGAACGCGTCACCTAGCAGCAGCTCTAAGCACCTAGGAAGCTGATGCCCATGACTTACCCTACTATAGTAAATACTACAGTACATACTACATACTACGGTACAGTACATAGTACGTGCTACAGTAAAGCAGTATTTTTGACGATATAAGTAATAAATAATAATAAGATATTTATTGACACCTTTATTTAAGCCAATTTTATCATGTCTAACGAATCAGGCTTTTCTTTAGATATTTTTTTTTTTTTTTTTTTGTAATATAAATATAGTATGTATATGTATATAAAACATATTTTCATAGATATGTCACACAACTCTATCTAGCCCCAAACTCAGTAACTAAAGTACTAACTTACACTATGGGACCCAGATTAATGATAGAATAATTATATACTCTTATTTTTGTAAAACATACATATTATACACATTAACATGAAACATACATATTATACATATTAACATGAAACATACATATTATACACATTAACTTGATTGAGGGCTCTGTATCTTAGATGGTAGTAGCCTTCGAAGCAAGAAGTTCCGTGATCGATTCCCAGCTGGGGCACTATTTATGTGGCGATCCAATTGCTACATACAGCTTGTTATCGGGTATTGGGTGCTGGTCTTGTGTTTTTATGTTTGTCCATGCGATCTGCGACACGGGAAATCCTAGTGCATGCACGAATGTGAGTTTGCAAGCGTTTTCGTTAATTGTAGGTACCTATAATTTTGATACAATTAGCGATACAACGGTGGAGCAATCGGTCTACGCCAGCGGCGCCATTTTGGCTCACATTAATTTTTCACGTCCACCCCGGACATAATTGAGCTGTTCCACCTCGAGCCGAGCTTTGAGCAACATTTCACATGTTAATGTTCGCTGATAATTATTGCCGGTAAGGTGCATGAATTTTACACGAAATGTGTGGAAATTTCTGGAAAAATTCATACAAGCATAAATGAGTTTTTCGGTCGAGACCAGTTGATTTTGTTGATGGATATCATTGGAACCGAGATGTCCGGGAACTAATACAAGTGGCTGCTTTAAAAATCTAATACTCCTGAATTCAATTCTTTCAATAATTTTTTTTTATATAATATGGGTGGGCCAACTAAACAAATATATCATCGATGTACATATTTTATTATATTTGTGTCGTATTTTCAAAACTGCTCGACCGATTTCAATAAATTTTAAACGGGACAACCTGGAAAGCATCCCTACCCTTTGAAACAAAAATGAATTTTGCAAATCCGTCTATATATAAAGGAGGTATGGCCGAAATTCATAAAAAAATATAAAAAGATCCGAATTGATAACCTCCTCCTTTTTGAAGTCGGTTAAAAATATACGAAGAATTGTGGCAATCTATATTAGGCTCATATATTTAAACAGGCAATTCTTGTATTTACATGTATTTATTTATTTATTTCGCGTATCTCGGAAACGGCTCTATCCATTTGGATGAAATTTTGTGTTTAGGGCTTTGCTGTTTAAGTTTATCTGTATAATTGTATTTCTTGTAAAAACTAAATAATCATTTTACCTCAGTAGGAAAATAGGAGGATGATACATCCGTACTAATTGCTAGACAACGAAAAAGTTACATAATATTCGTGTTCATTTGATATCCGTGCGCAAAAGGTAAAGGAAACTCTATTACCTACAGCATCTGTCTGTTTTACTACTTTTAAAGGTTATCTTCGTAAAGGACTGTGTTTTTTTTACAGAATCGCTATTATGATGGATAAAATAGTGACGGACGAACGTTGACGGAATCATCAGCGTGCGAGTTCAAAACACACACCACAGTTTATTGAACACATATTATGGATGAATAGATTCCTACCAGCTACGTGTAACATTTTCTCGACATATTTGAAAGTGTTGCTAAGTCAAATTTAATTGTAACTTTACTCAAGCTGTCAATACTTGTATATATTTAAACTTGCAACTTTTGCAAAGTTTCTTGTGTGTTGCATACTGAAACATTTTGATCAAAGTAATAAGGTTTGCATTTACTTGATGCAACTATATTGCGCATGTTTGAGTCTTTGAAACCTTGTGACGTTAGGAGTCAAGGACAACTGGATGCAAAGTTGTTTCCAAAATTATTTCAGAGCGCTTGATTGAAGTGACGCTAGGATCGGAGAGTTGACACATTCTTAAGTAGAAACTTGGTAGAGATTGAAAATCTAGGAGCTATCCAGCAAGGCAATACCCCCAATGTCTTGACTATAGTTAAGCAATGTGCAACCGTTTGAAATGTTCTTGAAAGTGACATTGTGGTTTCGTTGTGTACATTTCGCTGTCAATTATTTGCCGAATTCTTCAACCGACAACTAAAGGAGGAAAATATCAATTGGGTTATATATTATGTTGTTTCTTACCTAACTCTGTATTACCTGTAATGTACAATATCAACCAATATTGAATATAGTTTCTGATTAAAGATAAATCAAGTTTAGTTATTTAATCAAAATAACTGTAAAAAATGTATCATCCAAATAACCGTACATGCGTATTTTGCTTTCCTGTTACTTTTTTCTTCGCTCATTGTATTGAGACTGTTTTTTTTTTAATGTTAAGTGTTAATGCTTCATCCCTTATATCAGTAAAAAAGTGTAAGTAGTGAAGTGTGAATCAGTAACAATTTGAACATTTTGTAAACATTAAATTCCTATTTATCTAGCTTACTTCCTTTCATCGTTACACTGTTAGCGCTGAAATACAAACGAATTCCAATGGTTCACTAATTGAATGGAATCGTACCACGTTTAATCTAAGTAGTACAAAGTCGAGCAAAATGTCTTTTACAACTGCACGTTTCTGCGACACAGCTGCAGCAAGCGCAGTTAAACACGGCTTTATGTTTATAGTGCGTCCATTACAAGTAATTACTGACTGAAGATACCTGAAGTAGTAACAACTTAGTAGCAATACTGTCGATTATGTAGCAATCAAACTAAATTCATTATTCACACCTGTAAAGTTCTTTATATCTCGTTTTCTTCTCCGGCTTAGTTGGTAGTAGCCCTGCCTTCGAAGCGAGGGATCTCGGGTTTGATTCCCGGCCGGGGCATACTTTCTGTGGTGAGCATGAAGTTTGTTCTCGGGTCTTGGGTGTTTGTCTATGTTTGTACATGCCATTTGCGACACAGGGAATCCTAAGTATGAGTGTGTAAACGAGTATGTAAACGTTTTATTATTTACTAGTTGTTCCCCGCGACTTCGGCCGCGTGAAATTAAAAATTTTTGCGCGGAACAATAATTATTTTTCTTTTTATAAAAAAAAATGTAGCTTAAGTTAATCCTTATAATAACAGTGAGTCTCATCAAAATTCAGAGATTAGTCGGAATAAACAGAAAAAAATGTACTTTTTGTAGTAGTAGTTAGGAGACAGGCATCCCCTTACAGACGTTACTTCCCCAATCACGGTTCATGAGATACAACCTGGTGACAGATGGACAGACAGACGGACAGCGGAGTCCTAGAGTCAAATCCCGTTCCCGTTCCCGTTCCCGTTTTACCCTTTGGGTAAGCTTTAAAGAGCAACATTATTTAATCTGTGCTAATGCTCTTATTCATATTAGCTAGATTGGATATTCTTCAGGTAATTCTCTGATAAGTACAATCAGCGAGACATTGGCTCTCAGATCCCTTTGCAACCTCACTCTATTGATTTATGTAGTTAAGCCTAGAGGTTCTGACATACGACGCGCCTAACCGAAGAATCTTAGTTTTTTTTACAAATTGTACGAGTTATTTTGCCGGATTAATATTTTTTGCGCTTCATAATACGAGCATATTATGACATATATTTTTACGAACATTAATCGTAACAGAAAACAAAAAATTCAAGTCATATTCTCCAAAATAACATTTTAATTCCGCTTTCCTATACTACTAAAAACATATAGTTACTTGTTTCAGCTTATAGAGTAATGCCAAGCCGAGATGTATTATAGTGTAATTAGTTCGGATGCCTGAAAATATACAAAGGCACATTCTCACCAAATATTCACTATTATTTTGACACTCTTGCCAAACATTCATTGACATTTGACGGCTCCCTGGCTTAGTTGGTTGGCCCTGCCTTCGAAGCGAGGGGTCTCGGGTTCGATTACCGACTGGGGCACACTGTGTGGTGGCATAAATTTTGTTCTCGGGTCTTGGGTGTTTGACTTGTATTTCTGTGTTTTTCCATCCCATCTGCGACACAGGGAATCCTAGTGTAGAGGTATGAGTGTGTTGATTGTTGATTCACATAATTTTGGACATTATGTATTGGGACACTCATTTGGTTCTGCGGCATAACGCGTAGTCGTATGCAAAGTGACTTAGCACTAGTTATAATCTGGTCAATGTTCGATCGGGAAGCTTTGTTCCCAAGAATAGTACTCGAGTTGAGAGGCTTACTTTGTGCTCTTTTAATGATCTAATGCGGATACAAGGATTAATTAGCTCAGTAACAATTATTTATCACGAATACAATGGAATAGGCCATTGTTTTTGGTTTAGAGAATCATACTATTCGTAGGTTATTCGTTTGCAAAATATGCGGGTCACAACCTGTTTTTGTTTGAGTAAAACAAATCCTTTTCGCTACATACTTTTAGGTGTCCACTCCTGCATCCGTAGGAGAATACCCTTATAATCCTTACACGTGTCCGGGAGTAAGCTTTAGTAGCAGTAGAACAAGTGCCAAGTTCAGGGGGGGGGGGTACTTCCTCCACACCTGGTAATCTGTCGGCAAGAAGTGGTGCACTCGCATTGC
This sequence comes from Aplocera efformata, assembly GCA_921293045.1. Lineage (NCBI taxonomy): Eukaryota > Metazoa > Arthropoda > Insecta > Lepidoptera > Geometridae > Aplocera > Aplocera efformata. Next base: position 5,378,707 of record OV121045.1, read on the forward strand.
TGTGTTTCGGTGCTGGTGGTTGGTACTTGGAGACGCTGATTACGAGTACATCAGCGTCACAGCGTTTATGGGCAGCAGTAGCCACTTAACATCATGTGGGCTGTCAGCTCGTTCCGTCACTTCAGTAACATAAAAAACGTCATGTTGTCCTTCGCACGCGCGGTTAGTTCGCCTGTTACTCATAGTCTACTCCTTCCAAACGTAGTTTTAATGAAAGGACAAGCAAAGTGACCGAACCGATCTTTAAGAAATATATTTTTGAATGGACTATTTTTTGTTTTCCGTATATGACCTTGACAAGTTTACCCGGGCTTTGAGTGAGCCGACTGATGGCTCTCTTGAATAGGATGATCGGCATTTTCTATGCATGATTTTCGACAAAAAAATCCCATACTGTTCATCTTGAGACTTGATTAATTTTATTTTAATCTAAGTTCTGTTGACATGTATACTGAGATATATGTCAACAGAACTTAGATTAAAATATACTATAGATACTGAGAGTGCTATAATGAAAAAAAACTCTAGGGTCAATAATACGGCTCTTTAGTCAACTGAGGCCGCTAAAACTTATTCCGTGGGATCATTTGACCTAATGAATGTTTTGAATCGGGCAACTGATCCCATTATTACATTTGATGAGTTGTATAGACACGAAAAAAAGTGTTTGACTTTAGATTTACGGAAACAACAACGCAACCACATACGCGCAAATGTCGGAATGCGCGAATACTCCTTCAACAGGGTTGAACGCATCTGTACCACAGAGCTGAAGTTTCCCATATACAATATAAGTATATGGGAAACTTCAGCTAGTTCAGCTAAGTTAATATACAATGTGGTTGTAAATAAATTGGCTAATGAATGTTATATTTTTTAATACCAACCACATAAACCAACAGCCTAATATATATATTAACTGATGGCTGGGTCGCGGCTCGTGTGGATATATTACAGTTTTAATTAAATTTTGTGGCAAAACCAGTAAAGTACATTTACTGAAAGTGTAAATGAAGCCTTTATTTTACAGGTCGCTGATAAATTATTTTACATTAGGGTGAAATATCAGGGTGAGGTTTGAGGTTATGAAATATTTTGTGTCAATATATTAAAAACCGAAGTTTGATAACGTGTGTTCCTAATTGAATGAATATAAAGCTTTCCTTAACAAAACAAAATATAGCTAATTTCATTAGATTTTATTCTGTTTTGTGTTGTGTGTTATAGGTATCTACGATCCTTTAAGATCATCGAATTGTCGACAAAATATTAAAGGTAGCAAAATAGGTACATACTATTGTACTATAAAAAATAAAAAGGCAACACGCCATTTAATTAATAGGATAGAGTATATCAAGATAAGGATTAAGCTAAGCCAAACCATCAACAACTTGCCACCCGCAAATTTTCTGCAAGTCACCGGCACTGTTTAATACCAGCATTTCCTAGGCTAGAAAAACTAGCTGAGGTCTAAGTCACGATCTCCCTTGAGTCGCGATATTAACCATTAGTTTTCAAGCCGATCGGGATACCACCGCTGTAAAATTTAATAAAAATATTGACATTCCAATCAATAAAAAAACCTTCATGAGTTTTTATGTCATTAGCATACAATTTGCCTTAGATGTTACTTACCTACAATTTAAGAAAATGTTTTTATATCTCGGTCCAAGTCAACTTCGTGGAAATGCCGCTCATTTAGGTTTTAGGAACAAAATAATTAACACTATGTGGGACACATGCTGAATAGCGGTTTGGCCATAGAGGTTCCGCCTAAACCTTCCTTCGCAAGGATAAAGATGTGAATTTATGAATATAGGGTTTATTTTACGCATCAATCACTAAAGATACGAAATTGGTGACAATACAAATTATGTCTAAACTCTTCAACATTTTCCCCTTTAAAAAAATAAACAATAATCCAATTATCTAACAAAAATAAAAAATAAAATAAAAACGTTTTTATCACTAAAAGTTTAATCTGAAGTTTATTCATCTAAAAGTTTAATAAAGTTAAAGTATTTACCAATGATTCCCTCACTAAGCTAGGCCTGTATGGTAGGACCCAACTTACAATTTACAGTTTAATGAAATTAAATTACTCAGTACCAAATTGAATAATATATAGAAACTAATTAAAATAAGAAATTTAACAGTTTTATGAGTTAATTAATAGAATTTTTTTTAGAATTTTAGACGACTCCGTGGCTTAGATGGTAGTAGCCCTACCTTCGAAGCGAGGGGTTCCGGGTTCGATTCCCGGCTGGGGCACACTTTGTGTGGTGAGCATGAAGTTTGTTCTCGGGTCTTGGGTGTTTGTCTTGTGTTTCTCCATGCCATCTGCGACACAGGGAAACCTAGTGCAGAGGTATGAGTGTGTTAACGTTGTTTTTTTTTTTTTTTTTTTAGAAAATATGCATATGTTCGACTTTTTAACATACGCCTTAAATATATTTAAATATCACTTATTTATAATCTGTATCTACGACTTGTCTTTCATTTGCAAGTATTATGAAAAGTTAACTATAAAGTAAAAAATTGCAAACAATTATGTTCATTATATGATCATTTAAATTGACTAGCCTTTTCCCGCGAATTGGCACATGCCGAGGGAAAAAAAGTCATTTATATGACTGCTAAAACTTTGAAGATGGCTCTCAAGGAGGAAAACTTCGCCAGTAAAAGTGAAATACCTCGCACGTTACCGTGGTCAATATTTTAAAATATATAATGATTTCGTAACGCCAGCCAATTATTAATCCATGGTTTATACTTTGCAAACTCCGTGGTCCCATCTTGATAAAAATCTATGGTTTTTTCAAGATCATAAATTTGTTATCTTGCAGTTATTGTTGACACACATTTATAGATAGTCAATTATACATACAGACAATATTTGTACTGATTATATATCAATGACAAGCGTGGATAAAAGCTGTGAATTAATCATTATATTGGCAATACATGCAGTGACATCTTACTGGATTAAGGTCGATATCACCTACATTTTGCATTAGTAATTTTCGGCGAACAGATATATATATATTTTTTTATGAGTTTCAAGCAGAATATAACAACACTTTTAAAAAAAAATTATCTATCAATATAAAAGTAAAAAAACTTGTAAACAAGTTTGAGTGCCACGAAACAACTAATTAAATTGACAAAAAATTACAGGTGCCGTTTTGCCTTAATCCACGATGCCTTTCATTGCAAGACTTAAAATGGTTTTCAACAAAGAAAACTTCAACTACCACGAAGGACTAGTAGACCCATTCGAATTTCACAAAAGCTTCTACTTTTTGTGCAAAATTTTCCGCGTTATTGATGAGCCTTTACCAAAATGGACGTAAATATTATTTCCTACTATATTTACCTTTATGCGAAAGTTGGAATGTTTGTATTCAACCACACCCAAAGTTTTAATCTATAGGTTCAATATCAGTAGATTAAAATAGAGTATAATCATTGAAAAAGATATAGAATACTTCTTATCCCGATTTCATGTGTATTAGTCACAAATTGTATTATCCGCTTCCGAAGTAAATCATTGTTTTGTTCCGGGTCCCAAACTTTTAGTGCCAGGTTCTGTTTATTTCATTTGCATTTTCACATTGTATGAACTTCGAATGAAATGTAGTAACATTTTATAATTTATGCAATGTAATTAAATTTCCAATACTACTAACTTAGTTATGACCATACAACTGGTTTTATATGATTTACAATATTTTTTATTTCAGTCTCTGAGTTTTTTTGTAATGGCATATTTTGGAACGGAGCCGTCACCTACTGAATAGTCAAATATAAAACTGATGTATAGTTTGTATTATAGTTTTATAGTATCATCTATAACAATCAGAATGTTGGGTAGTTCCATTAGCATACTTGGGGTTTTAGCTGACAGACTAGACAGGCTGACATATTATATTATATTAATTAAAGAAATTATAATTTATTTATATGTGTGATTATTTTATTGTATTATAATAATTAATATTTTTTTGGATGCTTTTTTTGTATTTTGAATGAATGTTATCTTAATAAATTAAATTTTATTATTATTATAGAAGGCAATGCTAAATTATTTATTTTATTTCAGATACATTGTACCCGCAATTCCTATCATATTCGGAAGTTTAGCAGCCAGTCTAACTCTTGTTACTGTGATCGGGTACATACAACAATTTAATGTCCCTCTTATCACTGAAGCTGGAACATACTGCATCATTATGACTTACAAAGTCCTGATCGCATCCTGCACTGTTATAAATAAGCCTCTTTTTTACAACTTAATGCAAGCACTGACCAATGATTTCAAATATGTTTGCACGAAGGGAAGCAAATACAGGTATGTCTTTATTTTAATAGTCCTTGAATGATATAACTATTCTCGTGTCATCAAACAGAATTTACAAACGCCGAATTTCAGGTTAATGTACTTTGAAAATCAACTTTGGACGTGGAGAACATGTCTCGTAGCAGGTGTATTCATTGTCATTATTGCTAGTGGAATGATGATATGTGCCAACATAGCCCTGGTGTACTTCATGTTTCAAAATAATCAGGGTGGAGTCAGACCTCTGCCATTTCCATTCATGGCTCCGGGTATGAATTTTGGAGAAACGCCGACGTACGAGTTAGCATTCGTCTTTTCTATTATCTGTACATTTTCACACGCATACACGTACATCTGTAAGTAACATCAATGTTTAGTCCTGTTTAAATCCCCTTAGAATATATTTCAAAGTGAAACTTTTTTCGTGTATTCAATTCTTTAAAAAAATATTTTATTCTAAGCTATAATATAAAACCTAGGGCAGCTTGTATTTGTTTTTTAATGTTCACAGTCATGATGCAAACGCAAATTGTATGGATAAGACAGATCATGGCCAAAGCAGACGTAATTATTTGGAGCCTTGAAGATCTGCTAGTGGATGTGCATCCAGCTAGTAATAATGAAGAGACCGAACAGTATAACGATATAATCAATGTTCGCATGAAAGAAATTATTAAAATGCATCATTCCATGTATAAGTAAGAATACAAAATTTATTTTTATATCAAATATTCCATCACCGTTATTAAATTAGTTATTTGGTGTGCGCTGTGAAACCTATTGATATTGTAATATATAAAATAATAAAGGTGCACACCTTTATATTACCATGAGTAGGTAGATACTATAAATATATACCACCAAAAAACTCCGCGTGTCTGTAGGTACTAGTTTATATTAGTGAATTCATTGCTCTAATGATCACAGAAACAGTTCACATACATAAGTTACATAGTTAAGTAATAAGATATAAGAGAAAATGATTCCGTGTTGAGCAAAGAAAGGAAATGAACAAAATACAAATAAGCTTGGGTTAACCATATAACTATATAGAGGATACAAAATAAAACTGTTATAGTTTTACTAATTAATGTTTTATCATACATTTCTAAATGTTTGTAGGTTGTTAGGAGATTACTCGGGAGTTTACAGGAAGCTTTTGATGTTTGAACAGAAGCTATGTGCCGCTGTGGTGTGTCTGACAGCATATTGTGCAGCGGAGGTAAGTAAATAAATAAAATAGATAAAAAAAACCGGCTTGAGCACTTTCAACAATTATTTCTCGCCCTAACACTACCATTTTAAAAAATAAACTTCCAAATCGGTAATGAGTGAAAAAAGCCACAGGAAAGTACAATAAAACACACAATTTCGTTTAGTTGGATTTTTTCCAGCACGAATTAAAAATCAAGCTTTTGAACCGATTTAAATTTTTTATGAGACCAAGCTGAAAGTTTATAGTTCTAAATAAGAAAAAAATATCTAAAACGGTTGATAAATGATGGAGATCAGAAGTAACAAACATAAAAAAAAAGAAATAATAAATGATCTCGGCTGAAAAACATTGATATTCAGTGCTATATTTTTTTCTATGTGATTGTAAATCTAATGTATTGCGCAATTTACAGAAAATTGATCGTGGAGAAATACCTGGTATATTACTTCTACTATGCACATCCGTGATAATTCTAGTATTCATACCCAGCTACATGTGTACGCTCTTAGCTATCAAGGTAACATTTCTACACCATCTAATTACATAATTGCGGAAACCTTTCCACATATCCTCTATTCCAAATGTGGTATCCATGATCACATTATTTTTCCAATGTATTTTTTTCCAAAAATATACCTATTGAGTGAGTGGCATAAGGTAATACAAAAAGGTACTAGATGGAATCGTATACAGAGAAATTGGAGCAATGGAATACGAAAATTTCCAAAAAAATTGAAATAAATCTTGGACATAGAAATTTAACTAGTGGCAACTCTTACAGAAGTTACCGACCATAAAACGAAAAGGCGCTTTTAGTTTCTATTTAAAATAGAAAGTAAAAGCGCCATCCACTTTAAAGTATATTTTCTGCCCTTTCAGATCGAGTCCATCAGTGATGCGTGTATTAATACACCATTTTGGAACGCTCCGGGAAAGGTGATCCGGCCGTATTTAGTCCTCATCATGCAAAGGTCTATGCGAACTCTGTCTATTCAAGCGCCAGGATTCGAAGAAGTCTCCTTGGAAACCTTTTCGAATGTAAAGTAACACTTATTTTCAAGTCAACTTAGATCAAATGTTATATTTTTGTAATCGTGCTTTTTAGTTTTTGTTTTGTTATCAAACGACTTCCAAAGAAGGTTATCAATTCGGCTGTATTTTTTATGTTTGTTGCCTCAGTTCTTCGTCATTTATCAACAAATTTGGAATAATATTTTTATTCGAATAGACGTTCTTATTGGTCCCATAGATTTTTTAAAATTGTTTCTATAGTTTGGTAATTAAATCTAAATAACTAAAAAAAATATGTCTTCAAAGAAGGTAAACGAAATGTCCTGTGATTCTTTTTTACCCGATGTATATACCGTTTTGTAAGTTTATTTTCTAAAATGGTAGTTACGCGAACTGTTGGGTTTCCCTTAAAAATAAATAAAACTTCGCTATACATAGCAAAACTGTGTAGCAAAACATCATTAGAATGTCCTAGATCAAAGAAAAGCCACGTTATATTGTATTACAAAACTGGATTGGACTTTCGCGGTTTATCATCTGCAGCCATGCACTTTTTAATTAGAATTTGAAACACGAAGCCACGGCTTCGGCATCCGCGGCCCATATCAACAATATTCATTTCGTGTAACTGAAATTTCACCAACAGTCTTCAGATGGAAACAGTTTTATGGTTCTGTACCCGAAGATAAAAGAAACCTTAGTAAAAATACCAACAACCTCTGTCGGTCTATCCCTCTTTGAAGGCTCTCAACCATAACCTGCGCCATATTAAATCAAAGTTCACGTTACTTTGGCGAATATCCTAACAAACAATGAAATACATTGGTGTTAAAAAAAAATTTTGTTCAAAGCGAGTCCAAATTGAACTTAATCAGTTTTTATTTATATTTGTAACCAGCCACTCCGCTGTTTCATAGGTTCAACTGCATGAGATAAGGCGTGTATTGTACTTGAAAATTCACCGGCACCCACACCCCCCCACCAGAACTGTAATAGCTTTATCTTTGTTTCAGAAAATGACTTTCGCGTACTCTTGCTTCAATATGCTGCGTCAAGCAGATTATGATATTTAATCAAAACAGTGATGAAAGTTTTACTCTCTTCGGAATATTTTCATTACTACCACTTCTTTTTCATCCGCGCGTAACTCATTAATTACGCGTTCTAATGTTGCGGCATGGATGTAGACGTAGCGCTATGTACGACTAACTGTCAGTGTTACGTCTGTCATAACTAGCACGACACGCCACAATGTAACTAAAGAATAATTAATGCAACTTTATGACGTCACCTCATAGTAAACTTGCTGTACTTGCAATTGCTTATTTAGAATATTAATAACAATATCACATACAATTTGATTTTATTGTACTAAGAATCTGATTTAGTATGTATCATTAATCTCTAAACCAAATAAATTTATTATTCTTATTAAAACTGCTGCACGCATCTTTTAATTTCTAAAGTGTAAAAAATGTAACATATACCTTGGCCATTGTTTCTCTAGAATATAAATATGTTAGAATATGTTTGATTAGCCGTAGAGTTTTGACTGGCGTCATAGTTTGTTCGTTATCTGGGTGTCAATATGTATTACTAGCGGTGCCCCACGGTTACACCCGTGTATAACTTAAAGAAATTTATTTTATTTATTCATTTATTTACTATAACAACTATTATTACAGGTTTACCCTTACGCGTAATGCTAGTTAGCTTATAACCTTCCCCATGAATGTGGCTAACATTTCAAATCCAACTGGTAGTTCCAGAGATAGCGGGTTCAAACAAAGAAACGCCACCCATTTTTTACTTTATAAGATTTTCAGAATTGCGTCAAAATTTAAAAAAAGTGTTTTTTTACTTCGCAGTTAATAATTTCGCATACGGGTAAATTTTACCGTAAATTACTGTTGTTATTTTTATCTTCATTTATTAAGAAAAATATTCCCATATATAAAAGTCATATAAAATAACCTATAATTATTAAATAACCTAACCTTGACATTACTGTCTTATCCTTGATGGTTATTAATTTATTTCCCTTTTTATTATAATAACTACTCTATAACTAGACTACTTTTCTTTAACCAACCTACAACTTGCCCGAACCCTGCGGCGTTTTGTATCCATTAATCAGAACTTCAAAATGATGGTACAGCCAATATGACAATGGAAAGTATTGCATTATTATATACTTCAACGAATAACCCACTACATACATGTTGATCGTATCAAAGTCACGACACAAAATAAGATGGAATATACCTATTATTATGTTAAGACAAGATTACTTCTAGCCCGCTATATTGAAATCCTTTGACAAAGGAAGATTAAGTAAATGCGTGCAATCCGTATATAAAGCGAATTTGAGAAATTTGAAATTGATAGACGTACTTCTTTGTACTACTGAGTTGTGGGGACGAGCTCAAGACCCCCTTGATGGTAAATGGTTACCTCCGCTCATAAAAACAGTAATACGAACTAGAGCCGACCCAAGTCGCGTCCCGTTTCGTCCATGACGGGCTGCAGATTACCAGGTATGGAGGCAGTACTTGTGCGCACGAACCCGGCACAATTCCTACTGCTAGTTTTAGTTGCTTCCTCAGCAACACCCAGGGGGTACGTTTAGGGATACTAAAGAGTTCTCACGTATGGTACTGATAACAAGGTGTGTGTTCCGTTCACCTCTTTATTTAATTACTACGCGAAATCTACAAGTCCGTATAAAAAGCAAAGTCTTTATAGATATGCATAGCTACTCATCCTGACTTTGCGTGGGTCCCATACAAGCGACCCGCCCCGGCTTTGCCACATTGGCAGGCATATCGTTCTACCCTCTTGCGCACTTGTTTGACCGCGTCACTGCTAGTAAATTTATAGTAATTTTGAGCAAACTCAGCCTACTGGCTACCTCATTTTACCACACAATTTTCATTTAGCATATTACAAAACCTGTAGATAACGCGTTGCCTTCTCTACGGATACATATTTCTTGTATTTGTCTATATCGGAACGTTGCCAAATCACTCCGGATGGAGTACATTAAATATTTTGGACATATCACACAGCGCCATCTAGCCTCAAACCAAGGATAGCTTGTACTATGGGAACCAGATTACTAATCGTATTCTTATATATATATAGCTACTTGCTTTATGTACATTAAAACACGTAGACTCAAACCGAATATCTATTGTTGTTACATAAATGTTTGTATTGGGTGGGAACCGTACCCACTACCTACAGTGCAGGAAACCGACCTACTATCAACTAAGATAACATTCAACAATTTGCATAGGAGTTTTGGCGATGGGAAATTTCGAGGTGCGGGTAAGGTAAAATAGGTTTTCCGAGGATTTCCCGTTGTAAAGCCGGTAATATCTAGGATTTATTGTTCCCAAAGTTACAACACGGCGCTGTAGCTTAGTTGATAGTGAATCCCCTGCATTAGAAGCGGGGGATCCCGGGTTCGATTTCCGGGGGTAAGTGGTGAATATGAAGTTTGTTCTCGGTTTTTGGGTGTTTATCTTGTATTTCTGTGACTTTCCAAGCCACCTGCGTCACAAGGAATCCTAGTATGAGTGTGTAAAAGTTATAAATTATAAAGTGTAAATTATAAGTTATAAATTATAAGTTAAAAGTTATAAAGTGTGTAATAGTTAAAGTTATATGAAACTTGGCGAACAAACATCAATGCGCAGAGTGACGTCCATTGTGGAGCTCTTCTCAGATGGGATTCAAATCAAAGCAGCTGATACCCGTGCCATGAGTAATAATGGTATTTCTGGTGCAGCGATACTTGGTGCTTTATTTACGGACAGTGTTTTTGCCAAACCTTTTTTTTTCCATATCTAATTGGATAACAAGTTGTAATCTATACATACAATTAAATAAAATTAAAGTGTATGCTGTAGATTGGTACTAATGCATTTCAAGGTATATACAGTACTCATTACAAAACATAATTTATAAAAGTTTTGTCTGTCTGTCTTTGTTTCTGTCTGTTTATTGTCTGCTTTTGGCGGGACTTTCACTGGTAGATTAGCTACTTTTAATTAATAAAAAGAAAAAATAAGGTACTCCGCTAAAAAATGTTAAATACCACGCGGATGAAGTCGCGGGGAACAGGTAGTAGCTTAATAAAAAAAACAAATTAAGATGCTGAAAATTTAGATGCTGATAAATTGAAGATAAGGTTTTCAAGGATTAATTACTCATGGAGAGTAATACGTACTACAAAGGAATTGTTTGCAGATAACCTGTAACATGATATAGGGTAACAAAATTTAATTCTATAAAAAAATGCATCAACTAGGTATCACCCTATACCATCATATTTCATGGTAATATGTAATATTCTCTTACGAATCTATACGGTAAATCAGGCTGGTGTATACTAGAACAAAACCTACGTCGGTGTAGTAAACGAAAGCTTAGAGTTTTGATTTTCTAAAATAATAAAACTAAATCATGAGGAGATTAAAATCGTATTACAACAAAGATGGTTCGGGCTACAGCCAAGGATACGTGGATCCTTTCGAATTCCATTCCACTTTTTACTTCTTTCTGGATAAATTTCAAGTGGGGGTTACTAGAAACGATGGATATAGAGCGTAAGATAATATTTCAAAGTATGAAACACACTAAGCGATTGTTTTTTAAAAGTTTTTGTCCATTCGAAGTAAGGGTTCACCCGACCCCTGGACTAGATTCCCGGCAATTTCTGGGTGTTGGACGTGAAGTTCGTTCCTCGGATCTTGCGTGTTTAGCTTGTATATCAGTGTTTGTCCATGCCACCTGCAGCACAGGGAATCCTACAATATGAGTATGAGCATGTGATCATAATAATAGGACATATCTTTTGTAAATTACTCTCACATTGTCTTGTAACTAGCTACTTAGAGTTCAAATTCCAATCAAAATTTTACAGGCCTTTCAGATTCTTTTTATAGTCTAGAGAGAGAGTTTCATTGGATACTGACCACTAGAGTTTAGACTTTACAGGGCGTACTCCCTTTGGGTATGGAACCTTAAAGTTTAGACGGCTCCATGGCTTAGTTGGTAGGAGCCTTGCCTTCGAAGCGAGGGGTCCCGGGTTCGATTCCCGGCCGGGGCACACTTTGTGTGGTAGCATGAAGATTGTTCTCGAGTCTTGGGTGTTTGTCTTGTGTTTCTGTATTTGTCCATGCCATCTGCGACACAGGGAATCCTAGTACAGAGGTATGAGTGTGTTAACGTTCTTTGTTTAAGTAGTAACATGTTTCGCTTGTTGTTTCTAGGTATTTAAATCAAAACGCGTTCCTTTTCTTCATCGCCGGTCTAGCTGGTTTGCTATCTTTCATATCGTTAATCCACGGGGTTGACACGATGGACCTATATCACATCACTGAAACAGGAACTTACGTGATAGTCATGCTTTATAAACTGATGATTTTGCGTCGCACCAAAACACATTATGTACAGTATCAAAACTTCTTGAGGGCAATGAAAGAAGATTTTGAGTATATCTGTATGACTGAAGCAGGGCAAAAGTATAGGTATAAATGTTATTTTGTGATATCTTATTTTTTTATGTAGCGAAAATAACGGGACGATCTGAAGACCCACCTGATCTTAAGTGGTTTTCTGCGCCCATAACAACAGCAATACGAATTAGGTCCTCCCAGACCAAATTATTGCAAACCTAAGTTGCACCCTGTTGCGTCCGTGATTTCACTAGCATCCACACCCTTCCACCGGAACACAGCAATGCGAGTGCACCAGCAGATTACTAGGTGTGGAAGCAGTGCTTCTCCGGGCGACCTTTGCACAAGTTCTACTGTTACTTTTTGTTGTTCCATTAGCGCCACCCAGTACTTGTACAGATTTATATAAATGAGTGTTATTCCGTGAAACTTGTATACCTTTCCAGAACTTTCAGACAAAGATCGCTTGTCTGAAAGATCTTTAACAGTATTTTATTTACGCATTTTTATAGGACCATCTCGGAAACCGTTACACCCTATCAATTAAAGAAAGAAAAGAGTCAGATTGGTTCACAATTGACAAAGAAATCATGTAAAAAACACACAAAAAACCATACAGCAGAATTGAGAACGTCTTTTCGACATCGAATTAGAAAGGCTTTTGTTACAACCATATTTATAGAAATTTATTGAAACAATCGGGCTAAGTGCGAGAGACGTTCGCAAACCGAGGGTTCCATACCACTAATTGTATTATTAGATATATGTCAGGATATCCGACGTAATAATTCATGTAATGTGAAAGCTACAGCCAGTTTGGGCTTATTGTCAAAAGATATAACTATTGAAGGTAGGCCATTAGCCTTTTAGAAAATAGAACATAAAAAAGGATGTATTTGTAGGTATATCCCCCCTACAGAAACCTAAAAAGTTATTTACTGACCCTAGAATTGTTATACAAATGCCGGTATGCTTATAGTGATTGTATGTATTTCAGAGAAAGATTTTTTACAAATCAGCTATTAACCTGGAAAATCAGCATTTTCTCAGTAATTTTCACGTCACTTATAGCCGTAGGCATGGTATCGTTTGCCACACTGATGCTGATCTACTACTACCTGACTCACGTGCCTGGCGATGGGAGGAAGAGGCCGCTACTATTCCCATTCTGGATAAGTGGCGTTGATTTTAATGCAACACCCATTTACGAGACGGCGTTTGTGTTTTCCAATATCTGCGCTTTGGGATACGCTTACAATTATATTTGTAAGTGCAGTTAAAAATAACTTTTTATTTTTTGTTCTGTATGTTCTGTTTGTACATCTTCGTAGCAATAAATAAATAATAATAAATATTCGTGGAAATGCCACGCAGACATTTATATTCTGGGTCTGCATTGTGGAAATGCATTGTAGAAATGCAATGCAGACACAGAACAAATTGTTGAAAGATATTCGTCATATAAATTCTTTTTCTAGGGGGGAATCGAACCCACAACCTACAACGCAGTAACCAGACCTACTAAGCTGTGAGTCCAGTCACTATACTTGGCTTGAAAACTCAAATTTATTGTTTTCAGTTATGATCCAAACTGAAATAGTATGGGTGAGACACATAACCACAAAAGTAGATATGATAATTTGGAGTATTGAAGATTTATTAGTGGATGTTTACCCAACGGCAAATCAAAACCAACACGAATATTTCAAAATATTGATGATGCATAGACTGAGGCACATTGTTAGGCAGCATCACTCAATGTACAGGTAATTAAGTATAAGTAATTTAACACGATCGTTAAGATACAATATTTCTTACACACTAAGAACACAGACACATCAAAAATATAACATAACATAGTTACGGAATTTAGGATGCGTAAAGTTCAAACCTCGGAAGAAGTAATTACTACTCCTTCATGGAGCGTTCATTAATACATCTATAGGAGTTAATTATTAATCACAAGCTGCGCCCCGCGGTGCTACCCGCGATTGGCCATCCTACGGAATCCGTACATTCCAGGCTAATAAGTAGCCACATCCGTTAAGCCTTTCTGACGTCATTGAGTAGCATAATGTACTACATCCATCCAAACTTTCGCTTTTAATGATATCTTTTATAAGTGCCTAAATATATAGAGCATTTTTTTAAAGGATAGAGTTTCACTACAGTTCATTGTTTGGAAAAAATAAATAAACTTTGAAATATTGTCATCGAATTGGTTCGCTTGAAATTATCTTCTCTTTGAAATTCCGATTTAATAAAAAAAAATAGGTAGCCAATTTAAGACTCAAAATCAGACTGTAAATGTGGAGAGCAAAGCCGGAAATTTCTGTCAAAAAAAAAAATATTATACAAAATACTTAGATCATCTGAAAAGGAGGTAGGTAATAATTATTACACCTAGCGGAGGTGTAATAAGTTATAATATTGTGTTTAGCGGGTTTATCTTAACATTGACTTCCGCATACATAGAATCCATCTTTTACTGTAAATGACAAATACTGTGATTATTTCAGTTTAATGGATGACTGGGTTTCCGTCTACAAGAAATTTCTTATGTATGAGCAGAAACTTTGCGGTCCTGTGATTTGTCTCACTGCATATTGCACTATAGAGGTAAGTTTCACGGAAAAATATTTCCCATTGCTATATGCCTACTAAAAACTGTAGGTGTAATAGAGAAAAAAATTCAAATTTTCAGAAATTAGAACAGGGACAGCTGCAGTTTATTTTGATGCTGCTGTGTGTTGGAACAATCGTCTTACATTTTATACCAAGCTACTTGTGTACTTTTCTTGCTACCAAAGTAAGTATTAAGCGAGCGCGAAGAAGCAGAAACAGCGGCTCCCAAAAAAAAATTATTAATATCAGATAGTGTAAATGCAACCTGTTTTTCCAGTACCTATAATAAATCTTCTTTCTTCTGTGTTTTTTTATTAGTGCCTTTGAGTCGCTTTGCGGCTGTGTAATATTAGTGAACGCTAACAATTTATATACAACCCTTGGTTAAACACTGTATATACATAGTAAATCTGTAGTAAATCTTGTATCCCGGCCTAGCATACATGATTATTCGCGTGATGAGCTTATAGTTCATTCTTAAGCTTTGGTCGTTTTAAAAAACATATCTGTGTATGTCCAAGGTAAATAATATGTGACTGCCAATACCCAGTACCCAATACCCATATGAATACAAATGATCACTTTTACATCAGAATTTTGCGACCGCCACCGGTAAGTCATTAGGTACCAATTCCTCTCTTCGTAATTGCAAAAACTAACGTCCATTCTTATAGATCAATTCAATCTGTGATGCGTGCTGGAATTCTCCGTTTTGGAATGCTTGCAAAGAGATCAGGACATACTTTGTGCTGATTATGCTGAGGTCCATGAGACCTCTTCCACTTCAAGCGCCAGGATTCGAAGAAGTATCGCTTCAGACATATGCAAACGTGAGTAATAGCATTGTTCCATTTTTTGTTAAATAAAGATTTTTTTACTTTTTCCCGCTAAGTTTCGGGGAAAAAAGATTACTGTGTATCAAATTTTTATGAAATATGAATACTTCATGCGACAAGTAGATGTAAGAAATCAAATTCCTCATATTAATAAGTCAGTAAATATTCTTTATTTTCTTCCTACTTTTAAAATATCTTGAAAATGTCAATTTTTGATGTGAAACATCTATTGGCGAGCGTCAGTAAAGCCGACTCGTATAGCGTAACGTCAAACGAAATGACGCTTTTACATGCCGTTTGTTTCATTTTTCAAGTGTGAAAAATGAAAATAACATGAAGTATGAAAAATTTATTAGTTCAGTTGGAGAGAAGAGATGGAGTTATTTGATTGCAATTAAATAACTCCATTTCTTCACTAAGAAGTTTGAAAACTCACGGCAAATGCTCCATCCATCTTTTGGTGTTCCTATTAAATTTTAACATTGTTTTCTTTTTCAGAAAATGACAAACGCTTATTCATGTTTCAATATGCTTAGACAAGCCAATAAATAAGGCATCCGTCTATAGCCGTGCTTTATATACTATAAGATAAGCACGAGCACTGTTACTGCTGGTACCATGATTATATAGCAAGCAGGATTTATGAAGACATAGACATAGAAGTTTAGAAGTCTACAAAGAGTTTGTGGAGTTTGTTGATTTTTAAATACTAGTGAATTTGAGTAAAAATTTAATTTCAAAAGAATGCTTGTATCAATTACTATGGAAAATTTGTCTAGCAGTATTATGTAAGGATTTATATCAGGGGACCCCACCCCCTTTGTTGCACGTTGCTCTTGCTCACGTCCGTTATAGAGTGCAAATGGAACAACCCAAAGTAGCAGTAGACCTTGCGCCAGGTTTTTCCGGAGAAGTACTGCCGCCACACTGGTAATCCACCACCAAAGAGTGGTATATTAGGTTAACAGTGTTCCGATAGGAGGGTGTGGGTGTCGATGAATTTTTACAGGCGCGTGAGACGTTATCCCCTCTGAAAGTAACGGGCGCAACGCGGTATTGATTTATTAATTATAATAAATATTATAAGATAAATTTTAAAGTTTAAATTTAATATATTAAGCACATTAAATTAAATTTTTAAGATGTCTGAATAGAGAATTCAAATCAGAAGTTTAGGAACAGTTAATATTAACTGTTCCTAAACTTCTGATTCCTAATCTTATGTTTGATAAAATAGGATACTGACTGTAATGAAATTTGAAGCAACCGACATCCAGTGGACAATTGTTTACCACATGGTATTTTTAACAGATGTTAAAAAAGGAGGTTCTTAATTTCGGTGTGTTTTTTGTATGTTTGTTACACAATTTACTGTAGACCGATTTGGATGATCCTTTTTTATTTTGTTAGGGTGTACCTTTGTGTACCTTGTGGCATAGAAATTTCATAAAGAAATTCCACTCTTAAGAGCGTAAAATAAGCAATGAAAGTAATTAAGTCGGTATTTTATTTTAACATCAGTCAATTATTACAAATATTAGTTAATAACTGAAATCGGCTCTTAAGTTAATGGTTCTTAAAATATCGTTGAAGAAAAGTTTACCTGTTAATGCGTAAGTCACAGCAGGTATTTCAGACCAAAACTGTAATTAAAATAGATGAAAAGGCCTTTGATGAGACTAATGAGATGTAATTATTGACAACGTCGTATCTAAAGTTTTAATTACAAGAAGACAATAGAGAAGTGAAAACCAAGATGGTGAACGCGCAATATCGCACACAACACGTAAATTATACCGCTCGGACGGACACTGAAAATAGAGAAAAAAGAAGCGAGCTTCATCCAATAATAATTCTCACTTGGATCGCTCTATTTGCTCGACGTCGCACGATCTGATATTGAATATGGATAAAGTGAATTATATTCAGAGTGGCTGGTAGCGTCGACTCGCTGAGTCGCAGATAAGAGGATTACTTACAACTTATAATTGGTTCTCGCCATTCGAGAGAAAAACTCAGTGTCCTTTTGCAGTGAGCACCTCAGCAATTATTTTTTAGATTATGGAATTTGATAACAGAAATGCTGCTTTCGCGGTTGGCGTTAGCGTTTTCAACCGTTTGTTCTTAAGTGGGTTCTCCGGATTAATGTTAAAAGTTATCGCTAGTTTTTCTATACTGTAATTTGCTTAATCTAGATCTTGAGTTTACCTTAACTATTTATTATAGTTTTTTCATTTACTTAAATTTTAATTTACTTAAAGTGTCATTTAACAGGCATAACTTAAAAACTTAACCTAAATTTTGATTTAAATAGTATTAAAGTTAAATGAGTCATTTTGACGAAAGAAATCTTGTGTCTGTTAGTTATATGAAATAAATGCAACCATTCAAAAGTTATTCATTCGAATCTCTATTGTTGATCAAGTAGATATATAACCGACGACGGTGGCGCTACCCAAAGCCTACATTGGGAACTTTCAGAACATTCAGATTCAGATCTTAGTATATTACCTGGAAGAGATAGCTTTTAGCCATAATTCCGTCTATTGATAATTTATTGCTCAGCAATTTTTATGATTGGTAATCAATAAAGTTTTATCTATCTACAACTAAACATAATTTGGAGATATTTCTCTATGCAAATAAATTGAATACTATGAACGATACTGTTCAACTACTTATATTTATTTATAACAATTTGATGAATAACAGTACCAATTTTACCTTACAAAAATATCTTATCTACATTACTCATGTTATACAACGAAATAAACTCTTGTATGAAACGAAAAAAAATCACTAAGAAGGAACCAAAACGTGTATATTGAAATAAACACGATCATAAAATTAAATACAAAATGCGTTCAACATAGGGTGTCGTGGAAATCAACGCCTACTGCAAAATGAAATCTGGTTACAGCACGGCGGGCATATCTGTAACAAGAGAAATCATATTACTGCATCGCAGCTTCGCATTTCCAAAGGTAAAAAGTACCACCGTTATTTAGTCCGACGTAACAAGCTTGTATGTAAAAAGTCGTCACACTCAATGAGCGCCAGAAGCTGCTAGTGTGACCACAAATTGCAACTTGTTTCAGGAAATGTCTTAAATAATCGCGATTGATACACTAAACTTTTATACATACATAAGAAAATCAAATAAACACGAATGTCCTAAAATAACTAGTCAACATGGTCAAACACAGACAGCACAATGGGTGTTGCTCGCAACCCCCAGTGGCTACACGTGTCCCCCGGGTGGTGCAAAAAGACCAAACCAAAGTAGCAGTAGAACTTGTGCTATGTTTTTCCGGAGAAGTACTGCCACCACATCTGGTAATTTGTGGTTATCCACATTGGTGGTGGCCGCCAAACGGCGTCGCACTCTAATTGCTGTGTTTCGGTGGAATGGTGTGGGTGCCGGTGATACTACGGCACATGCGGCGTTACATCCCCGTCTAAAAGTGACGAGCGCAATGCAATGTGCTTTCATTACATTCGCAAAAAAAACATAAACCTAAGAACCGAGATAAAATTGTATTCAAATCAAACGAAGTTACTTAAGTGTTAATTAACAAAATGGTTGTCGGGCGTTGATATTATTTTTAGAACAAGAAGAACGACTGAAAATATCGGGTTGCCTATAAACGTAATGTCACAATATACCGTTTCTATTAGATCTATCGCTGGATGCTTAAGAGTCCCGTCGGGACGCAGCAACCTTTATCCCGTAACTCGGTCATTCATTTCATATTCCCATTGCTATGACCTTCTCATTAAAGGTTTATCCAAGATTGAGAGGGTTTGGTTGTGTCTACATATCCTTATATCTATAGTCCTCTATGAACAATCTAATAAGTAGGTAAGTTTTTTTAATGTCGACTAGCTATTTCCCGTGTATTCAAATCAAACGAAGTTACTTAAGTGTTAATTAACAAAATGGTTGTCGGGCGTTGATATTATTTTTAGAACAAGAAGAACGACTGAAAATATCGGGTTGTCTATAAACGTAATGTCACAATATACCGTTTCTATTAGATCTATCGCTGGATGCTTAAGAGTCCCGTCGGGACGCAGCAACCTTTATCCCGTAACTCGGTCATTCATTTCATATTCCCATTGCTATGACCTTCTCATTAAAGGTTTATCCAAGATTGAGAGGGTTTGGTTGTGTCTACATATCCTTATATCTATAGTCCTCTATGAACAATCTAATAAGTAGGTAAGTTTTTTTAATGTCGACTAGCTATTTCCCGTGACTCTGTCCGCGTCGAAATTAACTTTCTTTTTTTGCGCGGAATCTTTTTGTCGATGCCTCTTGTAAAAAAATGGAGCAAGATCAGCATGTTATAAGTAATGCACTTGCACATGCATAACATAACTGCATTGACCACTAAACAGTTCTGACTTATTTTATTAGTCTTAGTATACAAAGAAGCTACATGCTACATGCATACAAAGAAGCTACAAAAAGCCACATGGCTCACTAAACCTATTGAATCATTCGCAATTAAAAAGAAACTATAAAGTTTTCAATAATGATTGATTTTTTTAAAAGATTAATCACTGATAGTCAGAGAATTTCTTTCGTGTAGATAACATAAAAAGGATGGCTATATATCAATTATCGTACTTTTTGTTTACTATTGAATTATTTCATAAGTATGAGTCTATTTGTGTATTCTACATGTTAACAATTCACTCAAAAACTTATCAGTAAGCTCTAGATTTACCTGGTTGATAATTCAAAAGTTTATCCAAGATCGAGAGGGTTTGTACTCCGAGGGTTACATACCACCAATATTTTTTAATTTGTTCACATATCCAGCTCATTAGCTTTAAATTATAGACCGCTACGACTAGATTAAAAGATACAGACAAAGAGACGTTGTAAGCTTAGTAATAGCCACTTTGGTAACACTTTGATGCTACTAATCTGGAATTTGGTTCGTCTCGTATTTGCAAGTAAGGCGTGGGCACCCTATCATGGCGGACATGTTTGCTGCTAACACAGTTACCTACAGTGGCAACGTCCTGCAATCTGAACCCGATTCAATTACCATCGGCTTTTAACTTCTATTGTGCCGTAGCTAGCACCAAATGCGTTTGCGTCGGCGCGCCATGTGAAAATGATTTTAGTTTGAGCGAGTCATATTATTATGTATATCATTTGATGAACAAAAAATATATTGTATCTCATTTTGTTTTGTACAGAAACAGATAGTCGGCAGTACCTCGGTTACAAACAAACATTGGGATTTCAAGAGGTTATTGTATTTCGCCAGCAAAAATACAACTAAAATAAAATCTTTTAATCCCGAAAATAAATGAATTCAAGCCCGGCGGCCAATACTTGTTTTTGATTACTTTGCGTTGGAAATGTTGGGTTATTTTACATAGTTGATCTAACTTTTTTACCAAGCTCGATTAACCATAATTATTAATCACCTTACGTTAATCGACGATGCGATTAACCGTACTTGGTAAGCACGGATTTCTTATCAGTAACCTGTTCACCTTACCCCCTTCTGTGGACTGTAAAAAATTGGACGAAGCATTCTTTATTGTAACCAAAATAAGCCTTAGTTCTCATCAAGATTTAGGTTATAGGTTGACGTAGAAATCCTTCAATAGGTCCTTCAATCCTCATTAAATAAATTAATTGGCTCAAGTCATTTCAACTGTAAAGCGTAAAAACATCAACGATATACTCTCATTTAACAAAAGGTATTAGATTATTGTACATAGATCCATCACACACTCAATATATTTTAAAAAGTTATAATTACTTTAATAATGGATAATATGACAAAATAAACACCTTTGAGTATAGGTAATTAGCTGGTATTCAAAAAGTTAGACGACGCAAAAAAATGTTGGTCTTCCCTGCAGTATACTCTAAAAGGTCCAAGGCCGTTTTTCGCTCTAATTAGGATCAACTAAGTAGGCAACAATAATAAATAAGAATTCGATCTGCAACACACTACTACTACGAAACATAGAAGAAAATTTTCACTTCAATTTTCGGAAATGCTAGATGTAATGGATAAATCGTGTTCCTGTAAAAATCGAAAAACGAAAAAATCCATATGAAAATTGGCTGTTACGAGTACAGTGGCAACTTGTGACTGCACTGCGGGTTGCCAGTATTCCACTATTTGATTGTTTCCGACTTTCCGTACGTCGACGGTTCGACATTGCCAGTTCTACGGGATGTACCAATATATTTAAATTGCTTTTTTTCTCATCGAATGAAAGGGTCGAATTTTGATAAAAGATTGCCGCACAAATGCTGACCGGTCTTCTTCTTTGCGTATAAGTAGCCAGCTCTGGTGTAAGAGTTTTCAAGCCACCCGAAGGGAACATCATCGCTCGATTTTTTTTTTGGACAAATTACTCTATTCCAATCTGATTATTACGATCTAGCCATATGATAGCTAATGAGTAATTTTTATCTAAATATAATTATCATTCATATCAAGCAAATTATATTATAATTATGATATGAAGAAATATTAGATCTATGCATTTTACTAGTTTCTGTCAAAGCCGAAGTCTGCAAAAAAATCACGCCTTTTCGCACGTAAAAAATATTAAGCTTATGTCACTCAAGGTGTCGGAGCCGAAAGTTGCTTTCTTTTCTTATTAGCCGAGAATGAAAATTTCCTACTAGCCTGTTCATTCCAACTAACTGTAAGGTATGGCTCCTTTAAAGTACTTATTGAATTTTTCGAATTGAAACAACCATCATACCGATTTTAAAATTATATTCGATACAATTATTACGAATATGCAAATTAAGTTTACTTCTTCATGGTAATTATAATGTAGATGCCGATTGCGGTGTATATTTATCACACCCTGTGTGGTGGTTAGTTCGCTCGGCGTCGAATTCCATCATTGCGTAGGTACTTTGGTTAAAATCAAACTATTGTATGTAAACATATTTCCAGTTCTGTTCTTCAAATATTTTACGTGTGGTTACGTAAAGATAATCTTCATTATTTAATTTAAAAGTAAAGTAACACTCATACCCGTGCACGAGAATTTCCTGTGTAGCCAGTGGCAAAGACAATCGTAAGACAAACACCCAAGACCCGGGAACAAACTTTAAGTCAATCACATAAAGTATGCCGCGGCCGGGAATCGAACCCGAGACACCTCACTTCGAAGGCAGGACACTTCTACGCTACGGCGCCGACTTGACATTGCTAAAATTGACTTAAGCTTATGCTATACCTTGAAGTTGATGCCTTGAGGCATTTAGGCGCTAAGGGGAGATCGGTAATTTGTTGAGAGGAAGACAAGAGTCTTCTCGATGGAAGAATTTCGCTGGAAGGCGAGCAACTGAATACAAAATAAAAATTACTAATTTTACACTACTAATATAATATGATATTCATATGCAAAATAATAGCTATAATATATAAAACGTGAAACAAAAGTTTTTTATTAATTGTTAATAATTACGTGTGCTAAATATGACTAGGAAACCTTAGTAATAACAGATTTTTTTCGCTATATATTTTGAAAAGTGACTTTTTTATCATAAAAATAAAGTTATAACTTCTAGGAATTATGGTTAATTATGGTTATACTACACATAATGGTAAGTATAATCCTCATAGACCAAACTCATTCAAATAGGTTAAAAAAGGTCCTTTCTTGCCAAAATAATAATGAGTACTGATTTGCAGAGTGTCTATATTGGTGAACCAATCAGCAAATCTTTGCTCTTATCAGATAAGATAGGTATCTCTCCGGCAAATGTCACGAAACTGACATCTGTTTAAAAAGGTTTAAGGGTACCTCCGCAAATCATGTTCCGCCCTTTTAAAGAAAGTGAAGTGCTATCTCCGTTTCCAGTGACATAACAGTGAACCTTTTCATAGCCTTCTTTGTAACTGTCTCTCTGGATGTCGTATTTGAAATATTTACATTCAGCTGTCATGCCAGTGGCGGAGAAAGGAAAAGTTGAGATAGGATCACAAAAACGGGAAATTATTGAGAAAAACGAAATAACCCGACTGTGTGAAAAATTCCAAATTACATTTAAACATATAAGTTGTATATTTATATTTTGTAATACCTAAGTGTAAGAAAAAAGGACACTGAAATCACCAAACAGTATAGTATTATAATATCTGTGACCTAGTAACAACAGCATGATCTTGTCATCAACACCTATCTGCATATTTATTTCAATAGCTGGCGTATCTCAGTATTTTTTTAAATTCAATGTTATTTAATAATTTGGGGAGCCCATTTTATCACGTCCTTAGGGTACTACACACCCGGTGTTTCGGTGGAAAGGTGTGGGTGCCGGTGAAATCACACGTGCATGAGTGCAACGGGGTGTGACATGGGTCTTCTCATACTTCGGTCGGGTAGGACCATGTCCATGTTTTTATTCAGGATACTGCATGACATCCGGTGATATAACCATTAATTTTTTATTAATTAAAATATTTAAAACTAAACATATTTTGCTACATTAAGAGAATAGAAGAGAAAGGACTACCTTAAAAAAATGTCTGTAAAACTCATTTCCGTACTTGCAATAAATTGATTGCACAGGTCAAACATAACGGTTGAGTTTTAAGTCTTAACATTGCCCCTTACAAGCTATGCCCTTAAAGCGGTCCCACGCAAGACTCTGGCCACATAAACCTATTTGCCGGACAGACATTATCAGCGGCGGAAAATTTTCTACAATCTCTGACCCTTTTGTGGTCATTGCTGGTCCTGACATGTCAATTACGATATCCTATGCTCACACTGGACTGCTGCGGTGCGTGCCGGGTAAATCAGGGTTCAGCAATACTAAAGGGAACCCCTATGGAATGGGGAATCTTTCTCTCCGCCCATCTGTCTCTCTATCTGTTGTTTGATTAATCAGACAAAGAGGTCAAACCACTGGCACTAAGTCATACCTTACAGCTTAATAGCTTGTACATAAACGTAAATGCATGAAACGGTCTACGTATTAGGTATGTAGTTTATATGTAGGTCTCATTTGGAAAAATATTTGCAATGCCGGTCTTATAATGTACTTGTATCAAATTATAAATAAAAACATAAATTGCCTTTGTCGCCGACATTTACACAAGAAGAAAACGATAGTACCTACTAATGATCAAAATTCAAATCAATCCAATATTGCTTTGAAAATTGTACTTTCACTAATTGTTCATATAATTTAAATATATGAGCAAAACATTGTTTTTTCCTCGCAAATGTGTTAAAAAACGTCCTATGAAACTTTTGAGCTGTGAAATTTTCTATGATTTGTGAGTTTTGTTGACTCCCGATATCATATATCTCGGTAACTCGAATAATAATGTTCATAAACATGAAAGTTTTAAAATTTATATCGTGAGCTCTGCTCATTATACACTCGGCTGGGTTACGCCCTCGCGTAACCCAGCTCGGTGAGCAACCCACAGCCTCGTGTATAATGAGCAACTTAGCTCACTTGTATCACAGTATACTGTTTTTATCACGCGTAACCGTTTTGCTGTATACTTGCTCCTGCCATTTTTAAACCATGCATGATCAAAAAATAAAATATTCTATTATTTTAAACCGTAACGAGGCGGATGTATTTTATTTATTTTTTAGTAATAAAGGCGGCAATGCTGTAATATAGTTTTCTATTGGATTGTATCATAAAAATTATGCAATAACTTTTGAATAATATGCATTATGGCTAAGTTCAATATATTTCAACATATATGTTTCATGTTTACAGCTACGGAACTTTTTACCAAATAAGACCGAACATGCTCTTGGCAAGTTATTTAATTTAGGTCTAATTCGATTAATGTACCTAACTACTAACAAAAAGATGTAAAAATGTATGCAATTTTATAAGTTGCAAAACTCATTTTAGCAAAAACCAAATTCTAAATCCGGTACAAAAAATTTAACACAAATTGAATCTGATATGACAGAAATGCCTACTTACCTAATATAACCTTATTTAGGGTCTTACAATAGTACGTTATAAACTTATTTTAGTTATAGTTTATCTATTTTAGTTATAATTTATGTTTTTTCATCCTATGTGGCAGATAGTTTGAAATTTTATCAAAAACACGGATTAGCTAATCTTATCTAATCAGACACACTACTGACTCCTTTTAGATTCGTAGAATACTCTAGGGAACGTCCAAAGGTCATCAGTTTGGAGTAAAATATGTAAGCCATTCACAGCTTTCATGCAGATAGTGTCTATGACAGGACGATGCGACGTGACACGTCCGCCGACCACCATCGCAGAACGTTGAGTGACACGTCATTTCCTCGCGAACAGTAGCTGTCCGCGCGTGTAGCGTCTATTGAGCGGTACCGGAAGTCATGTGAGCGTCCCACTTTACATTGCGATGGGTTTGTTTAAAAGCTTTTGTTGTTACTAAATAGGTTAGTAATGTATGATGGACCTTAGGTGCGTTTCAAAGCAAGCTCATATGAATGTGACCTATTTATCACTATATTTATGGATACTATGTGTGTCTTTTTCATTAAAACTGCATCTGGAATTTACCATTGCATAACATTCTCATAGAATCGTAGTGATTACTATACGACTAATATAACTACCAGTATTTAAAAGCAAGTAACGATTTAAACAACTTAGAATAGGGTGAATACAAACAATATATAGTGAGCCTCAGTTTTCACAATGACTACTTGAGTCATGACTGGTTTTACTCAGATGGTAGTACATTACATTTGTGAGAAAGATTACTACTTCTTTCATTTTGGGGGGTCCAGTTGCTTGCATCCGTGCAGAGAGCGTGGTGGCCCAGGGGCACAGACGCCGACTTTCAATCTGAAGGTTGCTGGTTCAAACCCACGCGTGCACCAATGACTTTTTTCACTTGAAAAATTTATGTGCGCAATTCCACGTTCTCGAAAAGGTGAAGGAAAACATCGTGAGGAAACCGGCATGTCTTAGAACCATAAATTCGAAGCCATGTGACATCTACCAATCCGGATTGGGCTCCCGTGGTAGATCAAAGCCCGTTTACTCTCAATTATCCGAGAGTAGGCCGGTGTCCCTGCAGTGGGAACATTAGAGGCTGATACGGATGAGACGTACCATCCCCGTCTCGAGTGACGGGCGCAATGGGGTGCAACTTGGGTTTTCTCATAATTCGGTCGGGGAGGACCTAAGTCGTATTGCAGTTGTTATGGGCGAAGGTAACCACTTAACATCAGGTGGGCCTTCAGATCGTCCCGTCACTTTAATAACATAAAAAACTTTTCTTGCTTCGTATCCCAATAAGACACACAAAGATTTTTTTTACCAGACTTTATCCTTCTCTTATAGATGCATGTATCTTCATTCTCGCGAAACAAGAAATATGTTACTTTTTGTTACATATTTCTTGTTTTACGATTGATTTCTTGTATTTTATGTTTATAGCAGATATAGTTTATAGAAAACAGAGACTTTGCTCAATTAAATCTTTATCAGGTATGCCTTGCTGGCATTGTGAATTAGGTCAATCAGAAAACATCATACAATTTATACTGCAGGAAACTAGGATACAAAAATGTAGAACCGAGTCCTTACAAAAGCTGGGCCTATCCACTTTTTGCAACTGTGTCAAAAATGTTGGAGACTCACTTCAAGGCTTCAAAGCGATCTCATAATAAAGGTGGGTCTCATCGGCCGACGCGCCTGTTAATAATTCATGAACACGTTTAGTGCTCGCAGTTTTCATCGCAGGGGGTGATTCTGAGGAAAATCTCGTGATGGTATGATAAAGGAGTGCGAGCATATAATCAAAGTCCAAACATTTGTACCGTCTTGTTTTCTTTCTTCGTATTGACAAATAAACTCGTCTCACAGTTAATCCAATCCGGACGTCGTAATTTTGAGCAAGATTTTACGATAAGGTCATGACTCATGACCAACATTTTTTATTTGAAGCGCTTGTAACTCTTACTGGTTTTGATAAATAATTTAATAAGTTATTGCAACGTCTTTCTTTTATGTAACATAATTTCAGAACTATAAAGTATGTTGTTTTACAATCTTTTGTTTAATTTAAGTTCATTGCATAGCTGTGCGGTGCTAGTTAGAGTTTTTTAGGTGCTAGTTTTTTGGTGTGGTATTCGTAGCTTTTGATGCTTTCAGATAATCTTACAGTGTGGTCAGGACTGAGAATAGCGTACAAAGCGAGAACCAGTATACCTGGTAATATTTGGCCAAACAGTGAATGGTGCACTCTCATTGCTGAGTTCCGGTGACAATTCTACCGGAACACAGCAAATAGCACAACCACAGCATCTGTGGGTGATGATCAAATTACATAAGCAGGAGACGTAACGTCTCCGTCTCAGAGTGACTGACGCAGTCTTTTCATAATTCAATAATGGAGGATCTGAGTTGAATTGCTGTTGTCTATGGGCGATACTTTATATATATGGCCACTTTATTAATTCAGATTGCTACACACTCAAATCACATAAACAAACGTTCCGTAAATTTTGCTTTGAAAAGTTAAAGCCATTCATATAAAAGCGAAGTAATTTTCAATAAAACCAATTTAGTGAAAGCGAATAAACAGATTCTACATGCAATATCGCACTAAATTTCACGAGTTTTATCAACATCGGGCGTTTTTACATTAGTGCAGTAAAAGTGCGAAAGTTTCACCCTTAAGTTTATAACCTGCTGCTTAGCAGCATGCAGTAAATGACAATAATTTCAATAGCCTCACTTAAGTTTTAAATCCATTTTCCTCATAGCACTATATTCATGAAAATTATTATAATAGTATGTAGATATTTTTACAAACCGGTATAAAATTATGAAGAGAGTCACAAAATAAAATAAAATTTTGGGATATTTATTACTATTATTGATTTATATTATATATTAAACATTATTGGATAGGTTTTTTTATGCTACTAACGTGACACTAATACCCTGGTGGCGCACGCACGCAAAAATAAGCACAGTTTGCAACAAATTGGTTCAACGTTCAGTCGATTCTGATTCGAGATCCTCAGAATTCGCGTGTGTCGTTTTCCTGCGTTGTATCCCGCCGGTCCTCTGTACTTTTGTAATCCTACAACATGTCGTGACGGCTAGTGTAAATACACCTATTGCACTACGTATTACCATTTCCATGTCAAGCGTTGTCCGCCATGAGTGGAAACAATCATTGAGTGGAAAAGCTTTTAAAACAATTAGTTGTTGTCTGATCGAGCCTTAAAAGCATTTATCGGTAAAATTTTTATCTACTTATTTTAATTTCAGCATGTATCAAATGAATCTATTTTTCCTAAAAGGATTCAAAGGTTGATTTATGAAGAGATACTATTCAATTCTTTTGTTTTTTATCTTACTTAACAACTGACTGATAGTGATAGTGGCTGATATAAAAGTCGAATAAACTTACTTCACTACTTTCAGATCCCATTATCCACCCTTAAGGTTGCAATTTTGCCATAATATTCCTATAGGACTTCTCGCATGTACCTAATCAAATAAAAAAGTCGCCCAAAGTGAATTCGGCCTCCGATAACTACTCAATCGTCATTAATATTGTTAACGGCTTTTGCGTAGTCGGGTTTCAGTTTTTAACACTATTTTTTATTTCATAACTCCATAAACTTTACCATTGTAGGTTTATAATGAAATCAGACTTCTCGTACCTACCTTATTCAATAAGAAATTACTGAGAAAAAGAATAAAAGCACGATTGGGATAAAAACAAATTACATACATACAAATTACATTTAGCATATTATAATAGTTGTTTTTATTTTTGTGAAAAAATCAACAGATTTTTTATTTTGATTTTTTAAGATATAATATATCGTCAAAAATCAACCATTTTATTTATTACAATTTTGGCATAGCCTTTGTCACCCTCACAATTAATCTAATGACACTTCTCAAGCTAAAATCTGTCAAGCTGTTTAGGATATAGAGCGTGCCAAAGAAATATACAAACATAGGTATACGACACGCTTAAATATATACAGCCTACATAAATACTCATAGTTATCCATTCCTAGCGCTTTGCTCACAGTAATAATAAAAGATCACTCGTTAACATGTTCACCGCTTATGTTCATATGAGTTTCAGTCTGACTACCTCTCAAACACGTTAACCTAAATGATTTACTTCACTTAACATATCGGTTCAACAAGCTTTTATTTATGTCTCTTTGAAGTGGCGCTGTCCCCTGAAGGTTAATTAAGTGAAAGATTCCGGGGCTACTGGGCTGGCTGATCGTGTTATACAAATTAGAACGCGTTATTGAGCAAAGTAACCGTTTATGAACTGTGAAATCATCAATGCCCCGCCACAGGTAATACAGGCCATAACATGCCTACAGCCAGTTGTGGACAGTTTGTGGGGCTCTGCGCTAATACTACGGGGGCCTGCCTAATCAATCAACTATTATAATTACCATTTTGTCATAAAACTATTTTTGATAACTATTTACTAGCTATATTGTTTTCCTATATACACAGCATAGAAAAACAAAAAAATATTTATTCAATATGAATGGACACACAAACAGATTAAAGGATCATTTTTTTTATACCATTGAAGTGATGGGACGAGCTTGAAACCCATCTGATGTTAAGTGGTTACCTCCGCCTATAACAACGTTAATACGATTTAGGTACTCCCGTTTTATTTACGTTGATCTTTATTATTATTTTAGTTTTCTGATAATCTAGAAGTGGAATTAAAGGCTGTATTACGGCTGAGGGAGCTAGAAAACACTGAATGTTGTTGTAGATAAGCTTGTGAGAACCTCGCAAAGCACTGGAATTTCACAGTGCCACATAAATCCATACAGCTTCCATTTCCACGTTATGTGCTCAAAGAAGTCAACAAAATAGCATTGGATGGCGTTTTCTTCTGAATTTGCTAGGAAGTGAGCATTGAGAAAGGAGGACACAATATGTGGGTAAAACTGATTGAGGTTAGCTTAGGTATTAGGTATTATACATTTTTAAATAACAAAATAACTTGATTTTATGATTTAGAGACCTACGCTAACACATCCTCAGTTGGTAACCCTTCGATTGTCCACTCGTGTCCCCTTGGGTGGTGCTAAGGAAGCAGTTTTGGTGATAGACTTGGGATTTAGTTTGACGCCACCCACCTAACAAAAATTTACTGGAAAACGATTAGACGTGTTCTGACATGATCACAAGTGTAACCACGATATACTTGTGTGTGATAGAAGTGGGTTAAGATATTTCATACTGCTGCGTTTTTATCTCATTTAGACTAAGAATGGAATATTAACAACAGACGAGATCAAATGCTTGTCAAAAAACTGTGTTATATTATTTTTCCAAGACCCAAACTCCAAGTACGAACTTTATTCTCATCATACTGGGATGGGCCCGAACACTTCAAACCTTGGCTCCTGTGTTACTCGTTTGCAAGTAGCGCTATGAGTCGAAAGCCAAATTCAACGACTTTTTTGTGAAAAGTTTAAACTACCCCGAGCAAATCGGCGCGTATCAATAAAGTTTTCAATAGAATTCTGAAATAACTCACGCAGATGTTAAAAATCTTTTCGACCATTTGATTTACGTTCACAGCTTAATATTGTATAAAACAAAATAACTGAAATAAAATTTTTCACTAGCTTTAATAGTTAGAACGTGATATTTTAGAATACAAGGATCGAATTTGTTGGAATTAAACTAAAATAAAATTGATTTTTACAGCTCTTAATTTATGTCCCTTTTACTCCATATAAACCGAACGAGACATATGCCGGTTAGTTTTAATTTGGTAACACTACAATCACCACTCTAATAATCTATGTACCTTCTACGTAAATCTGAAACTATCAACAAACCAGTCGATCACGTTCAATGCACATCTTTTAGAACATAAAAGCTATCAGCGTTTGGTCCGGCAGCACGCGTCGACAGCCAGCAATCCGATGGGCGAGCCTTTGATCCAATGTTGCATGTTCATAAAGGGACATTTCCCGGCCCGCTGGTGCGTTGACTATTGCTCCGCGTATTTCAATATCGACTGCACTGGAAATAATCGACACAAACATTTCCCGTGGAGTTATTGGGTCCAGTTGCCAGTTGCTTTTTGATGATCGAACTTAGATGAAAATGGATTTGCGCGAAATGGTTTTACGTTTGCAAGGATGCGATATGAACCATCCGGTTTTGGATAACTGTAGTAACACTGGTGTGCATAAATTGGTGAATTTGTTTTCGGGTCTTGGGTGTTGATGTTTGTATCCATGCCACCTGCATCATAGGGAATCCTAGGGCAGGGGAGTGTGTTAGAGTTTATATGAAACTTTTTGAGACAACGAACGTTCCTTGGTTGAAGTAAGGAGGAATGGGTTTTTCATTTATAGAACTATCACATTCATACTATATATCTAGTGATAAAAATATTGTTTATACAAAAATGATGCTAAACAACTCACTCTTCATTAGATGATTGCCTTTAGATGATCCACTAATCTTTACTCAACCTGGCTTACTAGATGACGTTCAGCAATTCAGCTTTTATCCAAATTCACCCCTTTTTAATTAGGGTCCCGAAACATATGGTTAAAGGGAACCTTTGCCTAAGTAAAAGAATGTATGCTGTAACCGAATTAAGACATTTATATATTTTTTAGACATTTATATTTAGACATTTATATATTTGTACTTGTGTTTCTGTGTTTGTCTATGCCATCTGCGACACAGGGAATCCTAGTGCGGAGGTATGAGTGTTAAAAAAAATATAAAAAAACTGATATTTCGATGTGCCCTCCGAAGCACGGAAGCACTCAATTTAAATGTCTAACTGTCACCCATCTAAATACTGACCGGCCGGAGCGTTGCTTCACTTAGTGATTTGTAAATAACATCTTCAAAAAGGTAATTGATCGCTATTTTTCCATTCATTCTCTATTTTTAATTAACGTCATTAAAATTAGCTGTCGCAGCTACCACATTTTTAATTATGTTGTAACCATAATTTAACTAATGGGTTTGTTTATACTTAGCGATAACATTGATTGAATAAAGCCCTTTAAGTTGATTTGATTTATTTATACAAAGATTGATTATATTTACCGAAGTAAAGTACGAAGAAAATACGTCCATGACATTCAACGGAATATTTAGGGTTTTAATAATAACAGCATGGTTTAATTTTTTGACATAATCTTTCTTTTCATACACTTTGCCCAACGGTTCTCGAATCGACAGGCACATTTGACCTTCGGTGCTGATTTACCATAGGAAAACCACATTTGTGACTGCTCCTTGATCTCTGGTGTAGTATGGTGAATCCATATTTTGTCCACAGTAACGAAGCGATGCAAAATCTCATCCGGTTCGCTGTTAAACAACGCCAAACACTTCTTAGATGTTGTCACAATCCTTTTGTGATGGAATTAAAAGCAAGCGCGGTAGGTATCTTTCAAATCGAAACAACCGAGCGAGGTGATATGCCTATGTTATATACTATCTCGCACATTTTCAATCTCCGGTCGGCCAACATCAAATCTTAGATTTATCCAATATCTTCGGGTAGGTATAGAGATTTCAGTTGGTTGACCAAGACGTTTAAACTTACATTTACACTTTAACGCCTACACTCATTTTTCTGCACTATGTTTTCCTGTGTCATGGAAAAACACAAGGCCACCCCAAAAACCGAGAACCCAAGAACCGAGAACTAACTCCATGCTCACCACACAAGATACCTATGCCCCAGCCGGGAATCGAACCCAGGAACGTCGCTTCGAAGGCAGAGCTACTACCAACTAAACTAAGAGTCGTAAAATTTCGTTACGTTCAGCATCAATTGTGCTTGTGAGACCGCAATGAGATACTACAAACCACTTTTTTATCATTGAAATCGATGATACAAACTCGCCTATTTATTTATTTCCAGCATGGGTTAATAGTAGTGGTTTAAAGTAATGCTTAATAAGCAAACGAAATTTACACCTTACCATTTTCTAAAAAAAGTTCTCAATACTATAAAAGCTACTTTCGAACACTGGATGCCCTAAAATTCCATCCAATTACAAATACCATCAGAGTAAATCCATCTAGGCTATGCTAAGGAATACAAACTATTACTACTTTGCTTTGTGAGCCAACCTCTGGTATAGGTATAATGCCCCTTTTATACCTGTAAATATACTGGTAAAAAATGTGTAATCTCATAGTGAATCTTAACTAGCGGCTAGTAATGAAATGACTTTTTATAACCTACATACTTTTTTCTTAGTCGAATAATTATGATTCAGTTTTATAACATCCGTTGTGATTTGAAATTTTATAAAACGCTTAGTGTTTTATGTTAATCGTGTTAACATCAAACCATCCATTTAACAGAATAACAGAATATTTCAATCAATTCAATTAATGAACGTGGGCGATGCATCGTTACATCACAAACCGATTCTAACCACAAATTAATTAGGTAGTCCATCACTATGTCACTATAAAAATCCTCACTAGATTGAAAATGACTAGGAACAGTTCAATAATTATAATGCTAATTAAATGTTTTTGAAGTGTCCAAGCTATTCTGAGTGATCTGTTCCTGAATGGAATTCAATTTTCAACTGAAGTGTGTTACGGGCATGTTATTTTTTCTTCTCGGTCTTTGCTCGGTTCGGCCTTTTTGTTCGTAGCCAAGTTTGACAGTTTAATTTGTGGGAGAGCACCGAATAATTATTTTACAAATGCCGGGCAAGGGTAAAATATGAAAACTGTTTTTACTGATATTTTCTTACCCTTGTTTTTATGTAAAGCCTTCTGACTTTAATGGAATTTAGATAGGTGCTGACCTACCAATCTAAATTCCACTAAAATAAAATATATAACATGTATGTTTCTACTGCTTATACAATCCTGGGTTATTAATTCAAATAACAATAACGTCCATATTTCCAGTGACCTTTTTAAAATACAATCAGTGGTACGGAAACCTAGCTGTCTTAGTATTTACAATAAAAAACACAAATATTAAATAATTACCCATCTAGTGATGAGAGCCCTGGCTTATATTTTTAATTAAACAAACAATAATTAGTTGACATTTATTTGTTTTAATATTACGAGTATTATGAATACATTGAGTTACAAGCTTTATATTTCATGGCATTAAATTTAAACTATAATAGGTGTTACCATAGTTCTTGACTTTCTGAAAAAACGTTATTGACATAACAGACATGACCTTTCCATTTTAATCCCCCAATAAAAAGAGGGAGGGAGTCTGACGGCTGTCTGTGGTGTTGTGGAAAATACACCTTTATCTCAAAATGGAAGGCCTGATGTCAAAGCGGTATTTTTAATTTAATAGGGTAGTAAACAAAAAACTCTTATAGAAATTTTTTGATTATTCATTCACTGTGTATCAAAAATAGAATGTTGAAACGAAACGAAATTAAATATTGTTCTATGACGTGAAGCTGGCAGATATTTCCAAAGGGGGCGATTGCCATTAAATAAAATAAAATCTCCTGGTTAAAATATCTAACAATATCATCTTAGAGTTTCAAATAATGTAACTTTAGTTTGTGAAGAGGTATAGACGTCCCAATTTATCCAAGTTCCTACTGAGCCAACTAGTTACATGATTGGTACTCAAACCAATGAAATCTGAGGATCTATTGTTGACTTCTTCACGACGTTATCTGAGTATTTTTAAGAAAAGTCTCATGTTCAAAGCTTTACCAAAAAAACCTTTTCTATTCTAATTCGAACCTTGGACTAATTTAAATGCCAGTAGGAAAATTAATAATTGCATGTGCAATTTAAAAATTTCTTCTATTTGTGTTGTACTTAGATTAATTTACAAATGCAGTAGAGTCCTCTGCAGATAATACAAACACACACAAAACAAACAGCCAATAACCTAGAACAAATACATGCTAATCACAGTTTGCTGCGGCTTGAGAACTCATTACAAAAGCAAGGAAATCAACTTAACCGGAACCGGACAAAACTCATACTAAAGATAAAAAAAAAACGTTTGGAAATGAGTTTACTCGGAATGAATTCTTTCATAATTTCAAACTAACCTAACATAGGGCCGAGTGGAGACTGGAAACAGAAAAACGTAGCAAAGTTGATAACGACGTCTTGCTCCTAAATTGTAATTAGATTTTTTTTATGTGACTACGTTTTCTGCTGACCATATTATGACAAATATTATTATATCAAATAATTTGACTATATTTTGACTATAGGTACTGTAGGTACAATAGTTGTTGTATAGGCGTAAAATTCAATCTTCTTATTCCGCCTCATCAAGGCGTGCATAAAATTCGATACATGTTTAAATAGCAGTCAGAATAAAAAAAAGAAACTGTTACAATAATATCATATACATATTTATTTTCTTAATATACCGCATCATTTTAAAAATTTGTCTTCGAATTAAAAAATAATTTGCCAGTTAAAAAACCATTCTAGACCATTCCAGGCCATTCGAGACTAATATTTAAAAATCGGTTCGGGAGACCTCGCAAAAATAACAGGTGATAACTAAATTACATAGAATAAGCTTCCCCAGCATTCTATTTCTGTCTGTATTTAACATCGTAGAACAGGTACATCGAATCGAAACAGAATATAACGATAGTAACCAATATCAAAATCCGAAAAACCATATCCGATCTAACCGGACACGTTGCACAAACCCGCTTTTCTATTTCGATTACTGAAATATTGAAAATAAAATATAACCGCTATCGTATTTCCACGCGACAAGCGGAAATAAAGCCTGCCGACACTGTCGGGAACCGACAGGCATCGCAACTCCTCACTTCTGACGGTGCATTACACCATACCTACCTACCCATTAGGTAAAATGTAGGCAGACAGGATATTATCAGGCCGGCGCGGTGTGGAAATGCAAAACTGAAATCTCATTCCCAGGGGATTGATTCTCAGAATATACTTGTCTCAATGCTGTAGAATCGATCGGAAATCATAATTGTGGATTGAGGACTCGTGCTTAGTCGCTGAAAAGTGAGATCATCATCATAAATTTGCTTGTAACAGACCGGCCTCTGACCAAAACTCAAAAGGTTAGTGCCTTCTGAGCTTTAGTCATGAGTTTGTGTAGATTACCACTACTGAGGACAACAACTTTAGACGAGGCTTTTTGTCCTGTGTCTGAGTGGAAGTATGTATGTTTGTAGTTACAAAAAAGTACTAAGTCAGTATTCAATCAAATAATCTGATTCCCATAATAAACTTCCCACGTCTAGTTAAACTGTAGTGTAATGCAATTTCATCTCGCGAGCGCTAGATATCTGTCGGAAAATCTGATAATCTCTTTAGCACATTTTCAGACTTTACATGGATGTTTATACGAATAATAGTTTTCAATATTGCTTATTTTTATTAACAGAAAAAATATGCTATCAATAAATAACTCAAAACCTTTAATGAAGGATACAAATGGGTACGGGGTAATGTTTAGTCTACATAACAACAAATTCCATTCTTTTGACAGAGTGGGAACAACATTTTTGGAAATAAGAAGCCGGAAATAATGCAATGCTGTTAATATTTGAATAATATTATTCAAATTCCTTAAATCAGTGGTCCAATGATCGATTACAACTAAGGAAAAAATACTTATTAATAAATAAGTGGCCCCTAAACATTACTATTTACATTATTATTATAATGAAAATGAAACCATTTGCAAATATTCTTGGGATATGGCAAAATACTTTACACGAAATAAATGAGTGTAAAAACTTCCTTTACTTTCCAATTTCCATTTAATTTCCGCTGGATAAGATAAAATATCCGTGTCATTCATGACAGAATAATAAAGTGTTACTAGTTAATGTTACTAAACTTTTTAGGGTTCTGTATTCAAAGAATTAAGGAAACTATTAGATAGTCTAATGGTTTCCTTATTTCTTCTTTATATAGTTTTCTTATTCTACATTCTTCTATCAGTCTTCATTCATTTCAGTTCTATCATTTTGCTGTTGTGGTTTTTTTATGCTATGATTATGCAGTTTTACAGGTAGATAACCTAAAAAAAATATATATTGTGGTACGGTACCCTCGGTGTAAGTTTGAATCGTACTTAGCCAGTTTATTTTCGTAACTTCCATATATATTCTCTGACAGGTATAAGGCCGGTGCAGACCAATTGCGTTGCGTTGTATCGCATGCAACGCAATGCACGTAAAATATTGCACTTTCTCAGTCAATAATATATTATATTAATATTTGTAATATTTCCAAAACAATACAATTTGTGATTTATAACATTCATAAAATTCTTATCGTGTTATGTGCTTAGATGTAAGAACAAAGAGCAAGCTATTTGCTTTTTGCTACCAATGTAATATTAGGGGTCCATGTTATTCACGTCCTTAGATACGGTACTACGGCTAACTTTAACATTTAGAGGTTATTATAATTAATTTTTTTATAAGAGATGTTTCCAAGTATTTTTTGAGAATTCAACGAAAATAAAATATTGTGATTTTGACTTTGAGACATTTAGTCTCAGAGTGACGGACGCAACAACATGTGGCTTAGGTATTCTTGTAGGTACTTGGTGGGGTAAGCTTTTGTTATAGACAGAGATAGACACTTAGCATTATAAAATATTTTTATATTACAACGTACGCGCGAAAACGACCAGTTTGCACAAGCCTTAAAATTTAAATTTTATGCCTTTGTTACCACAGATAGTGCTACAGCATGTGCTACTTAGCAGAGTTTAAGTGCGTTATAAATACAGAAAAAATGTAAGTGAATTCATGTGTTTTGAATTACACAGTGTGGCCTGGATATTAAAGACTAAGTATATGTAATTAACGATTATTTTAAGGTACTTATCTGGCCGATAGAAAACCCTAATGGATGGAGGTGAGCTGATATTTTATATTGTTTTAAGATACAATATTGCTTCTCGTACGCGCGTGCTTCTCAATGGGAATAAAGACCACGGATTTGCACTTGCTACAATCCTGATACTCCTCTGTTTATTCAAAACAATATAAAATAAATCAATACATATTTAACTTAGGGTTATGGGTCGGTTCATTGAATCAGAACGAAACAAAAACTAATCTTAACGTATCCGTCCTTATTTATTTCATAAAAACTAAAAGAGGCAGCAATACTTTTAGACCTGACAACTATCGGGTCGGTCAGAAGTTAGATAGGTGACAATTTAGTGGCATTCGAACTGAGCGCTTCCGTGCTACGGAGGGCACGTTAAGATGTCGGTCCTAGCTGTACAAGTCGTTGAGCCATGTCGGAGGTCTTCGGGCGGCTTGAAGGCTGCGATACCAGAGTTGGCCACTTACACAAAAGAAGAGGAATCATCATATGTCAGAGAGACTTAGGTTTTCCCATACTTCAGTAGAGGAGGACTAAGTTGTATACTAAATGAGTAGGGGTAACCATTGACCCCCCCGCGGGTTCCCGCCTTGTCGGGGCGGGGGGGCTTAGTAACCGTGGTTGGGCTGCCCACGGTGAAGCCAAGAGGAACCCGGGAGGGGTTGCTCCTTTAGGCTTTGCCTCCAAGCCGACTAGGAGCGGCCACAGTAGGTGGCGGTGCCTTATGGGGGGCACCGCAACTGAGGCGGGCTGCGGTGTCGTATGGGCGGCACCGCAGCTGAGGGTTAGGGGCCGCGGCGGGAGAGGAGTGCCGGTATAGCGGTGCGCCGCTCTCCCTACCTTCCGCGGCCACGGCGGGGTCGCCACCGCTAGATGGCGGACGCGGTGGGGCCGCAGGGGAAGAGGAGTGTTGGTATTGAGAGGCGCCACTCTCCCTATCCTCTGCGGCCGTAGTGGCAGGCGACGGGGCCACATATCTGACCCGTCGCATGGGGACCTAGGGCGTTTAGATACGGGGTCATCTAACGCCCTTTCCCTGGCCAGGTCCCCGAGGTGGTTGCGACACGCTATGTGTTCTGGCGTGTCGCTAACTAAGGAGTGGCACTCGGTGCCAAAATGAGAGGGGTCCGGAGACGGACAGCCGTGGCGGGTTCGCGGATGTGTGTGTTAACGTTCCCGTGTTCCCGCCACTAAGCGGCAGAGGAGGGCACCGTGGGGTTTTAGTGGGTCTAGTCCCACATAACCGCTCTGTCTCCCCGTGGCAGGGCGGTATGCGAGTGCATTGAGGTGAATAGTTACCTTGTTCCGTCATTTTCTTCATATAATACCAAACTCCAATCATCCTGCGGTAGGAATGCCTATTGTGAGGTAAACGTCGTTCTATCAATATTTATAGTTAGTTTTAAAAAAATAACCATCACAGGAAAACAAGTCGACAGATTTATATCGTCGTATTGGATTATTATGGCATGATTTATTCATTTTAGTGCAGCGTGGTTCGTCGGATAAGCTTACCGCTTGTCACGTCTACGTTGCCATGATAGTGTAACCCTGGTAAATGAAAAGGTCTATTCAGGTTCGGCCTGAGGAAGAAGGTGTGCACTTATATAATGTATGTTTAGAACTCCTGAAAAGAGTATTTCGTATGTTGGAGTAATCGTCAAAATCCCTATAGAAAAGTAAGCACCTATTCGGAGCTGATAACGCTGGAAACGACTCCATGGATTTCCAGAAGATATGACTAAAAAAACATTTTCTTTACTCACAATTTTTAATGCAATAAAAAACCGCTAAAACTATTTAAATCGGGCTATCTGTTTTGGAGAATGCCTCAAAACACAGACAGACAAAGACAGCCTTCAAAATTATAACATCAGTTTTTAATCTAAAAAGTCGTTTAAATTGTAGAGATAGGTGAAGTTCTGCGCTATATAAATTTATCATCGGTAATTCCACCTGCCAGTGCCTCATCGTGTGATAATCGGTGTTCGGAAATGAAGGGCCCTGTTGACCGGCCGGCCGCGTTCATTACCTGGGACAAAGCAGAGTGTTTTCCACGTTAAATTGAGAGTAGAGAGGCAATCCGCACTGGGCGCCTGTTCGCGACACGGATCCGACAGACCGAGTTTTTTAATTTTTGGCCTTCTATCGTACCGTAGGTTACAGAGACGCCTTCAGAATAATAGGGTAGGGGCTCAAGGCAATGTAGATTTATCTTGTCTCTGACAGGTTAGGAAGAATCCCAATGAGTTTGTCATCTTATAGGCTATCTTGTATCGTGAACACGAGAATGTGGTAGGATAAGATATACCTTATTTTTTTGTTGCAAATTCAACATTATCTGTATGCTGCCTCAATAATTCAATAAGTACACATTAATTGAACAAAAATTTGGACTAGATACAACAACAGGTAAACACATACCTACACAGCAACGTTTCTGATGTCGTTTGTTTTTTTTTGACAGGTCTACGAGTATACGTTGTTGACCATAGATAACCTTGAAACTTCACGCGGGTTATTGGTGACAGCGGATGGCTCTCGGCCGAACTAAATTATAATGCAGCAGCAAACCAAGGGTACCACTTAAGTACGGACCTCGGTTTGGCTCTCTGCTATTAATTTCAAATGTCGTTTCGTGTTGAGCAACTCAAATATAAAGACAGATATACATATCCCCTCAAAAACATAATGTGAAATGAGAGCTAATTTCAATATTATGATATATGGATTGGTTGTTCACTTCAACGACAAAAGAAGTGAGATATAAGTGGGTGCCAAGTTCAATGATCAGTCCTGAAATTTATTTATAACAACATAATATATTTTATAACTTCTTATAAATCCGGATAATATATTAAAGCCTAAAGTCTGACTTGGATAATTTCCGTTGAAGCTGGGTTCGATTTCCGGCCGGGGCAAACTTTGTGTGATGAAAAAAAAAATTGTTTTGAGGCTTAGGTGTTTGAGCTTATCCATGCTACCTGCGACACAAAGAATCCTAGTATTTATTTATTTTACTTATTTGGTACTTTGTTGCACATATTTATAAATATGTAACAAAAGGCGAGCTTAATGCTGAAAGCATTTTTAATCAAACTCACCGGTCAAGATAAAGGTTCCTATGAGCGTGTGTGTAAACTTCTTTTTAACGGTCCTCTTTTCTCAGCGCTGGCAGTCTTGCCCCGGGAGCGCATGTCCTGGCTACGACTCTGTACATACACATGTACCTACTGTATTATTTGTTTTAGTTTTCAACAGTGCGAGTTGTGTGCGTGGTTTTCAATTACGTTCCCAGTTTCCCTGCTGATATTGATAAAATGTTTTTATTTTGACTTATAGAATTGAGTATCGAATACTCCCGCCTAGGTAACGAACGCCTGTTTTGTATAGTCATATCAAAATGTCTTTTTTGTAGTTTCTGTAGCAGTTAATAATGTACCTATATACTTACCTTGTACCTATATAGTTTTCCTTATTTTGTGTGGTGACCATGAAGTTTGTCTTCTTGGTTTTGGGTGTTTGTCCATGCCATCTGCGACACGGAATCCTAGTGCAGGGTTATATATTTGTGTAAGCGTTAAAATTACTGCAGTAGTATGAACAACGATTCTGAAACCCAACTAACGGTCCACAGCCTTATTCAAATACGTTTTCATGGTCGCCGGTTAATGTTACGACAAGGTTAAGAATTTGCGTAACTTGCAAATACCTAGCTAGAATGTAAACGTACTGTGTTTGTCATGACCGGTGTGTTGTTGGATACTTATCATCTCCCAGTGACGAAATTAGTCAGTTGATGATATTTTTTAGCAGGTGTTGTTGTTGCAATGCAAACATGAAAAATAAAAGATGATATGAGTATAATGCAGAAACATCGGTTCGTCTTTTCTGGTTTTGACTGGTTTCACAGCTCAGCTGGTAATCTGCCTTTTCCGCTGTAGGTCGTGGGTTCGATTTCCACCCAAGATAAAAAGTTGTGTGACGAACATTAATGTTTCTGTATCTGGTTGTTAATATGTACAAACAAGTAGGTATTAAATCAGTAATCTAGTTCGCATAGCTACAAGCTTAGTTAGTTTGGTTTGGGGCTAGATGGCGCTGTGGGAAATGTCCATAAATATTTATTTACTTGCTGCGTCCAAGACTTTGTCCACAACCGCCATCCCTGCAGGTTATGATGAGCCGTACGTTCAAAGGTATCTGTACATTCCGGGGTTCAAGTTATTCGGACTTAATACTGAAGGTATGATGTCTGTAATTTCTGAACTACTAAACCGATAACCTTGAAATATTTATGGGACAACCTTTAAAGTACCTCCTTCCTAATAAAAAAGAATTAATTAAATATGGACAACGCCTTAATGAATTACAACTTTAACACATTTTGATTTTCATCCCGTCTCCCAAGGAAACCGTGCTGAATTTCGGAATAAAAGTATCCAGTATCGTACCTCGTAGTATGAACTCAAATCATGCTAAGTTTTATTTGAATTCTTTCAGTAGTTTCGGCGTGATTCGCGGCCAATATCACAGACAGACAAAACTGAAAAAAGAAATACAGTTTTGGTTTCAGCATCGCTTATATAGGGCACTGCAAAATATTTTCAAAACATCTTCAATGTACTGGCCTTAAATTGAATCTATTACAGTTATATTTTAAGTTTCTATAGATTTATAGTTACGCAATTGAAAGATAAAACCTCTATATAACGGACTATCTTTA
Organism: Aplocera efformata; assembly: GCA_921293045.1. Classification (NCBI taxonomy): domain Eukaryota; kingdom Metazoa; phylum Arthropoda; class Insecta; order Lepidoptera; family Geometridae; genus Aplocera; species Aplocera efformata. Next base: position 5,421,795 of record OV121045.1, read on the forward strand.
TAAATGGATGGAAGAGCAGTGCAGATACAAAAAAGTACAAAAATTTTAGAAATCATATTCGAATTAACAATCTATTCCACTGTAACCTTGAAATAAACGATTATCTAATGCTGAGCACCGTATCCGCACGTACCAGCCTCCAATGTTCATATGGCATGACCTGCTCTCGCCAAACGAGGGTAAATGGGCTTTAATCTACCACGGGAGGCCCAACCCGGATTAGTTGATGACACAAACATGTTTGTGTAGATAGGTTCTAGCATATTCCGGTTTCCTAACAATGTTTTCCTTCACAGTTGTGGGAACTTGATATAGCTCTTTTTTTAAATGGATATTTTATTGTCCTCTTTGGATTTGATCCAGTAACCACCGGATTGTATGGCGTCTTTATGAATGTGATTTAGAAAATAATGACAGTTTGGCTATGCAACTACTATCAGCCATCATTTTATTACTAAAATCATACCCATCTAAAATATAAGCACTTAATTTGTATATTACTCTTAAGTTTTATGATACAAAATGTTCATTCAGTTATGAACGGTGAAATACTTGCATTAGAAAAGTACCTACGGGTTGTTACAGAGTTCTCTTCCTTACATTACATAACAGTAATGGTAAATTTTGCAACTAACTGACCGAGCCCGATTATACGTCGCAATATTCAGCTGACAAATGGCAGTAACGATTTACCACATCCAAATGTACCGTAAACATTTCGTAAATCTCATTAAGAGACCACTGATGCAGATCCAAGGGCCTCCGATTTATTTGAAGTAAAAAAAATATAAGGTAAAATTGTCTCGATAGAAGTGCCTGATTTAAAGAGTCGAAAAACCCAGTTTATGTTTTCAACCCCCATTTCTTGCCCATAGTGAGTAAACCCTACTACCATTTTAAAAAATAAACATCAATATGAGTTTGTAATGCGAAGAAAATGTCATAGAAAAGCAAAACACGCAATTTGGTATACTTGAATGACATATTTTTTCCAGTTATTTTGATTATATTTCTATGGGACCAATCTTAAAGAATATCCATTCAAATCAAAAAAGAATTTCCCAAACCGGTTGATAAATGATGAAGTATAAAAATAAATCGTAATATAATTTTGTATAAATCATAAAAACCCGAATTATTAAACTCCTCCGGAAGTCGGTTGAAAGTGACTTTCCAAAATAGTCACTGTGTTAATGAAATGTGTAGCAAATCGCAATTCAAAATTCAAAAAATAAGTTTACATGTGTGTGTAAAATTTGACGAATCCAAACGATACTTGAGGAATAAATGAGTTTGAGTTTGAACAGCTCTTACAGTCTGATCGATCACTGTACTACGGCACAATTGATTAGCCTAACGAAATTATCACAACAAGACTTAATTAATTTATATAATTTATTACAATTATATTATATTGTATTTTTGAATGGTTTTCTCGAGGTAAGTGCACTTAAAATATGAAATTATTCGCATGAGTTAAACTGCGTAGCAACCTTCAATGACCCGTTTAAGTAAAGGAAGTATGCCAGTCGATCGAGCCCTTATTAAACTGGTCACCCGAAAGCTCAAACTCAAGCAAACCTCATGAAATAATGGTTCGCTGCATATTCAAAATGTTTTTTGATTGCGTTGACTTAGAAGTTGAATTCTTTCACAGCTCCAAGAGATTGTAGACCTTAGTATTTGATATGAATTTCAACTTGATATCTCCACGTTTCTGAGAAACGGTCCACTGTTCTTTTTTTACTTGTACTTTGCTACCACACATGGGTATCACGTTGATACATACGAAACCCTAAAAATACTTAGTAAAATCAATGAGGTTTTAGTGTGACGAGGTAATTAAATATATCCAAACCATAAACAGTAGAAGTTGATTAAAAACAATAAATAAAATATATACAATGATAATATCCATTTTCATTTCATACTTTTAAAACAGATTATATCTTTTTATTATTTACATTTATTTGCTATTACAACTTGTATAATCCCACAAAGTCATAAAATAAAACCAGTTTCAAAATGAGAATCGTTTAATGTTTGTTTCAAATATTTTACACACAAAATCTTATTTCAAACCATTTTTTGTGATACTGACTAGTGCTTAGGTAAATGATCTTAAATTATAATAATTTTACATAAGTAATAGACGTGAATTTCTGTGGGAAAATTGAAGTATAATCTACTGGCATTGAAGACTTTATTGGCAAATATAAAACTAATAAAATTAAAAAGAATTATTCCGTTTACACACTCATACCTCTATCCCTGCCCTAGAATATTGCACCCAAGAACAAACACCCAAGACCCGAGAACAAACTTTACGGTCATCAAACAAAGTCTGCCCCGGACAGCAATCAAACCCTTGACCTCTCGGTTCCAAACAGGGCTACTACCTACTAAGCTCCAGAGCCATTTAAAGTGAAGAAAGAATGTGTAAACGTATATATTTAATTGTATTAATAATTAAGTATTATTAAAACACACTGCAGTCTTATTTAGTAAAATAAATAATGATTATTATTCAAAGCGAATCACCGAGCAAAGCAGGCAGTTAGCGTGATAAACTGATATCTCCTCGTAATATATATTGTATATTACAACTTGCTATTATATATTACAAGTAGCTAGCATTCATGAAATTTTTATCCAATCACTTTCGCTATTATATTATTCGCTACTATCGCCTGCGATTAGCGAAAGGGAAAAGGGTGACTTGCTCGAGGAATCGCTTTAACATAAAAACTTTAACTGTAAATATCGCGTAAAATAATATCAATCGCAGGATCATTTACAAGATTTTGCGCTCGTTCACCGTAAACGAACTCTAAATGAGTGAAATCTAATGATTTGTTGAACTCAATATAATTAACTATATTAGGCATATTTTCTCTTAGGGTCTGTACGTCTTCAACTGTGCTAAACCAATCTGAATCACTTACAAATAAATTGACTGGAGCAGTTATGGAAGAAACGGGAAATTCAGGAGGTTGCGCAGATGAATAATATATTTTATTCCTTTCGGTACCAAAATCAAACCTTTGGAATCGCTTGCTCAAATAAATTTGGAAGAAATGGATGAAAGTCTTTGTCGATACCCCAGCTGGAATGTGTGTGGAAATAGCTGGGAGTTTCTCCGTATTCAAATTTGTTAAGTTTTTTAATCCATAACTGATAGCATATTCTAGCTCACAGAAAATTCGTTCTGGCACCCCATCACGACACGTTTTCGCGTGAATTAACTGTTGTATAAAATCATTTTCAAATATATTATATACTCCTAAACCATCAAGGAATGCTTTGATAAAAATATGATTCTCGGCAAATAAACCCAGATATGGATGTTTAGTATTGCTGAGCCAAGCAACCGGTGCCAAAAGAATGGCCTGTTTTATTTTATCATTATATTCTGGTTTTAAGCTGCACATAATGAGGAAAAGGGTAGTCCCTTGTGAAAATCCAATATAGTATATTTTTTCTTGTTTAGTAAGAGCAGCTATGTAATCGATGACCGCTGGCAGATCTTGAACTGCCATTTCTTCGTAACCGAAATCCCAATACTGGAAGCCAGGCAAGTGTTTAATATGACCTTTACTGTATTTATTTCCTCTTGAATTGTAGAGCCAAATGTCAAATCCAAGTGCAGACAGCTGGTATGCTAGTGATGAAGACGGTCCCGTCACTAGCCATGAATCTGAACTGTCACCAATTCCATGTACAAATAAAATAGAGGGTCCTTTATTTGGTATCCGAACTAAATTTACAATATATCCATCGTCAGTAATCACTGTGTGAGGCTGTGGAATATTCCCGTATTTTGATACTAATTGTACGGAGTTTAAAAATATATCTGAATTTAGATCGGTAATATCATCGATAAACTTTGTCGTTCTCATATTGTGGACACTGTTTAAGCAAAAGTATATTAAAACACATCCTAACAAGTTCACATTTTGAAAATCCATTATTGCACTGTAATATTACCGACTGTAATCGAAAAAATCCGTAAAATAATTAGCCGCACAGGTACACACGAGTGCTGTTGTGACCATCGATGCCGTAATACAAGAGACTCGACTAGGACCAGACAGCAATGACCTTAAACATCAATGAACTACAGTTGAGAACGACGACATTGTCTTTCGAATCGCGTCATCAGTGAAATCACATTACTACTAGGTACTAGACTCTTAGTGTATAAGATAAATATAAGGTTCAATAAAAGGCTAATAATTGTAGTAATTCTATTCACTATCTCTTGCAAGTACAACGCCAAAAACTATGGTAATAAGCAAAATTGATGTTGAATCCAAAAAATTAATAGATAGAAATCGTTAAAACCTTACAAAAATATAATCCTAACGATTGCATTGCATTTTTCTGCCATATCGAATGTAGTCGCAATGTTCTCGGATCACCAAATTCCTGATTATAATGTTAATATTTAGCGTTGAAGGAAAACCGGAAGCGGAAGATAATTATTAAAGGAATGACTTTATGTGAATCCTTGACTTAAGGTCAAAGTTAAATTGGTTGGTTGTGCTGATTTTTTAAATAAATAAATACAATCAACGATTGCTCACTGAAGAGTTGAACAATTTAATAATGCATCCATTGTTTTATCATGTCAGTCTCTGTGTTCGTTTGTCACAGTTATTTTACTCGAAAACTTATGGTCAAATTTACATATTTTTTTTAAATAACGTGTATTCTATAATACTACATACACCCGTATCTACATGTTGATAAAAAAGACGTGGCATTAATGTAACCGAGGCACAGGGATGAAAAATGATAATTCAGCGCACAGGCATGTGGCTCCTTAAAAAACCTTAAAAATAATTTACAGGTTTCTAAGTTATCTATGTCAATAGTTGTTTATATATTAGGAGTACAAATAAGTTTCCGTTTTATTGTAGATGGCGCGGCACGGAGTTTCGGTTAGCTTTCGCAGATGATAACCGGCTTAAAAAATAGTTTGGACATTCAAGAACAACATAACCTATTAATATCATTGATTTTATATTGGTAAAATATAATTTTTATAAGTTGAAAATGTCAAAATTTGAGCCAAGTAAGCGTCATTTGCGGGAAATATTAGTTTACTTCTTTAATTTAAAGAAATCTGCTGCTGAGGCGCATCGATTGCTCGTAGAAGCATATGGTGAGGTTGCTTTGAGTGAGAGAACGTGTCGAGAGTGGTTTCAAAAGTTTAAAAACGGTGATTTCGACGTAGAAGACAAAGATCGCAGTGGAAGGCCAAAAATTTACGATATGCTGTGTATTTGGTGGGATCAGCTAGGTGTAGTGTATTATGAGTTGCTTAATCCGAGCGAAACAATTACTGGAGCCCTCTATCGAACACAATTGATGAGATTGAGCCGAGCTCTGAAGGAAAAACGCCCTCAATACTATTCTAGACCCGAAAAAATTATTCTTCTGCATGACAATGCTCGTCCACATGTTGCGGCTCCCGTGAAAAAGTACTTGGAAACACTTGATTGGGAAGTGTTACCCCACCCGCCGTATTCACCAGACATTGCACCGTCCGATTATCACCTGTTCCGGTCCGTAGCACATGCTCTGACGGCGCAGCGGTTCACATCTTATGAGGATACCAAAAATTGGGTTGATTCGTGGATAACCTCAAAAGACAAGGAGTTCTTCAGACGTGGGATTCGAATGCTGCGAGAGAATGAGAATGAGAGATGGGAAAAAGTGGTTGCAAGTGATGGGCAATATTTTGATTAAATTTATATTACCGTTCTTCTACAATAAATATTTAATTTGTGTTAAAAACGGCGGAAACTTATTTGTACTCCTAATATATATAAACTCTCTTCTAAAGTCATACAAAATGGGTCCACCACTCTAACATTACCCATAGAGCAAAAACTAAAAAAAAATTGTTTCAATAAAATATTTTGTACTTATATTGCGTAAGACAGCCAGTAACTTGGCAAGTTTTTACTCATGATTAGGTACATTTTTTTTAATCAATATTGAATTTTCGTTGTTTTGGTGCGTTCTAAATTATGGCATTTTTTAATATTATGTAGGTTTTATCAGCCTTAATTGGCAATCAAAGAATTTTATTATGTAACAAATACCGTAAAATCACACCTCTCACACGTATGACTATATGCGATTAAAGAATCAATAAAATAATATAGAACGAAAATTATTTTCATTTAATGCTTTAAAAAAAGAAGATGATGGCGATGTACGGTAATGTTATAAAATTTTGTCACAAATCATTTCACTTTCATCGTTACCGACAAAACTGACAGGTACAAATTCCCCCCCGTGGGTTCCCGCCTTGTCGGGGCGGGGGGGCTTAGTAACCGTGGCCTGGTCCCCCACGGTGAAGCTAAGAGGAACCCGGGACTCCTCTCCCGCCGCTCCTATTGGCACAGTAGGTGGCGGTGGGCACCGCAACTGAGGCGGGCTGCGGTGCTGTATGGGCAGCTCCGCAGCTGAAGGTTAGGGGCCGCGGCGGGAGAGGAGTGCCGGTATTACGGTGTGCCGCTCTCCCTACCTTCCGCGGCCACGGCGGGGTCGCCACCGCTGGATGGCGGACGCGGTGGGGCCGCAGGGGAAGAGGAGTGTCGGTATTGCGAGGCGCCGCTCTCCCTATCCTCTGCGGCCGTAGTGGTAGGCGACGGGACCACAGACCTGACCCGTCGCATGGGGACCTAGGGCGTCTGACACGGGGTAGTCTGACGTCCTATCGCTGGCATGGTCCCCGAGGTGGTTGTGACGCGCCTCGTGTCCTGGCGTGTCGTGGCGAGGGAGGATGGCATACATTGCCATCCCATGGAGGGTCCGGAAACGGACAGCTGCGGCGGGATCGCGGATGTGTGTTACAACGTTCCCGTGTTCCCGCCACTAAGCGGCAGAGGAGGACACCGTGGAGTTTTAGTGGGTAGTCCCACATAACCGCTCTGTTTCCCCGTGGCAGGGCGGTATGCTAAGACATTTCTCCACGAAAAAAAAAAGGTACCTATACAAATTACGATAGAGTTTTACTTCTTACAATAATTTCACAGTTTTAAGTCCAACTGTAAAATTACTGTGAATGATAAATTGAAAATAAACGTAGATAAATACTATGTAGGTATGTATGTATATAAAGAGTAGAAATTTGAGATATTCGTCAATTTCCTAATTAGACAGTGAGTTTTGCGAGCGCAGGGTAGGTACAGATATACCTGTAGAATACAGGTACAGATACAGAGATATAATGCAATTTATTGATAATAGAATTAGACTAAATAATTACTATGTCAGCTTTTCACAACTTCTAATACAGAGTGGCGCTAAAGCATGAAAAAATACCTCGCCATTTGGTGAAAGCTACATAGCTAAAAAAATTACGTTCGTATTTTGAGAATTTCATGTCCTATAGAGTCATTCATAGTTTGTTCTAAATCCTCTTAAAAAAAGATCATGTTTTTTTTTTATATTTAATTGTAACTACTTAACGATGAGTAACCACATGCCACATGATGATGAACCATTATGAGCTCGCCTATTCACGAGACAAGCCGCTTCGGAACAAAATTGTACCTAATCTTTGGCAACATAATAACGTAACGGTGTCGTTTTGATGATTGATCCGGTCTTTGGCCGACGTGGTTGCTAACAGAACAAGTTTCACGGCCACCGATTTCGCCACTCCCCGTTCTTCCAGTTTGACACTTATACCACAGTTTGATCAACATGTTTTCAATCGACTTCAAAGAGGAGGTTATTAATTCGGTTATTTTTTATGTTTGTTGCGTCAGAACTCCAGTATTTTCAACTGATTTAGAATGTTTATATTTTTTATTCGAAAGGGACAATAGAGGATCGAAATTGTTTTTTTCTTTTTGTTTTTTTTCAGATACGTGATAGATTTGAGAGTTTATTTTACAGGTTCATATTTCATTTCACATTTATGAATTCTACACAGTCCCTAATTTTTGGAAGTGAAATCTTTTTTGGCGCGTTGGGTATTTTTTGGGAATAAATCATTGAACTAGCGGCACTGTTACCGTTACTGTTACCGACACCTCTGTATATAAGTTTCGGTAGTGTAGTCTGCTTTTATTTTCACTTCTGTCGGCACTCCCGGAGTGCCACTGACCTTATAAGGGCAAAAATGTAATTTACTGTAACATGCCACATCGGCCGAGCAATAAGACTCCTTCAGATTCTGATCGACTGCACATGAAAAAGTGTCTGACTGTGGCCTAATTAGATAAAATTGGTACTGTCTAACCAGCTGGCGTACATTAATCAGTTCGGTTCTTTACAGACAATTTGTTTTCACATGAAAACTGATGAAACATTTTAAAACAGGCACGTGCTCTGCTAAATTCGGCTGTAATTAAAGTATCACAGATATTTGTTTTACAAGATATTTATTATTCACTAGCATTGTTATACAAACAGCGTTCAAAAATTTCGCAATGTTTGTAAACACACGGGTTCATGCATAATGAGATAATATCATCAATACAATACAAGCGGTCAGTCCATCGCAGTGTTATTATATTGAGAGACTATTGTTTTTCAGTGAACAACAAGGGAGGCTATATTAACAAGGAGGAGCTGTGGTTTTAACTCATTTGTCATCCATGCAAAGTTTGATCAACAGATTACAAGGTCGAAGATAGAGGTTAGTCGATCATTTATTCTCTGTTTCTATTATGCTAGATAGTAAGGTGGTGTTTTAGACTTGTATCTTTCGAAATCGCACGACCATGGAGAATTCGCTTGCTATGGTATTTTTTAGTTTATTATAGTGAGCGGCGGAGTTAATTACACCATGCAATTGGGTAAGTTAAATTTAAATTGGCGTAAGGTCGCACCAGTCAGAACTAGGTGCAAACATTCACCTTGGGGAAGGTACGTTTGCGTGCGAAAAACTACTCGACATTGCCGTGAGTCGGAACAATAAAAAATAACAAAACTATATCTTGGCCCAAGACAAGTTTGATAAATTCGCTTGCTGTAAAAAACTACCTATCAAGTATAAAGGAACAACATATTATTAATAAATTGAGCTGATCTGTGCCTATTACTTGTTTCTGTGTATTTAAGCATAATTTTCGCGGGTCATGGCAATTTTATTGGTTACCTACCATTAAAATAATCAATTTAAATAGTACCTAAAAATAAAATAAATAACTACTTTAAACTGTAAACTACGCTTCAACCGCTCGACTTACAGCTTCACCCTAAATCCTACTAACACGTTACTGAGGATAGATTACCATAGCAACATTGTTGTTTCTCAAAAATGTCCATACATTCTTGACAGATCACAATGTTGCTTTGTTAATCTTCAGTAATCTGTTTTGTGGATTATAGGGTTTGGGTTGTAAGAAACTTGAAACTTAGACGATATGTTCTTAAATTTTACAAATAAGGGACAAAAAATTGATTTTTTAATATGAAACGATGTTAGTAGGCTTGTGAAATATATTTGTCAAGATTCTATAAACAAAATAACTTGTGTTTAAAGAAAGAATAAATTAAATGAAGTTGAGATTCTTGTTGTTATACCTACATGAAAAAATTTGAAATGGTGAGCGAAACTATCAAAAAAAATATTTAAGGACTGACATTACCTCAAACTCAAAATCTTGTTTGGTGTCGGTAAAGTCCAATTTGTCTATATTTAAAAAAATATACAGTGAAAACCATCTTAATATATATAAATCTCGTGTCACAATGTTTGTCCTCAATGGACTCCTAAACCACTTAACCGATTATAATATTATAAAATTCGCACACCATGTGCAGTTCGATCCAACTTGAGAGATAGGATAGTTTAAATCTCAAATTATAGTCGCAATTTTACAATAATTTATTGCAAATTATAATATCGTATGACAAAAACGTTAGCCACAGCAACGCGTGGCCAGGTCAGCTAGTAATTTATAAAATTTTGGTAAAATATCTCATTCCAAACTAAGAGTGTGATATCGGTGATTAGGTAATGATAATACCAAATTAATAGAAACACCAAACATCCAATCGGGAAAGTATTTTTTTTTGTCAGTTGTTAATCTTTTACGACACAACTACTGAACTTTTTATTTGACTTTTTCCGCTCGCCACTTCATCCAAATGACTTTTCTCCCTTATTTTTACTCCCTTTGTAAATACCTTGTGTAAATATGTTTCCTATTAATATTTAAATGAATAATAGGTATGCACTAACCACAATTAAAAAATACTGTAATACCGTATTAAGATAGCAATAATAAGCAATAAATTGCGTTACTTGGTTACTCATATCACTAAATTAATGGTAACTTTACTAATTACTAATCACCGAGCCTCGTTGCCCATCGTATGCAAGCCTATCAATTTGACATTGGTATATGAATTGGGTAACCCAATAGAAGCCAACAAACAACAAGCAAAGAACAAGACTTAAACCTTGAACATTAAAGATGATGACACGGTGACAATTCTGACTTTATCCCGATTTATCGGGCAAATCCGCATGCGTAAGTTAGTTACAAAATTATTAATTTAGGTGCACAATATTCTATAGGTTATTCCAGCCGAGTGTGGAAAGCGGAAAGCGAATGTCTGCTTCGCGGCGCGGACGTCAATTCACTTAGGGAGAGTCGATCATGCCGCCACTTGCTACTAAAAGCTACTAAAAGCCCTCCATAAAAGCAATAATTAAATTGACGTAACGCAATTTAGTAAGGCGATGCTGTGGAAGAAGCTATATGGCTTTACCAGAGTCGATTCGGTACATAGAATATACATGTAATCTGACTGAAAATTGAAATAAAACGAACCTGAGTTCGTACCGTTCGTATCTACCGCGCCGTCAGGAATAAGGATGCGGACTTGATGTTGTTGTTTGTTGCTCTTTCACGCCTCAATGGCTGAGCGAATTTAGATGAAATTTGTTATGAAGATTGCTCATATCCTGGATTACCCTGATTGACTACTTTTAAAGTTAGTAACGATATCAAAAATGTTTGATTGTTGGAAAAAGCGTACGTAAGTATTTTATGGAACTGTTTTCATTACGTGTCGTTGACATTCTTCGAACTTTACTTGCTTAACGAACTCTTGACAAACCTTATACACTGTGAAAACAAAACCATCTCGATAACCGGGCGCTTTACCTCGTTGATTTGATTCAAATGAATGTGTCAATCGAATGTTGACATTGACATTCAATTTGTTTTTGATACACATCCTCACATCCTACCTGCTACAAAGCAGCGCCATCTGGTATCGATGTTGGAAACATAGCCAGTTGCTCGCGTCCGTAGGTAGGTACCCTTTAAATCCCTAATCGTACCCCCTGGGTGGTGTTAAAGGAGCAACAAAAAGTAGCAATAGAATTTGTGCAGTTTGCCCGGAGAAGTACTACCTCCACACCTGGTAGGTAATTAGCCGCTAAGCAGTAGTGCACTCGCATTGCTCCAGTGGAAGGGTGTAGTTGCTAGTGAAATCGCAAGCGTATGAGACATAACATCCCCGTCTCGGGTGACGGGCGCAACGGGGTGCGACTTGGGTCTTCTCATACTTCGGTCGGGGTGGACTGAAGTCGTATTGCTGTTGTTCTGGGTGGAGGTAACCATCTAATATCAGGTGGGCTTTTAGCTCGTCTCGTCATGGAAAGCCCTCATTGACTAAAGATACGGTAATGTTACTATAGGTACATTAAATACGATGTAAACCCTAGTCTCAATTGAAAATTTAAACAAATCTCCGTGACCCGTATTAAAATTATTCTTCATCTCTTATATTAGTTGCTGGTACATTTAATTTTTACTTCATGACATTTTATAATTTCAAATAATATAGGTACCTAGATTGTGTTTATATTATTTTATAAGAAAGTAGGCATCTGTTATGTAAATAGGAACTATCTGTTGGGCTATTCTACGCCCAATGTGAGAAGATACTTTTTTTTTCTTTATTTTATGATACTAATACTAATTGAATTGAAAGAAATTGAAATTAAGTACCTATATTGGCATTTGAAATCAGGCCGAGACCTGTCTACCTATGTGTTACCTATACCTATACATAGGTAAACTGGTATGTATATAATTAAATACCAATCATAGAGAGCGTAAAGCTATGATAGAACGATAAATGCAACTTTAGCTGTAGGTAACTCTACAGTTTTTATAATCTAATAGAAGACCAAAGGATAAAAATTAAATTATGTTTCATGTAATTTAGGCATCATTTTGGCACATTATCCGGAAAATGATAAAAAACCAGGTGAATATTATTTCACTTGGGATTTATGTTACCAAAAAATTAACTCTACGTAATACTATGATTTATTATTTATATAATACCGCCGCTCAAAATGATAAACAACATGATCATTTATTTTAATAGGTACATGGCTATTTTTTATCGATATGACCACGGACGGTAATAAGTTGCCAGACGAATACATAAAGTACGAACTTGCACTGCAATGGAGCATTTTATGTGAATAAATTTAGGTAAATAGTCTAATCGTTTTCTGTAAGTATAAGTATAATTTAACGATAAACTCTCGGTAGTCGATGCTTCATAAAACTGATAAGAACTAAAAATTATCATGGAGCTAACGAGAATTATGATTAACATTCAAATTTGTTACAAATATTTATAAAAGCTAGCGCTAAATCGTTCTAAAATCGAACAATAATTGTTCACACAGATGAGAATTCTTTTTTTCAACTCAAGTGTGGAACAACACTATGCCCAATAAAAAATTAATTATGAACTTAAATATGGCTAACTTTGAAAGATCATTGTAAAAACTAGGTACTTATTCATTCATTATGTTTGTGAATTGCAATTATGACTCAACATAATGTTGTTGCCAAAATTACCTGCTCGTGCTGTCATTGTTTTGGACAATGATTCATAACATAACACATGATTTGGCATATTGTACATTGGCATCAAGTTAAGAATATGCAACAATAGCTGGCAAATAAAAGCATAGCATTCGAGCAATCAGCAAAAAAATATATAGTACATAAAAAATCGAGGAGTTTATTAAAAACCATTCCTGCCCTGACATATAATATGAATTAACCCTCCTTCCGGTGAAATCGGGTTAGTACATAAGCAACGATAAGCTAATTATCGAAAGCTTAGCCCAGATAAAGAAACAACTTGTAGTTATGTCGTTATAATTAATATTTAAGATATACATACTTGTACTTTGATAACGAATCAGTTGCCTTGTGAATCCTATAGTGTATAAGAAATAATATTATAATAAACTTGTTACTTATTCGTTTTCTTTTTGACAACTTACCTAACAATTTCATGCCCGTAAATAATCAAATCATTATAAACTTTCTTCATAATTGTATTGTTTGCATAATATGTATATAACTAGCTGTTCTTTGCGACTTTTGGCACCAATTATTGGCACGGAACCCTAATTCATTTCCTTTTTCTAAAATAGCTTTAGATACTTATAACATCAGCTATCCACTACTGAAAATCCTGTCAAAAGTTGACTGTTGTTAAGGCGGCTGAGTTGTATGGATATAATTTAGTTTGGTTTTCTTGCTAACGCTACCTTAGACACATAAATATGCCTACACTTAGAGTACGGTACTCTTCACTACTACTAAACTGCACCTATGTGTATGTCCTAGCATCACCTAGCATAATTTCGTACCTTTTTCAGAACCTTGTGCGCAGCTTTCGTAAGATCGTCACGAATCATCTGGCCATGCAAAACGTGTTCTGTATTATTTTGTATTTGTTATTCGTTATCTGTAGTATTATTTGCTGTCATGTCATGTTTTGTTTGTATCTGTTTGCTGTTTGTACTGTACTGTACTTAATTAATAACTTGGTGCTCTTGCTTGGTAGGTATATAGTTGTTGTGGCGATCTCTGTAATTGATAATATGCACAAGGTTAAAAGCATGATATTAGCAGTCGGCAAGCAAATAGGTCAGCCAAACTCTATATAACACGATTTATAAGATTAGGTCGGTACGAGCACGATAAACGTTGATTTGAAAATAAAACATGATACGAACTTCTTATTTTCAGATTCTACAATAACAAAACGAAGGGTATGGCCACTCTTAGCCAAGTTATCGACTATGATCAAATGCAGAGGATAACTTCGGAACTCTCCCGAATAGGAGGTACTTATGATTTAAATCCTTTTCTATTTTATGCCTTAAAATAAGCAAATAAGGCCTATTTTCAAATGAAAATTGGCTCTATCTAATTAATTGCCGCAAAGGTTATAGAAAGTGGCGCTGTTATGTTGCAAATAAATATTTTTCAGCTTAATTGTATTCAATTGTAATAAGTTATTACTTTTAGTATCAAATTTACCACTTATGAGTAAACATAATCCTACTTATAATATAAATGTTAAAGGTTGTCGGTATGTATGTATATTTGTAACTCAATGGCTGAATTTATTTCCTTTCAATTATAAATCTTAACCATAAAATTTATCCAATTATCACAGAATATGTATTGTGTTACCATGGTGGTAACAAATAAGTATTCACATATATACAATCAGAAGTATAAAATCTCATTTGTAAGTTCCAAAAGCACTTTTATCTATGTCAAGTAGCTAGGTATAATATGTCTGTCATTGATAGCAAGGCCAAAATTCTTGCTTTGATGTGTAATGATTTATGGCTATTCATTATGGATATTATGGCAGTATGGCTAGCAGCTAATTAGCACTTGGGAAAAGGCCCTTCATATGTTTTGAAGATTAACTTTCCTAATCATTATTGTAGACTTTATATATTGAAAACTGTCTACCAATCTAACATGTTTTCTAAGGATTATATTTTGGGGAAATTAATTGAAACCTACTCACAGTTGCAATAAAATTATTTAAGTTTACAGTCTAACAAAGGGTTACCTTGTCTCTCCTTGTTGTAAAGATTTATCATTTGAGTAAACAAGAGTCAGGCTGTAATAACAATGTACCTATTCTCTTAGTTTATGCGTATTTTTTTGATAGTTTTATTGTTTCATATTTCAGAAAGATGCTACTTAGAGAATGCTGGTGCCACACTATACCCACAATGTCTACTTACGTCAGTCAATGAAGACCTCATGAAAAACTTTTACATGAATCCGCATTCTGACAAATACACCAGAGACTGCATAGAAAGTATAAGATGTTTGATCCTCAAGCATTTCAACACTGATTCATCAAAATACTCTGTTGTTTTTACATCTGGCTGCACACAATCCCTCAAACTTGTAGTAGAATCATTTAAATTTGCTGGTGAAGATGATGATGTATCAAACTGTGGATCCTTTGTATACTTGAGGGATAATCACACATCAGTCCTCGGTTTGAGAGAAGTAGCCTTGGAGAAAAATGCAGATATCGTCCACATTTCACACCATGATTTTCTAACAGCACTAAATGAAGATAGAATTGCTCCTTGGAAGGATAACAACAAAAACGAAGGAAACACATTACTGGTTTACCCAGCTCAAAGTAACTTCAATGGATACAAATATCCTATTGATTGTGTAAAGAAAATAAAGGATGGATGCCTAAATAAATATGTAAAGAAACATTTGTGCAAAATAAATTGCAACTGGTTTATTTTATTAGATGCAGCAGCATTTGTTGCAACAAGTACATTAAATTTGGGAAAGATACAACCAGATTTTGTAAGTGTATCATTTTATAAAATATTTGGATTCCCCACAGGACTGGGTGCACTCCTAATAAAAAATAGTAGTGAAAATGTATTGACCCAGAAGAAATATTTTGGAGGTGGAACTGTTGATGTTGTTTTGAGCAGTGAAGACTTTCATGTCAAGAGGAGTAATATTTGTGAACGGTTTGTATTAATCTTTTGATATTAGTTAGTGATATGAGACATCAAGTAATGAAAGTGTGGCAAGCATCCAATGCAAGGCCTTTATCTATGTTGGTTATAAATAAATTATTCAAGTCACTGAATGCAAACTTTTTCACATTACAGATTTGAAGATGGAACCATGCCATTCTTATCAATCATTGCTTTGAAGCATTGTTTTGATACAATGCACAAGCTTATTCCTAAAGTAGTGAACAGCAACATAATGGATACAATATCACACCACACCTACTTCCTGGCCAAGGATTTGTACCACCAGCTTTCAGAACTTCAACACCAGAATGGAAATAAGGCAGCTACCTTGTACATGGATTCTGATTTCAGTGATATCAAAAAGCAAGGCGGTATAGTGACCTTCAATTTGCTTCGAGAAAATGGATCATACATTGGGTATGCTGAGGTAACAGCGAAAAAAACGCTTATACAATGGTACCCCTGCACTAGGATTCCCTGTGCCACAGTTACGACACACAATAGCTAGGACGTGAGAATAAACTTACTCACTACACAAAGTTTGCTCCAGCCGGGAATTCAACTTGGGCCCTTGGCTTTGGAAGCAGGGTTACGACAACTAAGCTTAGGAGCTGCCTGATACAAAAATAACAATGTAAAATCATTTAATCATTATAAAATATAAATTGCAAGATTGAATATGCAAGATTTAGTTGCGAGGACTATTTGACTCATTATAAAGACTTACCTGTTTAACCCCGAGCAATACTATGCAGAGCGTCATGCATGTAAGCTGGACAAGTCGTTCATTCCCCAAATGTGAATGGATTACTTCAGCAGTTCTAGTTATTTAAACACTTATTCATTATTCGCTGACCTGACTGATATTTTCCCGTCTTGCTTCACAATCAGCTGCCAAACGATGTAGTGGCAAAAGTTCCATAGAAAAATGTACTTTCATTTTTCCGACATTTCTCGTGAATTCCAAAGAAATTATATTATACAAACCTGACTATTATGAACACAATGAAATATATGCCAAAGGGGTTTCAGACTTTCAGCGAGACTAACGAACAGCAATTGATTTATATATTATATATATGTGTAGATGTTATAATAGTAAGCATTTTATTACTCATTTCAGTTCCAACACATGGCAGACCTTTTCAATATCAACGTAAGGACGGGATGCTTCTGTAACTCGGGCTCATGTCAACGGCACTTAATGGTATCTAACAAAGAAATGAAGGATATGTACAAAGCAGGACACAAGTGCGGCGATGAAGTGGACTTGATCAATGGTAAACCCACGGGAGCCGTGAGGGTGTCATTTGGATATTTCAACACATTCCACGACATAGATAAACTCATTTTGATGATATGTCGCTGCTTCGTCAAAGGGAAAGTCAGAAGACCCAGAAGATCGCTGATGAATTACAAAAATATTGAAGTAATAAAGTTAAAGGTACCGAATGGTGACCACAAGACCGTTAATGGTCATGAATACATTACAAATGATTCTGATCATTCCAGTCTGGAATCTGGGATCGAATTGAAAGAAATCGCTATATATCCGGTAAAATCGTGTGGTGCTTTCAAAATTAAATCTGGTTGGAAAATAGGTCTCAAAGGGTTTGAGTTCGATAGAGAATGGATGATTGTCAAAGACAATGGAGTCTGTTTGACTCAGAAACAAAATACCAGAATGTGTATGATTCGTCCTAAAATCGATTTTAAACATAATTCGTTGATCTTAAATTTCAAAGGTGAGCGTAAATTTGTTCTTACTCTTAGTTCTTATTGATATTTATGTAGGTATTACCAATGATTTAAATACTATTTTCTTGTCTTTTTATAATTATATTTGATATTATCTAAACTTTTTGTGACATGATAAATTATTTAATTGTAAATAATATTGATAATTTAGTTTAACAGTGTCCATAACTTTGAAATTCAATTTACATAGGTGCGTCTTATTTATTATTCCAGGTATGCCACAGATTTCTATTCCTTTGCATCCAACTAAACACAGCCAATCAATAAACGGTAATATTTGCCAGAGCAAAGTCTGCACTGACATGGTTAAAGGATACGACTGTGGGGACGCGGCCGCTGATTGGATATCAGAGGCGTTGGGAATCTCTTATCTTCGAATAATCAGACAATCTGATACCGACGGGAGAACACTGAAAAAGGACGAAACTCAACAAAAACTGCTTTCCTTAAGCAATCAAGCTCAATATCTGCTGATAAACAAAGCCACGGTGCGATGGTTGAGGGATAAAATTCTCGACCCGCTGTTCATGGATGATATTGAGACGCTAGTGGACCGGTTCAGAGGGAATCTCATTATTGATATGGAAAATGAACTTGCTGAACGAGATTGGAGCAAAGTAGTTATCGGGAAGCATGAATTCAAGGTACAATTTGGTATTGAGTTTAATGTTACCAAAGTATTTTCAATTTAAAACTTAAAAAAAAACATTGTATAAAAATATTAGACATGTAATATAACTTTATAAAAGTTTGATTTTATTTAATGATAACCCATCATTAGTATTACTTGCAAGATTACTATCTTCATCGAGTTTTATTGTATTATGTACATTTTGGGTTGAAAGCACATAATTCGTATTTCAGAAAATGGTCGTATAAAAATATAGCCGTTAAAACAAAACCCGAAAAAATAATTAAATACATTGAGAAATTAAATAACCTTAGAATTATTAATGAAAAAATTATATATAACAATTTCACAAAGTTTGTAAAGCCTATTGTGATGTGCTGAAAATACAATACCTATTGTTCAGGTATCCCTACATTGAAAAATATCTTCACTGTTCAAAAAAAAGGTATATTATTTTCCCTAGAATTTATAGCAGAGGCCCAAGGTACATTCGGCACCTTTTCACTGTAGGGCTAGTTGGGACCCAAATATGATCAGTAGTGAGCTAGTCATTATCATTTTGCTTTCAAAACTTGTGGTTAAAACACTAAATGTGAATTTAAATAATATATTATTACAAAAGAGTTTTTATTCATTTCCAGGTGGAAGGACAGTGTTCCCGGTGTCAGATGGTGTGCATTGACCAACAAACTGGTGAAAAGACGGTAGAACCACTTCGAACGATATCGGAACAATTTTCGGGAAAGCTACGCTTCGGGATATACCTGAGTTACGTTGGTACCGTCGTAGGATCAAAAGATAGGTTCTTGAGAACTAATACCCCGGTCAAACCCATATTCAACGATGATGATATTAGTCGGTGATGTTTTTTGACATAGTTTTTAATTTATGTTCAATTTATATGAGATTTTGTAAAGCAATTTATATGAGATTTAAAAGAATAATCACGATGCGATAGTTCCAAGCACCTTAGAAACGTTTCTCGAAATCTACCCTCGGTATAAAACTAAAAACGGTCTTACATAGAATTTATTATACCTGTGCATATCAGTTTCCTTTTTTTCTAGTTCGTAATTTTATGTTTTTAATTTAAGGTGTAATGTACAATAAAGAGTATATCTAATTTCCGAGAATTTTTGTTTTTAGAGTGAGATTTATATGCCTTCTCAGAATTGTATGACAGGCTACAATTCTGACAAGGCATATAAAACGGTAGATTTCGATGATTCATCTGATGGATCAGAGGATCTGGTCTACAAAATTATATTTTGATTAATTATATTAGTGCTGTACAAAATCTCATGTATTGTGGTAAGCAACTCTGATTAAAACACTTTATTTTTCACTTTATATCAGTACTAAGAATTTACTATTTTCACCAGGCTTAGATTCAGTATAGACCATAGATAATATCATTCTTTTTAAATCTAAAGGCTGCAAAAAATCATAGCATCACAATTTGGCTGTATGTTTTTATATTAACCTTGTTACGCGATATCTCCATAAATTTTGGATATATTGTGATGATTATTTTTTATTTGGTGTAATTCAAAGATGTCCTAAATAAAATAAATCAAGAAAAATAGCGGCCTTGAGAGCAAAAAAAAAAAAAGAGAATGAAGAGTATTGAAGTTAGTTAATTCAATTCTTAAATCACGCAATTTTTCATCAGAAATGTTGGCACTGGAGAAATTCAGGATTTTTAGTGAATATGAGGCTTTACTATCATACATTTCAATGCACAATAGCACTAAAGTAATAGTTTTAAAAGTTTTAGTTTGCACTTATCACAATTAAGTTAGGGCTGTTATGGATTATAGTTAGTATTGTATATCATACACAACATCTATTTGTATGTGTCTAGGTAAGAGTAAAACAGGGATAGATTATATTTAGCTGTGATAATGTAGATCAAGTGTGTAAATGAGCCATCAAGTTAAATACATCACATTTACTAGTGAATGTAGATCAATTTATATCTACATAAATAAAAATTAGACACTGTTTTGTAATGTACAATAATGCCAAGCTTATTTGTGGCTACAGTTATCTACAAAATTGATGATAAAAGCTTTCAACCTCTGTATTTTTAACCCCTTGCAGCTAAGTTTAGCCAACACAGTTCTATATTGTGATATGATTATTGGTTGGCTGTCACTCTCAAATTTCCTCTTTTATATCTACAAAATTACAGGCAAAGTGCTTGAATAAAAAACAGGGTTTGATTAAGATGTCTTTTTATATTTCTTGCCAACTCTAATAATATACTATATATCAATGTTTTTATTGTTATTGCTGACTAGTATTTGCAAATTGTTATCCTATTTTAAATGAAGAAATGAAATGAATAATTGTTTACTAATGATTTCTAGATTTGTCTACAATTGACCATACCTACCTCCAATGTGGATAGGCATGATTATTTAATAAAAGTTTATGATATCACACAGTCAATTGGTTGTTGTCCTTTGATTTCCCTAGGTTCAGCACCCTGAGACACATCACTAACCACTTGTGCCACCTCTTCATAATCTGGTAATGCCATTGTTTGAAGTTTAGAATATATTAACTTATCTTTCACTACTACCTCAAATGATCCTGAAACAAGCAGAAACTTAAGTCAGTTTGAAATGCACTAGTTGAAAGCAGAGTAAGCTACACAAGTGTGTAAGGTGCAGTCTGCAAATTTTAATTGATGGCACTGAATTAATTATTGTACCAGGTTAAGATGAATAATTACATTCATGGAGACATTCAAATATATATACTCAATGCAGCTAAAAAGTGCAATTCCAATTCAAGTGCCTGTTATTTCAACGGCACCCTAATACAGCAATGTATATTATATATGGAAAATTACCAGGTATGGTGGCAATACTGGCTGATTAACAATATGGAGTAAACTAAACATACCTTGTCTGCCTCTTTTGCATGATACATTTGCCTCTGGAGCACTTTGTCTTATAGTTCGTGCAAGAGCCAGACAGTGACCGCTGTAATCACACGCTGCACTGAAAAAACAAGTTTGCATTCGAGACTTTTCCTACTCTAACTGGTACTATCTCTTGCTGAATTAAGTTTGTCCCGAGTGAGTGGTAGGTAGCTGCTGGTATAAGGTGTAAGGTGGTAGGAAATTTCAAAGAAAATGAAACGAGAACTACGACTTTGATAGCGAAAGTAGTGGTTATGCAAGTATTATTCCTTAGTATGGTTTCCTACCAATATTCAATATTAACTTTGAGCGGAGTTTCAGTTGCAGGCATTTCACTTTCACCCTCCATGGTTTGGTACAAATTTAACCACAGATAAGTAATTAATTTATGTACTACTAGAATTTTAACTCATTAAGTAGTTGAGCATTATTTCCTAACCCAAGATCACAAAACAAAATTAAAAAAAATACAAATGCACAGATAAAGGTACACTATACTAACATTGTTAGTATAGTAATCTGTGCTTTTGATTTTGATTAAATATGAATCATTCATTAACCTTTGATATACCGAGCGCAAAATGTCAAAAAAGTGATGAATCCCGCCTTAAAAAAACAATTATTCTACAACCATGTCATATTTTATCTTTCTGTAAACGACAATGTATTATTGATATATTTCCTAGGTATATCAAAATCAAATTATATATAGGTATCAAATTATAAACAGTAAATCAATTTCAAAATTTGCAAATTTTGGGATGCAATATATAAATAATAAAACAAAATCATAACACGATCCAAAAAACAAGGACCTATCTTATCTAAAAGATTGAGATGTTTACAAAAACACCACTTGAAACTGGACTTGAAAATATTACGCTTGCAATCTTTAAGACAACCCCATTTAGAGTATTTCACTTAGTTTATTGTATTCAAAAATTAAGTATAAGCTAATAAAATAGAGTGTATTTTGCGCGGGATAAAATTCTCTAGTACACTTTTTTGTTATATTATATCTATGGTTCAGACTGTCGTTCAAAAGATTATAGTTTTCTGTGACAATAAGGACGGAAAAAAAGAAAAAAAGCAAGGCAAACAAAGCGCGCGCGCGCGCAAAATCGATCAATAATTTGTACAAGCGAATTATCAAAAATAAATAAAACTTACATAAAGTAATTTGGTAATTTTATTAGATCTCGATTAGTAGAAAGTTAGTTCTGATAATATATCTGGACCCATGTACAATTCTACTAAACAAACCAGCAATATGGATTATGATTATCTCATAAAATTGCTCTGCGTTGGTGATTCAGGTGTTGGGAAGACAAGTTTCCTGTACAAATACACCGACGGAGTGTTTCACACGCAATTCATATCTACAGTTGGCATAGATTTTAGAGAAAAAAGTGTGGTAAGTTCAAACACTTCCCAACAATTTTTATTCAGACCCGCGTTCTAGGCTTAGTATTATTGTTCCCTTTACTAAAAGGGTACCCATCGAACCTCATCGGGACATCAGACATGATTTTCCATTTCGCTGACCCGATGATCTATACCTACACTGCAATGAATGCTAGCAATTTTTCAGGTGAGTAGTCTGAAGTCATTGAATAATAGGCAAGGCTTCCATTTCCAGACAAAAACGCCTAACGCCTAAAAACGCCAACGCCTAAAAGAAAAGAAATATAAGAAAGAATAAATATCTAATTTCTTCTTCAGTGATAATTCTTGTCCAGTGACAAGCTTGGTAGCAACAGCATTGATGCGTAAGCCGCCAGTTCACTTGAACTTCCTTGGTTTGCCTACCTACTACATTAGGTGTCTGACATGCTCTACTTGACCAGTTACATAGTGAATTCCTACTGAGCAAGTAAATATAAAAAATTAAGAACTCTTAATAAAGTAATGTAAGTAAGCATTGTTATCAATTTCAGGTTTACCAACAGAGTGGAAGACAGCACAGAATTCATTTACAACTATGGGATACTGCGGGCCAGGAAAGGTTTGTTATAATAGAATAAAATTATCAGATATTTACCTTAACTAAAACCCTCTAGTGGCCAACCTCTATGCATTTGAAGATTTCTGGGCTCTCCAAAAGGAACTTCAACAGAGACTTTGTTATTAGTTTTTATATCTAGTCCTCGGGAGGCTGTGTGCTCTCATCCCTGCACTAGAACACCCTGTGTTGCTGGCAGCATGTTCTTTGGTGTATTAATAATCTAAAGTTAATGCAGATGAGTCTTTTTGTCATGTAACCTAATGTTTCAGATAAACTGATTACTGAGCTCTAATGCCTTTAGTTAATCCGTTAAGACTTTTAAGATCTGAGAAATGAGAATCATATAATATAATATGTATAAATATTCCATAGCACCCCTAAGTTCCTACAGCACACGCTTACTCTTGATAAGCAAGAGTGAATTATAACCATTATTTTTCAAAACTATGGCTAGATTTATGTTCTCAAGGACTATACAACAAATGGTATTTTCATAATATGTAAAAATTCAAGTCATATTCAAGTCAATTTTCAGGTTCAGAAGTCTAACTACGGCTTTTTACCGTGATGCTATGGGTTTCCTACTGCTGTTTGATTTGACGAATGAAGCTTCGTTCCTGGAAGTCAGGAACTGGATTGAACAATTAAAGGTATGTTATCCATTATACTCTTAAGGTCTCAACACCTGCTCATTTATTTATTTACTAGCTGCGCCCCGCGGTTTCACCCGCATAGTTCCCGTTCCCGTGGAGAATACGGGGATAAATTGATTTAATTTTTTTCGTTAATTTTCCAATGTTTTAGTAGTTATTCTGCTATTCGGGACGGAAACAAATCCAACAAATCAAAAACCATGGCAATCGGTCCAGCCGTTTTCGAGTTATAAGTGTTGTAACAAACACGGCTTTCTTTTATATATATAGATTTTATAGAAACCTCAAAAATTGTAGCCTATATGTTATTCTGATGTATAAGCTATATTGTGGTAAAGTTTCATTCAAATCCATTCAGTAGTTTTTACGTGAAAGAGTAACAAACATCCATACATCCATACTTACAAACTTTCGCCTTTATAATAGTAGTTTATTTATTTATTTAATTAGCATGGTTTAGACCACTTACACTCATAGTGTTTGTTGGTTACAAATCATCTCTATTTTAGTTGGCACCCTATTATTGTTGGCTAGACAGCTCAGTTGGTAGTAGCTGTGTTGTCTGTACTGTAGATTGTGAGTTCAATTCCTACCCAGGACAAGCATTTGTGTGTGGGTGTTCATTATGTACTTTATTTTTTTATACATTATTACAAAGTTGTATTTAAACAAGTATTGCAGTTCATTAGTAATCTGGTACAATCTATGCTTAGGGGCTAAATGATGGTGTTATGTGAAATTTTCACAAGAAATTATATATTTATTCATCTATTGATTCTTCAGATAACTTAATGTTGATTTGATTCATATTATTTTTCCTGAGGGTTTAACATCCATTTCAGACCCACAGTCTCAGTGAAGACCCTGACATTGTGTTGTGCGGGCACAAATGTGATCTCCAGGAGAAGAGGCTAGTCAACCAGAATCGTGCCAGAGAGTTTGCAAAGAACTACAATCTACCATATCTTGAAACAAGTGCCAAAAGTGGACAGAACATAGACCGGGCTATTGATATACTATTGGATAGAGTTATGTACAGGTAATATTCTTTTAATTGTTTATTGTTTACTGTGTAAATTTAAAGTATTTTTTGTTAGTTGCCTGCATCTGTTGTACCCTTAGAATCCCTACATGTGTCCCCGGGGTGGTGCGAAAGGAGCAACAAAAAGTAACAGTAGAACTTGTGCCGATTTCCTCCGAGAATAACTGCCACCACAATCTGTTATTACGGTAGTAAGCAGTACCCCGATTCCCGAAGCAATATTATTTTTTTTATCCATCAATTTTTATAACTAAAATATTTAAAGGTGTTACTCAATCGATTATGATGGCTCAACGACAGATATTATTTTAGACTTTTTAATTGTTCGCTTTTTCTTCCGTTGGATGGTTTTTACAATTCAATTTTTATAATTAGGGGAGGTAATTGTAATCTAACTTCACCAAGTGCCTTCTAAAGCTCCTTTGGTAATAAATAAAGCGTATGGGAATCAGTATGAGTATGGTAACGCAATAGGGCTAATTGAAATTTACCAGAAATTCAAATTCACCGGATGGGATCAGATCGATCGCATTTAATTGCCAAAACATTATCTTTGTTATCGTTTAAATACGGATGATCTGATAATGGTTTTATTTCCAGGATGGAGACTTCAGTCGAGTACGCGATGCTGTGTGCCTCAGGCCGACGACGCAACTCGTTGCAGAAGCTACAAGCCAAGAAGGAGAGCCAAATCTGTTCATGTTAGACACTGTGATTTTATACATTCCCTTTACATCATTTATAACTCTACTTTCGTATTTTTAAAACTTATGACTATTTACAAATTACTTATATCTAGTAATCTGAAATTCTTTACTAAATATTCGGAATTTCAGAACAAGCATGTTGTGGCTTCCGTCTTTAAGAGACTGATTTTTATTTGAAAAAAAAAGAAAAAATTAAAATTTCAAAATCACAACACTTTTTTTATACTTTCAAATTATTTTCTAGTGTCTGCCAAACTAATCTATAAGTGCAGGGTACTTACTATTCACGTGATAAATACCTAAAACTTGAAGTGAATTGATTTGTAGGTTTTTATGCATTTGATGTTTCGCACAAGTGTGAATAATTTGCACAAATAATTTTTTCAATCTAGCTAGACATTTAAATGTATTAATATGATCTCATAAATAGTATTTCTAGTTGGGTAAAGCGTTTATGTATTTATTGTGTTATTATAAAAACTATTGTGATTGTTTATCACATATATTTTATGGCGGGTTTGGTCTTATTTCTAGAGGAGGGATAATTAAAGATTAATAGACGTTTGGCCATCCGTCTTTTGTTTATTAGTTTAAAACATGCCAAAGAAGGCGGCCTACGAGAATTAAAAAAAAATATATGTCATACTAAATTATATTTATCTAAGAGCAACTTTATACATTCATAACTCCGTAATTTAGATTTAGAAAATTTGTCAGAATCGGATCTCAATTAATCCATTGAAATGCATTTGTCAGAGGACGCAATTTTATTTTTTAGATATCAAGGAAGGGTTAGTCTAAAGTTAAATCCAAGCTTGTAGTGTTGTCCCACGGCCGCCATATTGGAAAAAGGGGTACAAATGATTTTAATGGATTATCTGACAAATTATAGGTCTCACAAAAAAATTATTAAAACATTTTTTGTTGCAAATAAAATTCTCTACGACTTTGGTCGAGTAACTTTTAAGTTATAAGCGAAAATCGATGAGAATTTGAGAAAAAGAAAATCAATTGGTCGTTATAACTTTTTTCTGATCATTTTACAAAAAAAATATATCAGACCATTTTTAAGAAATAATTTTTTAAATTTTATTCAATAATTAAGGTTTTACAGCGCTGCGAAACGAATACTGTTCTCTAGTATTCATAACTATACATAAATATTAATGATATGGCATATTTTTAATCATAGATAATTTGATTGGGGTAATGTCAACCATGATATAAAAGTCTGGTGTTATTTGCACCACCAGAGAGTGGAGCATGGTCGATTTAAAGTTTGAAAAATTCCACTCTGCCCCGCCAGTGGTGCGGCTTGAACTACTGACAATGGAGCGATTATCCAGATTTTTCGCCGACTTTTTTACACCCTTTATTACATCTTTTCACACATTATAACATAAAGATATTAAAAAATACATTACCGTACATTTAAAAAATAAGTCTTATGATATATAGGGTACAAGATTTGATTGTAAAAATTACCGACAACTTTTAATATAGTGTAGAGCAGCAACTTGCGACCACCGATCGATATCATAATGAACGAACTGAAGACGGAAACCCACCCACGCATCGGGTGGCTTTATTATTATGAATATTATTATCAAATTGTTATGAAATTTAGTTAGGAACGAATTTTGATGAATTGTGATCGTATTATGGCTTATAAATGTTTAAATTATTGATATAATATTTAACTATACATAATTGAATATTAACTAAGATTTATCCTTGACCAACTGCCATTTTATTCGTAAAAAGTGTGTCAATTTGTGAAAATATATTATCTTTGATGTTTTCTGTGAATTAAAATATTTAAGGAGTATTTTGTTTTAATACTGGTTTGATTATATCTAAGGCCTAACACATGACTTAGCAAACGTGTTCACAGCGAGCAACACTGGCACAAGCGTTATATATTTCACACGTCATACCGCCTACAAGGCTGTAGGGTTCAACTGCTGTAGATGAGACCAGCTGTAGAAGAGAATCGAGACCATTTTAGTATCGGCACCTTACTCAAATGGTTTAACTCACATTTTCATGCGATACTTTGAATTCCCCAGAATCATCGATACCCAGCTATAACTTACTCGTATTCAATTGATATACGAGATTTATTCGCTACTTCACGAATACACTTCTGAAGTACTGAAGCGTGACCTTTATAATTTATTTTCCTACCACAGGACTAAACGTAAATTGCCAACACCAGTTGTTTAGGTACACAAATATAAATGTTAGTAAGAAATCTCTTAAGACATGAATATGTTCAATCAAATTATAAATTAATTATGTATTTAAATAACGCTGGATGTGCTGCGCAGCGAATTATAGCGCAACTTAAATCGCTGTTTTATCTTTAAATCGCTTTTTTTGTTTTTATTTTGTTACACATTTGTTTTCATTTTTTTCTTTCAGTTTCAAGGAAGATTGATATCCATTCAAGCTAGAATTTCGAGTAGGAGTTGAAAAGTTGGTGAGTCCCTATTGAAGTTAGTTTCTTGTATAATATTTTCTATACAGGCACTAAGTTTGTATCCCATAAAACGGGACGCCTGCAACCTTCGCTAGAAACCACAAAGTGCCTAGATTTAGTCAAGGTCAAAGTCAAGTATCATTTGAAACACTACTAACACTTAATTATTTGTGATTGATTTGGAAAATCTCGTTCGTGCCAAGCCTGACTTTACTGGGACCCCGACATCCATCTCTCAATGCCCATCCATCCATACATCTTTCTATCAGACAAAAAGAGACGAAGAATCATAAAAATATAAAGTAGTTCTAAATATATTCTTAGTAAAACGGTGCAATTACAACGTTTATGGAGCGATTGAAAAACTAAGTAAGACCTTAAGTTTTTCAGTTCACTTATTTTTGAAAAGCTTCGGAAAAAAATATTGTATATTTATTAAATCTAGTTTTCTTATAAAAACTATATGACAATCCAACTAGCCCAACGCAAAGGGATTCAGAAGTTCCTATGACCTTCCGATTCTATCATTAATTAGTGTCAACACTGCCTAGTCGTAAAGAAAAAACCTACAAGTTCAATCAAGACAGGCTAATTTTGTGTATTTGAGTTTCTTTGGCTCCATTCTGACTCCATTATCAGACAGGTTTCATGCCACAATGTTATTACATTTTTACTGAAATTAATGAATATTATAAATGAATGATATACCAATTAAAATAAAACAGACAGGAAACAAGAAACCTATCTAACATTGGTCTCATAAATTTCGTTGAAAATTAAAATCGTAAAGAGTTCGCAGTGTTCGCCGACGATATTTTTAAGTTTAGAAGCTTTATTTTATGTTAATAGTTCAATACCCTGTTTTTGTGAGGGTTAGTTCCGTACGTGAGTTCACCACACTATCATCCTGGTCCCCTACGCACGTGATGCGCGCGCCTGCAATGTTTCCAAGCGACCTTATCTTAAAATCACCCTTGATGGATAAGCAGAAGAGCTCAAATTCGATTGGTTTGATTTGATAAGCTGCAGTCAAGGGTGTTGATACCCTAAGTGAACTCTGTTTGTAGGGCCCGAGTGTCGAAATTAGCCCTGCATTGGACGCATCGCGCCTCCAACGCGCAGACGCGGAAGAGTACGTCACACTAGCGCTAATCTTGCTCTTACTCCACGTTGTTTTTGTATCATTTCCTTCAATAACCAAGTTATCTTGAATTTCGTACCTACTCCTATTTACCTTGACTTCGTGAATCAACATAGTAATAATTATTTTCTATAAGAATTTTAAACGGACAAACAGTGGTACTGTAGTATATAATAATGTGAACCGCGGCTAGCTTCATCTCATTCGGTTTGTTTATGTATTGGAAGACAACAGATTGGTGCAAGCCGGCATCCGCGAGCCCGTGAAACCGAGTGATTTCAGTAAGACCCGACTCATGAATGAAGGCGCCAAGCAAACTTCGGTTTCCCTATTCCTATAACTCGTACCAGTACTACGAATAAAATGCAGTGCAAATTGTAGCCGCGTTTAGTGCAGTGTTGATGTTTTGTTCCCCGCGAATTAAGCCTAAATTGAACGATTACAAACGTTTAAAAGCAAGGCCTTGTGTTAAAAGTGCAGAATAACTAGGTAAGTTTCAATAAAACGATAAATAAGCTAATAACTAATATAAATTTATGATTTATCGAATATAATAACATTATTATTTATTTTATTACTGTAGTGTAGTTTATTAGTGTTTTATTATTTATTTTTTTATTTAAAAATTTTCAGTTAAATTTCGATAATCGAAATTTATAATAATTTTTGCGACATCCATCTTCTATGAAAATGTACTTTCATCCGGTGCGGTGGTTTATTTTGTTGATATTAATTTGATGACAATTGACATATTTAAAAAAAAACTGGCCCGATGCGATACTCATCATTTTTATCTATTACGAGGTCCGCCATAGCAACAACAAATATGCTGTGAAAATTTCAGCTCGTTAAGGTTAATGGTTCAAAAGATACGGTTTCCTTTACTGGGTATGTAACCTTAATAAGTATATCTAGTATTCTTGATGCTCTTACGTTTTATTAGTTTTAAGAGTACCTTGAAGTCAAATTATTTCCTAATTAAATATTCCTTTCTAATTTTTTATCATACCTAATTTGCAATGAAGTTTAATTATAGTTCAAATATTCTTCGAACCGAAGTTTTATTTTGTTTGTGTAGAGTGCCCGAGGCACTCTATAAAAATCTATTGCTGTTCGTTAGTGTCGCTAAACCTCGAAAACATCTTGACCGATTTGGTTGATTTCTATTAAGTTGTGTGCGTAATAGGACAAGGTCTGTACAATATGATTTATTGCTAAAATTAACGGCAATGTTCGGAAATCAGGATAAATTGAAAGTACATTTTTCTATGAAATTGTTGCCACCTTGATGTTTGATAGGGAAAAATCTGTCATATGGGATCAATCTGAGCAAAAAAAAATACACTCGAATTGATAAAATCCTCCGGAAGTTGGATGAAAAATACTATAATACAAAGGTTTCATCTTTTTATCTTTGTAAAATACTTCTCTTTATGTAAAAGAGATCGCTTTCTCAATTTGCTCGCATCCAACGGCTTTCAACGGAATTTACATCTCGTATTTATACAAAAATACGTCTCATTTGTGAGCTATAGATAGATAGTGGCGAACTAATACGAGTATATTGAAATATATTGAATATATCATGGCTTTAAAAAGGACAAAAGTGTGTTTTAGGTTCTGTAAATACAATACTAAAATATTATGTTCGAATACGATACCCGCGTCTACATTGCAACTAATTATTCTTTATGAAGCTTAATTACTTGTTAATTTCTATGAAGTGTGTTGTTCACTTAGCGTAGTAGTCGATACAATGGTTTGGATACAATACGATTATTCACAGCACTACCTCGTTACTTTGGGAATATTTTATATTAGGTGCTAGAAACATTCCGTACCTTACATAAGTTTTTAGTTTAATACTGGATCGGCGTTTACTGATTAGTGAAATACCAATCAGTAACGAGTGAAAAATATTCACATAATCAGTGTAGGTAGGTACTGAGCAATCATATAATAATGAAAGCAACATGCTTCCTATTATTTAAATGGCAAAAGTATCTACAAAACCTGAAGTTATAAAAAACAAGCAAGTTCTTAAAAACCTCCCCAACTCCAACAATCATAGATTTTTATAAATTACAATATTTTTTGAAATTACATTTATGTTTGGATAATTTATGTAATCCATACTATGTGAAGTAAAATATCGTGATGAAACAGAACCAAAAACTCGAATGACATGTGACATCAATATTAACCAATCTGGATTGGTTTCCCGTTTTAAAAACCTTGTCTAAAGCTTAACTCTTAACTCTTGGTGGTTGAGAGTAGGCCTGTGTATTTCCTTATCGGGAGCATTAAATGCTAGCACGAAATAGAGTTAACTGTAATAAAGCTAGTTTACTAATCACTGGAGCGCAGTTATCATTTTAACTGCTTGAAATTAAGATTAAGGCAACCTGTCTTTCTGTTACTATTTCGCTATTTTGTTGGTTATGAGATGAGGCTTCTCATAATTTATATTTAGCTACCCCGTAGCCTACTTGGTAGTAACCCTGCCTTTAAAGCGAGGGGTCCAGGATTTGAATAGATATTTATTGCTTACAAATATTAAATCCACAGTTAGATAGCATTATATCTTTGAGATCGAATTCCTCAGAAACGCGACATTTTAGAACATTGGCGTAGCGCTACTCGCTGTTCCATCAATATTAGTCTTACAGAGTAGCGAGCAGAATTTTCACAGAATATGTTTTACTATGGCGGATATTCCAACAAATAATAAAACTCGTTAATCTTTGTATTAAATTATATCACCTTACTGCCTCTCAGTAAGATGGATCTACGATGATGAAAGAAATACTGAGAGGAAACTTTGAGAATCGTAAGAAGCTTTCCTTAATGTCTGCCAGGATATTGGTGTTTACTGAAATGTAAGTGAAATGCGAAGTTCGCTGGTTGGATGCCTAGAAAGTTATCTCATAAAGGTGAATGTTAGTCCAGCGCAATCTGAGAAACTTCACTTAACTCAGCCCATGTTCGAAGCAAGTTAATGGTTATCGTTTATACAGGATCTAAATTGCAGTAAAATCTGGTTAAGCACAGTCCAAGTAATTTAACTCTTTATCGAAATCGATTTCGCTATCTTCTAGCCTGCATTGCTACCTACTAAGAATATCCAAACGGTACAATTACCGTTTAACGGTAGTTTGATGTAATTCTGTCAAGTTGCTACAAAGTTATGGGATGAGTTAGTACTTTTCTCGAAGTGACGGTAAAACTAGGCATGCATGGCTTAAATGAAATTTTCTGAAACCGTTGATCTTCAAAATGAAGAAAAAAGCAGTACTCATTAGGAAAAAAATCTAGTATAAGTCTTGGTCTTAATGGAACTTGTTTGCATAATTTTGATTTATATTTAAATATAAACTGTATATCTCACGGTGCATAGTTTACCCGCTTGGGTAAGAGAAACGCGTGTTTCACACGATAAATATATATCATATTTATATTCTGTGTATATAAATCCATTATATTCTTTCATATACCTATCACCTCATTCAATTATTAATAATGGAACAAACATAATTCATATATCTAAGCCATAACCTCTCAGACACTAGAATAAAATTGAGATTACGTTTTGGTAAATTATACTGTTGTTCATTTGAATACGTTTACTGCAACCGTAATTATCCACTCAAAAGTTCTGAAACAATTCTGGAAAATATAAAAGCGTTCCTGAGTTTCTGAATTGTTTTCTCTTGTAACTGATAAAGCACATAAATATGTAAGTAGGCACGGTTATATACAATATTATGGGTCGGCCGTATTCAGCTAGATATAAACAATTGGGCACAGCAGGATGCCTCGCGTCTTTCTCATTGACCGATATATAAACAATTTACATTACAAAAAATTGGGTTATGGTTAAAACTTCTGACGTGAAATGTCTGTATTTACGTCTACTAACATATTTATCTTCATGTAAAACCTCGGGGTCCAGGTGCAAGGCGGTAGGAAGTGCCGAATAATCTGCTGGAAATATAACAGAATATTTATGTTCACATGTCTAAGCTAACAGACCTTACGAATAATCTCAAAAACCTAGTTAAAAATTTTTGGCCTCTTCTTGCTCTTTGTCTGACTGAACATTTATCCAAAAATAATTTTGCAGTAGGTATTCATTAGTAGTAATTTTTAATATTGTGTAAAAATTTTATATAGCATATCAATGCGAGTGGTTTCACATTTGTAGAGCCATAAAAGCCACCCAGACTGAGTTATATGTTTATCGAGTTTTTTTTGTTTGTTTACTATAATACTAAACCTATCTGTATCTGTTGTTTGTCTGTCATTCCTTTAAAGGCCGTGTCTTTTAAACCGTAATTGAACGCTGGTTGATATTTTTTACAGAATACGAGTGTATTGTTGACTATAACCTAATAAATTTTTGTTAACCTGCGGAATAGTCAAAAAGTCATAGATATTATGCAAGTCCGAATCAAATTTGATAGGTTCATTAGGATGTCATCTATAGCTACTGTCGATACTTAATACATATTATTTGACAAATTATATATTTATGCCTTGACAAAGTTCTCTCAAATAGAGAGTCGTCTATACGGGGGAAAGTTTTCCATTAACGCTCTGCCTAACACTTCAGGGAAATGGCAATAAAAATGAATGATAATCAATATAGAACAGCTCACCACTTATCTCGTCTGTGTTCCCACAATAGTGTAATCAGTACGACAGCAAAAACGGATGATTACTCCTTGTGTACCCGGTCATCGAAAAATTGGCGCAGCTATTGTCCAGAAAGCATAAATATATCGTATATCTTGCAAATAAAAGTAAACTTTCCACATCGCTTTGACATCGTTAACGATACAGAAAGAAATATGATCTCAAGAGTTTTTCAATGTCCCATAATCGCCGTAAAATCGAGAGCTCTTCAATGAAACATCTGAGATCTGATCAACCCTTTCAAATTGAAATTTAAGAAGATATCGCGATGAAATGGGATCCCGTTCAGATGGAATTACGATCTGGCAATGACGTTGGCAACTGTCCGGCCTTATCTGTAGCTGACCCAACCCTTTTCACTGCCACTTTCAAGAGCATTATACCTTTCTAGTTATACAAATGTCCTCATGAAGTCCTAATAAACGTACAGTTCGTAATGTTGACATCTAAAACAAACCTATAATCTATATAGGTTCCCCAATTTATCTAAATAAAATATAAATGGATATAAAGCGTGCTCAAATAATACTACTACCTCGTATTTCAATGTGATGTCTGCTTTTTACTTTACTTTTACTTACATATGCGCGTAATGTCATGTTCTCAAAACAGTAAAGATTTTTTTATTGTCGTCTACATTTATTATTGTTTTTTTATTGTTTTCTATAAAGATTAAAATTTTGTCAACGTTTATGACCAATAATCGCTAATGAAACATGTTACAATCCGGATTGGGGTGCGGTGGTGATAGGCTCCTGATTTAACATATCACTGTCACATGTTGAGAGTAAGCCTGTGTGTAATGAAAACAATAGCTGAAATAAAAGCAAACAATAGGCGACTGGCTCCACAGCTCAGTTGGTAGTAGCTGTCTTCTGCGCTGTAGGTCGTGGGTTCGTTTCCCAACCAGGGCAGTCATTTGTGTGACGTCATGTTTGTTCTGAGTCTGTATATCTATTATATGAATGTATTAAAAAAAAGTATTCTATTCGTATCTGTTATCTAGTTCCTGTAGTTGCAAAGACTTTTAGTTTAGAGCTAGATGGCGCTTGCGTGGAATGTCTATGAATATTTATTTGATACAGATCGAATAAATATTTTTTACATAACCTACTCAGTTTTATATATTATTTGCGAACGTCAGTGATTCGGCGAAATACCTACTTATATATAATACCATTAGCGTCATTCGCTTTACGTGTGACGCTAATGCCAATACCCAAAAAAGAGTAAGTTATCAAGATCTATTCATTCGTCCGTATTCATTTCACTTGCCAGAAGTATCCATTTAACCTTTATAAGCAGATTCCTGAGATCGAAAAAGTATCTTTTTTTTTTTTTTTTTTTTTTTCAAGTAATCCTACTGAAACTGATATAATATCTCCTGTTTGTGATATCGTAGAGAAGCGATGTGGATCGCAGTTGAGATCAGTTTTTATTTCTATTTTTTAGTGGAAACAAATCTATTTCCTGAGATCCCTGAGATCTATTTCACAACCTTTTGTTAGTCTATTAAAAATAATAGCTCAGTTGTAGAATCATGCTCTACATTTAGAGTTCATCACCTAATTTTGAACACTGTAATAGACAATAACCTGCCTCATGAGTGTTGATTACGTAATAATGACGCCATTTAGTAGCTTCTACTGAATATTTGATGTCTAATTTATGTTCATTGCTCGACCGAGTCCCGAAATTAAAAAGGCGACCTCAAATGGCGCGGACACGCTGAAATAAAATTTCTTTAGTTTTCCAGACAAAACTTATACAGACACTGACAGTGAGATAGTGGCGGCTAAAATAGGTAGTAGTTTTGCTCGAAAACCGGTTAAATTGTGGATCTCACGTCCCACTATAAATCTGTTGTCAGATGCCTCTTAGTTATCGGCAGCTGACCGTCCAACCCTCAGCGTACGCCCCTTGTGTGGCGCCCCGAGTTATCAACGGATTATATGAGTAGATACCTATTTAAATTAATATCGATTGGGCGCCTTCACGAGTACTTTTTGTCGCATAGCACATGGTAAACTTAAAAACGAACAAAACAAAGCAAAATGTCTATTCAGCAAGTGTTTCATAAAAAAATGCTTTTTAAAACGTACAAATTATAGCGGACAGCCTGCCGTCAAGGTCTTTTTATCGCACGTAAAAATATGATCATAGCATGCACACGAATTTCGCGGTACGATTTATTTTCACGGAACGTTTTACATTTCACTAGGCTTGGAAAAGTGCACTTAGGCTGTAGGTACATGGTGAATGCACAATACAACCGAAATCCATCAATGTCGCTACGCGGATAGCGTCTGCTTACGCGTGCAGCTACATTTTGTGAAGTTATTTTTACATGCTTTTAGTTGACGTTTTATTACGTCTAAACAATTACTGGTTTTTAGTTACGTTGAAAGTTTTTTCGTTTCATATTGATTTTTGTGTCGTGTTGCGCAGCGGACCTTAATAACACTGTCAATAAAATGTTTTTGTAGATTCTAATGATTGTGTTTTAAGTTACACAATTTTTTATTTCATAGAACGAATTATTTAATTGATAATCGATGAAATCATATAAATCGTTAAAGTTCCAATAACATTTTCGGATATGATCATATCAGCTCGCTACTAAGTTACGGAACGAACCCACCTTTTATGTCAACTTGCAGATTTATATTAAGCAAAGTGGGCGATAAACGGTTTGAGTTAGTAAGGAACGGCTTAGGTTCAATATCCATAAGATTGCTAACAAAAATCTTCGTCTTTTTTATTATTTGATAGCACCTAGCTGTTTGTTAGATAATTACCATGTCTCCACCGCAGTTTCGAAAACTTTTTATTTGGACAGTTAAATTGCACAAAATTTTACAATTTTGACACTTACGATTTATTATAGTACCTACCTCAATGATGATAATTATATATTGGCAGATCATGCTACAACTTGTATGTTACGCTTTAATGCTATCCATCATTTCTCTTTTCAACCTCCTACTAAAACCGGGGTGTATAACACCCCAATTTGACGGCTGGATTTGTCTGTCTGTCTAGATATAGGTGTGTGAGACATGACAGCTCCAAAGACAACGATTCAATTTCAACGCTGTTTTTTATACTATAGCTAAAAGATGGAACCATCTTATATATCTAGAAAGCTATATGTATAAGATGGTTCTTAGCGATGTTTGATGGAAATCGTAGCAGCCGTTTCCAGAGTAATCAGCTGTTTTTGTAGGGATTTTCTTCACTTGTGCAGGTTACTATAAAAACTAGGTGGTTCTTAAAGATAAAGAAACTGTTTGACAGATACTGTTAGTTCTTCTCGTTAGTAAGTTAGAAATTTACATTTATGTAATTTTATTGGCATCACCAACAGAAATACACCAATTTCAAGTTCCAAATAGTATTGTAACGATACAATGTTATTGAAGATTAAACAAAAAACAATTTTATCGAGACAGTTCTCAGTTTCCACTTTGCATCGCATATTACTACATTCTGTAGTTCCCATATCTTCTCGTATTACAGCAAGGACCCCACATCCGTACATCGTGATCCTCTCTGATTGTCATCTCTTCTTACGATTCTATTGCTCGCTTTTACAAAGGCGACCTTTTCGTTATCGGCGACCTCCATGTTTTGTTGTTGCTATAGGTTGTCCTTCTGTTATTTACGGCCTATTTATGGATGGAAAGATTTTTACCCAGTATAATATGACATACAGATTTTTCAGCTGTTTTTATAGTTACTTATGTAAATTTTAGGTTTAAGGGTATTTTTGTTCATCCGAACACTTGTGCAGCAAATGTACTAGGTATAGCTGTACCTAGTACATTAGACGAAGTAGAGTATCTCAGAAAATCTCGAAATCTGAGTACCCCAGGTGGACTACTAGTCGGGTCTAGCTCCGCCTTACATAAGATAATATACATATAACATCTATTAGAATAGTTCTTGCGGTCAATAAGATCGCAACAGTTATATAAGGAGGCGCCATGGTGACAATTCTGACATTGGATGTATTGTACTTGACAAGGCAGTGACTGCCAATACCTCCTCTACACTGCTCTCAACTTCATATTATTATATTTTTTACATAATTTTATAGTTTATAGATTTTAACGGCATTTATGATACAAAAATTTAAACCTTATCAGCGTTCTGTGCCTATATCAAAACTGGTTTAATTTAATAATTGAGCCAAGTTTAGAGTTGAAGAAATCCAATCTGAAATGGAAGTTTGCATTGAAGGTGTTCTTTGTCTTTTCTCGGATTCCAAGTAGCTAGACCGTTCGCCAGTTACAATGAGATGAAGCATGTCCGGTCATTGCCCGTTATTATCTTTGATAACACAGTGCCCTTTGACAGTGGCATCTGAGAGAAGCTGACTAATACCACAAAAGCGCATAGTGATCCCTCTGTTTAGTCATTATTGCCTGCAATTTGATACTAGCATGCAACTGGCATTTGCTGCATGCGCTGCATGCCAATTATAATTTAGCTTTCATAATTTTAACATGATATTGCTGTCAACGGATACTAAGATTGTTGCGCATGCCTAAACTTTAAATAACTTACATACGCTGTCAAATATTCCCAATACTTGTTTCATGAAAACAGACAAATAATTATATTATTATTCAAGTTACAGTAAATAAAAATGGTAAAATACATGTACATTACATGCAGCAAATATATGTATTTTATCTTAAAAAATAAAAAAGGTCCAAAAACCAACGAAAATTAAATTTGCGGAATATAGACTAATTGGCTTTAAAAAAAGTCAGCAACTAACTAATGAAAATGGCAAAAATTAAAGGTGCTGTTTGACCTTAAGAGTTCTTACATTTATATTTTTGTTCTGAACGTTTTCAGCACGCTGCTGGTTCCACAGAGAAATCTTTTAGCCGCCTTTAAAGCCTTTGCGGTTTTTGTTTTGTTTCGTATTTATTTTTTGTGAAACCGATTCGAATATTTTGCAAGAATTTTCCCTTCGGTTGAATGCAGACAACATTTTTGAAATATAAACCTGAAACAGTTGGAAAAGAACTGTTTGTGAACCATATTTGCCGTTCTGATTGGACAGGAAACAGTGTCAACTTTGGTTACCGTGAATGGAATGCTTCGCTGTTTCTGCACGTACAATTAAAAAAGCAAACCGCTCCAATTTTGGGGTATCCTATACTTTCATGATAGATTTGTAACTTCTATATGTTTTATTATATAAAGAACAAAACAAATATGTATTGTAGTATCTGTATTACCAATTACTCCGCAATCAAGCAGCGGTGGCACTTTCATTATAAAAAAAAACAATCTACTTAAGTTTGTATGTATGTGTGTATGTGTATGTTTGTTACGCCTTCACGCTCAAACGGCTCAACGAATTTAGATGAAATTTGGTACCAGGAAAGTTTATACGTGTTATAGACTACTTTTTATACCGGAAAACTGCTGGTTACACCGCGGAGCGCAGCTAGTAATATAATATATCTAGTAAACTAAGTAGAACAATTCCATTTGAATTTAAAATGTTGATTTGGTTCCCGCCATTATGTGGTAAAGTAACGTGCTAAGTTTCCCGACTGTAAGTTTCTGGGTGCAAATAGCTTTGTCGCGTTTTATATTTCAGCGGAAAGCCGTGCAATAAAGTATGTTAGCAATTTGAGTAGAATATGCATTTAGTAGCACGACAGCGATAAATTCAGGAGCAGCAAATGAACGAGCATCCGTTAGCGCTATGTTTTGTGGGCTTTCGCTGGGAACGGAAGAGATACGGACTGTAACATGAAATACCCTTGGAGAGAGATGAACCGTTGAAAGAATAATTTTAGCACATTTTACTCTCGTTTATTTAATGTCCCTTTGTTTTACTCAGTTTGGGTAGCCCAATAAGCTGTTGATATCTTTGATAAATTAATCAAATAGTTCGAAAGAACTGTTTGCTTCACTGATTTTTG
Organism: Aplocera efformata; assembly: GCA_921293045.1. Classification (NCBI taxonomy): domain Eukaryota; kingdom Metazoa; phylum Arthropoda; class Insecta; order Lepidoptera; family Geometridae; genus Aplocera; species Aplocera efformata. The sequence continues at coordinate 5,461,648 of OV121045.1, forward strand.
ATCTTTTAAATATATTGATGGTTTACTGGCAATTGTAGTTGTAAATGAATGGTGAAAAATCTATATTTCCTTTTACTTGTTAAATAAATATTTTGTGAAAATTTCTAAAACAAATATTAAATGCATTGACTACTATAACTACTATAAAATAAAAAAACAAAACACCCATCTACTCATCAGCCCATCAGCTATTCATTCTTAATTTATCACTTCAACTTTCAAACGAAAATGCCCCCGAGGGCTTTAGACACAGGCCTCCAATGAATCAAAATGTACCACAAATGTTAAGTTTGTTTGGTGAAAACTTTCTTATAAGCAGCTTTATTTATTACCTGTTTGAACGGAAAGACTCTTATCTTAAAATTTATTTTTATCAACGTTTACGAAGCCTGTTTATTTAGGCTCTCAAACTGAACTGAATATGAATTATTAATGAGAATACTTAAAACGAACTTTTGTGAGTTTTTTTCCATTTAGACCATCTGTAAAACATAGCTTCAACTAAAGCTTATTAGTTATTAACAGAATATTAACAAGGATAATAGTCTAAATTTTTCATGATCGAGAAAATTTGCAGTTTTCACAAAGATTTCAATATTGTACGTAGTATTTTCGACATTTGGAAAGTAGGTATCCCGAATAACAAACTATAGTGTTTTTTACCAAAAACTGTGGCATGAATCGCGCTTAACCCATACAGATTCCTTCACTCAAGTTTCTTGTCTGTTCTGTAAAATGTACGAGTAATAGTGCACGAAATTTGGGTCAATGCGATCGCATGTGTAAACCATCGTATGCAAATACCACGGTTAAACATAGCTTGATTCAAACGCTGTTTCCGTTGATTACGACATAGAATTTTTCATAGCAGGGTTTACCTTCATCAGTTTAGTTTCCCTGATATTGGCAAGTTTTCAATCACTAAAATATTTTAAAGTAAGCCGTGTAGGTAAACATAGTGTACTGTAAACAAGGCAAAGTGATTTTGTAAAGTAAAAATTCTGTGGGTTTAGTATGGAGCATAAATATTTTATATTATTCCGATTTTCAGCTGGGATAGTTTGTATTTATTGTTTTGTGAATGAAATAGTAAATTTAATCTTGCTTTTAAGTAATCAATAATTCTTTGCGACGTTTTCCATGTACGATGTCCCTTGTTTTCTAGTCGACTTATTATTGCTATGGTCCTCGCTAGATCGCTTTTTCGAAATATCGGCTCCGGTGTACTGCGCTCACAATTTATTGAAGGAAATATTCTATTCTAGGCAGAAGCACGGGCATGTATTGTTGTACCCCTGAGTATCGGTTTAATTCTCATCAAGTGCGTAACTCTATGCCGAAATAGGTCTCTGGGTAACCTGGGCCGTATATCGCAAGCGTAATAACGCGGGATCGAATAAGGCGACTCGTATAAATCAAGCTGCCAGCGCCGACTTACCACAAATTCTGCTCTATCTCCGCTTTGTCGTTGAAAGTGTATATTAAAGTATATACTTTCTGATACTTCATGTATCACGGCAGCTATCGAGAGGCGTGGAGCCTTTTCAAATAATGGAAGTAGACATTACTTCCACTTCCATGAATACGGTCGACTTTCGCAGTTATTACTATGTTCCATTCAAAAGCTTCTTCATAAATGGCATTTTCATTGAAATCATAAAGTAAGGCCGTACACAAAAATGTGGTCATAAAATAAAGATAACGCTCAAATTAAGGGGGCTATTAGGTCTCAAATCACTAGTCTTGCTAAGCTTAAGCTTGCACAGCGCGGGCGATTGAAAATTGAATAAAGTTTACAGATTTGGGACACCGAATGAATTTAATTATAATACAGAAACCAACTATGTTATATAATAGATATATGTACAGACTAAATGTTATTTGCAAACGTCGGTAAATGATAGAAATGTTTTGTGGCAAGCGCATTTTAAAAGATTACTTAGCCATGAAATGAAATATTTAAAGTATTTTGATTAAGTTATCATGCTTTGAAAACGAACATGACAGAACTCGTTAAAAATGTTTCTATGAAACTTAGCTGTTTTTTGTTTCATATATTATAATATATAATATATAATAATGTAAAGTTGTAACGAAAAGCGTGGACATTACGCCACCCTAAAAGCAAGACCCCTTAGCAAATCACTAAGGTGGACCGGACCAACTAATAAAATACGAAATTCTTGGACAACAGTAAGTCTTGTCAACTTCTATCCAAAACTGCTTTTGCTATCTCGCTTTAGGGTTGGAATTAGTTTCTCTTTGGCAGTTATTCGGTTGTTTTCTACGGCTTGGGGTAAGGGTCAATTTAATTAATTACAGAAACCGCAACTTGCGCCCTATTAAATCTTTGTTGCCTTACGTGGCAATATTTTATTTCCATCAGCTTCTAGCGAATTTATTGTTATGATGCTCACACCCTGGAATGTAGAATCGAAAATGAGATTTATAAGGCTTCATACTTCGTTATTAAAACTTATTATTTATTTATTAGTATATTCCTAAGTAAGTATTTTCATACAGCACCAGACTAAGCATAGCTTTAACTATATAGTTTGTGCATATATGTGATAGAGCACTTATATAGTACTTTTATTTTGTAAATTTATTGTCATAATACATATTATTACCTAGATACAGAACAAACATCTATGTTCGCCACACAAATGTTTGTCCAGGGTGGGAATCGAACCGTCGACCTACAGCGCACAAGGCAGAGCTGATGTAAGGCCAGTCAAAAGTCCGTGAATAATTATTATATATATTAATTTATTCAAATGTATTTTTAAGATTGTCTCGTGTGACCCGGAATGCATCTTCACCGCTTGTGACGAGGAGATTGTAGAGTTTGCTGAAAACCTTTTGGTAATCTGTATCTGCTCTAAGGATACAGTACTAGCTATCGTTTGGGAAATGTCATAACAATGTGGTCGTTGGACAACAAAAACGAAAAGTGTAGCATTCGATTTTATCCTTGGTTCGTTTTGAATATTAGCTTGCTTGTACTCGATAAAAAACAGTTTTCCAAAACATGAAATGGTGAGTAATGTTACCATTCATTATTCAACCTTCGATTTACCTAATGTAAGATGAGTCAGACTCAGTGCGGGCTATTAAAAGACTCCAACGTCTTTGTACTGTGCTACTGACACTTGGCTTCTAGCTGATCTATAAACGATTTCATTTACTCTTAGCTTCACTACTGCCTCACTATACAAATTTTTCATCATTATATTTTGAAACTATTTAAATCGTTGGCGTAAATTAAAATAATTCATCTTAAAAATATTGATATCTACCATTACAATTTCACGTGGTACATGTGGCACAGAGCGAGTTTTGGACTCGAAAAGAACTTTATGTTCATCACCAAATTGTTTCACTCGGTAGGGATCTACGTCCGATCGAAATTAGGGAAGGGTAACTTAAGGGACGGAAACGTCAAATCTTACCATCGTACATCTTAAAAGATAAGCCTTTTGAGATGTACGACAATTAGTTTATATCTAAAAAGCTTTCAATTTTGTCACGTATCTACAGCTTCAATTGATTGATTGAGGGGAAATCTCAATTCAATTATAGCTGTATGACTCCGGTTGGGTTAGCCAATTCATCCGCCAATGTCACGTTGATATTTAGACTTACCTCCGATGGGTTGCCATGATCGGTGAGGGAAAACTCTTTTAATAAAACTCATTTAATTAATCTTCTAAAATCTACACAATCAACTGAAAAAGCGTATAAAAAGACAGTAAACTTAGCAGGGCTGTGGAGCATTTTACGTCAGAGAAATTGGAACCATATACTAATGAATAGACCAAGATGAAATAATATAAAGATATTATTATGTTTGTGACTTGATCTTTTTCTATAAGTTAGTAATCGAAAGAAATATAGATTCTGCGTAATTGCTCTCATAAAATGGCTTGTAGCTAAGATTTGAGGGTCTCATAAAAATTTACTGTCAAAACTGTAACTATTATTCAAAGGCACTTTGTGGTCAAGTTCAGACAAGGTAGACCAAAATTTGTTTTTTAAATTATGTACATACTCGTATAAAAAATCTTTATATCGTACTAGCTTTTCATGTCGCTCTACATGAGACACAAGTCTACTCTAGCCAAGCGAGAATGAATGGTCTTCAATCTACCACAGGTGCCCAATCCGAAGCTGATTTAAGATGAATCATGTCTTGAAATTTCTGTAAGTGACATAACTTAGAGAAAGACTTGATAAGTATCCATATTCTTCTTTTGTACCTACATTAGTATTCTAACATAGCTTATTACCTACCCTTTTTTCATTATTGAACCAATCGAATATATATAAAATACTATAGAAGTCGGTTTATGTTAGATTTTCCAATGTTTCTATACAGTTATAGTTGGTATCTTGAATCGAAATAAGGTCAACATAAGCACGTGTAATGCCGAGAGATGGCGAGAGGGCCCGATTCAGATGTCACTCCCATGCTTCCGCCATATTGAGGGCTGCTCGCTTGAAGCTTATTTATCTCGCTACGGAATATGGTTCGCTCTTCCAATACAATGTGTTGAGAACTTCATTGAAGTGCCATTTTGTTATTGTTTTGACTGTATATTAGTATAAATGATGATGGCCAAAACGGTGTAGAAAAAGTGCAGAGATGCGACAATTATTGCTATCGATTTTAAAAATATAAAAAAACGTTCAGAATAATTGTTTCGTGGTTTATTGATGATGCCCATAATTATGCGCCTCTACTTTGTTTTAATCTCGATCGATAATAATTAATTGGCATGAATACAAATTTTGGTGTGAATTTAATTATATAACCGTTTTAAATTGCGCCTATGTCTCACGGCATCATGCAAACTGATGGACGTGTTTACACAAGTGTCACATTACAATGCTACTAGCAAATGTTCAGCTGGCGGGAAGGGCGCACCGCAGGTTTTAGTTAAATGTCATCATCGTACATTGCGGTTTTAGGATGAGTGTTGACTTCATTTTCGGCATTAAAATGTTATTCAGCTCCACAATAAACGTATTAAGAATCATCAGTGTTCACGTTTGACGCAGTTCCTTTACTTGAATAAGTCTTGCAAAGTATTTATATCATTTGAAGCGAGACTTCTTAGTCGCGGGGATATGAGGAATACCTCCTCATATGTGGTTGCCCATGGCGTTAGCTCATTGGGCAACCGGAGAACCATCACTGGTCGGAATACACCTGTATTTTAAATCCTGTGATACATCTAAATTTATGTTCATGTCTCTCATGCATAGTTTTGGTTTAAAATGGTTCATACTAAAAGACTCAAGATACTCGTAAATAATTATTGTCATTTTAGTTGTGACCAGATTGATGAGCTGTGGCCGTTAAAATATGTATAGATATTTGGTATACTTAATTTAGCTCAATATCATATAATATATATATCATATAATATATCTGCCCTAAATTTTAAATTATTTTTTTGTTTCACTTTGATAATAATATAGGAAGCCCAAGGACAAATTGGCTAAAATGACAGATTTAGACAAAATATAACTTAGGGTTGAACCGAGCTCATAGAACATCTAATGTTCTCTCTAAAATAACTCGTAGCTACCAATGTTACGCGAATGACTAATGCTTTATAAACACTACATAAATATCAAACAAATCTACCTCAGAATCTAAATTTTAAAATTGTAAAGTGATTCATTTATGAATTCACACGCAACTCTCTGATGTAAGTGTGCATTATAACCTGAAATAATTCGCTAGTTGCCTACTGACCTCGGAGGTTCGCTATTTTTAGTTGACAACACACTGGACTTTACTAGCGCTATTACTGTTACAAACAATAAATTTGTATTAAGAGGAACAATAAGACTATAGTCCTAATGGTGCCGAATTTTTACAAAAGATGAGGTTAGATAACAAGCTTACCTTATTTAAGTGAAAGCATGACGAATTTAAATTGATCACGTTTACAAGAAATATAAGATTATGTATCTACGGAGATAAAGTCACACTTTTAGAACCACAAACTACTTGTTTTTGAACTTTTCCAACACTGAGATCACATTGAGTACAGAATTTTTGGAGTATAGAGCATCTTTCTGAAGCGCGGATACCATACGACTGTATATTCGTGTCACGAAGCTACCTTGGCTACCCAAAATTAAACGAACAGGACTTTATTTGAATGGAAAGTCGATGATCCAGAAAACATTAGCTAAATTGGGTCGCCTTTTACTCACGATCATATTTCAGGCTACATCTGTTACACTCAAAGGATATTTATGCATCTCCACATCTTTACGAGGTTTTAAAACGATCAGGGACTGTCAATAAAGCTATATTTAAATACGTAAATAGAGTTTAAGCCACGAATCAGAGCGATTAAGTAACACGGTCGTTTGATTGGGAATTGAGATATCTTAGTTCAATTTCAACATTACGCAGATCAGCGATCCGGAGCGCAATAATCTACTTAATTAACTGATTAGCCAGACAGCGTTCTACGTCTAGCCACTACTGCACCGTTTAATTGCTTTATCTCCCCAATTAAGTGTTCATGATGCCATCTAATGGTAAAAAGATGAATTTATTTTACAGATCTAAATGTGCCTTTACTGCCATTTAATGTTTCATTCAAAATCGATTATTGTTTGTTGCAGGCTGAAACCTCTACGGACTGAAAACATTGTGATATTGAAATGTCGGGCTTCCATTCGCTTTAGTGTAATGTTTGGGGTACATTGACGGTTTGGTTCGGTGGATGGATGTTGACGTGCGGTCGTGGGGAGTGATGGTGTGAGCGGCGTGCGATGACGGCGCGGGAGGTGGAACTGGCAGGGGGCGCGCCGTGGGGCTTCCGCATGCACGGCGGCGCCGATCAGAACCAGCCACTCAGGATATCGAGGGTTTGTAATTGAACTTTTGATGTTGTTTATTTCATTCACTTACACTCGTATGACTGCCTGCCACTTAATTATAAGCAAAATATGGTTTTCTGAATCGCTATCGCCCCATGGAGGGTTTGAACCAGCGCTAAACTTAATTTTAATAACATGATATTTTTCATATTATTTATTTTAACGTTTTCAAGTATTTTTTAAGGATTCAATGGAAATAAAGATTTTTGACTTTGACTTTGTCCAAGTCGGTTATTTAATGAAATGAATGTGATGTTCTTGCTCATGCATTCGATAATAAGTAAAAAACACCCATAACAATAGCGAATTAGATCCTAGGTATCGAAAGATCCAAGTCGGTTTGTGTAGGATCCTACACACTGTGACATGAGAATGAAACATCTCACGCGCCTGTAAATTCATCGGTTAACCTATGGAGAAATTCACAAACTATTGTACTTAAGTAACTCCTGATGGAACCTAATTATCTAAAGTACACTCGGAGTAATATACCGTTCGCTTCCATGAAAACTAATTTACAACGAAGTTAAAATTGAAAGCTACGTAAGTTCCCCATTTAATCTGCGATGCCAAACAAATTGCTGAAAATTAAAACTGAAGAGCAACAGGATCTCTCTACTCATAATAAAAGAAAAGCAATTTACTTCTTGCAAACTCGGAAAAGCAGTCTAGTATCAGATTACGCAATTAAAGTTCGTTGTAAACCGTGAAACATCTCTTGTAGAGAGCACTTTGTTTGTGGGGAACGCTGCTATTTGTCAAGAGAATAGTATTGTGCCTCTGGTGTAGACTGGATGGAACAGCTGTTTTACAGTTCTGAATCGCCACCCCGATACCCTCGACTCAAAACTTATTTCCTATTAGTTTAGACATCAAGTCAGAGGCCTTAAGAAATAAATACTCACTTCATATTCAGGTGTTAAATATTTCCAAATCCACTCTGAAAGTAAGCGTAAGCTGGACAAACGCCATTATTTTCGTAAAGGTATTAGGGACAACAAGATAAGCAACATTTTTGTGGCTAAGGATATGAAAGAAAAGAAAGAAAGAAATACATTTATTTGATTCCAACATGAGACATTAAAAATAAATAAAACAAAGCTAAAATAAATATTATGACATTAAAATGGATGTATAGAATCAAAAATCAATCGTATATTTTGCATTTGCTATTCCGTCAGTCGCAGGTGGCATGAACACACACAATCACACAACATAATAATCAGCGCAAACTTTATACTCATTACTTACACAAAGTTTGTTTCGGTCGGTGATGCGGCTAAACCCGGGAACCTACCAAGGCCCTTACTATCTTACCAACTTAGCTACGGAGGGTCCAATTCGACTTTTGCTATCCTATTTTTATTTCAATTAATTAGTCTTGTATAAACTTTTCAATAATCTTTAAACAGGAAATCTAATAGGTGTGTGAATATGACTCCGCCCCTTTTTGTCAAAATAAAACACATTTGTTCGCTTACAAAATTAAAAAAAAAATTATTGAAAGTATGCTCCATCTGCAGCTACAACCTTCGCCCATCGTTCAGGTAGTTTTCGTATTCCTTGCTGGAAGAAGTCCTGGTCTTTTGAGCTTATCCAGTTGTCAATCCAAATTTTGATACTTTCACATGAAGTAAACTTTTCTCCAGTAAGGTCTGTCTGCATCGTCCGGAATAGGTGGTAATCCGAAGGAGCTATGTCTGGTGAATATGGCGGGTGGGGTAACACTTCCCAGTCCTGTCCCTCTAAATATCTTTTTACGACTTCTGCGGTATGCGGTTTGGCATTGTCATGCTGAAGAACTAATTTGTTATGTCTATTCACCCATTCTGGTCGTTTTTCTTCTATGGCTCGCTTCAAACGCATTAGTTGTCGTCGGTAAACATCTCCATTAATAGTTTCAGAGGGTTTGAGCAACTCATAATATACAATACCTTTCTGATCCCACCAAATACAGAGCATGACCTTGGCACAGTGAATATTTATTTTTGGCTGTGATGGGCCTGGTTCGCCTGGTTTCACCCAAGCTTTTTTGCGTTTAGGATTTTCGTAGTGTATCCATTTTTCGTCTCCTGTGACTATCCGATGCAAAAATCCTTTTCTTTGCTGTCTTTGAAGCAGCATTTCACAAATGGTTTTCCGACGTTCCATGTCTCTTACTGTTAAATCATGTGGAACCCAGTAACCGGCTTTTTGAATCATTCCCATCATTTGTAAACGCTTTGCAACAGTTGAACGATCAACATTTAATGCTGCAGCTAATTCTGATTGAGTTTGGCAAGAATCTTCCGCCAATAATGCTTCCAATTCAGCATCTTCAAATTTTTTTGGTGGTTTTCCATGTTCTTTATCCTCAGTACTAAAATCGTTATTTTGAAATCGTCGAAACCATTCCTTGCAAGTTGTATTAGACGGAGCATGCTCACCATAAATCTCCACAAGCAAACGATAAGTTTCCGCTGCAGTTTTCTTCGCAATAAAATAATGTAATAACACTTCCCGCAAATGACGTTTATTTGGAATAAAAACCGACATTTTCGAAAAGGTGAAAACAATTGTTGCTTACACTTCAACCAAATATCATAAAATGCGTTAGATAGCTGACATTCAGTACTATCGAATACAAGTATGGTCATTTATTAGTACACGTAAACAATACTAAAAACGACATCTGTTGAGAAAGGGCGGAGTCATATTCACACACCCAATATTTTTGAAATACTTTTACTTACATAAGAAAGGTTTTCATATGCTCTATATAATTTAATTTAATTTGGATTCCTTTCGTTAGCTAACTACTTAATTAGACATTAAACTCATACTCAAGCTCATTTATTCCTTTAAATCTCAAGTACCATTTGGACCAGTCAAATTATACAAGTAAGTATATACAAGTGAGTATATAACGTGTCACAGGAACTCCTTAGGCACATTACATTCACACAGATAAATCAAATTACAGTCATTTCTCATGTTTTAGATAGATAGTTAAAACATGGTCTGGTCGAATGACGTAATATGTATATCCAAACAAAGGAACAAGTAACAGACAAGAAAAAATATAAGCTATTAGAACAATAAGTTTACGTTAGTATAATTGGTGCTGGATAAGTAGTGTTGGTACTGTCTCCAAGGGGTTTCTTCTCTGTTTCCTCCCCTCGGTTTGGCCGGTTTGGGTTGGAACAGACGTAAACTTAACAAATAAAGTTCATATTACTTCATTTGACAAGACCAAGTGTTCCGTAGCGTTCTTACGGCTGAATAAATGAGTATATGTATTCGAATAAATGGGAACGCTTCCGGAAAATCTTTCCATAATTAAATAGACCAGCTTTCCACATTATGCTGGACGTGGTGTAAAAGTAACGGAAGCACAGTTGGTGGCAACGCTCGTTTGTGTCGTGAATAACCGACAATGGTCTCTTTTTACTGAAAATGGAACTCGGACTGTTGAAAAGCGCTGATTAATTGACTGCGATTTGAAACATAATTGGAGGCCAAGATTGAGTACCAAGCTAAGGCCATTTCCAGCTGGATTTGCCGTGTTTCTAATCTGTTAATAAATAAAATGTTTGCCACACAAAGCTCCAAAGAAACGCTTGTGTAAAACTTGTCTGAATGGTCTGTATCTTATTCGTTAAGTAATACTATCCGGTCGGTAGTTGAATGGATGACTTACGCGCTTATAATTCGGTGCTGGCCAGTTTACCAAAAACTGTATAGTTTTTGGTAAAGAAACGTTAATAAAAGCTAGTAATTAATTAATTGAATAGTGCATTTTGCATTGAATAGTACCTAACTATCCCATGAATTGATTAACTTATTACAATGCGCCAATATAATATTTGAAGTGCAGTTAGATTATTTTTAGTAATTTTCTAATGTACGTGTATCAATTAGATTTTCCCTAGACTCGTATATTAGTTTTGTTAAAACCTCTCAACATTTTTTATCAAAGCAACCATATTTTTTGCCATAATAATATCAAAAAAAAAAAAAAATTTCAATAATATTGTATTTTTATAATATTATATTATGCTATTTAAATGTACATAGTATTTAACATTTTGAAATGTGCAAATTATCGAATAATATTAGTTATATTGATATTGTGTGACATGTCATTTTTTAAACAGAAAACCAAGACCTCTTTGATCTTCAAAGCTGTCTCAACATCTGATTATCGTTATTTTCAGAGCTACAGCGATACGCCATACCGCACCCTTGATGTGAGTAAGATTGTGTACCAAATTGTGTTTGCTAACCAAACATTAATCAATCATTTTTACTAACGAGTCGGTATCGTCTTTATTAAATTTCTTTTTTGCGTAACGGGGCGTGTCTTGAAACAAATGATTGATTTTTATTATGCCTCGTACTTTATTTACGTACCACATTTGGACGACCGTTATGAATGCTAACTAATCACTTAACATTTTAAAATGCCTTTCAACATTATAACAAAAACATCTTATGGAACTATTGTTTCGCTGAGCATTTTTGTTGATTAACCGCGTCTCCTACGCGGTTTTACGGAGAAAATTCTTGCCAAACAATGTTTTGTGTGCTTAGATGTTTTTTTAATATTCAGGGAAAAACTTACACAGCAGGCGTAGGCAGAGGTTTCCAAAAGTCGATAAGATCGTGTAGCAGTCCAAAAAAGCCTTACACATTTATACACTAGAAGAAATCTTAGGTGAAACCTAAAATAAAGGATCACTGTGCTTTTTGATTCATACTTAGAATAAGAAGCTTTTAACATTGCTCTTTCATGCTCCTGATGTAGTTCTCCAAAGATTTTGTAATGATGAAATAAACATGGTTACATTTAAATCCATGCCGTTTGCTTTTCCCATTGCCGATGTGTGCGCTGGCTCTTATAAGTTTTCAAATAAAATTTTTTAGAAAACTTACCTACTTCTAGCCAAAGTTTCCAAGTTAGCAATTGTTATAGCTGAAAGTATATTCGTTAGTCCATAACATTTCGGACATCAGACTATGTATTTTCACTGTAATACGAATTCGATAGATGCCGTTGACAGAGGTCCAAATCCCTCTTGTTAGTGTAATAAGATACTTGGATCTCCCTCCGATCGTTTTGATGGTTCAGTAAGTATCAAAGATTAGGGGGCCTTTTGCTATTATTCGTTTCCATTATCATTGGTCTCTTTATACTTTCTTTGTTGGTACATGTGGATTACAATTATTTTCAAGCTTGCTCTGTATTTAATCTGAATAGTTCTGGTAATAAAAGTTTTCTGTCAAAATATTCCAACGCTTTTTTTTTCTCTATTCTCTAGAGCTAGCTGAGAGTCTGCCATCAAGGAAAACATTTGACTAATTTAATTAAAAAAACCGCGTTCCTTCTTTCCTTATTTATCTCCCTTGGGATGAAATTTCTTCATGAAATTTTTATAAGACCATGTTGCAAGTACACAAAATCGGTTCACAATTATCGAATTCAAAATAATTGATTCTGAGTTGGGGCAATTGCTCGCGCCCGTAGGTGTTCATTGAGTCCCTACACGTATCCCCTGGGTGGTGCTAAAGGAGCAACAAAAAGTAGCAGCATAACTTGTGCCAAGTTCATCCAGAATAGTATAGCCTCCAGACCTGGTAATCCGCCGCCAAGCTAATCGCATTGCTGTGTTCTGGTGGAAGGGTACCGGTACCGGTGAAATCACAGGCTCATGAGATGTTACATCCCCGTCTAGGGTGACGAGCGCTACGAGATAGGACTTCGGTTTTCTCATACTTCGGTTGGGGAGGACCCGACCCGTAATTCTATTGTTATGGGCGGAGGTAACCTCTTTGCATAAGATGTTTCAGTGGAATCTGTAGTATAAAAAAAATATTCGAATTGGGAATTTTTTTGAGTCTGTTATACATACAAAGGTGAGTGACTGTTGTCACATTTAACTAAATTTCTAAACATACAAATGAATATAAGTTATGTGCGCCATTGAGAAAGACTTTCTAAAATTGATTCCAAATGCGTAAACCTGTTAGAATCCCATCAAAAAATATTTTCACCTGAAATTCCCGAGCGTGCAGACAATACGTGATCAAAGCTCGGTTAATTTTCGCGTTCAGTCAAAGGTAGAGGGCAGGCATCATTACGCGCAGATTGCAAGGGTGTATATTTAGAGAAGCACTTTTGGAACGTAAGCAAAAAATTTAAAAGAATAACCAATTTTTGAAAAAAAAAAAACTGTTTGCTATATATATTCCAAATTACATTTTACCATATAATTTATATATTTCTGTAATTATATTTTTCAAAATACAATACAAAGCCCTGTTTTTATATAGAGAAAAGAGATCTGGTCTGCACCGTCTGGTGCAGTCGCGTAAAAAGAAATATTTTTTATGAATTAAGGTGACGGATGAGTTAATCGACTACCCGATATTAAGATGTTACCGCCGCCACACAAAGACTCGGGTCGTCCTTTTGAAGTATGTGAAGAATTTAGTCACATCGCGTGCGCTCGTGTATAAATACTAGCGCATATTGTAATTGAAAATGTATAATGTGTATTGAAACGTTATAATATAATGTTTGATTAATAACAATTATATTTACATTTCATGTGTTGATGATTAAAAATATAAAGGTCTTTTATTATTATTTTTTAAATAATCATAGACAGCGCCATCTACACATCTAGCTCCAAACTAAGCATAGTTTGTAATATTTTAACTAAATAGATAACTGATAGATTACTTTAATTATAGAAAAAAAATTAGGATTCCGCCAAAAAAATGTTAAATTCCACGCGGACAAAGTCGCGGGGAACAGCTCGTTTATAATACAAAACTATGAAAAAACAAGAGAAGTATGAGAAAAATCAGGCATTTTCAGTCACTCGCCATGCTTATCGCAGATTGTAAGGTTCGGCGTTGACGACGCTTTGTCGCGTCGAAGCGTAAATTATACCCCACGTTCCAACATTACGCTGCTCATTTAGAAAATCGTCATGTGTGTAACTGCACGATTACGCCTGCGTGTGCTGCCTTGAATGTAGGTGTAAATTTGGAACTTTGTGTTTTACTGTAGTGTGTGTAGTACTGCTAGATATTATTGCAATGGAATACTATTTTTGATTTTGCTTTGTTGGAGCACAATATTATTAACATTTGTAGTCCGAATGGCTTCTTAAAATGTCTTCAGGTTAATCGTGTTAATGCGTAATAATAATAGTCTTGCTCATTTTACACATCCCCAAACTAAGCATGGTTTATACTATGGGAAATAAATGACTGAAAGAATACTTATTATTATACTTTTTCGATAATTACATACATATTAACATCTAGGCACTGAAACAACACGTATGTCCTAGGTGGGATTCGAATCCACGACCGATTCGATACAGCACAGGCAGTGGTACTACGAACTAAGCTGGGAGGAAAGTTTATTGAAATCGATTAGCCCTGTTACATTTCAGGAAGTGAATGTTCTCAGAATCCATTTGTCTACATTTGGTTTCTCCCGCTCGCTGTGACACCAAATACAAAGTACAGGGTATTAGGTTACGGGACCGATAATAGCCCAATTGCCCTGGGTCCATAATTAAGCTTCCATGAAAGCACCTTTCATTAATTTTAGAAATCAAAATTGTGATACACTGCGTGGCAACATCAATTTTTATATTTTGTTATCATATAAATTAATTATCTTAACTGAGTTTTTTCTATTGGTCAAATAGCTGCGGTGTTACCCGCGGTTAACAGCTCAACATGAGACGGCGTGAAAAAACCTGGCAGAACCTGTGTTTTTGCAAGTCACTAAAAAGGATTTTTCACCAACCCTTGGTTTATACATTGGCTCATGTGTGAAGATTTCTTCAAGAAACCTTCATTACAAATTTCAAATACGTTTAGCCGTTGAGGCGTGAAGGAGTAACAAACATACAATACATAAATACAAACTTTCGCATTTATAATATTAGTATGATTAGTACATTCCATGGATTTGTAGCGATTTAAAATAATGTGGGCCTTAAACGGTGCATTGGTGATAAAGTGTACAGAATGTCCCGAAATAAGTATGATAAATTGGGCATAGGATTCGAGTAGATATGGAGTTGGATCGCGCAAGCTACGCACGTGCGTGTGGAGTCACGCGGCTTACGTGTTCCGCATGCCAACGCTACTTACATGCGCCCAGTGGAAATAGACCTTCGCAACCTCTAATCTTACTCCATTCCCTACTGTTTCTTTAAACATTTCTCTCTTAAGAAGAATTGACGGAGGTCGCAATACACTGGCAATAGTAGAGTATCCTGTATCTCGAGACACCCTTTCGCATGTAATTTTATTACCATGATTGTACTTGTGATTTAGGCTCATTGATTTCGACGTCCCATCTACATTTTACTTTTGTGTAATCTCTATTATTCTACGTTTGTTTTGCGAAGCTAATTAAATTGTATACCTACTGTTTTCCTTTTGTTTACTTCCGCCAACGTTTTTAACTTTTTGGAAAAGCTTTTATGATATTCGTATGGAAAGTAATGAGACTAGTACATCTCGTAAAACGTATTCATAATATTATGAGTATCATTATAACTATCATTTAGTTATAATGTAAACCAAAAGGTGTCTTACTTTGGAGACACGATTAGGTACACTAACTACTAAGACCCGACTACAAACTTCAATCACATCATAAAAATAATTCTCCCGGCTTGTATTATCGCTTTGAGGTAAGGGTAAGTTTAGCCAA
Organism: Aplocera efformata; assembly: GCA_921293045.1. Lineage (NCBI taxonomy): Eukaryota > Metazoa > Arthropoda > Insecta > Lepidoptera > Geometridae > Aplocera > Aplocera efformata. The sequence continues at coordinate 5,477,285 of OV121045.1, forward strand.
CATAGCTATGACCATATAGGTACTATCTTCAATAAACATGGTTTCATATTCTCCACCGGATAGCATTGACGGGAACTTTTTTTTTAACGGCTCCGTAGCTTAGTAGGTTGTAGCCCTGCCTTCAAAGCGAGGGGTTCCGGGTCCGATTCCCGTCCGGAGCAGGTTTTATATGATGACCGTAAAGTTTGTTCTCGGGCCTTGGGTATTTGTGTTTCTGTGTTTTTCCAAGCCACAGGTAAGGAGTATGAGTGTGTAAACGTTATTTCCTTAATAAAATTAAAAAAAAACTTACTGTCAGTACCTACACAACCTTCATAAACCAGTATAATACTGTACTACACGTATTACATATTGTAGTATCGTCCATTATGCAAATCCTCCACATGATTCCGCTGAAGTTTTAAACGAATAAAGTTGTCTGGTGTCGAGTGCGGCGCTACGCTTGATTTAATTGCACTAACAAGACACCGCTCCTAAGGCCTGCATTTAATTTTAACGCGAGACGAAACACTCGGAAAACTACTGCCTCTGCAACCAACTCAAGTTTTTGGAGGTTTCTTCTCGGAAAACAACTCTGAATGTTGCGAAGAACGCGATGTTTATCATCCTTGTAATCTGTATATACTAGCTTTTGCCCGCGGTTATTGTGTATACCTACATGTACCATATGCCATTTTCTTTATCCCTAACGACGTGTCTGCACACATAGACACATACATACAAACATTCGTCTTTATAATATTGTATAAGTGTGATTACGTTATATAAGCTACGCTTACGCTTTATAGAAACTGAGTAAGGAACGTAGGTACTTATAATAATTCAGAAAGTGCCTGTTGCAATTCTAAGATATAAAACAAAAATTTGCATAACCTCGCCTCGCCGGTCGTATTAAGCGCCTCTGTTTAACATAGCGATCAGTTACCAGTAGAGCTTGCATATTCACTCTTCTTCGGTATTCGAGGAACCGCATTAATCTGTTACTAAGCTCAGGCGTTTCCTACACGTTTAAGCTCTTTGCTTGCCGCCTCGCATGGCTGTGAAACAATGGGCTTGCAATTTGAATTTCCCTTGCGGTGCGAACGCCTTTTCTTTTCCATATTCATTGCATTAGAATAGTTCCTTTCCTTATCGCCTAGACTGGCGCGCTCGTACCCTCTTGCGGAATGTGTTTTAGTAATCCAAATCTAAGTTCCTCTTAACACCATCTTGAGTGTTTTGAAGCGTCTCAAATTATACACGAGGATATCATAAACGGGCGTTATTACTATGCTTCAGGTTAGTACGTCCGGTAACTTTGATGGTTAACAGTGAGTATTCAACTAAATAGTTACGTAATATAATATGATCCTTTGAGATAACTTTATAACAAAGCTGTTATGATTGCACTAGAATTATATCTACGTAATGTTATTTCCATACAATATGAGGGTTCATCGTTCCATTAAGTATGCATACTATATGGTCGTGTCCCTGGAGAGTGGGGCCAGTCGATACTTTGCCTCACCTTCGACAAGATTAATATTCTTGGCGAGTGATAGTTCCCGACGTAACAATGGGTGTGTGTCCTCCCTGACGGTAGGCGCATGCATTTTCGAATAATGCCCATATAATGTTTCGATGAAATTGGCTGGTTACGTCGCGTGCCGGCCTTTTGTGGTTCAGTCTCGTCCCGACTTTCTTGGGCAGTCATGGCTTCGACCGCGTTTTTGATGATGCCCTAAATGATACCTTCCGGCGCGTGTGATAATTGTGGCTTTGTAATTGTGTGTTTGTTTTGAGCTATTTTGTGTTATTAACTTTGCCATTACACTAATGACTTATATTTACAACAGCAATTTTGTGTGTAAATAGCGATGACCTTTCTCAACGCACTTGTATAGGTAGACACGTATGGTGAATACTGATAGTGGTTGTGTGTGCGTGCGGGTCGGAACTGGGGCGTTTTGCGGGCGGTTTGAGGGTGGTCGAGGGAGAGCCTCAGGAAGGAAACATGTTGAAGTTCTGTTCTCCGGCGGCAAGGCGTCGGGAACCAAATGCGGTTTGTAACTAAAGTTGCTCACTTGTTTTCCGTAGTCGTACGCTCGTTAATTTATACGATATAATTTAACTACATAAATATATGGCCTGGTAATGCGCACTTCTCTGATGTAAACGATGTTTGTTTTAGAGTAAATGTTAATTAGAACTTAACTTGTAAATTATGTCAAAACAGTGTAATTTTCGGTGTAAAAATGACATCAGTGATTTCAGTTAGGCAAATGTTAACTAAACATTTCAGAAACCTAGTAGTCAAGTAGAGGTGCCTATAATAATAGTAAACGCAGAGTGATTTCGAAATTTATTTGAAAAATAACCTGTTTAAGGAGATGGGTTTATTCACCTTGAATATTCTGTTTATTTAAAAGAGCATAACGTCGTCATAGAACTACGCTCGCTAGCCGCCCGTTTAGATGCCGTGACCTTTAGATTAGAAATAAGGGTGGTTTTGTTGGCCTTTTGTAGGTACTTATAGAACGTAGCACCACCACCGTGTGTCAAGTAGCAAAAGCTGTTTGTATATAGCTACTTACAGTGATTGTAGAGTAGATGCACCACTGTTTAGCTACAAACTTAAAGTTGAAAATCTGCCGGTAAGCACTTATCTGTGTTCCGGCAGCATTTGAGAGCCACTTCCTAGACCAGGCGTTGTGTGGAGACACCATGGGATACGTTGGTACAAAGTAGAGCTACAACTCACAGGTCAGTGAGTTGTGGCTCTACCTTCAGCGTTGTAGATAGTGGGTTCTATTCCCACAAACATTTGTGTGACGATCATAGATGTTTGTTCTGTGACTGGGTGTTTAATATGTATTACATTATTATGTATATTAACAAAAGATTTTACATAAATACCGTATCAGTAATCTTGTTCCATATTATGCTTAGTTTTAGAGGGCTAGGGCTAGATGGCGCTGTGTGAAATGACTTAACATTATGTGTCATGTGTACTTCAATACTTTCACCCTTTATTTTTCGCCCTTCGATATAAAGTTTTGCTATTTCTATGGGACCACTCGGAGGTAGGTCCACCATATCAAATAAAAAAAGCATCCATATCGGTCCACAACTGCAGAAAAATCGCGTAACAAACATCCAACAAAAAAGTACAACCGAATTAATAACGTCCTCCTTTTGAAGTCCGTTAATAAATAGCTATAGTGTTTCCGTATGTCGTTTCAGGTGAACCCAGGTCGCAAAGCGTCACTGAGCGGCATCCGTGAGGGAGACGTGATATCTTCGATCAACGGTCGTCCGACCAGGAGTATGAGCAATGCGGACGCTCACGCCATGCTCAGGTCAGCAGGCCCTATGCTCAGGCTTGGATTGAACGAGTGAGTACAAATATCTTTCATTTAAATTAACTGATTTCTAAATTTAAGAAATCGGCTTTAATACTTCCATCCTTTAAAGTCCATCCTGTAAATGGTACAGTAAATTTAAAAGTGTTAATTACTCTCGCACGAGCGAGAAAAAAAAAAGTCAAACATCGCATACATTAATACTAAAACGCAAGGCTTGCACACTCATAACCCTACGCTGGGATTGCCTGTATCACTGGTGGCATGGACACACAATATCACACAACACAAACCATACAAGACCCGAGATCTTCAAGCTCGGGCGGAAACCGAACCAGAGAACCTTCGCTTCGAAGTTAGATATATTTTCCACGGGGCCATCGCATCAACTGTGGCGGGTCTTCTTTTTGGTGAAGCGGGTAGTTCAGAATTTTTATCTAGTTCAGATTCTAAAAGGAGGGCAGCACATCAAAAGAGCCTATTCATTTATAAGTGTTAAAAACAAGCAAAACTGGACCTTTCTGCATACCGTATTACCAGTAATATCGCATAAGCCGGTGTCGGCACGAATGAAGTACATTCGTCATCATAACGCTGATCGAACTACGGAATTTTCTGGAACTCTACTACTGTGAGCTACTTACGAGTACATAGTAAGAAGAAGAGGATATTTACAAGTCCTGCATAATTTTATTTATCGAGATATAACTAAGAGCCACAATCTAAAGTATTAACAACAGAAATTTACGTTCTATAAGATTACTAAATGACATATATATAGATATATTATTAAATGACAGAATTACACAAAATATTCTGCTAGAGGCTACACTTGATATAACAGATAAATACGTGATTGATAATATCAGAATAACATTCAAGCAAAGTACACAACACGAGATATTAAACAAGTTATCTTTTTAACTTAATGGATCTACACTAAGTGTTATATTTTTTTTCTGTAAACAATCAAAATAATATCCAAATATTGCGTTTAGACCTACCTGTTTACAAGCATTTGAGTGCTTCTCATTTGAATTTCCACAAGATAATATCAAAGTTTTTGGTTTCCCAATCTTGATCATCCATAATTATCGCTTAATTATCGTTATTACACTAAAGTAAAAAAATGCATTTTGTGTCTAATGCATAATTTTAGTAGTCTAAAACCTTCTTTGCATTATTGCCTTTCTATTGACAAAGGTTTGGTGCGCACCAGTTGAATTAAAAAAATATCAAAAACTGACAAAGGTAGAAAAAATGTTGTGTTTTATATTATATATGATATACTAAGCTTTGTTTCGTCGTCTGTACTATGGCCGACGTTAATCCGATCAGTGTTCGCCGTTTCACACGAGAATCAAACGGCGGACCGTCTGCAGATTACTGTGACGTGGATTGGACCACTTAGTCCTGTATGACGGGCCAAATGGATTCGGGAGTCCACCTTTGTGGGATTTGATGAAGCGTTTGTGGTGGTTGTTTGTCAGTGTGTCTTTGTGGAGATTTCGTGAAGCTTTCAATAGTAATCATAAATTCATGGACATTTTAACAACCAGATGTGTCTGGGTGTTAATCTTAATATATATAAATTACGTGTCACGATGTTTGTCCGCGATGGACTCCTAAACTACTTAACCAATTTTAATCAAATTTGTACACCGTGTGCAGTTTGATCCAACTTGAAAGATTGGATAGCTCACATCTCAATTTATGATCGCAATATTATTATATGAGAAAAACGTTAGCCACAGCAACGCGTGGCCGGGTCAGCTAGTATGTATTAAAAATAAGTATTTACTGTGTGAAATGGCCAAGAATATGTATTTATTTACACAGCGCCGTCTAGCAAATGTAAATGGCAGCAACTGATTACTAAATTAATAAATATTATTGAAATTTCACACGGCGCCATCAAGAGCCAAACTATGAAAAACTTGTACTATTGGAACCAGATCACTGAAAACTGATGTACTGTACATATACAGTACTTCTTTATAAATACATATGTACTTATAATACATATTAACTCCCCAAATACAAAATAAACATCTATGCTCGTCACACAAATACTTGTCCTGGGTGGGAATCGAACCCACGACCTACAGAGCATAAGGTAGCATTACTACTAACTGAGAGTTAGATTTAAAAATCTAAAAAACAACTGGAAATTATCCTTTAATGTGATGAAAATATCCCATATGTTTCGGCCTTATAAGGGTGGAACTGATCCACCCTTGGTACAAAATATCCAATTAAATAGGAATAATCAAATCGATTCACTGCTGGCGATAAAATCGCGTAATAAACATACAAAGATAATAAAACCACCAGAATTGAGAGCCTCTCTTTTTTAAGATAGAGTCCGTCCAGTCTTAGATTGCGTATCTCTTCAATATGATTTACGATTAAATATACTTAGACGTATATACTGTGTAGATGCCGCAACACACAAATCAACTATCGTCATTGCCGGACGCACACAAGTAAAGAGTACAATAAGTCAAGAAGACAAGTATATGTATTTCCCCTCGCATAATTGTATTGCAATAAAGTGAGGGTGATATAGTGTTACTGCAATATCATGAAAATGTAGAGATGCATGCAGTTTTAGAATATAGTATGTAATATTTTGTCTGGACTCATAGCTCAGTTGGTAGTAGCTCTGCCTTCTGCGCCGTAGGTAGTGAGTTCAAAAGTATTTGTGTGTGATGTTTGTCCTGTGTCTGGATGTTAATATGTATTTTAATGTATGTATTTAGAAAAAAAGTAGTGTTAAGTATTCTATCAGTGATCTATTACAGCTGTGCTTAGTTTGGGGCTAGATGACGCTGTGTGGAATGTCCATAAACATTTATTTATTATTCTTTATTTAATAATGTTCTTGGTTAGAACACATCAAGAAATCTTTATTTTCTTTACTTTTTTTACAATTTTACACTCGTACAAAGACAACTGCATATCTGAGTATAAAATCACCTTTCATAATTTTAATTATTTATGAATATCGCGCTATATTCGTGATATCCAAAAGGAAAGTCATTAATTTATATTTGTTAGTACATTGGAATTTTGTATGTTCTCTGAAAATTTCGCTTTATAGCGGCCTTCTCAGAAAAATCCTTAAGAATATTTGCGACCCAACATTCCACATCGTTCAATTTTGGTTTATGACCAAGACTATGTAACTATATAATATAAATAATAAGATATGTAATTCGCGAATCTAATATGAGTTTTCTTTTTCCTAGAGACAGAGAAGGGTCCCCGCGTAGAAGATCTATCGGAAAAGGCAGCGAGTTAAAAAGTAAGTTTTTTATTCTTCTCAGTTCGTGAGCAAACTCTTATTTCGTAATTGTATGCCTCCCAAAATTATCAGATATGTCCTCAATAAGTACGTGATTGTTATTCAAGAAAACAGTAGTAGATGAAAGTAGTGATTTTTTAAATTGTAGTAGACATTTCAGATTTCAGACAGACACTGGTAATTTCTATCCGTACCGTAGGAGAATGTTCTGCACTGGACAAACGAGCGTCTCATCTCTTTGAACTTTTGGTTCTAGGACATGCCGGTTTCCTTACAATGTTTTCCTTCACCGTTTTTTGATGGAAAATTTTATTTCATAATCAATTAGCTTACTTTCATTTATTTACGTAGCCATGTGTAGGGTATCCCTTATGGGAAATCTCAGCAACCAAGTTCTATACAAACATTCATCCTCTCGACCCACTTGGGGATGAATTTGTAATAATCCTTTCTTAGTGCTCACCCCCGTTAAGGAATTCACGTGCACAAAACACTGACTGATGGGCATACATAATGCCTATCAGTCAGTGTTTTGTGTTTTATTAATGATATGGCTTTCTTTATATATGGGAGGATACGGAGAAGAATTAATGTGCGTGTATCCTCTCAAAAAGGTCATTAAATGTACTTTAGTACCATGGAATGGATGCTCGTAATATGTCACGGATCGTAATCCTACCATGTATAAAATTCGCAGCTAATTTGATTGCTCGCTTTATTCAATTTGGCTTTAAAATTAAAATTTGTGACAGTTCATCTTTATGTCAATATTATTCTAAGTTCTACTCATCCTAAATAAGTGGCTGATTCAAAAGTCGAATAAATCAATTTCAATACTTTCGTACCCATATTTTCATCAACAATGAATCATCTGAATTAGTCAAAAATCAGGAAATAAAAATAAACGAACTGCTGAATTGATAACTTCCTTCTGTGTTTATTATTCTATGTTTGACTTGGTTTAAAGAGGACTCTAAATGTCACCTTAAAGATAAAGAAGATTGGCACTTTATTACATTTAGAAGTATTTGTGCACAAAATCAAAGTGCAAAACGAAATCCGCATCGTTGGTATACAATCTATAGATAAGTTAGTATACGTCTACAATACCTCCAGTCTGAAGTAGAAATTGAATCAGTACACAGCCATACTCGTACCTTGGCGTTTCGCAACATCAACAATCGCATTGATTATCCATTCGCTTGTGGTAAAGTTCAAATGTATATTTATTAGAACTATTTCTTACCTGTTATTTTTTAACTGTTAAATGGACCATTTGTTAATTAATTGAAAATTGCCCTTAACATTAGATCGCAATGCCATACGGTCTAAGCCCTGAGGAGAAGTACTCACAAAATGAAAATTCCCTTGGGCTAGTTTTAATCTTCACTATTTTAGCACTCTAAATATCCCGGCGCAGGCAAATCAAACCGGGCATTAAAACAGGATCAGCAGGATTAACCACTCGCTTCACAGCGAGAAAGTCAACAATACCCTGCGTAGCGTTAGCAATATCAATTAGCTTAGCTGGTACTGTCGCTACCTGCTATAATATTGAAATTTTGTAAAAGGATATCTAAGGTGGTTTTGTTTAATCAAAAAGTCATTCTCGCCTCGGTTTGAATTTGACAATAGTACATACTTGTACGTGATCATTTAATATTTTAATTAAGTTTTATTTTTGATGTTCTACGATCTCTGCACTCTGAACTGGTACGGTTCCAACTTACACCATGCAAGTTGACATCGTGCAGTTTGTTCGGGAAATCCTCCTGTCCTTAATACCGGGACCTCTTGTCCTTAAATACATCTAAAACAAAGTATCTGAACTTCAGTATTTCACGACGAACATCACCCCTAGTTCCCCTTAATATAAAACTTCATGAATGCGATCCTCGTGCACCTGACGTACAATGCAAATGCCCAGCCATTGAAAATCTGCACTCAATAAAATATTTAGGCGTCCATATTGACGATAGGCTTACGTGGAAACCCCACCTTGATGCGGTTATTACACGAGTGAGAAAACTCAAGTATATGTTTCTAAAACTAAGAAATGTAGCGGACAAAGATTTGTTACGATTAGTTTATACAGCTCTATGCCAATCCGTTTTGTCATACTTCGTTGTGGCCTGGGGCGCTGCATGTGGGTCATTTATGATAAAATTAGAACGCGCCCAAAGAGCGGTACTCAAAATTGCTTTCAAAAAGTCAGTTCGGTTTTCAACTGACCATCTCTACAATGAAACCCAGCTTTTAAGAGTCAGGCAAATCTATATTTCTCGGACTATACTTCGATTCCATAAAATAGCATTAACTTGTACTAAAACTACATCAAGGTCAAGTAGACACACATCATGGAATATACCACAAACCAAGACCAAATTCGCTCAAAAATCCGCCTATTTCCTAGAACCGTTCCTGTACGCGAAAGCGCATCGGAAACTTGGAATCGCACTATGTCGCAAATATAAATGTAAAAAACTTATTAATCAATGGCTGTGCATGCACAACCATGAAGAAACTGAAAAAATAATTCATATAGTCCAGTGACAAATATAGCAGCGCTGCACATATATATTACTGTCTGACTCACATAAATATTTGCTTAACATTAACCTTAAATTTCAATATACCGATATTCAACCAAAATTCCAAAATTTTAGTTAAGTATCATCATCAGCAGTAAAAAAAAATAAGATTGTCAGCGATACGGTATTATAAAATGAGATTGTTCTAATGCACATACGGATATTTATATATAATTATAGTTATTATATTATTATTATTATTTAATTTTACAGTATGTATTGTCGTTAATATAAGTTAAAGATTTATACTATTTATATATTTTTATAACCTAAATAGTTTTGTTCTGAATTGCACAATTTAACTCTTTCACTCATACTACAGGTAATATGATGTTTCAAGAGTAATCAAATAATAAATCAATTTACATAATATTATTATAACCATTATGAATATAATACAATTGCCTAAGTACGAAATGTACCTAATCTAATATTTACACGATGTTTAAATATATATGATAAAACGGTCTATATCCAATCACCTCGAAATAATCACTGTTTTATTAAGTATCATACTCCACATAATACTTCATTACTAAATCAATGGCAGTTAATAAAATACTCAATGTGCCTTCAACCTTATCTGTCCAGTCACACACACTTGGAAGCTATTAGGCCGTAAACATGGTCAAGCTCCACCCCCACTGCAATCGCACGCATCACACGGAACGCACGCGCATACACACTACACATTCAACTACGCACACGAACACCCACGTCGAACCAGTTCACTACCACATGTATATAATTGGGAAGATGTCGATTTTTGAATGCATCATTTTCTCCATAAATATCAAAAATTTAATGTATAAACCATTTACACGCCTATTTCTAATATTAAGTAATCTACAGTCTATACTCCGTTTTGTTGTATTATTATTTGTTATCTTATATTCGCTATATTTTGTTAAAAAAAAAACAACTGTTATTTCATATTCGCTAAAACAATTTGTGGGACTGGAAGTTTGCTATGTTTGGTACGTACTTTTAACCAAGTAACGTTAAAAATATTTAACTATCCTAGTCGCAAGTAACGTATTCCGTAGCTTCAAAAGTAGCAAGTTACTATTAACATTATTATTTTTATTTTTAAGAAACATTATAGTTTAAAAACTTTATTATATTTGCATTATAATGCTATATTATAATATTATTATGATATAATGTTAATTAGTATTATTATGTATTGTTTGCAAACTTCACAGTTCCTATAACTGCCCAAGTGCCCCACTACATAGGTACTTTTGTATGTGTTGCAAACTGTTGGCTCTGTTGTTGCTGTGGGTAGTGTTTCTATCCTCTCACAATTGTTTCTTGTACCTACCTACATTCACAAAAACCACGAATTTTTATCATATTTGTTAGCAACACATACTATAAGTGCCTATCTTTGTTGCACTTTTGTGTAGTTCCTTATTTATGAATGGGCCTGGGCAGGGCGCATTTAAGATTTTGGTATTAAATTCATTATAATTTAATGTTAAACAAGGAAGAGGCTAGCAGCCCACAACACAGGGAATCCTAGTGTGGGGGCTAGCAACCACCCGTGACCACTTAAATTATATTATTTTAAATAAATTACCATTATTGCATATTGTTACATTAAAATTTAAGTGTGTTAATGTTTTGATATGTATGTTTCGTGTCAATAAAAATGATGATTATTATTATTATTATTATTAAATTACATCGTGACTGCCGTCTTTTGGTATTTTATTTATTTATATTTTGTTTAACAATATCGAAAAACTAACAGCTTCTTACAACTAAAGCTAGGTATGTGAATTTGATACTAAATAGCCTTCAACAGCTTTTACATATAGAAATGTGCAAATAAAAAAATGTCTACTGAGATAATGATGAACCATTATAACGTAACAAGGTTATAAAAAAGTATACGAATCATACAGAATATAAAAAGCTTAATGTGACCTCGAATTGATTATTTGAAATTAGTTATCTGGTTCTGGTTAAATTAGTATTCTGGTATCTGAAGGGAATCAATCAAGCATAACTTCAAACGAACCGAATGTGGACTAAAATTTAGCATTAAAAATATCCTAAAAATATTAAAAACGACAACTGCGTGTACGGAACTCTCGCCAATCCGATTGACACTTGGCAGTTTTTTTGTTAATGATACGTCTATTATAAAGCAGCTAGTATATCTTGTCTACATATTATTAGTATAAAAGCTCCCAGTACCAAACGACCTTATTCTGTAACTATTATATTTGTCATTAATGGTAGCTCTATTAGACCCGCTACTGTAAAATCAAAATACATTGGTAGCGCATGCAATTATTGATTAGCTTATCCCGTGCTCTGATTATGATAATCCCCATGCGCTGTTGTTTGCTGAAAGAGATTCCATTTTAATTATTATAGAAACTCACTTTGTACTTTTAATAAGATACTCGTAAGCCGATTACTTTGCTATAGTGTCGAGGAAATTTTAAATTGGTAGAACTACAATTATGTTATGATTTCTGGGAATACATCGGCTTTTAAAATTATATTTTAGCAATTCCATGAGTACTTAATCCGGTTTAAAATATATAATAAATGTTGTAAATTAAACGTGACTTTCGGTAAATTTTTGTTTCGGAATGGAATGTTTTACTTTTTAGTATTAAAAAATGACAGTTTCTGTGTGAAGATCATTTGAAATAATTCACTACATATTCAATTATGTGTTACTAGCTGCGCCCCGCAGTGATACCCGCGGGTGGCCATCGTAAGGGAACTGCAGTTTTCCGGGATCAAAAGCCTATATATTAATCCAGGATATAAGCTATTAGTGCAAATTTGATCCAAATCAGTTTTTGAGCGTGAAGGAGTAATAAATATATATACACACACATACATACAAACTTTCGCCTTTATAAATAATATCACGCTCAAAGAGCTTAACGGATTTGGATGGAATTTATATCCTGGATTAGCACATAGGTTACTTTTGATCCCGGAAAACCGTGGACAAAACCGCGGGGCATAGCTAGTCTTATATAAAAAAAGACATCATCATTAGGTGGGCATACGTCAACATTTTAATACAAATAGAGCTTCTATATAAATCTAAGGAGGCAGAAATATTTCTCGCTGTCTGAAATATTTCCTTTTGTATATTTGCTACATGTCGCACTTTATCGCAAGTCTGCATGTATGGGGACTATTGCAAGCGGGCCCGTGACTTTATCGCTCCTGCCTGCTTACCCGTAAATGCTGAAAAGCAGCTGATTTCTAAGCTTTCGAAGTTTTCACTCAGTATTCATGCCGTTAAAGTTCAAAATGACTTGGCAGCGCCTAGTTGAAATACGTCCACAGACTTTTTATTGCGATGCATTTTTCGCGCCTCGTATCGAGATCCTTGAATATGATTGTTTTTAATGGGTATTGTTTGTTTACAGGGCCGTCGCAGTTGATTTCCGAAATGCAGACTGGTAGAGCGACGCCGCAAGCTCCCGTTTACGCAACTATTAGGCCCTCACATTCACCTCAAAACAGGCCAAGCTCGTCTCTAAGGTCTTCGCTAAACTCATTACCGCTAAATTCTACATCGCTCGTGAAACCTTTATCCACTTCCGATGAAAAACCCAGATTTCATCCCACAAACCCTTTTTATACGACTTTACCTTCGAACTGTTCAAGTGCTTCCAAGCTGCCGGTTCCGAATGGCAGAGCCTCTTTCTCCACTTTAGATAGGGAAAAAATAAAAGAACCAACGTTTAATGATTACACTAGTGATTTGAAGTCGCCATCCTTTTTCACTAGAACTTTAGATTCTGGCCCAAGTAGTCTCCCTTATTCTTCTTATAACGACGCTGAGAATACGAACGGATACGATTCCGGAACGAAATCTAGCGATAAGACCGATTATTTTCACAGAAAATTCGATCAATTCAACAATCAGTCTCTTCCAAACAACGATAAGAAAAACAATCCTTTCGAACCGAAAAGAAACAGCGATCCCTTTGAAAAATATTTACGGCCAGATAGTAAGACTAACGGTAATTGTGAATTTGATGTCAATAGTATACCGAGTTCTATGAGCGACAGCAATTTTCGAAGTGTTAAGGAAACGAAAACATCCACCATTACGGAGCATAAGATAAACGAGGTCGAAGAAGTAAAAACGATTAAGAAAATAATTCTGAACGGGCGGGAAGATTCTAGTGGTCACGACGGTTCTGCCAAATCTCCAATGAACAATGGGAAAGTGGATGTGTTTAGCTCGCACGATAAACAGTTTGGTTTGGCGGACCAATCGCCGAGAAAGGAACATATTCTCCCGACGCCGATCTTGCAACGAAATGAACCTTTTATGGCGACGTTCGATCAAAATGGAGCAGAGGAAAAGAATTTCACGTCCTCAACTATTTCGCAACGGTCTACACTTAATAGACGCAACATACCGAATTCAGGTGAGTTTTCAATATCTTTAAACTTCGTTACATAAATATGTTTTCAATTACCAAATGAGATTAATCTTTCAGGGAAAAATATTATTTCAAAGTACAGCGAAGCAGTATGTGGTTAACACAGGCAGTTAATTTCATTAGAAACGTCTAAGAAAACAGTTCATTTTACCCAGGTTCAACCAAAAATGCTCCTTGTAACATATGAATAAGGTCCTCGAATGTGTTTTCTAATTCATAAGTTAGATTTTGCGGAACGTGATCGTTACAGGGTAGGCTTATTTCCGATACGACACGATTTATGGCTACGACTTTCATCGTCACGTACCCCGTGTGTATATTTATGAAATTCTCGTGCAAATTACCTGATTTACATCTAATTTAGTTGCAGGTTTTTTAAACTCATTTTTTAAACCGGAAAGACGGGCGTACAAATAAAGCAAGTTAAATAAATGCTTGTATATGTGTGGTAAGGACTGTGACTTAGTTTACATCTGCAGAATCCCAATCCCGAATTCTTTAGTTTTTTTAATTCTTAAATAACTTTGATAGGTTATTTTAATAACTATCTATCAACGAAATTATGTGTTCTAAACACTAAACGAAGAAGGTATTCGTATCGTCTCCGTAAACAATTTTGTGCAGTGTCTTCAGAATGTAAGCGTAATAATTATGAGTAGGTATATTCAGTTTATACTCGTTTTGCAATATACAAAGAATTCTTGTCGAGTTCCTTAATGAAGTACAGTTTCAGCATCGTGCTGATTTTGAATCGATTATTTAGGCCTTAGACTTGGTTTGTTGAAGAATGACACTGTTAAGAAAAAATATAAATTGGAAAAATAAATATTTAATATTTATATTATTTAACAACAAATAAATTGATAAACGATTAGATTCAGTGAATTTCATTAAATCCAATCGTTTATTCCCCTAGCTAGAATATACAACAAACTAGTTTATATCGATGCTCTTCGAATACAATGGCGGCTTAGTGTACCACGCTTCATTGCAGTTTATTCTATTGAATGTTGTTGCGTTTCAGTATTGAAATGCTTTTGTCAAATTCACGGCACACGAGACGTCATAAGAAATTTTAAGACAGATATTTATTAAATAGAGTTGTGTTTTGAAGAGATTTTTTTTAAGAGTTCAAAGAAAATATTGATTTTTTTACTTTGACTTTGATAATCCATATTTTTCGTGACCTGAAAAATCATTGCCTCTTGATTGGTTTTGTTTTATCTTCCTCTCATACTACCGCCGACAATAACCGGAGAGAATCGGTAGTAGTAGCTTGTATTTTCGCTGATTATTGTCGGACCAATTAAAAGCTGTCATCTACGCTGGCTCCTTTCTGTTTCTACCGTTTAAGTAAACAATCATTATCCCTTGCTGGCAAATAATGTGGTAACATAGAAACTACGCCGCAAGCCACCATTACGTTCTCAATTTGCTACAAACAAATTATCTTACCACAGATATTATTATTTTCTTTGAAAATATATTTCATAAAGTTTCTTGAAGCCCACCTCACAGATTTGATATCCCACATTCATCAAAGGTGAGAGGTTTCATGTTGCCAAGGAAAGATTTACGCGTGTAGATTCTGATATATTTTATTACAGCAAATTGGCAAAGAGATTTTGTTTACTTGTACATTTTGTAGTCTCAGTACCTTTTATATCAAATTCAAGTTTAATTTCTATGAAACAAAATCCTAATAATTTTCAAACCGACCACGACTATATGTATAAGAAAAAAAAATTAAATGTATCTGTTGCCATGAAACCATGTCTTTTTATAACAATTGTTTAAATATTCCTATCTCTCTCCCTTCCGCGGGCGAAAGAGACGATATAACTAAAAGATATACAATAATTTTGTGGTAACACATCCATAATTTCGCATAACCTTGTAGCAATATTTTCAATTCACCGGTAAAATAGATTAATCGTAGCATTGCTACGAGATGCTACGAACATTAGCTGGTTGAGTAACGATGATTAAAAAAAAGTTTTCACGTTTGTTAACTTTTACAGGTAGAACTCATTGTTCAGAATTTGTTCGGTGAAATTTCTACGACCCTGTTTCGTTTCTGCTGCAAAGCAGTAGTGCAGTCGATGATTACATGTTTTGACTTTTTAAGCTACACGGAATTCTGTGTTTTTATAGGCTATCCATGAATTTGATAATTCCTCAAAATAAGGAATATTATACACTAATAATTATCACTAACTAGTTGACCCGAAAGATCTTTTCCTGACTCTACCCCAATTTGATAATCAGTGAGACACTTACGCAAGTGAATTTTTGTATTATACAGGTATTTTTGTATTAACTATAAGTTACCAAACGTTTATAGAGTTGAAAGTAAGAAAGTAATTTACCGTTGGAGAGGTATTGAATGACTAAATCAAAGGCAGCTAAAGGCTATACTGCAGTCGAATAGTAGGTATAGTCGTCGAAGAACTACTCTGAGAATTCGAATACTTTTATATTACTAGTGTAGGTTTTATATAATATATACGAAAAGAATATCACTACGTTTATCTAACGTCTTAGGTATCGTGAACAGTTTGCGAACCTTATTTGTGATTCTGTGCCTAGATATATATGATTTCGAACTACGAGTACGTGTCTCAACAATGTAATAAAGCCGACCAAGTGCGATTCGTAAACCGACGTTTTGTTGTTTGCCAAAATAGACATGATAACACATTTTTAACCGATTTAAAAAAAGGAGGATGTTATCGTGTGTTTGTTACGCGACTTATTCCGCAATTGTTAGATAGGGTTAGATTAGATAGGGTTTACCTCCAAGTTAAAAATAATCCATAGAAATTGCATAAAGAATTTTTACCCATAAGGGCTTAAAACAAGTGATTACAAGTGACAGATCGAAAAGAAAATCCGACTTCAATCCATTAAATAAATAAACAAATAAATAATAAACGTTTACACATTCATACCTCTGCACTAGGATTCC
Organism: Aplocera efformata; assembly: GCA_921293045.1. Classification (NCBI taxonomy): domain Eukaryota; kingdom Metazoa; phylum Arthropoda; class Insecta; order Lepidoptera; family Geometridae; genus Aplocera; species Aplocera efformata. The sequence continues at coordinate 5,493,931 of OV121045.1, forward strand.
CTGTGTCGCAGATGGCATGGACCAACACCCAAGACCCGAGAACAAACTCCATGCTCACCACACAAAGTGTGCCCCGGCCGGGAATCGAACCCGGGGCCCCTCGCTTCGAAGGCAGGGCTACTACCAACTAAGCCACGGAGCCATTCATCCCTTATTTCTCGCCTGTTAGTTTTCAAAAGTTGTGTGTAGTCAACCACGTGTGCATGTTCCTGTCAAAGTAGATATCTGCAGCTTAGTGGCTTGCGTCATTATGGAAACTGGTAGAAACTTCCAAGTTAAGTTTTAAAACTCAAGTGGAGTGGCAAAGTCAGGGTGCGGGGATAAGTAGGCACTCGCGAGTTCCAGACTTATTTAAAGAGCTATTGAAACGGTTGAGGAGTGTGTAAGTACTCACGCGGTTATACATCGACGCTCTGTATGCAGATTACAATGTTCGCGTTATGCGACGCTTACTATGAGAATGGCCTTTTAGTTTTAAACGAATTTCTGCAACAACTTTTATCAAGCACCAAGATCTCTGTATTTGATGTCTAGCGCCGATAAACGCCTACTGAATATTTCTTAAAAAAATAAACATTAGCGAAACTTACGTTTGAGTGATTTGCTATGCTTATTATTGGAGGCGCTCGAAATTTCAGCGCGCTTTGCTCGAGATTAGTATCAGGGATTTTATATTAAGTTTTACAGTGAGATTCTTTCTCTCTCGTATTGGGAAGTGGTTAAACCTGGTGTCAAAGTTCTTAGAGCCCCTGAAGGTCTCTGATATTTCTGAAGTAAATATTTGTTATTTGTTCCTAGACCAGGATTTTTGGAAACCTACTCCTTATTTCTTATTATATACACTAAAGATACACTCTCGAGCCTCGTGTGGTCTACGAAATTGCTTAAAACCCAAAATAAACGTAGCTATTGCGGCCCAGAGCGTTTTTCCCTGAGTTTCGTTGACTTTTGAGTATGATTTATTGTAAAATGTTATCAGGTAAATGTTTACTGTTTACTGTTTAGTCAGCTATTTCTGACTTAGATAAATACAGCGTTAAAATATTAATGTCCTCTGTAAAATAACTTGGTTTTAACCGAAATCAAAATTTGTTTTTGAAAGCAACAGGTTTTAAAATACACAAAAATCCTTAATTCTTTTTTGGTTTCTAGCGTATGTTTTAACTTAATTTTGAAAATAATAAAATAACTGTTAAGGCTCAATTGCTTTTTAAAAGCTCCGCAAACATTTGACATTAAAATCGCATCTTATCACAACTATAGTTACCTCAATGTTGTATCTTAAATATCTATATAATATGTATGGTATTGAAACCTGAACTACTACAAAAATTTTGTTCTTTGGGAACAAACGGGCCATGATGGCCAAGGATCAGTCACAACATTTCCTTGAGCCTGTTTGATTTTGATTCATTAAATAAAGCAAGATCTAAGGAATTATTATCATCATAATATCAACTATTATACAATATTTGTAACAAATAACCTCATTGTTGATTGATGTAGCGAGTACACCTTCTGACACAAGAATATCCATGTTTATTTCCCTCGGGGTATTGAATGGATGAAGGCCTCTTAAAATTAGATGAATGAGCTTGTCCGGACCGAATAGATCTATTTCATACGCGTTCAAGAGGAAAATTGTTATTTTCTCGATAATAGAGTTAATTGGTTGTCCATAATAATCATATACTTTCCAAATAGAAACGTTTATTCAATTCAATTCATTTATTTTATTGGGTGTGTGAATATGACTCCGCCCTTTCTCAACAGATGTCGTTTTTAGTATTGTTTACGTGTACTAATAAATGACCATACTTGTATTCGATAGTACTGAATGTCAGCTATCTAACGCATTTTATGATATTTGGTTGAAGTGTAAGCAACAATTGTTTTCACCTTTTCGAAAATGTCGGTTTTTATTCCAAATAAACGTCATTTGCGGGAAGTGTTATTACATTATTTTATTGCGAAGAAAACTGCAGCGGAAACTTATCGTTTGCTTGTGGAGATTTATGGTGAGCATGCTCCGTCTAATACAACTTGCAAGGAATGGTTTTGACGATTTCAAAATAACGATTTTAGTACTGAGGATAAAGAACATGGAAAACCACCAAAAAAATTTGAAGATGCTGAATTGGAAGCATTATTGGCGGAAGATTCTTGCCAAACTCAATCAGAATTAGCTGCAGCATTAAATGTTGATCGTTCAACTGTTGCAAAGCGTTTACAAATGATGGGAATGATTCAAAAAGCCGGTGACTGGGTTCCACATGATTTAAAAGAAAGAGACATGGAACGTCGGAAAACCATTTGTGAAATGCTGCTTCAAAGACAGCAAAGAAAAGGATTTTTGCATCGGATAGTCACAGGAGACGAAAAATGGATACACTACGAAAATCCTAAACGCAAAAAAGCTTGGGTGAAACCAGGCGAACCAGGCCCATCACAGCCAAAAATAAATATTCACTGTGCCAAGGTCATGCTCTGTATTTGGTGGGATCAGAAAGGTATTGTATATTATGAGTTGCTCAAACCCTCTGAAACTATTAATGGAGAAGTTTACCGACGACAACTAATGCGTTTGAAGCGAGCCATAGAAGAAAAACGACCAGAATGGGTGAATAGACATAACAAATTAGTTCTTCAGCATGACAATGCCAAACCGCATACCGCAGAAGTCGTAAAAAGATATTTAGAGGGACAGGACTGGGAAGTGTTACCCCACCCGCCATATTCACCAGACATAGCTCCTTCGGATTACCACCTATTCCGGACGATGCAGACAGACCTTACTGGAGAAAAGTTTACTTCATGTGAAAGTATCAAAATTTGGATTGACAACTGGATAAGCTCAAAAGACCAGGACTTCTTCCAGCAAGGAATACGAAAACTACCTGAACGATGGGCGAAGGTTGTAGCTGCAGATGGAGCATACTTTCAATAATTTTTTTTTTAATTTTGTAAGCGAACAAAAGTGTTTTATTTTGACAAAAAGGGGCGGAGTCATATTCACACACCTATTATATACATTTAAATATACACTTATGATAGTCAAATGATTAAGGATATAAATATAAATTTTAACAATATTCGCAATTACATTTCGACCTAAATATGCTGTTTAACCTAAGTATGCTGTCTCTAAAACTCGAATATCCATTAAAGCCGGATAAGTGCGGTTCAGATTAATAAATTGAAACTTTAGCCTTTTTCTTTACCCTATGAGCACGGAACCTTAAATATCATATATTCAAGTCATACCTTGATCTAGATAGTTAATCTGCCATTGAACAGTCTACATAGCCTAATTCCATTCAATTGCTGGCACAAATCTTAGTAAAGACATCCGAGGTCCCAGAGGCGTGTTCCGAGGAGTGGCGTTCCGCTCCATGGCCTTCTTGCATAGATCATCTCCGATCTTATCCAGTACCGTCGTCGACAGTCCTACATTCACCTAGACTTTATCGTGGAAAGACGTTTATCCAAAAAACAAACCACAAATTCCCAGTTTCAAACCGCGCCGCGTGTAAGTGATTGTGTTGCGGAAGATGAATTCGCCTTGTTTCGCAACTAGTCCGTATATATTTCACCCGGTGTCGGACACATCGGCGACGGAATCCGATGATAGTGTGGACTCTGGCCGGGAGAAAACCATTGGCGACGGTCACCGAACGAAAAAATACGCCGATCCGAAACAAAGAACTATTAATAAAGTCAGCAAGAAGATATTGAAAGCTATTGAGCGTCTAACGTGTCATTTAAGGAGGAGTAAGAAAGTAACGGTACCGGTACGGGTGGTTAAAAAGGGTTAGTAATATATCTGAACATCGAAACTGTTCTCTTTTTAATCTTAGTATCTTAGTGCATGAGTGCATACTCTAGAATAAACTTTCATATCAAAAAATAGGTCAGTGGGCAAAGCATAAAGACGCAGCAGATACTGATCGCTTTGAATTATCGATTATGCAAACTGGTGTGGAATATTTTTCTTTCAGGAAAGTTTTCTAATTTGACCTATTTCTGGTCCATTTTACTTACTTTGTATATTCGTTCCCACAAATAGTTGAAACAAAAGCTGGTAATGGCTAAGTATATTCCCTGCAGTGGGAACACATTAGAGGCTAATACGGAATAGCAATTTCACATACGAGGCTAGATTATATTATTCTACTTTGCAATAGTACCAAAACACAATCTCGGAATGATTACAGTAAAGCTCGTGTTGGGCTTAGTTTGGATCGGAACAATACAGTTTAGTAAGGGTAATGAGGGATTCGTAGGGGCCTCGTAAAATGAACGCACATAAATGTGAGCTTAGGTCCTCACAGGTGCCGCCTTTCAACAACAAATTGATCGAAATAAAACTCGTTTCTTTTATGCTCTTTCGCGTTATAGATTGACTTCTCAATTGTATACGATAACTTTTTTTTGATTGAGAGTTATTTTGAACGTGAAGGATTTTTTTTTGGCGCACTAATACCTCCAAATCTATATAAATTCACATTCAAAGCCTTAAATTTCACATATATACCTCTGTTACAGTTAGCGTGGACACACATCCATCACAAATACCGAGATCAAGACCCGAAAATAAAGTTCATGCTATGGCTGGGACCCCTCGCTTCGAAGACCCCTTTCTTCCATTCCAATTCCATTCTTAAAAAGAATCATCGGTATCGACCCGCCTTTAGCGAAAAAACCGTGTAACAAACATACAAAAAAAATACAGCCAAATTGAGCTCTTTTTCTTTTTTTAACCGACTTCAAAAAAGGAGGAGGTTCTCATTCGACTGTATGTTTTTTTGTAGGTATGTTACGCGACCATTCCGCCAATTATGGATTAATTTTCATGATTATTTTTATTTGTTAGATCAAACTTCAGAGGTGGTCCCATATAAATTTTATCAAAATCTGTCGAGCAGTTTTTAAGTTTAAGTGGTAGTTTGAAAAAGCAACATAAATCTAAAACCGAAACCTTGGTGTCTTTTGGAGCAGTGCGTTTAGTTGGCCTATCCATATTATATAGAGTAAAATGGTATTATATAGAATAAAATGGTACTCCTTAAGGGCGAGAAAAAAGGGATGAAAGAATTTAAGTAGTTTTTTTAGCTTTTTTTTAAATCAATTTACAAAGTATGTGTTTTCTTCGAGAACATTTAAGAATTGATAAAAAAATAGTTGAGATGTGTGCGGTATATATATACTACATAGTATAAAACAAAGTCGCTCCCGCTGTTTGTACCCTTAGAATTTTTAAACTGCGCAACGTATTATATTTTAATGCAGTTTTCAGTAATAGATATAGTAATTCAAAAGAAAGGTTTATATGTAGTACTAGCAACTCACCCCGGCTTCGCACGGGTAGTTTCTGATACGACACTGATGCTCTACTAACCATGCGAAGCCGGGACGGATCGCTAGTATACTATATAGTATAAACCTCGGTTTTGAGCCTCTACATAGACCCAAATGATTTGAATTTCCGCTGAGTACGCAGGTTTTGCCGTGAGTTCGACCCTTGATCTCCAATATTATGATAGCTCGGATCTCCGCAAGCAACATATAACAATACCATTGTCCAGGATTTGTTTTGGAGAGTGTTTGTTATTCGAGGGTTTCCTCTGTAAATGATAACTGGTAGCCCAAAGCGATCCGAAATCAGAATTTGAAATAGGACTTCCATTTTCCAGCTTCATTATGTAACAGCAAATATTATTTAATATTTTTAATGATAGGACGTCCAACAGTAATATACTGGATATCCAAATAATATTAGAAATTGTAAGAACTGTTACACACTTGTCAGAAGAACACTAGTTTATCCTTACAATGTTCCCACTGCAGAGACATCGGCTTACTCTCGTTAATTGAGAGTGAATGGGCTTTTATTCTGACCACGGGAGCCCAATCCGGATTGGTAGATGTCTCATGCCTTCGGATTTTTGGTTTTAAGACATGCCGGTTTCCTCACGATGTTTTCCTTCACCGTTACGAGAACGTGGTATTACGCATATTATTTGACGGCTCCGTGGCTTAGTTGGTAGTAGCCCTGCCTTCGAAGCAAGGGGTCCCGGGTTCGATTCCCGGCCGAGGCACACTTTGTGTGGTGAGCATGAAGTTTGTTCTCGGGTCTTGGGTGTTTGTCTTGTGTTTCTGTGTTTGTCCATGCCATCTGCGACACAGGGAATCCTAGTGCAGAGGTATGAGTGTGTTAACATTGTTTTTTTTTTTTTTTTTTTTTTTACATAATTTTTTAAAGTGAAAAGCTCATTGGTCACACTTGCACCACTGAGCAATGAGTTTGAACCAGCGACCTTTAATTTGAAAGTCGGTGTCTGCGTCCCTGGGCCACCACACTCTAGTTTATGATATTCTATTCTATTTCGGTTTGACAGGTCTCGCCGGTAAAATTAGAGGTACATAGACTTTCAACCTTTCAACCATTAGAAACATAGTCTACAATACATATTATGCACATATATTCATACAAAGCCTCAGAGCACCACTTGTAAGTGGTGTACCTCGTGGTGTAAGTGGTGCTCCTCGCTATTATTTTCCTACGAATAATTCTGCTTAAACTTTCTTTCAGTAAAATAACAATCCTTAACAATCTGACAGCCACGACTAAACTTATACCAACAAGACCGGGCGAGAGAAACATAGTAACTGGTGTAATGCGATGGTCTTGCTTAGGTCTTCCCGTACTTTATTATGGGAGGACCCAAGCTGCGTTGTTATTTTTATAGGCAGATGAGATGGCTTCACATCATATGTGCAGCTCATCCACCTGGTTCTTGCTCCGTTATTTCTCTATCTAAAAACAACTTTCTACTATTTTGACTCTGAAGAAAAATCCCATAACAACCAAGTGAATACGTATGGATTCAAATACACTTCATGACTGTTCTGATTTTCCAATACATTTGTATAACATGTACAATGAATTGGGTCTTTATCTATGAAGTTGCCGTTTTGTTAAACTGGTCACTCTGAATTTAAACTTTTGTTTGAAATGGAATCCTAACATAAATAAAATACAATAAATATTCCTTTTTTATACTGTTTTGTTTTCGTATAAGTTTTGACCTGTATGTAGCGATTCAAACATCCCTACTCATAGCCTGGTTTAGGTCCTCTTTAGTTCCCCTAAGTCAACAAAAAAAAGAGGTTGTTAGGCATGTAAGGCATTAGAGGAGGCGTAATATGTCGTTATGAGAGGCACCATACTCACGACATGGGATGTCAAGGTTCTCAATAAATTATGCTTAGTCTGCAGCGGTCTAACTTAAATATCACATTTAAGATATTTATGTTATTCATTTTTTGAAATCAGTCTTTAGTTTGTTTCTTAATTATTTTTTTTTGCAATAAATATTTCATTGAAATGTAGCGTTAGTAATAGCGATTTAAAAATTGTGTTAAAAAGTGGTTACAATATAGCGGTATTGTAACCACTTTTTCTATATTTTAGCTATTAGTCCCAAGAAACGGCGGTTTCATAGGTAAATATCCAATGAGTACTGTGAATGATTGGGAACACGTTGCATTCCGGGCTATTTATTTGTATAAGTTCAACGCACTTGCCACATTGTACAGATACGGTGGTACAGTGTTTCAGCAATGAGTGTACGCCCCTAGAGATTCGAGTTACGGAAATATTGCAACTATTATTCACGTAAACAACCGCTTGGAACCGTGATATTTATGCCGGTTGAACAATTGGGCGGGTAATAGATCTAATCATCATCATACCCGTACTCATTCTCATTAATTTTCACTGTAGGATCATTCGTGAACACGGGTATTATGTATGAATAACCCGTGTTCACGAATGATCCTAAATATACGTAATGATCCTTAATATACGTATGTATATTATCTACATTTGACATAATATGTCACAGTCTTACAATTATATCAGGTCTTAATTTATTTTTGTATTTGTGTTTATACATATCAGGGCATAAAATAAAATATATAAATACAAATTTTACGTTTCTTGAATTCAACTTATCGCGTGTTTAATCTCCGGTAAAGCATGCTTGCGACCAATTTGACCTGTTGCACTTCCAACGCCCTTATTCAGAGCGAATCTTACGAGTATAATGCGCAGAAGGTTTTATAGTTGTACGAATGATATTTGAGAATGGCAACAATGGTTTTGATCATCTATCAGATGATACGTGAAATAGTTTTAAAACATACATAAAAAAGTAACAGTAATACAGTATCTAATCAATTTTCTCTTTACGTAATGTAAAAAAGTGGCGTATATTTCTTAATCTTAATGTTAATCAATGCATTTAATATTTGTTTTAGAAATCTTCACAAAATCATATATTACCCAAGGTAGATTTGAATTATGAGCGTCTGTACGACGATATCTTACAGTGACTGTCTTTCACAACTTTTTTCCCATTAGAGTTCGCCGTACATTTTTCTACTCCAAATCCCTAAAATTTTACGTGTCCACAGCGCAGTTGTAGCTCTGCCTGTAGGTCGTGAGTTCGATTCCCATCCAGGACATACATATATTGACATCACATTGTGTGACGAACATTGAAGTTTGTTTTGTGTTTTGGTATTAAAATGTATCAAATTTCTGTATTTACAAATAAAGTACGTCTTTCAGTAATCTGGTTCCCATAGTACAAACTAAGTTTGGTTTGCATCTAGAAAAATACTAGAAAAAAGTAAGCGAATAAAAAAAAAACAAATACTTATTCGACACATATTATCCGGAACAAAGTCATTCAAATATTTACCGTTGCGATAGTTTAATTTCTATCCACGATGCCGGATATTTACCCGCCACGTTTCTAAGCTGATCTAATCTTGAAAACTAACATCAGAATATTTTAAACCATCAACTATGTTTTTTGCCTTGAACCCGCACGTAAGCAATATCGATTCATGTTAATCACTGAATAGGTACACTGATTTTATTATACGTTGAAAATGTGACATAACGATATACCTGCTTGTAAAATGTATAATAAATAAATTGTTCCTCCGCGTATTTGTGTTGTTTATAATCCTGGCAATGCCATATATTTTTTTAATATATGGAAAATATTTTTCCCATTAAAAAAAGATTAGATAAGCATATTAAAGTTTGCAGCTTTCTAATATATTGGCGTAACTACATGTCTAGGCCGTCTGCAAATATTAAGCTTAGTAGAAAAAGATTGCTTCGACTACAATAAAATATGTCGTATGCGAAAAGACGATAAAAGTTTTTATGCGAAAAATACCTATAATAGCGATGAGATCAGAATTCTATAATATATGAAAATATTCTAAGAAATGACAATTTTCCTCGAGCCATCTGTAAGTAATCAAACTCGCAGATGTCGCCCTCGGTCTATTTGAATAGTTTTCGTAATTTGGGAATACAACACGCTCGACGATCTGTGATTTATTTCGTGTCTCTTAGAAGTACCAGAACAAACCAAAATTTTCATGTTGCGCTTTTACATTTTATTGGCTGGGTTCGGTATTGCCGGATAGCAGTGCCATTATTACAACTATGTACAACTAAACCAGCCTTTCATTCACGTAATGTGTACAGATCTCTTTTTCAATTCCAAATTCCACAACAACCGGATACAGCACAATGATAGCTTTTCCACCGTAAAAAAGAGCAACAGAGGTGCGCCTACGCATTGCGTTAATTCTGACAGGCACAGTTCCGCCAATCCGATTGGTTCAGCTCACGTCACGCTTCAACGAAAACGTATGCTGCCATATTACGTTCTTGCATAATAGACCATTGATGATTTTTCCCGCGCAAATAAAGCCGACCAAAATATATTGACCGATTTAATTCTTATAGCTCGTTATATCGAGTAGTATGGAGCGGCTCATTTTATGCTGGTAAAATCCAGAAGCTATGAAAGCGATCGAAAGAACGACTCGGGCACGCCTGCCCTCGTAAATTGAATTGTTATTGTGATGTAATTCGATGCTATACAGCAGCTTTACACAATTTTAAAGCAAGCTATCGAAGTATTTTATAAATCGGAATTTCAATGTAGCTGATCAAAAAAAATAAAGCAAGCGATTACGCAACCAAGACAAAGCCAATACAGGTCTCAGCAAATTCTGAAATACTAATTATTCCATTTCCCATGCCCTACATTTCTGACGTTTCAGTGGTACACTTTGGATCATTTTGAATAGACCCTGTGACATCAGGGTGATGGATGGTTCTAAGTGAACTTATTTGGTCTCGCACAATTAACCTGACATTTTGCCACCACACCTTGTCTGTGGACAATATATTGTATGTCAATCACTTGTAACTTGCGCGGAACTATGCATTAGCGTTGGGTCTGTTTGATTGAACACTATTTAACTGTTCACATAAATGTAGTATTATATAATATATATGATAAAACGGATATAACTTATTTTTATATATAACACACAAGTACCTACTGTGCTTGATTCGTGACAAGTTTTATTTCCCTACAAGAACCAACCCTTGGTTCTTGCGTTCTAGTTAATTGTTCGAAATCACTGTGCCACTATTATGTTTTATTTCTGGTGTGTTTCATATTTTATTTCGGTATATGCCAATTTTCTAAAATACTATTTAAATAATGAAATATTGCAACGGAATGCATCATATCAGTACGGCAATGTAAATGGTAGCCTTCAGATTAAGAAAAATAAATCTGCCAAGACAAAGAACTGAAGATAATGTTAGCATTATATTAGTGTATTACAAAGTTTGCTTATGAAACTCCTGAGCCTCAGAAGGATCTAACAATATTTCCCTTCAAAATACACAATTTCGCGTCTTTTCACAATGGGCTACTTTTTAACTTTGACTAGCGATATTATCGTGGGAACCTATAAGTGGTGAGCTCATTGCTGCCATTGATTTCCACACATAACTGGACTGATTTACACATTATTTTAGTGAAATAAATGATGCCTTATTAAGAAAACGTTAAATCTGTGTAAACCCAAAATCAGTTTCTTCAGCATATTAATATACTTTGTGCATTTATAAACGTATATTTCTGGAGTCGTGGTAAAAACAAACAAACCGCTCAATCGAAATGGACATGTTACATGCAACGCATAAAGTCAAAATTCGTTCTTGCATATCAAATCGGATGGAGCCAGGATGATGTTCGGTGTTTAGTTCAGCGTGTCGCAATCAGTTTACAATACGGGTATTTTATTGTGATTTACATACAGAAACTGTCCATTGTGGCCGCTTGCCCTGTCGCAGTTGCCCTCTGGCCTCCGTGGGCCGGCGATGCGTGGTCTTCCTGACCCGCAACTCGTTTATTAGGTTAATCTGTCAGTGAAGTGAGCTTACCGCCTGTTTAAAACCTCGCCAAACGCGCGACGCGATACTTTCTACACTGCCAGCTTTTAGATATGTAAGTACATTATGTTTGCTAGTGTTTGTAATTAACAGATCAATTGACTTTTATAATAATCAAGTTGAAAAGAAACCAACAGTTTTATTTAAGAAGCAAGGAAACTTACTATTCATTGGCTTGCCAGCCTCGCAAACATTTATTGAGATTGAGTTCCTTAGATGCTCATTGAAGAATATTTTCCTCAATACACTTGAAAAGATATTGCGCCGTAAACATCCCGAGATGATCTGTTTGTTGGGACAAAATGTTGCCAGCTTATTTGAACCCTCGTCATTTAGAAATAATTTTAAATCGACTCTGTATCTCCTTTAACGAAGGAAGTCGAACAAACGATCCCCTCTTATTCAATAGTAGTACCACTCGAAAAATAAACTTCTCGCTTTGTCAAGAGTCATCTCGTCTCATCGAATTATGGACTTCTTATTAATGTTTCCTTTCAGAGTCGATTGAATTTGTTTTCAATTTTTCATAGGGAGTTAAAGAATGAGAAAAATATGATTAAACCGGCCAGGTGCGATTTGGACTCTCATTCTGAGGCTTCTGTGTCACCTATTTTATAATAATTTGTTTGCTTGTCTGCAATAATAATATTATATTTTATGTGAACATTTAAGACAACTTTTCACATATTTTTTTTACTGTATGTAAGCAAACTTATATTATGCTATCTTGCCGTCAATGTATCTTTGAAGAAAAGTTGCATAGTCTCGAAATATGCCAACTACAGACTAGCCAAAATTAAATGGCAGACAAAAACAATAGAAGCGAAAATTAGTAGACTTTCTCGGACAAACACAACGATATCTACTGCATGTGTGGTACTTGAAGCAATTCTATCCTGTAATATTTTTAATGCAGGAATAGACCTACGCTAGACAAATCGTGAGAAAATTGGCTTTTTTTAGCTACCTAACTTATATCTATTCCAGATCGGACTGGTAGATGTAACACTTAGACGCTTCCGAATTTATTGTTCTAAGATTTGCCAGTTTCCTCAAGATGTTTTCAAAATGTGGAACAACAGTGTTTTTCTTTTCTTGATCTCGTTCTTCTTTACACAAGGACATTGTTTATTGTGTATTGTTGTCTATTTATCCCTTACGTTATCCTGTCTTGATTTACAATTTGGCAATCAAATGCCAAACGACATTTGCGCACGTCTTATAGAACAAAGCACATACGTTTATCCCGATTTTTCTATTTTTCGGTCATCTTTCCCAATGTTACCCTAAAATATTAATCGGACAATTACAAACCTATAAAAAACGGTCTAGCCGTGATGCTTTTAATTAAGAATTGTTTGTATTTTTATTATAATATATAAACAATAAGTGCCATTTTTCAAAAACGTAGCCCAGATTAGTCGTTCAATACGTTTAAATTGATTCACATTTTGATACTAGACCAGGTCAACATACAGTAAGCTGTGCCAAGCCCAGGGTTCATTTCCTGGTAGGTACTGATCAATCCACATGCGATCACTTTTAGTCTGGGCCGTATCGTCAGTGGTCTGCAAAACGCACAGCCGCCGGGAAGTGCATCTACTCGATTACGACAACAACACCCCTTATATCGAGTTCAGTGGAACCGCTAATTTTAAACCTATTGGAACACGTACGGTTCTAAATTAATCCGCAGCTGTGTCGATTACAACTGCATTAGGAAAACCACGCAAAATATAAACGAAAGTAATCTTATTGTATTTCCAAATGAATATCTGCAATCGTGTCGTTTTCATTTGTCCGAAATGGTGAGTTATTTGCCGTTCTTGGAGAACGTTGTTGTTTGAGTTGATTAATATTAAATCCAATTTAATTGAGTTGCTATTGTTAAACTAAATTACGAGATCTTGTTCTTGTTGGTTTGATAACTTTTTGATTCTAAATAACATTTCGTCCTCCTCATTGTGGCATTCCAATTTATATACAGGGTTACTGTTTACTGACAAACTCTAAGCTCAAGAGTAGCTTTTGTACATTTCTATAAGTCGTTTTTTAAAACCGACTTATAGAACTTTTGGGTTATCATCACTTCAAAATGAGCTGTATCTTACAATTCAGTCATTAACCGCATTATATATTCAACAAACCTGGATAATGAATACGGGGTATTATTGCTTTGATACAAGTTATTTCTTTATTAAAACCAATATTTAGTAAAAGTAGTAGTTTAAATTACCGGCATTCTTAATTTTTTTTATAATAAACTATTCTACGTCCGTAGGCAGATTACCATAGCAACATTGAGAATTTGTCAAAAATGTTGCATATCTGGTGCCAAATTAGTGCGAGTAGAGCTGCCTTCACAACTGGTAATCTGCTGCCAAACAGTAGTGCACTCGCATCGCTGTGTTCCGGTTTTTTCATTCTTCTGTAGACCGAAGTAATTTTGCTGTGGTTTATGGGCTGCAGTAACCACTTAAAATGTGGGCTCTCAGCCCGTCCTATAACAACATAAATGTACTTACGAGCGTACGTTAGTTTAATACAGGTTAAAAAATAGAGGTTAGTTTAATACGATGTCATTAAACGAAAAATAAATTGAGTTCATGAGGATTTGTGTGTAGAGCGTTCTTATGAATTGCACTATGAGATTTCGAGGAATATTTTGTGCAAGTAAAAACATTGCCGTTAATATTGTTGTGACTTCTTGGCCCGGCTAGATGTCAGACAAATATAAACAAAGTGCGCGACACAGTCGTAGCAGGCTACAGCCCCGAATAATTTATTGTTTGTGAAGAAGCGACTCCATATTTGTTTTCGCTATTTCTTTTACCTTTGCTCCTCGCCTTATTAGAGCGAGGTGAGTCCTCTACGACATTTGCACAAACACTTTGTGGGTCTCAACTACTTTGCTCAGCGATGCCTTTGCTAGATAAAAAGTCAACCTGTAGGTACGACAGTTATTAATATATTACATTTTGGGCGTCATAGACCGAGAGCTTTAAGGTCAGAAAAGCACTTATGCCGTCTAGAAATTCCAGAATAGGGTTTGTTTCACTAAAACGCAAGTATTGTGTTTTAGTGAGTAAAATAGTTTTTTCTTTGTTGTAGTGGAGTCTTCGTTGAGCGACGTGGTCATCGACAAGCCTCCGGTAATTACGCCCACACGTGGTGTCCAGAGTCCCACGGCGAAACGTAAGTATACGAGTATAACCTTCCAAATCACGCAGTATTGTTCTACTTGCCCACATATTGTTTTGTGCCACCCAAATGAATCCTTTGTTTGTAGTTATTTGAAAAAAACCTTTTTGTTTTGAGTTACTTGACACCCGCGACTTGTGCCACGGCTTTGACTTTTTTGCTTAGTCAAAGCCATGTTACTGCCATTGTAGGTAACATATGAATACGTGACCTTTGTTCCCAGTTTCGATTTCGCACATTGTTAGCAAAGGTGTTCGAGAGTTGCTCGAAAGTGAGATTAGATAGTTAGGAAGCTTACAAAACAAACGATTTAAGTTCCAACTAATACCAACTGAAGACATGAAGATTGCAATGTCATTTTGTCTTGCCTCGTGCCTATGAGATTTCTAAGCGGTAATTATCTCAAAATCCAACTTGTAACATATCAGTTAATTGTTACAGTTTTTTTAATTTTTAGTAGTACATATGCTAATTTGGTAAATCGAGTCTCCTGGTTTTTACATCTCTCAACAAGTTTGGGTTATTAGGTTATTACTACCGCTACTTTTATAATTTTTTTAAGTGTTTATCTACCTAGTTCTCGTATATTTATATAGCGTTTACTTTCTTATTCTTAGAAGAAGGCACTTGAATATTTGTCTATCAAGAAAATATGTCTTATATCCCCAGAAAAAGGTTTGCTCTGGCAAAGTCTAATAAAAAAGTATGGCTTAGAAATTTGTGACTAAGCATAAGATATTTTAGTAAAATAGTGACTGTAAGTTATTCCGAGGGTTTGTAAGGAAACAATATTTTGGTGAATTTCCGTTTTACGTTAGTTGGTACTAAATATTGTTAACACGAAATAACAAGAGCATAAAACATAGGAATAGAAGTGAAACCTATTTATTTCAAACACAAATACTTATTTCTAGAGATGATCTTGTTGACGCGAATTAGATTTCAGACAGTGTGCGTGCGAGCCAGAAATATGAAACGGTTTAGAAATTAGGCTGCCCATCCGTTTGTTGTCAGTGGTATCATGACACGGGGACACGATAACAAGATACATTATGCCGTCGGTCAGTCTGTATTAGCAAGTGAAATGCCTCGATTGTCATACAACGACCTCGTTTGACTGTATTAAGTTTGGTATATCTCGGATTGGTGAACATTACCATATTTTACTTAAATGTTTCGTGCAAATGGTCGATCATTGCTTAATTCAATAGCCGTGATTGTTGTCATTAATTTCGTATATAGTACCCGAATTAGCAACTCGCATATTTTCCGCTAGCTCACTCGGGGCTGTAGCGGATTCTTGTTTTATAGCACGCTGATTAGTGCTAGCGTGTCCTGTATCTATGAACATTATTAATCACAATCGGTTCGATTTATCGGTACGGGCATGCAATCGACACATTCACCTTATAACCCTTTGTCAATTTGCCAAGAAGCAGCGTCTGAGCGGATGGCCGCGACTCTTTTGGCACATTGGCCCGGATCTATTCAGTGATTATGTCATGCATAGAAATTTCAAAAATTCCGTTCAGTTTGTGGTACGGCGGTCGTCGTAAACAAAATATCAAAATGGCGTTTTATTGTCCCGGAGAAAGCAGGACGGTCTACAGAGGGCGAGATATTTCTGGAAGGTCGCGGGCACGTTTGTCGTTGTGCAAATCTCAGTAAACTCACATTTGAAATTTTCGCTGTTCTGTATTGATGCTTTATCCAAAAAAATTTTGTCTGATACGTTTGTTCGATGCTGAGTTGTAGTAATTTTTCAATTCTTATTTAAGTCGCTTTGATATTATGATGTTCTAATTACTGTTTCTTTATTGGCGAGTTATCTTCTCAGATACAACATAAAATTAGTATCAAACATTAACTCTGAAAATAAACAGCGATATTCAATGAGTGTACGGTCCGGATTTAAACACAAGAGCGAAAGTCGTGACCTATTTGTTTGTATTATGTTTTATTTTTATAACATGCTTTATTCAATTTACTGTGTTCGTAGGTATATTTGAAAATATGCATGTAATTGCAAATTGTATTCATATAAGTTTTAAACAACAATTTGTAATCGTAAAATAATTCAAAGTAGAATGTTACTGTTGAGAAAATATATTTCATATTAAATTGATTAATAGCTGGTCAGATAACTCAGTTTGTACCTCACTGGTCGTTCCTTTGAACCTCGATGACTTTGAAAATGTATTGTCCCAAAGAAATAGACTACAACCTTATAAAGACAGACCGACAGGGTCAGTTAGGTCCGCATCTCATATTGACGTGATCTGAATCTCACAGATGCCTCTGTCTTGCACCTCAGGTCTACAATAGAAAATGGGTAATTTACAAAATATATTTGATATTAAACGAAAACTCGTCAAAGATCCAAACTGAGTGGATTGTGAAGTGGTTCGATAACACCTTTTAGTGTTCATACAGTTTTTCGGTACAAAAAATACGATGTTTTAGAGCGGCATCGTAGCGTACCGTTATTCATATATACGGTTATATTCGTAGATTAATTATTACTTCATTTCAGACTTTGAAATTTACTTGAAATCATAAAAGTAAAAGCTGTCATGATTATTAAATTATAAATAAAATAACAAACTTTATTAATAATCATAACAGCGCTGGCACACGCCATTGTGTATTTTAATGTAAAATTTCAGGTTTCGAACTACTCTCAACAGCGCTTCAATAAATTTTCATTGAACTTATAGGACTCAGTAAATCTTTGTTTCCATTTAAAAAAAAATACTGAATATAATACTTCTTTGATTATTGTGTCGCGTGTATAATAATTATCTGCTTCCCAAATAGGTGTTCAACGTGCATATTAAATTTTCTTATATTGATTGGGCTGAAAGATTTCCCAGTTTTGTATTTGCGACTATAAAATAAAATGAACTAAGAAAGCTTCTTTAAACAAACACTGATCAATCATGAATATATTCGGGTCTTGTAAACTATCGTGTAGAAACAGAGTATGAAATGTGATCTAGTTTTCTCTTCTTTTAGTTTATAAATTCTGTTACTTTAGTAATAGGCAAAGACTATCTTCTAAAATAGCCTTTGATTGGACACAAGTGTGGCGAGGTGGAAGTACTCAATCAGTCTAGATGACCTGCAGTCCTACATTCTAGCGCACAGAGCTTGTTAGTCTATGTAGTTTATCTCTGCAATGTAATATCCTGTTTTTCTACACTTGTTTGATTACGTCATCGAGTCTTTTAGAATACATATTTAAATATTTAATTTAGAGGATTATTGAGTAAAAATAAATACTAAAGCAATTTCAACCTAATAAATGTAATAAAAAAAGGAATTATCTTATATCTGATGATATGTACTTTGTTATCAACGATTTTTCAATGATGGTTATCTGACCTTCATTGGCAAATCGTATAAGCATGTTCAATATTTATATAAAGAAAAGGTATCCTGAGCACAGTGCATGATCAGATTAGCATACAATATGAACTGTCTGTTTTCTGACACTTTCCGGATAGTTTAAGCCCTTAACTATAGTATGTCTTTATATATTTTCGAGATTTCTCGGTTTTGGGGACCACAACGACTAACACACTTGAGAATCGCAATTTAGGCAACCTATATTCACCAGTTATGTGCTCTATAATATAATACACATGAATAAGAACAAAAATACAGTTCTAAACAAATATTTTTGTTTGCTTTGCACTTTATAAATATGCTAACAGACACGCACACACCCGTTTCAGTGCACGATTTATTGTTTAGTGTTTTGAGCCGAGAATCACTAATTTGGTTTGCGTCTTATTCAAACCCTAATAAGTCTCTGTAGCTATTGTATTTTAAAGTCCTTCCCGTTATTCCTCCCGAAAATGGAAGTAGAGTGTGTGTGCAATATTAATTAACGATTTAAATATTAAGCGATAATAATGTTGCCGGAGTCGGCGGTGAGCTGCGCCACTGACGCTTGCGCTCCCTTCGGTGCCGAGAGCTGGCGTCGCGCGCACACCACTCGCGTACACGTCTCCGCGTAAAAATAAAGTCTACGTCGCTCGCTCGCGTACTTCAACTCATTTATAATTATCAGTAAATCGCCGCGCTAGTGCACGACTGCCGCGGTCGACTACCGGTCGCTGAAAAGAAAATCACTATCGCTAACCTCGAACCCGAATCTGACGTCCCCGTCCCGCTGGCCCTTATCCGAAATAGTGACGATACAAAATCCCTAGCGCCGACGCACGTTAGAACGCACCTCGCCCGTGCCGTCACTCCTACGCAACAGATACCGGTGTCGTGAATCGCGTGAACTTCCTTCCATAGTGTTGTGTGATAATAATGTTGTGTTAGTGATAACAGTGTAACGAATTAAAAATGCCAGACAAGCCGAAACGCCGCAATAAAAATAAAAACAAACGCAAGAACAAAACAAACCAATCTGATAAAAACAAAACTGTCAGTGATGGGGTAAATAAATTTGAAGAATCTTGTGGCATTCAAAGTGATGTTGATGATAACTTACCGGCAGGTCAAGATAATCGTGAAGGACTTATTAACGAAACAGAATCTAGTGTGGTTGAAATCTTAAATGACTTGGACACACAAAGTAGTTCAATCAATTTGCAGGATATTAATCAGGACTTTAATAACAATAGGAATTTAAATTCTGATCAAAGTAACAATGTTCGTATACAATCTCTTGATGTACCAGAAGAAAGGAATTATTTACCAGTACAGAGTATTATCGAACATGTTGGGAGTGAATCACAAAATACTGAGGTGTATATTGTTGAATCACCAGAACAATCTTTAAAATCGAAAAACAATAAAGCTAAATTAATAAATAATATCAAGAGTAAAAGTTTAGATAATGATGAGGCACCAAAAATTGTTGAAATCACAGAAGATATTACTCAATCAGAAGAACAAAATGCTTTGGCGGTAATTGATACTAGTAATGTTATAGTTTCAGATGTTGAATCTGACATTGAATGGGAAAAAGCTGGCGAATTACAAAATGTTGGGTCACAATCTAATGAAGTTGCTACTGGTACTGTATCTATAACAGCTATTCCTCTTAATGTAGCTCAATGTCAGCAAACAAAACCACTGACCCCTGAAATGGAAATATCTTTGCGAAACTATCTTAAAACACTAGATCTATCTACTCATCCGGAAAATGTTGAATCTATCGAAATTAAGGCAGAAATTGAACAAATTATTAATCGAGAAATCAAACAAAGGCTCCGTAAACAAGCTCTTGGTGATGACTTTGGAATACAAAAACTTGGTCCACCACGAATGCTAGATGTAATTGATGAAGAAGGCAGCAGTGAATCGTCAATTGCTTCTCGTCGACAATCATATCTAAGTGATAAAAAAAGTGATGTGGAAGATTTGGAAGATGAGGTTTTTGAAGATAGTAACAAATCATCTGCGCTAACACAAAAAGTTGCGTCATTTCCTAAAAAGGTATTTAGCCGCCTAGTGCCACAACAATGTTTTTTAGTTGGAGCTAAAATCAAAGATCCTGATGTTTCTGAAGCAAGAGGTGATTGGACGATGAAAATGGTGGAAAAAATGACAGGAGCAGAAGTTGTATACCTTACAGATTCATCTAGTAGTACCAGTTCTTTGCATGAATGTAGTGATGAGGTGGATGATGGCGTTGAAACTGACGTTTCAGTCCGAATGATTACTCCAACCATTGAAGTCACTGATACTGAAAGCTTGCTTAAAAATACATTTATACCCGAATCGAACAATTCAAATTCAAATCATGATTCTAATGACAATGTATTAGATGTTGAAACAAATTGTGATAATTTTAAGACTATTATTGAAAAAGAGCAATCAATCAATAATAATGAGAAGAAAAATCCTCACGAAATAATTGTCCTTTCAACTGATAATTTACAAACTGATTTATATGTAAAAGAAATAGTTACTAATTCCACCATAATTGAACCAACATCAACAATCAAAGAAGAAAAACACTCATCCAGTGTTAAGCAGAAACAAAATAAAGATTATGATATCGAAATGAAAGTTCTAAAATGTGAATTAAATGATGCTATAAATAACCTAATAAAGGAAGTTTCTGATTCAGAAGTGAATGAAAGTACTGGTACAATATTTGCTCGTCAAGACTCCTCTAGTAGTGTATGCTCATCTCAATGCACGGCAAAATACAACCCTACTCACTCTTCCTTAAACGATGTATCTAATATTGTGCATGACGAGGTATATGAAAATGTGAAATCTGGCACTGACATTGTTGAAGCAGATATCGATACAACCCATGTCAAAGAAGTAATTGAACGTGTTACAGGAACGACTGCGGGGAATAAGAAGAACATACAAAACAATATTCAACCATTGTTCCTGCGAGATATATGTGTAAAGAGAATAGCCAAATTTCCGTTTGGTGATAAAATTTTAGAAGAACTCGCATCAGTATCAAAACGCATCCAAAATATTGCTTCTCGTGGACTTATTACAACTGATAGTCCTGCAGTACCTAAAACCTGCGAAGACGAACCAACACGTTACATTGACATGCCACATTATCCATTGCATGAAAATTCGTCGATAAAAAAGGTAATTATGCCGTACAAAACTAAAGATTCTGTTCCACCTCCTGTGCAGCCTCGTGGTTCATCTTTAAGAAAATCACGAGAAGAAGATGCTGTACCAACTAAAAGTGAGCCAGTTTACATTTGCTTATCGCCATCCCAAAAAATGTTGATGGAAAAGACTAATACTGTCTATACTGAAGAAAACTCCAGCGAACATGTAACTGCGCAAAAAAACTCGATTGATCGGAGAGCCAGCAATGAGTATTATAAAAAAGAAAATAAAGTCGAGGATTCTTTTAAGTGCGCAGATTTTCAGCCCATTGCCCCTTTCAAATCTCAAACTGGGAGCCGGTTGTTAGCCTTAATACGTGACCCAAAACTCACATCCAGCATAAATTCCATTAAAAAACATTGTAATTCGGAAAAACTAGAAAACAAATTTAGTGTCCCTCAATCTGAAAGTAGTTCTTATATTTTTAAACCAATACCACCCCCGAGGCCTAAAAAAATGTCGGCATTCTATGAAAGTGATGAGAGTTCAGATTTCACGGATAGTTCATTTCGGTCCTTTAAAAGTGGGCGAAAGCTTTTCCACTACTCAACGGGAAATTTGAGTAAAGAAATCGAAGAAGATGTTTCATCAATTCAACAGATGCATAGGAACTATACGAATGTCCGTGATAAGTTCGAGGAAAATCGTCCTAGACGCCCCTCATTACCAAAGGACTTATGTGATCAACAGATGGAGTACATTAGACAAAAAGAAAAGGAAGTAGAAGCCGAGATTCGTCGCCTTGAAGCCCAAAATAATAAAATCACTCCATCTACAGAATCTAAAAGTCCAAGGGTACCGTTCATAGTAGAAAAAGAATTCTTCACTGATAATTATAAAAATTCAAAAGATTTCTTTATATCAAAGCAGAGAGATTTTTTTGCATCATCACAAAGCTCTGGCAAATTTGAAAAACCCGAAAAGGGAAAGTTGTCTAAAGTGTTTTCAAGAAGTCAAGAAGAATTGTTACGTGAAAAAATGTATTCGGAATACGTGTCACAAATGGCGGAACGTGAAGAAAGAAAACAGCATAAAGTTATCAAAATAACGAATACTCCTGTCGCACCCACATCAAAAGTTTTTAAGAGCATGCCAGCGCTAGATGTCTTGGAATCCAAAGTCAACAATAGAATTGAAAAAGAGTTTATTTGTAAAGCTAGGGAACGATGGGATAAACTAGGTATCAAAGATCCCGAAACAGAGGATGAAAGAGATTCGAATAAAGGTGATATATATAGGGAACCTAAAGTGATAGAACATAAAATAAAAATAATTGAAGGTGATGAAGAAAGGGACATGGGCAATTTACCTCGTCACTTGCAGGAGTTTATTCGCTTTACTGCGAAAGATACTGAGAAGAAGGCTGATAGCTCGGGTGAGTCCGGGAGTAAACCGGCATCCCCGCACGTTATGATTTGGTGTGCAGTGATTATTTTAGTGCTAGCTGTAGGAAAATATTTTCTAAGACTGTTACGAAATAAGTGAAACTAACCTGCATTAGATTTTAACTGAAGACTTATTTTGCTTTGATGTTTGATGGATAGTAGGTATAGCATAGTGAGTGAGCATTGCATTGCATGTTGTATCGTGTGAAAATGTGTTGCTTGATTTTGAAAAACTTTATGGCTTTAACCTGAATGCAGAGTCGTCATCATCAGAAAATGTATGCAAACTTGGCAATCTACTCTCCGAATTCTGAATGGTAAGTTATGTAACCTTCTGAAATTAGTTTTCTTATCCGTGAGTTGAGTAATCCTGAAAATGTTATTATTAGTATAGTATCAACAATCGTACAAAAGTTTGCATCTAAAATGAGACCACTACCCATAGATTTTGTACCCCATTACTATTAGGACAGATTTAGAATAATGTTTATCAAAATCGTCAGTAATACGTGTGTGCTGAATTTGAAAGCATTTTGTTATATGAATATATTTGTAATGCAAATTGGATCTGTTGTGCATTTAGTATCTTATCTACATCATATCGTTTATTTGTTATTTGCATCAGCATTCATCATCATCTCACATATGTACAAAATGGTTATAATGTGCATTGTAAATTCTCGGAAACGTGTATTAAGTTTGTGACATTGACGTTGACCAGCCTTGTTTGTTATATCACGGTAGTTTCATTACTACAGCTAGTTACCGGCTGGTTGTGTATTTTGTTTAGTACTTCCCATTGTCAGCTAGCAGGTGTGTGGCAGCTCCACAACAAATTTTCGCAATCACGTAACAAGGTATTTGAAATAAAATATCGAACTGCAAATAAATTAGTTGATAAGAGAACATATTTAGCGATAACAATGCGGTAAACATCTCTTCTATCTCTATTGACGCAGTAAGTATGATATGCAGAAAGATTTTGCCTGTCGAGTGAAGCAAGTGCGCGCGTCGTCCGTGAAAATATTTGGATCGTCTAAATCTGTGCTAAATGGCCTTTGGTGACTCAAACTTTCAAACGTTGGCCTTGTTAATGCGTACCAATTGTTACATTAAATTTGAATGTGATTGTCAGGGATAAACCTTTTACGCACTTTACATGAACAAATGCTTTTAATAGCTGTCCAAACGCTCGCAATTGTTAGTCGGTTAAGACTGCTGTATTTACCAAATATTATTCAATGTAATATTGATACTGACATGTCGGTCGGTGCAGAGAGGGTCGGTAATAACCTCTATCTAAATTATCAATCACCGTCAATTAAATTGTCCAATCTCAGGCCGTTGGTGGTGCAGGGGCACGCTGGCATTTCAATTACCATCAGAGACAACTCTATACTATTACCTACGTTCAAATAAATAATTGCTTTACCGTGCCCGGACCCTCTATGGCAGTCACCCAAAATTTAAAGTGAAATGGTATTTATGCGAGAACGGTTCATTTTAATAGCTTTGACTAAATAATAAAAGAATGAGCTTTTATCCGACTCATGAATTCTTTAACGCGATTTTTTACTGATAATTGATTTTTCTGACGTTCAATGGACAAAGAGTATAATGGCTTTCCGTTATCGTATATTTCAGGTTACATCTATAATAAATTAGTAGGTAATTCATTGATTCAAATCTTTGAGTTTTTAGATTGGTGGCGCATACCTGATGCGAATGAAAAACCATCAGGCCTATTAGTGCCAAGCATAGCAAATGATCCAATTAAAGGCAATGCATAAAACCATAAAAAAAATAATCAACCATTTAAAAAATGCAATTTATTTTCATACCATGACGTTTTCTTGGCAACGTTTAATTAATCAACTCGATGGCCTAAAAATTAACTAGATAAAGATAACATTTCCTTAGCAGTTCGATTCTTTTTATGATTACGTACCCGAAGGGAAAATATAAGACAGTGTATTTCCTACCTTTAAAGGACTGTATAAAATATATATAATGTATTAATTGGCGAATAAGAAAAAGTATATATTTTATAAAAAAAATCTGACTTAAGAATCGCGTCCTTTTCGTTAATTCAGTTCAAAAATCTCATAAGATTTATCAATTACTAAAATTAAATATTTTTTAAATGTAGAATTATTTTTACCGACATTTCTATTTAAGTAGGCACATTTCCTTCTCGCAGCGACTCTGGCACTCGTGACCACCTAGATCCGGTGTGACCATTGTTGCCAATAAAAGAAGATGCAAGCATCAGTTTAAAAACTATTAAGCTATTGCTAAGTGGGTATCAGCTGGCTGGAACACTATAAGATAATATCGGTGAACAGAGTTTTTTACCACAATTATGGCGCCAAACCATTATTCAGAATCTCCAAGTATTGAAGAGTGCCATAGTGATGGGGGTACTGATTCATAAAAATAACGGTACTTTATAAATATATAAACTTTACGTCAAACTAAACCTAACGTTCATCAGTTGTAGAGTCACAACAAAAAAAAATTAACTACGCCACCGCTTAGTGTTAATTAATTTCCTAATTGGAATATTGTGATACTTTAGCATTCCGTATTGATAATAGAAGTATCATGGTGTATGATACGAAGCCTTGAATCTTGGCACGGATACCATAATTCTGGTAGTATAGCATGCATTATGGGGAGTCCAGTTGCTCTCGTCCGTAGGCACCCTTAGAGTCTTGTCTCAGAGAGTCTCGGAGAGACGAGTGCAACGCGATGCTACTTCCGTCTTCTCATACTTTTAGTAGGGGAATACCTGAGCAGTATATTTGTTGTATATGTTGTAAATACTTAACCACCTGTTCCGTCCCGTCTCGTCAATTTAATCACATAAAAAGAAAACTCATCATATTGTATAATATATTCTGATATTATTGCCACACGACACACACGAAACATAAACTTGTATGACGCCAAATGTGGCAACACATTTAATGTCCACTTTTATCTGTGCGCAAGTACGCACCCATTTGTAGTAAAGTGCAATTTGCGTACATTTGTTCCGGGCCACAATGTAGCGCAAATACTACCTATTGTGACGACGTAAATGTTGAGAGTGTGCAGGGTATGGCGTATTTTTAATCGACTTCAAAAAAAGAGTTGGTGCCCGATTCAGTTGTTTGTTTGCTATGTGTCATTGTCTCCAATTATAAATCAATTTAGATGATTCTTGTTTCATGTGTATCTGTTTTTCAATAAATTTTTGAAGAAACTTACTCTCCTAGGTTTATAAAGTAGAGGATGAAATAGTTTAATTCCATTGATATTTAGGTCACTTACTGAGCGTGGTTTTATGTGGGCGCTGTAGGTCGTAGGTTCGATTCTCACCACCACCACCACCTGTAGTTGACCTGTCTGGATAGTTGCAAAAAAAGTACTATGTAAGTTTCTATCGGTTATCGGATGACGCTGTGTGAATGTTCATGAACAGTTATTGATTCCTACGTAAAAATTATACCGCTTAGTTACTATGAGTAATACCTAAACTATACCTATCTGCTCGTCGAAGCATAAACTTCTGGAGCCATACTTATCACAAAGGGACGATAATAGAGGTGTATCATTATTTGCAAAGCGACAAACTCCCGTAATATTTTCCACGTGGCTAATCACATGAGTCGTCCAGGAGATAATTTGCTCGTCGGGACGGGGTCCCAAACAAAGGGCACGTCAAAGCGGTAGGCGCGGCGCGGAAACGATTCGACTGCGGATGTGACGTCACGGGGGGTCCCCAGCAAACTACTCGTGCTTGTATTAAAATCCCTGGATAAGTGGATATGATTTACTTGTTTTTTTTTCGTTAGGAAGTTAGTTAGATTTACAATAAATAAATGTTAATCGAAATTACACTCAGAGCCATCTAGCCCTGGACTAAGCACGGCTTGTACTAAAGGAACCAGATTACTGGTGGAATAGTTATATAGTACCTTTTTTTTTTTGGCAAATACTTAATTCATACATAATTCAGACGCAGAACAAAATATCTATGGTCGTCTTTCAAATGTTTGGCCCGGTTGGTATTCGAATCCACGGCAGAGCTACAAACTACCAACTGAGCTGTGAGGCAAGTCTGTCAATGTAACGATCAGACAAAATAATATGAAAGATGATGATGATGATTATTATAATTCGTATAAACTTATGAGTCGCGAGTCTGTATTATTTTGTTTTAAATTACTTATCAATGAAACCTCACGCTAAGATAATGCCGAGAATTATTTAAAGGCAATCATAAATAGAACCATTCACATTATTTGGCCTGCAAGATTAAACAACCTTGGAGTATTGCAGCAAGTTGTAAATATATTTCTTGCAGCGCCATCTACATTTTATAGATGTAACCTGCAAGTTTCCAAGATCCCCGAGAGATGTCGATAGGTATCACATTTTTATCAAAACGGAAATTATCATTCAGCATCCGATACCTAAAATAACATTACGTGGAAAGAAACGTGACAATATTTTGGCACAGTGGCTATAGCGAGCCTATCTATCTTACACACTAATATTAGAAAAACAAAATTTAAGAATGAACCGCGCTTGCATTAATTCAATTGAAACACGAGTGCTAATTTTTTAAATTGTGTTTTGTCATTGTAATATGTTGGCTTGTACATTTCAGCTTATATCGTTTAACATTACACATACGCATTTCATTTTGTTTTTTTCTTTAAATAAGAAAACTATAAACAAACAGATTCGCGACTTTGTTTCATAATACTGGTAAAATCTGGATTTTGTATTGTCTTACAAAAAGTATAGTTCATATTATATAACCAAGATTAAAATGGGTTAAGGCTGCGTCAATGTATTGAAAACTAAAGTAGTTATTGTAGGCAGCTAAATCTGGCAAAGATCATAATTGTATTTGGTAAAGTAATCTTCCTTGTCGGATGCAGGTGAACATTATCTCCCGACCTCAGATCCCTAGTGGACCTACCTATAGTTGGTTAAATTAATCCCTAAATTGATTTTCGGTATTGAGACGAAGGCTGCCTTGGCTATTGTGATTGCATACGACCGAACTTCATAAACCTTACCAAAACAGTTTCAAATTCTGGACTTCACTTTGAAGTCGTTTTGAAATCGAACCTAATACTATGTCCTTTGAATTTGGGTCCCTTCCTACCTCGTTAGGCTCAGAGATATTTTGTCTCATATTCCAACTGACCCTGTCCTTCTCGAAGGACAAACATGAAATAGTAACAATAGTTCACTATTGTTACTATATATTTTATATTTTAGCTTGATTTTTTTTTTTACTTTTAATTATACCTTTTTAATTAAAATTATCAAAAGCTTTCAAAAAGCTAAAATATAGAGCTAAAACTTGTAATACTTGCATTTTTCTTTCATTAAACCTTATAAAATGAGATCTTCATTTTCTAATTATTGGGTGTGTGAATATGACTCCGCCCTTTCTCAACAGATGTCGTTTTTAGTATTGTTTACGTGTACTAATAAATGACCATACTTGTATTCGATAGTACTGAATGTCAGCTATCTAACGCATTTTATGATATTTGGTTGAAGTGTAAGCAACAATTGTTTTCACCTTTTCGAAAATGTCGGTTTTTATTCCAAATAAACGTCATTTGCGGGAAGTGTTATTACATTATTTTATTGCGAAGAAAACTGCAGCGGAAACTTATCGTTTGCTTGTGGAGATTTATGGTGAGCATGCTCCGTCTAATACAACTTGCAAGGAATGGTTTCGACGATTTCAAAATAACGATTTTAGTACTGAGGATAAAGAACATGGAAAACCACCAAAAAAATTTGAAGATGCTGAATTGGAAGCATTATTGGCGGAAGATTCTTGCCAAACTCAATCAGAATTAGCTGCAGCATTAAATGTTGATCGTTCAACTGTTGCAAAGCGTTTACAAATGATGGGAATGATTCAAAAAGCCGGTGACTGGGTTCCACATGATTTAAAAGAAAGAGACATGGAACGTCGGAAAACCATTTGTGAAATGCTGCTTCAAAGACAGCAAAGAAAAGGATTTTTGCATCGGATAGTCACAGGAGACGAGAAATGGATACACTACGAAAATCCTAAACGCAAAAAAGCTTGGGTGAAACCAGGCGAACCAGGCCCATCACAGCCAAAAATAAATATTCACTGTGCCAAGGTCATGCTCTGTATTTGGTGGGATCAGAAAGGTATTGTATATTATGAGTTGCTCAAACCCTCTGAAACTATTAATGGAGAAGTTTACCGACGACAACTAATGCGTTTGAAGCGAGCCATAGAAGAAAAACGACCAGAATGGGTGAATAGACATAACAAATTAGTTCTTCAGCATGACAATGCCAAACCGCATACCGCAGAAGTCGTAAAAAGATATTTAGAGGGACAGGACTGGGAAGTGTTACCCCACCCGCCATATTCACCAGACATAGCTCCTTCGGATTACCACCTATTCCGGACGATGCAGACAGACCTTACTGGAGAAAAGTTTACTTCATGTGAAAGTATCAAAATTTGGATTGACAACTGGATAAGCTCAAAAGACCAGGACTTCTTCCAGCAAGGAATACGAAAACTACCTGAACGATGGGCGAAGGTTGTAGCTGCAGATGGAGCATACTTTCAATAATTTTTTTTTTAATTTTGTAAGCGAACAAATGTGTTTTATTTTGACAAAAAGGGGCGGAGTCATATTCACACACCTATTATAATATATTATTCATTTTCTAATTATAATATATTATAAAATAATTATATTATAGTAATATTTAAAATCAAATTGTTTTTCTAGAAAGTATTATTTTTATCTGTTAATTTTCTTATTCCAATTGTTATCTTAAATTTCTTCGTCTTTAAGTGATTTCTAGATACTTAAAATAGTCAAAAACGATTTATAACAGAAACTTCAATAACTTTACAAAAGACATAATTTCAACGATGTATTTATTTTAATATTCATATGTTATATACAAAATAATTGACTTTGTTTATCAAAAAACATTTTCTTAATATCTATTTGTCAAATCATGTAAGTAACCTACTGATCGCATTCACCAGAGTTGTTTTATTATGACATTTGAATTGAATGCTTTCGTGCAAGACTCTAGTTTAAGTACTTAAAGAATACGTTATTTAAAATAAGTAACACAGATTTTTATTATATAACCTACTGAAAGGTGCTTGGGTGGTTGTTGAAACTAAAGCAAGGCTCAAGACCGCAATCGCCATGTTTGTTTTGAGTTTGAAGAATCACGTGACCCGCAAGAAGTCAAATAAATAATTATCATATATTATCCTTTTAAAAATAACAATTAATTAATATCAACAATACATTTCCGACTCCAAAAACAGGAGGAAGCTCCATTTGGCTGTATATTTTTGTATTACGCTATTTCTCCGCTTCTTAAAAAAATTGTGATACTCTCTTCATGACCTAAAAAAAATTATGAAACTTCACTTGTGAGGGCGAAACAATCGCATGTAAAAGAATAAAAGTCAATCTGCCTTTTATTCTTCTATTTATTTAAGATATTGAAATCAGCCTCTTGTTTGATACAGCCCTATAACTTTTCTACATAAGTCTAGCTAATAATAGTCTGAGTCCAACACAAATACAATTATTGAAAGCTGATTATAACAGATGACTAAAAGTTCATCAATTCCCGTTCACGAGCATGATTATTACAGTAGGTACTGGTAGAGTCACGTAATGTTAATTACGTCTTCGTACGGTATATTGTACATCTCTCCAAGGCGTGGTATATGGACCGCCATACAGCGGTTAATGAAACTTTGTTTACCCTACGATATTTGAGGTTTCACATGAAAAACAGATCCTCAAAGCGTGTGTATGCTCGCTGAACGTAGCTCTAAATAAACTCTCGATGATGGAAATTTCGTGGAAAAACGGTATCACATTTGGCTTTTTGGGAACATGTTTAATCCGTAAACCACTTAGTTTTCACAGCCACTTTTACCTGTCCTACCTTCAAATTTATTAGATCCAGCGACGATTACACGTTCTCGAATAAATTTTGTGTTGAAATGGGAGAACTTACGTAAATTTCAAAGCTTTTATCAATTTGATACTAACCTTCACAGACTGGACAACAGTAGGTTAAGAGTAAGCGTCTGATGTGGTGCGGTGATAGTGAACAAAGGCAAAGCATTAAAAGTTTTTTTGGGCACACATTCCCTTCTGGCCTCAAACTAAGCGTAGAATATGGAACTATGAAAACCAGAAAAATTGCAGAATACTTATAAAAATGTAAATACTAATACAAGTTTATAACACAAATGCTTGTGGGAATTGAACACACGATCTACAGCGCAGAAGGCAGAGCTATTACCAACTGAGTTGAGGTCAGACGGTACTAATGAGTCATATCCGTACTTAATAATATCAAATCTTTTAATAATTTGAGAGTCCTTTAAAAAGTTTATGTTTTCAATTCCGTAACAGCCAACAAAGGGGCAACACTACAAGTCTGACACGATACACATGGAAAAGATGTAGGCTGAGACCCTTTCTCATATTCAGGCTATTAGTATGCTATATCCTAGATATATAGAATATTAATACAAATAACCTTAAACTTACTAAGGCCGCATTCTAGATTCAAGAGCTGGTTATATAATGATGTACATATTTACGTAACAGCCATGACCGTCTATTATATTATGGATATAACGTAAAACTTCCTAGGACATCTTAATTAT
This sequence comes from Aplocera efformata, assembly GCA_921293045.1. Taxonomy (NCBI): domain Eukaryota; kingdom Metazoa; phylum Arthropoda; class Insecta; order Lepidoptera; family Geometridae; genus Aplocera; species Aplocera efformata. Next base: position 5,525,207 of record OV121045.1, read on the forward strand.
TTATGTTAAGATTTTTGCTAGAGACTAATTGAATTCTGAATCGCGTCCAAAAAGACAAGATGATCGAGAAAAAATAGGGTCCGGCCGTTTTATGTGTTCACAGCGCTAATGTAAGCACATATTTGTAATGTTCATGGTATTTGTATGACTATTATTAGATAATTGATTTTCTTTCTAGAGTATTGTTGTCATTACAATAATATAATAAGTTGGATTGTATTTGTTATATGAAGCATTGTAACTTTGATTAATTGGTTATAATAATTAATTGGTTATAATAATCAGTTCTCCATATGGTCTAAAGCTCAGCTTAAAAATGCCTTGAAGGATTCGTTTTTGGTGATAAGGCCGCTCATTGCTCCTTTTATCTGTTTCAATTATAGTTTTGTTATGTAATATTCTATTTTAGATCTAGCATTATTCTATTCTCTATATTAAATTACTTCGTCAAATTTGAGGTTGTTACTGCAATCAGCCTTCAAAAAGTTATTTTTCGTATCACACCGCTAAACAGGTGAATTGTCATGCAAATGATCCTAAATTGGTTCAGTTGATGCAATTTAGATTACGGAACCCAGTTAGAACGGATAAGACGCAGTGTTCCACTGGCAGGAACATCAGATTGATTGACGACATCCTACGCTGAATCAATCATATCACACATGTACCATGAGAGCGTCCTGAAAAACATACTCGTAGGTGTCCCGTTTCCCACCGAAAATACGAAATAGATTGATAAACTACTCAATAACTCGCTATGTGATATAGAGCAGTTACTGAAATGTCTCTTGTTTTTTACGAATAATTAAATGAGACGGGAATATCTGACGACCCACCTAATGTTAAGTGGTTACTTCCGCCAATAACAACAGCAATACGTCATAGATCCTCCCCGACCCAATTATGAGAAGACCCAAGTCACATCTCGTAGCGATCTACCTCTTGTTCATTTAGAGCTAAAGATGGACTTTATTGTGGGCCAATATGATGTAGAGCTATAGAGTATAGAGTGTACAAGTTGTAATACGAAGCTTTACGCTCGCCTGCAAGCAATTCACTATCTTCTAGCCACTTACTAATAATGCCAATGTTTGACTTCGCCTGCAGCTTGTAAAAGGCTCGCGTTAGACCTAAAACGGAAAACATTATCTATACTTAGTTTAACTCCTGCTCTATCCGCACGTACGTAATCACAGCGACCGTGGGAGAGACCGCACCGGGCAAGATTAATTAGTGTTCTGGTTAAATTAATAACGGGTGGCACGCACCCATGGCCGGTCCCGTCCATAACAAAACAATACCGAGGATAATCAAATCGTATTAGCGGTTTCAACGGGACTCTACGGATTAAGACCACTGTTACCGTTTTCAATCTTTGCTTTCAGCTTAACAGATTATGGTTAAAGTGATTATAGCTATATGAAAGTCTAATTAAAATGTCTACTATAGAAAATAGTGTGTCGCGTATTTGTAAAACAAAAAGTTCAAAAAGCATAAAATAACAGGATTACAATTTCTCACGATTACTCACGAGAACTGTATATTTATTTATTTCTTCAACTGCCTAGTTTTTAGTCGCTCTAATCAATATTATATGTTCACTACATTGAATACTTAGTTATCGTGATTTTACTTTTGAAATATGAACAAATGATGATCAATAGCATCATTTATTGTTCCCCTTGTTCAACTAAATCACTTCTCTGTCCGAACAAGATTATTTTACCTTCTTCAGTTATTTGAACAAAAGTGACAAAGCGTATTGATAGAATCGTTAGAAATAAGATTAAAAGGCAAACGCAGTCTGAAGAGAGCCTTACTTATAGGAAATATTTGATTATTTTGTGCGCTAGTGCAAAAAGTGTGTAAATTATTTTTGTCTTAATTAATAGTTTTTGTTTTGATTGTGAAACGTGTTAGGTATACTTGTGCATTTGTATAACTTTTTGTATATAATATATCAACGGCTGCTAGTGTGTTGTTGATTAATTGTGACGTTAAACATGTGTAGGTTTTATTATAAGTAGGTACTGTGTAATGTTTGATCATGTTATTTCTACAGAATTCATTTCTACTATCTCCAAGAGAGTAATTGAACACTTCTTTCGGAAACCAGCCAAAAAGAACCCAGCAAATCTTGATGATGTTCTATAACTTTCACTAATTCGTAGAGCCATATGAGTATTCATTTCATTCGTTGTGACAAGTTGTGTCGTAATAAATTCCTGTGGGTTTTTCCGCCAATGGAGCAAAATTTCAAACGAGCTGTGAATATTTATAATTCTGAATGGACCATGGTACCCGTTGACAATATAAATTCATCACCGTGCCGGCGCAGTAGGATAGGTTCTTTTTTTCGAGATCGATACTTTCTAGCGTAAGCCTGAAAAATTACATATTTCTGTACCAAATCTACCTACAATTCTAATCAATTTAGCTCGAACTAGTGATTTTTGTTATGTTATTGCTATGTAAGTATGCCATTTATTGTCTAATTAAGTGTATACAGTAGAGTTAAATTAGTTATGAAACATTGTAAAAACCTTTATTGAGTATGCGTCAGGTCAGTTAATCTAGGTTTTAAAAAGGATTTTATATTAAAATCTCCGTTTGTTTTCCTTGTATGTCCTTGTTCAGCTTGTACACAATCACGGAAGAATTAATAGTGCTATAGTGCTATAACTATTATACATAAGTGGTGTAATAGAAACAATGTGACCTCTGGGTGATGGCGACGCATTGGGATGCAAATTATATTAGATAAATGCTCAGTTTTTATGAATGAGTTCATGCTGGCTGCAGAACCAAGGCCACTTGACATTGTCACTAATATGTCTTTGAAGACAAAATTGGTGAGGGAGATTGCTTTGTATTCAAGTTATGTGCCGCTTGTAACAATTTGTCACCATGAATTGATCAACATTGCTATCTGACACACAATTTGTCTTAGGTATGATAAAGGGTTGCAAAGTACGGCGAAGTTATATAATTTGTTCTCTAGTGAATACTTATGTGCGTCGTGTTACGCTTGATTTGAAAAGGCGATCACTGCTGAAAACAAAATCCTAACGTTAATTAACGTAAACGTAATACTTAAATTATATGTGCTTAGTAATAATGTTTAAGCTAAATATACTCATATTATCATAACTTTTAATTAATAAATGCCCCCATACTAGCATGCCTTGTACAGGAGAGCCAGTTTACTGATAGAAAACTTATATAGTATATTTTTTGTAATAGACAATAAAATATTACCACCCAGACAACTCCTTGTTCTGGGTGGGACTCAAGCTCATGACCTACAGTGCAGAGCTACCACCAATTGAGCTGTGAGGCCAGTGGAAACCTTTTGATTTTATTGAATAGGTTCTAAATGCTACTTACGAAAGCTCCCACCCAATTCATCAGAGGATATAATTGCCTCCCATTATTCCATAAACGATTTTCCGCATATTTAGATGAAATTATTCGCAATCCTCCGAAATCAGACGGACAGTGAATGAATAATGTAGCTCATTTAGCTGGGAAATGCAATACCAGATGTCAGGGGACATCGATATTGGATAAGCTAATTTGCCGGCCTAGCTATTATAATAAGCCAATTGGTTTCAATTATTTTAGAAATAGGGTCAAACATATCAACTATTTGATTGAATTCTTTATAACATAAATATTGAATACTAGTGGAACTTGAGGGAGCTGTCTGCGTTTTTTTTGATGGCCCCGTAGCTTTATTATTTTTGGCCTGGGTTTGATTGATAGCTGGGGCAATCTTTTTGAAATTAATATATATTTTGTTCTTGGGTAAAAATATATATAATTTTCTTTTTGTTTTTCCAATTTGTTCTCACGACTAAACCAAAGAGTACAATTACTACTCCAACGTTAAGTCGTTTTTCATGGAAATCACTTCTGGTTTGAGTTCATTAGATACATTCTACCATGCAAAACGCGTTCCCAAATTACTTCAATTAATTATTATTTTTAGAGTCTAATAAAGTTACGCGCATTATGACCGTACAATAGTTGAGTAAAGCTATTTTCGAATAACCTCTAAACTCATGCAATTCCAGCAACCGGTGATATTGACTCAAGCAACGGGGTGTTTGCTGTTGAAACCAATCTAACCTACAATTTGAGAATACGTAGATAGTTATCTCTATACGATTGTTGTCAGACTGCCATGCGAATACTAACCGGTTGCTTGCGGGAGCTTCGATCCTAAACTTTGCTGCTTTGGCAAATATGTTCTATACGGTATGTGAGAAACTTTACTCGAACAAACTGGCAACACATTTTATTTATTCCTGACCGCCGGCGTTTAGGTAATGGTTTATTCACTAGCGGATGACCACGAATATACTCGTGCGTGTAAAATTTTACTACAACATAAGAATTGTTTATTTTACGGACTATAAGTAGTTTTGACTTTGATTTTGGTAAATATCGAAGTAAGATTAGCAACATTGTAGCAAACTTAGATACTGTGATTTATGTTGTGTATTACGATGCACCCCCTAATGAAATTATCGTAGTACCTGCTTACTAGGAGTTAGAAAACAAACGTGCATGAAAACAAATGCTTCTTAGTGAACTTCTTAGTGAAGAATGTCTGTAAGTTTGGAACTAAACTCGCAGTTATTTCACATGTGTAGAACAACTCAAACCCGTTGCGGGTAGAGTTTATTTACAGATATTTTGTTCCAGTTATTTTCGGCCCTTCCCATCGGTACACAGTGCAAATCCAAAGGCCAATTCGATTCGAAAGGGGTTACGGACGACCTTAATTTTGTCTACAATCAGAGATAATAAATTGAACTCATCGCAATTTAGGTATCACCAAATGTACCCTTAATATCTACGTTGGCGATATATTTTTACATGCACGCTTTTGTATTTTATCTTTGTCATTCTCTCTTTTTTTCTATTTAGTGTTTTAGTTTTTGAGCATCATACACATAAATCATAAACTTATAAACGTCGGGCACATAAATTCCATAATAAAAAAAACACGTTGCTTATGAGAAACGTCTCTTGCTGCACGTAACAGCCAACCTACACTCTTACACTTTAAGCATTGGTAGATAAACTGACTGACCAATAATATTCTAGCATGTGAAAATTTAACTAAATTTTTTCGATGATTTGCTTAAAATATTTATGTGATGATATTATTGTATATCGGTGATTTGCTTAAAATATCTAAGCAAATCACCGATATATCATCACATATATAATATATTTATTAAAGTTTTCTTGGTCACTGACTTTGTAAGGTTTCAGACGCAAAATTTAAAAGGTTTGTGTAAAATTTCTGTTCAATCTTGTACGCCGATACGCCGTACGATATGTTGAGGGAGTTTCAATCCATAGATAATAACATTATTTAAAAAAAAGAACTGCTATATGAGAGCATGATGGTTGTGTGACCTGTAAAAAGTAGGAAGGATATTTTCAATCAATAATTGGAAAAATATGATTCCAATCAGATTGGCCTTATGGATTGGATAAAGAATTGAGATATCCGTAGGGGCTTTAAAATGTGCTCGGAGTTAGCCATTACTTTCTGTTTTGTTTACCCTCGTCGGTTGACTGTCAAGGGAAATATGTTAGTATACGACGCAACTAAGTGTACAAATAAATTGGGTAAATAGTAGGTATAAGTAGTTTTTGTTCAAATATTGATTGAGTTGGTTATGGTTTGCCTTCTGGAGTTGTTCTTTCTCAATATGATTTTGTATATTTGTAATGATAATAAAGCATTCACTCACGTAATAAATTACTTTGTAACGTGCAGCATACTGCACGGTGAAAAGCCGTCAGCGGCGGTGATGCCTTATCAAGGAAAAGGTGTGATTGTTTCCACAGTCAATTGAATTTTTTATCAGTTCAACAGCTTAAATTTCTTAGAGTCTTTAGAAACTAGTGATATTAAGTGCTTTCTCGCATTTTCCCAGGTAAAGAACTTTATACAGTGTAACCCTCATACTATTTTTGTTGCTAAACAGAAAAGCGTAAGGACTATACCTACTCTCTTGTAAAAACTAAGATAGGATCCAGTTAAATTGCTTTCGCCTATAACAAAGAGAAATGGCATTTAAATGTTAATATACAATTGCAGGGTACAAAACACCTCGTTTTTTTTTTCTTTTTTTATACCATTTAGGTTGCAAGCAAGCATACGGCCCACATACGGTCTTTTTTGAAGAACTTCATTCTATAGTCTCCAAAACCTGAGTGTTCGCGGGAGGAAGTTCCTCTGAAACTTTACGGTTGGCGACCACCGGCTCTATAGTATGTATTTGTATGAATCTCCTGCCGATGGCAAGCGGTGCGGTGATGAAACGTAGCCGCAGGCATCATATCAAACAATTCCTCCGAACACAACCCCATTATACAAGCGATAGAACGCACATATATAGACAGAGAGGTAAAATCTGTCCTCAGACTTAAGGGTTCAATACCGTTCGTGAGCTTGAGGGTATTAACAATTCTCATTGCACGTCTTTGAACCGAGTCTTAAGGTCTTTATCGTCGTACTATTTCACGAAGCGAACCGCGTCACATCCGCGGCTCATCAGTATTTCACACAGACTTGTCATCTGAAAGAAAAATATAATTTCACCACATGCCTCGTATACCGTGTAAATCAAAGCTCATTACTGTTATCTCATGAAAATAACCGTAATATGTTGCGTTTCAATTGTTTTTCATTTTCACCGCGTCGCGGTATTGTCGCGTTATCACAAGTCAGTCGGACGTCGGTCGCCCTGCCAGACGCACGCCCGCGCTACGCCGGCCGCCGCCGCTTTTCTCACGTTTCCACAGTTTCCCGCTCCCACAACCGCTCGCCTCTACAACGTAACGCGCCGGGAAATTTCACCCTGATACCCAACAAACGGTGTGTACACACTAGTGTTTCTAACTTAATGATAAGTTAATGTGCCGGGTTCGACATAGTGTGTGCTGCGCGTGATCGGATTACGAAAAGGGATATTGTTTCGGCGTAAGTAGGTAATATTAGGGTGTTAATGAATTAGGCGACCGAATAGGCACTTAAAATTATTACGTGGCAATCTTCACGTTCGGCTTAAGAGATTACTTTTTTGATAACGGACAAGGTATGTCGAAGGTCGTCGCGATTCAATTGTTTATCTTTTTCTGTTTTGAGGAACATTATCTGCTATCTTTGTCGCATCTGAGGAAAGACATAATCGAAACCGGCACCAATCGTTCATAATGACTCAATGACAATAACTTCTCAACAATACTTAGAAACCTGTTGATTAAATATACCTATGTAAGACAAGTACTTGGAAATTCAGCGGTAGCTTCGTGTATTGTTAAAATATACTCGTATATAGTATATAAAAAACTGGCATTTGACTGGCCTTACAGCTCAGTATGTAGTAGCTCTGTTCTGATCTGTATGGTCTTGGGATCGATTCCCGCCGAGAACAAACAATATTTTTTGTTATTGGCATTGAAATTAATTATGGATAGAGTATTAATTGAGTCAATTAAACTATTCTTGTATTTTTTATTTATACTACTGAAGAGACAGGACGAGCTGAAGGCCCACCTGTTAGTAAGTGATTACCTCCGCCTATAACAATAATTTGACCTAGGTCATCCTACGCGAGTCGGATCCCGTTGCCCCCGTCACCCGAGACGGGGATGTTACGTCTCCTGCACCTGTTATTTCACTGCCCAAATCGATATTATTCAAATTTCCAAATACTATTTAGCAGCTATTTTCATCATACTCGTATTTTGTAGTTTACTAATATCGAGCCTTGGAAAAAACATACCCTAAGAATCCAAACAACTATATACCATCTCTATGGCAAATATTATGAGTATTTATTCACAATACTCGCGTTGTAAACTGTTACCTACTACCACGTGCCTTTACCTGCGTCAAGATTGATTATTTACAGCACAGTTATTGGTACTTTATAGAACTACGTATAATTCTGCTGCAATAATAACCTTGCTCTACTGTAATACCATCAGATATACCTTTGTCTCATACGCACCATTTTCTCTTCACGTTACTTCATTAATCGCCATACATAATGATGGATACCAAAATACATCCTTATTATTTATTTAATATTATATATCCGAAAGTGAGTTTATTTGTTTATATAAAAAAGTCTTTCGCTGCTGGAAAGCTACATTATTAGCGATTAATGTAGGCTATAGCTTATTCCCGTGTTTTCAAAGGTAGGGGAACTACGCGAGTGAAACAACATACTTTTAATTTTTGGTTTACTTCTCGCCTTACAGCTGCTCATTTGGTAGTAGGTCTGTAGGTCGAGGATTCGATTCCCGCTCAGGGCGAGCATTTGTGTGACAAACATAGATGTTTATATCGTCACAAAAATGCTTGTTGTCGGTCGGAATCGAACACACGACCTACAACGCTACTGCCAACTAAGCTGTGAGGCCAGTATCTTAAGTAAGATAATAGTATTGGAGTATTTTTCTGTGTTGGTTGAATATTCAAATTGTATTTATGTTCGCGCCTCCCCTGCCCATTATCTATACGACTCACGATACTATCCACCCTTTCTACCCTAGGAGCATCGAACTATGAGACGAGAAACTTTATTTTTCGTTTTAGCGTTGCTATGCATTTAAAGATTGGTCGAAGTCGAATTATGTAATGAATCTACAATATATATATAAAAATGAATCCCTATTTCCCTTGGTCACGGAATCACGCGTGAACGACTGGACCAATTTTGCTAATTCTTTATTTTTGTGTTTGTTATTGTCTGGACAAGGTTCTTACGGAAAAAATTAGAATATTGCGCTAAAAATTCCCGGAAAATTGCGGGGCGCAGCAGCTAGTTGATAAATAAAAAGTACTTCTTCATAATCTAATTAATTTCTAAATTAATAAATATTCATTGACATTTCACACTGCGCCGTTTGCTCCAAAGTAAGCTTAGCTTGTGCTATGGGAACCAGATTACTGATAGATTACATAAATAGTACTTTTTCCTATATTGTTTACTACTAAATATTTTTTTGTACCCTACAGTCATATATATTTGCTGACAGACTTTCAATATGACTATAACATGATATTTCGCCTGAATTGATTTTAACTATGAGTATATTGACGTCGCAATTCTCTCATCGAACATGTTCATCGCATTGCAATTTCCGTGTTCCTCTCAACATTCCGTTGTCGTCCTGTCGATGTATCGTCTTAGTTTCAACTCCATGACCTTAATATGTATGCATATTCCGTTTCTCTTTTTTCACACCACGTTTTCTATTATTACGTTTACAGCCCGTTGAGTTTTATGATTAGATATAATATATTGTTTTTATCATAGATGCGGAGGAAAACATGCGAGTCGAATAAGGAAATTCTATACACCATAATAACTCAGCCTGCCACGATGATCGTAAAATCGTAATATGATCGTTTTCTACTTTTGTGTGGCTCATGTTCCACCATTATTATAATAATATAATAATAATAGTAGTAGTACAAAATATAACTGGATGTAAGTAATAGTGTAATGTATATTAGAACCTGATAGATTAGATACGCCTCGTCTGGCACTAGATTTCGGTAGAGCATTTTTAACATTCACTGACATATTGTATATGTACCGATGTTATTGTGTGTGTTGATCTAGCCAGCTTGATTTCAAGGTGCTAAAAGCATCTGTTTAAATAAAGCTATTTTCGTTAATAATGTTTGATAAAGATATTGACGATATGTAAGTAATCGTAGTTTGGTCACGAGTTGTCTAAGTAAGGTACTATAATTACTAAGAAATTAAAAAATGTTCACTTAGATATATGACTATATTTTGCTATACAATGTGTTGAACCTATTTCAATCACGATAAAGCATCACGCAATATAATTATGGTTGTAATAATATAATAAAAGTATGCTTACCTTCTATCATATGAATTGGTTTAAGCAACTGATTTTTAAATCAAAAATCTGACTCTAATCTAGTCTAGTCTAATCTTTCATTGCTTATTTCTTGCCCTTAGGGATTAAATTTTGCCATGAATTTTATATGAGATTACCTCGAAGGTACCTATCAAATTAAAAAGATTCCTCCAAATCGATCTACAATTTGGTGCAGATATCGTGTGACACAGAATAAAAAAATACCGATATGAATATAAAAAGCCGATATGAATATTCAATATACACCTCTTTTTTCAAGTCGATTAAAATGTATAGCTATTAAAATGTTTTTGTTATTCACAACTAAGTAAAACGTCCCTTTATTTTTACTAGTTTTAAGAACGAATAGTAGTAGTTTGATCTGAAACCTCTCCATCAACTAACGGCGCGTGACCAGAGCAAAAATTGAAGGCTAAAAATAATTTAACCGAAAGGCATTACGATTTTTTCAATTGAAAGGTTACTAAGCCTAGTAACGGTGCGGAATAAATTTAAAAAAGTTCCAGTTATATAATACGGAATAAAAACCCTGTCGCAAGTGTAGGTACAAAATTTTTTGGTTGATTATTGTTATACTGGTCACGATTAAAAGACAGTTTATTTATTCAATTTATTATTGATAATATCTACTTGCATTGGCAACGTAAGACAGTTACCATCTAATAAAATACGAGTCATTTGTCGCATGCAACATGTTGCAGATTGTAACATAGTGAAATTGAGTAGAACCTAGGATTTGATTCCACCATGGTCAACGATGTAAAAAATCTATATGGGCGATAGCACGTTCTCAAAGCCGTTAAAGAAAATAACCAAAAATTCGAAGACACGTGACATTACCAATCCTGAGTATTCATTCACTCTCACTTTTTTTTGGGGGAAAAATTTGGGGGGACCATATTGCTCGCGTCTATAGGGACCCTCAAAGTCCCTGCACGTGGGATACGTGCACTTGCTTTGCTGTATTTCGGTGGAAGGGTGAGGGTGCTGGTGAGATCACAACTTTAGTACAAAAGAGCCGGAAACGTATCGCTGATGTCTATGGGCGGCAATCACCACTTAACATTAGGTGGGACTATCAGCTCGTCCCGTCAGTTATTGTACATAAAAAAAAAACTTGTCGAAAGTGGGCCGGTGTCCCTTCAGTGGAAATATTAGAGGCTGTTAGAAACCCATGATAAATATACTCATATATTTTCAACCGCAACATTGTCAATTCACTCCGTACAATAGACCCTCATTATCCTTATGTACAAAGTACGTTGGGTAGGCGTGATGATCAATGTCAGTAATAGGAGCCAAGAAGATTGGGTCAAGATCAAACCGCTATATAAGAGAACACTAACTACACAATTATATTTGCAGTAGAAACCAGACTGCTAATATTATCTCTGTGATCCGAAACGTGACCACTCCTTAGTTAGTGCGGACTTAGTATTCTATCAAAGGCGAAGCATTTAGTTCCGCTTGTCTGAATTCAATCGAGGAAAAGTGAAATGTTGCCAAATCTATAAATGATGAGCTTAATTGTCCAACATTATAAACCTGATATTAATTAGCTGTTAAACGGTGTTACTTAATATAAAAAATGAACGAGCAGATGTCGCATTTCATGTTAAGTGATAATCTTCGCGTAACAACAGTAACACCCTAGATAACCTGTAACACAAGTTGTATCGTGTTGTGCTCGTACTCTGAGACATGAGGGTGACACATTTTATGATTTCACCATTTTGTGTTGTAAAAAAGCGTGCAATGAATGCAAATATAATAGTTACGGACGCGGGTAGTTTTGCTCAGAAAACATAATATAAAGATGAATGTTTGCTACAAATCACACTTGTAATTGTTATTTATGTATATTTAGCTTCCTAACATTATAGCGAAACATTATTATTTAATTTCACTTCTCAGCTCAGTCTCTTACGCAAGCATCTAACTTCTTGCTAAACATACGATGAACTCATTCATTACGCGTTAACATAAATAATTTGTCTTAAAAATTACCCTGACAATTAAATGTCAAGTACCGGGTTACTATGAAGACGATGGGGAGACTTTTCTTTTAACATTTATTAAATTAAAAAATCACATCTCATTATTGTTTGCCACTTTTAACCAAATTAGTGTATATTTGTCGGAAAGCTGTTTGATGTTTTATTGCTAATTTAAATTATCGCTCTTAAATCAACCAGATTTTCAAACCCAATAACAAATACTGAATGTTCGATTATTGATTAATTAGTGAAATGGCAAATAATATGAATGCTCTAGCGCTGGACTATTCCATTTGTGAAATTAATGTTCTTGTCTAAGTACCAGTATCCACACTATAAAGGTAGTAGAGAATAGCTAGCATACTCTTGCACGATGTTTAATAAGACATCGCCTTATTAGGTATATCAATCGTAACACAAACAAATCGAAAAAAAAACAGCACTTAAAAAAATAGTGATTTTTATAAAATTATAAGTAAATTGAGAATGAAATATTTGTGTATTTTTTTTATATAAATTTTTTTTTATAATAAATAAAATATTCAATTCAGTTTTGAAAGTCTCTAAAACTTCTTCAAGAAAACTTTTCGTCATCACATCGCAAGAAGTGTGCAGACCGAGATAGCAGTCGATGCTGTGAAATATGCTTTTAATAGATTCCTATACTCCTTATTCTCAATGTATGAACCGTCATCCTTATCTAAGCAATATTTATCAGAGCTATCCTTTCAAAAACGGTAACTTCAATGCGACTCACTAAGCCCTTAAAATGTGTTTACTTATAGTAAAAGGGGTAAATAGTACTGAACCAAATATTTTTATTTACATCGAAACTTACCCAGATGTTCTTTTTAAGCTGTTGATAGCCGTCAGAGAGAACAGGCGTGTTTTGGAGGGCTAAAGGTGAATATTTAAATTAGACACACAGCGTTACTTCTAACAAATTAAGGGAATTGTAGGCTTCAGACCCATTCTTGTTAAGTAATTAAATTAAATTACGAAAATAATCCTTTTAAAAATAAATGTGAGCTCATTTATTGTACCGCAATGTGCCGAACACAAAGGGAAGGCTGTTATTTGACTTATAACTCGTAACACGTAAAGTGTTAAATTTAAACACTACGTGTATTGTGTTAGTATTTGAAGATTTTTGGACCTTGCTTTTTCATTAATCGTTACTGAAATGTTGACATAAAAACATAAGGCAGACCTTATCGACGCACTTCACGCAGATTCGCAATTGTTCGCAATCAGAATTATTCTCGTATAAATAGGGTTTAATTCCATTAAGATAATATTGTCTTGATGACCGACGAAATCACTTAAGAAGTTTAACAGTTACGTGTTAGCACAACATTATTTCGGTGAAGATAGTAATTTCAAAAAGTCACTTTCGTAGTACTCTTGCGTCTAAATTATCCTATTTGTTCTTTTAACCATTGTATCTAAGAATATTCTTGGTAGTTTCCTCTAGACTTAAATCCAATTAAAGTTTAGAGAGAAGCAGTCGTACTTTTTATGTACTTAGTTTACTTTTAGAGTAGTTCCGACGTAAACAGTATTTTCTACATCTAATACCATTTACATTGAAAATTCGCTGCAATATAAACTAGTTCAATTGGACCTTTATTTATAAACTTAATTTCAATATTGCATTACAAAATAGGCGGTATATCACATACCAACCTGATAATTTCAGTAATATATGCTTTTTATTCAAATATCATAAATGCCTTAAATTTCTGTGGTTTATAACAAAAAAACATACATTAGTATAAAAATTAATCAAAATCTCTAAAAGTTGAAACAATAGTTATTATAATTTTTTAATTCCCGATTTTTTTTCAGGTGTATTTCGTATTCAACTTTGATGAAAATCTAATTAATCATTACTCCTCGTTACGATGTCATTAAATCCTCTGTACCTACAAAAAGTTTATATCAGGTAAACAATGCAGACGACCCTATTTGGGTCATGGTCTTAGCTCGGACACCGCCCTGCGGTCTATTATTGTATGTTACCGATAATCCCTCGACACACTTAATCAGAACTGAACACTGTGTCTATTATGTACTGTATTAATAGGAAATCGAGCATTGCTGATATTAATCTAGAACTCCTTACTATACAAGATACCAAATTATATAGCATTAATATATAGTAAAGATAAGGTTTAATTAAAGCGACAAACATAAATGACATGTAGTTACCGATAATGACAGGTAAAAGGAGTTCAAAAGGTTCTGTTTTATCACGGTGTAAGGTGATCACTAATTTTGTAAATCTTCCTTCCAATCCGGCCAAATCTGTTTTTTATGCATTAAAAAAACTAAAATAGTTAAGTGGCATATTAAGAAGACCAATGTATCGCGAATGCTTATGTCCCCTACTTTTAACTGTCTCGCTTCAAATTCTGATACAAAATTTTCTTCACATGTTATAAGTTGTAAGATGAGATTTCGCATTTACTTGACGGTGTAATTTACGCCATACCAACCCAGTTAGCTGGAAATGAATATTGAGTCCTGAGCTCACTCGAAATGTTAACTGATGCGATGCCCCCTAAATTTCTATTGACCTTACTGCCGAGTCAATAGGGTGCCGTGAAATCTGTAAATCAATTTTTACGCTTACTCTGCGGTCGTAAGCTATTCATGACACATGGTTGCTTGAGAATCCATTTGTGGCACAGACGTATTAGGTGAAGTTTCTTTATATTTTGATTTTATGTTTACCTGGGTACTAACAGGTTTTGTTGCACAATATCGTGTGAGTTGCAACATTGTATTGATCATAGAGCGGTGTTCGTGCTATTTAGTTCATATAAAATAAATCCACGCCTATTTCCCGAAGGGATAGCCAAAGATGGCTCCGTGGCTTAGTTGGAAGCTCTGCCTTCGAAGCGAGGGGTCTCGGGTTCGATTCCCGGCCGGGGCACATTTTGTGTGGTGAGCATGAAGTTTGTTCTCGGGTCTTGGATGTCTATCTTGTGTTTCTGTGTTTGTCCATGCCATCTGCGACACAGGGAATCCTAGTGCAGAGGTATGAGTGTGTAAACGTTTATTATTATTATAAAACGCCTTTATGGCAACTTTTCCAGCTTGTGGGTTAGAAATGGTTAGGCCATCTATGGCATTTCTGTGTTTCCAACCAACTGGGACAGTGAATTTTTGAGCAGGGGAATGAGTGTGCAAGCGTTATATATTGTTTTAATACGAATATCTCGGCTAATACTTTCCTTCAGTAAAATTACCATTCCTTAATAAGTCGACAGGTAGGACTAACCTTGTGGCAACAATCATTACCAACAAATATGGAAATATAGTTTAGAAAATATATGTTCTGGTTGGTTCTAGTCAGCAATCTTAGGTAATATCAATAATTTTGTCAGTTTTGTTAAAATTAACGATATTTATGGTTATCCGTAATTGAATTGTAATTGAAACATCAATGCTAACTTTAGCGAGTTAGCTAGATAACTCCCATGAATATGAATGTAACGCGTTTATAAAATACTTATGTTAAATTAATCTCGTCCAAGTTGAAGGTCCATAATAAAACGCGTCGTTAGAATAAGTAACTTTTAAAATGGACTAAAGTTGTGTGAATGAATTTTGATCCAAAAGTTGAAAATCAACTTTATTCTACGTCGAACTCGGTAGGGTACTTGTAGGGTTGTAACGGCTGTTGTTTGTTCTACGAGATGAGTAGGTATTTTAATTTCAACTTAGTTGTTTGTGAGCCAATAAACGCGGAAATTCAAGCGAATACATTCTTGAGGAGCTAATTCATTGCCGTATTCATACTAAAATAGGCTATAAATGTTTTTGTTTACGGGGTTTATTAGTTACATGATGCGATAGTTTTTTATCCTGTCCAACTTTACGAACTTCGAGACGGTTACAACGATTAGTCAAGCAGGATTTAAGTTTATAAAGTTTCGTTTTCCGTTCGTTTTTTTTAAATAACAGGACGAGTTGACGTCCCTTTTGATTATACTGATTTCTTTTCTCAAAATAAGTAGCCTAAGTTACTCTTTATAGCATATGCCATTGAAAGTCCCGTCAAAATCAGTCCAGCCGTTTCTGAGATTAGCCGGAACAAACATACAGGCGGGCGAATTGCTTCTTTTTTTTTTTAATGCCATATATAGACTTATATACGGCATTCAACAAAAAAAAAAAAAAGTAATAATTCGCCCGCCTGTATGTTTGTTCCAAATGCATTTAGTAAAAAACTGTTATATTGACATTACAAACAGACACTTCAATTTTATTTATTTGACCTCAGGCTACTTGTATGTTCTGTTGTTTTTTTTTTTTAATAATTAAACACATACAAAATAGTTAATAGAACTTCAAATTTTCCAGCCTTTGTAATGCATTGTATTTAAAAGTATACAATTACAATTACTAGCGTTGTTCCTGATCCTCCAATTATGGAAATCAGCGGAGCCCCAACCCTAGCACGTATCAAGGTGGAGTACGTATGTCATTAGGAATACACTCTCGAAATGAGAAAGGCTAACAAGTGTAATGTTGTCTAACTTCTAAAACATCACGTCCTAATTCAATTTCGTATCTCGCTCCGCGCGGGAAAAAAGATAAAATGAGTTTTATACTGCTCGCTGTTCCACTTATTCATTATGTGACTATTTGGAACCTTAAAATGCTTCTACTTTAAATAGATTATATTTAAAACAAAACAGTATATTAGGTTTTTTTTTTAAATATAATATGTATGAAGTCAACGAGATTAAAATTTCCGCAACGACTTTTTTATCCGAACAATAATAGTATTAATGCAAAAGAATATACCGACAGTGCCATTCAAACTATCAGTTTTTTTATTATGCAGCGAAAATGGCGGAACGAATTGAAGACCAATCTGATTTTAAGTGGATGCAGCCGCCCATTTCCAACAACAATACGACTCAAGTACTCCCTTACCAGAGTATGAGAAGACGAGACCACGCGTTGTGTCCGTCACACTTTGAGACGAGGATGTAACGTCTCTTGCGGCAATTACACCGGCACTCGCACCCTTCCACCGGAACATAGCTACATTATTCAAGTCGAGCAAACAATACTCAACAGCAGTTTTAAGAATTGACTTAAGCATTTTCCCTTAACCGATGGACAATGTAGGATTAACCGTTTCCTTAATTAGGTCCAGTTGGACTAACGAGTCGGCCATCATTCATTATGATAATCACGATCTTAGTTGAACGAATTACGCAAAGTTTGGTATATTCCTAGATGAACTGTTCTAATGGCTATGATCCATTGTTTTTCATTTGGCTCCAATTAATCCTATTTGCCCTGACATGTTGGTTAGGATAATGATATAGGATTTACTGTATGAAGGCCTTGTTTTTTTCATAGGGAAATAATAACGGCGATGACAATAATTTAACTGACTATCAAAGAGCTTTTTTACTCAAAAGAGTAAACAAAACTAATGTTAAGTAAAAGCGCAAAGAAAAAGAGCGATTTAAGTCTAAGTCATTTCATAGCCTTACCACATACCGTATGAACTATTCTTTCGAAAGATTTTTTTCTAAGGTTTTCGTTGAATTCTTCTGTAAGACGAACTTAGTTGTAGTTAACAAATAGGGGAACTTGTGTAGTTATCGTAAAATCGGTAATATATCATTGCGGGATATAAAAGCGTTCTTCTATGGATGATTGTGAATTGCACCAAACGATTTGCCTTTTTCACCTGGAGAGAACCGGAATGCAGGCACTTTCGCACTGTTTGAATGCCTGTAGTATTTTAGAGCTTCTAAAGTTGTTTTCTTCGTTTTCGTATCCGATCTGTGTAACGTTGAAACATACGCTTTTCAGAATGAATTTGTATTTGAAAATGTATGCGCCTAAATGCGATTGCAATTTATAACTATTTATACTAAAAAAGTTTTGAAGGCACTATAAGCAAATATATTTAACAATGTAGTTATACCTCAACTAGTTAACTTAATTATTATACTTTATTCAGATTCGCAGCTTCCATTGCAGAAACGCGAATGAAGCCACAGAGTCAATGACTCCGTTCACACGCTACCGTATATATACCGCCAAAGTGGAGAATTACTCTTCTATTAAAGGGTCATTGGTGACTTAGAAGCAACAGATAGTATGATCGAGCGTCGGGCGCGGCCGGTTCACACAGCGCACAGGATCTGGGCTCTATTTGCGCCCGCGCCAGTCATGTATGGCGAGCGAGACGCACCCTAACGTGATATACGACTCTATTAAATGGTGACAATGGAGGATTTTGATGTGCAACGCGATCACAATACAAACACTCGGCTCGCACAAGTTTTAAAGCTACATTACATATTTAAAACCAGTGCCAGTGCAATTTGACCAATAGGATATATAAGGAAGGCAAATTAGAAAACATATGAAATGTAAAAAACACAAAAAAAATAATTGTGTTTGTGTTTGAAACATATAACTACAGTATTTATATATAAAAGCACTTTTAGAAAAACTTTTACAAATCCCGTCGAGGAAAGTTTTGGTCATTCGGATGTTAAAGTTATGTTCGTTTCGCGGCAAAGAGGAATATAGAAACGAAGGTATTCTCTTAGGAAGTCAGTATTAGAATTTGTATGTTCAAATTTTGCAAACACATTCATTGCTGATTCATTGGCTCACACCTGCATTTAAGCCTTGGGTTCCCATTTCACCGAGCACGATGTTATACCTACTTATTTTCGTCTCTGACTGTGAGCCAATTCGATTTCACGGACCAACCGCTGCCAATCGCAACACTGGAAGCTTTACCTTTCATATTTTACTCTTGCTCGGATTTAGGATTGTTAGTCGAGAGGATACAATTGCTCATTTACATCCTACAATGAGTGTGAATACCGAATATTTCTTTTATAATATTTATTTATTCTTATATCATATTTATTCTTTTGATTTTACCATAATTTACTCACATTTTTGAAAGATGTGAGTAGATTACGGTGGTCTCATTATTGGCGCAAACTTAACATTCGCTACATTCAACGAGTGTGGCAAACCGCAAAGGTTGAAGGATTACGCTTGAGTAGAGTACTTTAATTTGTTTGCTGTGAAGTGTCCTTTACGTGTCTCTTGAAACGGATGGAGGCTTTACTGCTGGCAGTAAATGTGAAAGGTCGTCGACTTTACTACGGAACTTTTTCAGGGTGGGTTTAACGGACCGTTCAGCAGCCATAAGTCATTCAAAAGATGATTGACGATATTTCTGTCGTCCTTTATTTTTCCGTGCCTTTTCGTTTGGTGTTAATTCATTCATACTCGCTTTCAGAAAACTCTGTGTCTGTGACAGAGAGGAACAGCATTCATTAGTCTGAGGGAACCGCGCCGGCGAATGACAGCGAGAGATGTACAGAATAAGTTGCAAAAAGTACATTTTACCATTGTAATTAATAGCAACATAAGAGTACCTATATTTTCTAATTATTTGATGTAAAACTCCAGAAGATTTGGAATCAATTACCACCAAAAATTAAAATAATCTGTGTTAATACCATTGTTTGAATTAAAATACTTATCTTATTTCATTTATGATCTCATCCGTATCAGCCTCTATGTCTCCACTGCAAAGACAAAGGTCCACTCTTGACATAAGAGAGTAAATGATCTCATAATTTGTGTAATGTGCTTAAATATAGTAGTGACTGTGAATAAGTAGTCCAAAAGTTACATTTAAACATAGAAGCAATTGTTAATTTATTAACCGTACTATGCGAACTTCTTTAGTAACAATGGTTGTCTTAAAATTAAAACATTGCAAGTACGCCAATGTCATGTCAATGTCAATGGAGCATCTTTAACGTAAGGGAATTCGGTGAAATTACCTGCAATAATCAAATACGCATTAGAAATATGGTTATTCTAATAAACGACAAGCATCAGTTTGCACTACGCTTTCTCCGCAATTATTCCGGACACGTTAATTCAATATTGGTTTAACATCGTTCCACTGCCGTGGCAGAATGACCCACATCCTTCACCTTAGCCTCGATCTCTTGAGGTGCCATTAGACAGTACTTTGAGCGCTTACTTGCCCGAGCGATGAACGTGCCTGATCGACAGCATGACACAACTGACTGATTTAAAAATGGTATATACTGACTTCAATATTTTCATCCTATTTTCCGCCGTTGGGATGACATTATTCCATGAAATTTCTATGGAACCACTTCGAATATATTAAACAAATAGAAAAAGAATAATCCAAATCAGTTACCAATTGGCGAATATATATAGCGACATACACTAAAATTATAGCAAAGAAAGTTAAAAATGCGCTTAGGCTTAGTATGTTTTTTAAAGTCTGTTCGTTTAGAAACGCATAAGTTTACTAAGTACTGGGGTATTTGTTTCCTAGTCAGGAAATTATATTCACCGGTTAAAATTAAAAGTCTCCAATGTATTGCTCAAATAGATAATTTATACGGTTTTCACTTGAGTTGAGCTCCATTTTATTTAATTAACACAATATAATTAGCTCCGCGCCGTGAGTAACTCTTTGTTTACGTTGCCAATTGGCGCCCGCTGAAAGAACCACACGTAATTTTAGTTTGTGTGTTCTGTAACATCCGGCTTCACTCACGCCGAATACGTGAATGAATAAGCATTAAAATTACCCACTTGGTTTTTGTCACTCTTATGATCTTGAGTTTGGGCTTGATTCAAGCATTTATTTTAGAATCTTACAGACTTATATTGATTTTTTAACCGTTTACTGTATGCCAATCGTCAACAATGTTAACAAATAATCGTAGGTCAGACAAATAAACTTGACATTGCTAATCGTTTTCAAAGACGCTGCAAATCTAAATGACTTATCAGAAGCCTGGAACGGGATTCCATATTGGCCTTCTGTTTCAGAAATTTTGATTACCAAAGTTTACATTACATGTTACAAATTCTGGCCTGAATGCCTGTGGTATTGCAGATGGGAAAACTAAAGTGTAACAGCAATCAAATTCCACTCGTATCAGGTTCCACTTGTTGTATAATATATTCATTCATTTTTTTTATATAAATTATATTATACGACATATTATAATAAAAAACATTATAATATGTCGTATACAATAAAAAATACATACACATTCATCACACCAATGAACTAATTGTACAAATATTAAATACTAGCTATGCCCAGTGGCTCCACCCAAGTAATAATAAAATATAAATGCTAGATAGCCTTCCTCATGAATGTGGCTATCAAAAACAAAAATATTTTATATTTGTTTATATATGTGTCGCAGGTGGCATGGAGAAATACAAAACAAAAACCCAAGACCCGAGAACAAACTTTACGCTCATTAGACATCTGCCCCGGCCGTGATCAAACCCGGGACCCCTGACTTCCCTGCTTCTCTGCTCCGCTGACGGAGCCGTCTCCGATAAATTTTAGACCAGTAATGACGAATTTGCTACCTAACTGACATTAAATTGTTCACTTATTAGAACTCGTAATACAGTCGCTATGTCCCCCGTACAAATATAAAAGTATTATAGATATTTTCCATAAAGTGAAAATAGCCAAAGGCTTTGCCTATGCTATTAGATCATGTGTTGAGCCCGGGGGAATATGAACCCGTAATAAAACCTACGTCCGATATGGTTACAATGACACTATCTCGTAGACCAAATATTGCGGAAATTATAAATAATGTAACATGGCTTTTTGGTTATACATTTGATTGCCGAATGCATTTTGTAATATATTTCGTAATAAAGAGTCATTTACTTACATTACTTGGGATCCTTTTCAAAAATTTCAGTTTGTAGTTTAAAGTGCACAAGCACGGCTAAAAAAAGTATAGCACATAACTGAGCTTAGTTTTAGTTAAGTTTTGCTCCCGTTACCTAAGACAGGGATGTAACGTTCCGTGCACCTGTGAATTCTCTCACACCTTTCTACCGGAACACAGCAATGCAAGTGTACCACTGCTTGGCGGCAGTCTGACGGTATTTCTCCCATGGAGGAACTTGGCATAAGTTCTACTGGTTTTTTGATCCTCCTTTCGAACTACTCATTGGGTTCGTGTAGGAGTCCCTACTAAAAAAAAACAAGAGAGTAAAGAGCGGTGGCGTAGAAGGGATATGACGGCATAAAATAGGGTCATGTCGTTTGCCGTCACGGCACACAAGTTGATTATACTACCTAGGCCACATCAATAAACCAGTGAAATCTCACCTTAAAACTTAGAAAAATTGCAACAGCATTTAAAATTGATAAATTAACAAGTTTGACAGCTGTATCGTCCGTAGCCTATTATCCGATGGTAGCAACAATATCTTTTTGGTCACAGAAGATGTCCACCAGAAATTTTCTAATGAAGGATCGCCCAATTCTTTATAAGATTATGCCATTGTCCAATATATTGCATGTGATTTCATACTGATTGTGGTTTACAGAGACGGTCATGATCGCGCCGACGTTCAAGGCGCGCTCCACGTCGCCAGGTATCGATGTGTGCTCATATCGTGTGGTCCCAATTATATGTCGTGTACTGAATAATATTCATGTTTCGAATTACTATTAAGAAATGGTGCGTAAAGCAAAATCAAAATGTACTTATGAATTTTGAGTAATGATGAATCTTTGTAGAAATATTTAATATGATCTCCAATCAACTAGTATCGCGCTATTTAAAAGTAGGCCTAATCTTAGTTGGTCTACAATTTTGTAAGAGTTCATTAGCTTAAAGCATCTTTATTTTACTCTAAACGAATTAAAAAGATCATTTTAATGGTATTAGCTCCATTCCCGGGAATGAGACATAAGAAGTTTTCAAGATAACCTAAGTTCTTATATTTCTATCACATTTGTGCTTTGTGAAAAAAACCAAGTGCTTTTTTCCTTAGAACATCCTATTTTTATTCAGTTAACGTATCGTATTTTTAAGAGAGAAAATAATAAAACCAATTTATTATTTTAAGTCATATTCAGATTCTGGAGTATATATAGAAAAATGTAATTTCTTTATAGTAACGGTGAACATGAATGTTCAAGTTAACAAAATACATGCTATATGAAATACCCAACTATAATTAACATAAGTATGTTATGAATCACACTTTATGTACCTACTTTCATTCTTATGTTAATTGCTAAAATATTTTTGCGTTTGAAAGGCTATTTTATTGCTACGATGTTTTGTATTATTAACATATTAAATTCGTTGTTCGCTCCGTTTGATTTGTGCCTGTATCGAGTTCCCACTAATTACGTCCACTAATTGATTTTGGAATGTTGTACATTTTGTTGTACTTAATACTAATTATCTGTCATTGTTGGTATAAAACCGATCCCCGGTTTGGTAAGTACAAACACAGTAAACGTATACTACATTTCCCGTGGAAATGTTGACAAACAAAAGCCATTAAACAAATTGTGAAAATTCAGCCGCCATAAACGCTGAGTTATATGAAAACGTTTATAAGACAACTCCTTTTACGAGTGTCGACAATCATATCCGAAATATCCATAAAAAGGGCAAAGTCATAAAACGAGCATTAGTCCCTTCATGTAGCTGCTGACTGGCGGAATTCCGACGTAATACACGACCGCATAGGAAACGTTATAATCGCTCTTTTGGTTAATATAATACGGTCTAAATCTTCATATTTGTGTTACGATCACGTGTGTCTAACATATTGCTACATTATTCAAGCGGTTGGCCAACTTTATTTTATTTGAGAAATAATTGTCACGCCCTTTATAATCGTCCTTGATATCTTATCGTATTAATTGTATTAAGAGATTATTTAAAAAAAGATTAACAGTTACTGTAAGATTTTTTTATGCAAAACATCTAGTGAACGCGATCCATTTCTAGCTTCTTATTCGATAACCCCACCCCGTAGGAAGAGGTAAAGTAGAACTTTCATTTAAAAATTTGTGAGAAGGTTTGTTTCTAGACATATTGACATTTAAAATTAGCATGTTCCGTCTTGTCTATACGCACATTTTTATGAGCTCCGGATTCAAACCAGATACTTTCGCTTGAATTTCAAGGGAACGTTTGGTGAACCATGTTGCTTGTGGCCGTAGGTGAATACCCTCAAGAATATATACACGTGTCTCCCGGGTTGTGCGAAACGAACAACCTATAGTAGAACTTGTGCCAAGTTTTAGCAAACTCACGTTGCTGTGTTCCGGTGGAAGCGTGTGGGTGCCGGTGAAATTACAAGCATATGAAGCGTTACATCCCAAATGTGTTTAAATATATCGGTGTACATATGTTTTGTGAATGTATTCGTGTTGGAATATATTGGTGTGTTATGGAGAAAATATTATTAAATTTTTTAATAATATTTTTTTGCATTTCACTCTATCCTGGACTAGCCTTTAATGTAAATATAATGCTGGGAAACTCTCGACTACTCTCGACAAGCACCAGTAAATGGAATTTAATAACTCAAATTTTGGGTTTTAAGTTGATTGTGCTGTACTTTTTCACGTTTGTTTATCAGCTGCCCTGACGCTTCAAGTACAGCTAGTGCTAGTACCTTAATGCGGTTTTATGACATCTAATAGTAAACGAGTAGGATATAAATAGTAACTAAAATATTTGCCTCGAAAGACTGACACAAAAGATATTTTGCAGGTACCATATGTGACTTCACATCACAGGAGCATGCTCCTGTGATGTGAAGTGCCTCCAAACAGAAATTGTTTTTCCAATCCTTCTGCGATAAAAGCAATTCGGAAACACATCGTAACATTTCCTATGAATATTAAATGTCGTTACATGTTAAAGCCCATCAAATGTATCGTAAACATCGCCTGGTGTGTAGTAAGATATCGTGTGAGGCCTTCGAGACCACGTGGGAACGCGTAAATATTACGTCATGTGATAACGATAAGCGTTACTCGGTTTATGTAAGTACCTATTTTATATTACGCAAGCTCTGTTATCATTCGTCCAGAAACAATGTATGTTCCGTTTGCTGCGACGTGATCAAATGAATGGCCTTGAAATTGAAATAAGTAAGTAATTCTCAAGTCGTTAGTGGTCTTCTACCTTAAAGCGGAAATGATTACAATGGCCGTCCTTCCCGTATATGTGCGTTGTAAATTCCAAAATGTGCAGTTTCTAATCGGGTCAGTAGGTAAAGAACAATGTAAACTGGGAGCTTGCCGTAGGACGTCATAAAACTGAATTCAGGGTTACTAGTTGGTCTTGATTCATCAAGGCAGCCGCTGAACAAATGATATTCTTCGTTAAGCTGATATTTTAGTTTGGTTCCGGAATTTCAGGAATACAGATCGCTACTTGCCGTATACTTCGGTTAATTTTGAAAGTTATTAATTAAGTGTGCCGTGTTTGAATTTACATGAACAATCCCAATTTACCGGGTAAGTCGGTTGTCAATTTGCGTGTGCGTTAATAAATCAAATACCCTAAAATAATCAGCAACTATAATATATATTGAATATTGTACATAAACGCAATTATTTATAATATTATGAATAGTTAAAAAAAATGTATTTAGTCTTTGATGAATATTCAAAATTATTACATAGGTTAAATGTTAGTATCAGCATAAAGCATATAGTACCGTTTCCCAAAGGGGCTTGAAAAGCGTTAAATTTTCGTTGCTTTGGTCGTTGTGTTCCATTACTACATTATAACTTTACTGTATTTCAGCTATACAACAACATAAAAACTGTTTAGTTTTCGTATTCATATTAGTTTATTTTGAATCCATTATACTATTACCTATGAACGTATGGTATTTTTGTTACCAGCAGGTACTTGATTTTTTTTTTATATTTGCAATTTTATATCGCGAATCAAATCACTAATAGAACAAGCGCCTTGATCCCCTTTAAAGTAAAGTTAATATTTTTTCTCACAAATGCTGAAATTGTATTTTCATCGAGTGAAATGTGAAAAGGACACAGAAAAAGCGTCTTGTGACGACCAAAAACATTCAGCATCACCCCTTGCACAAACAATAAGGGGTTTTAAAAAGAAAACGTTTTCATTTGTATGAAATTCGTTTTTGCTTATTACAAAAAGGTGAAAATATTAAAAAAAAAACATTCGAGTCGAATCTAATATTTGCTGGGAAATTCGTTTCACATTTATTTTTCATGGTTTCCTGTTCGTCGTTGAAAGTATTGGACTACTATTTGCGAAATTTAAACTTCTTACAAATCCAATTATATTTTTAATTATCAGCAGGTTAATTACCCATACGTTCAAAAACTCAATATTAAAGACCTCAGATCATGTTTATCATAAATTCGTAGCACAATTTCAGACATAAAATGTTATTTTACGATGCTGAAACTTTGGTCATACATAGCAAATGTTGTACGGCACATAATGATATAAAGATGTCAAAATTATAAGCTACGCTCGAGCGTGGGCAACATTCATTGAACTTTTATAGAGTTGCTGGCGTCGGCGACTCGTCAGAATATTAATGGCACATAATACGTTCTGAATACTTGTTACAACTTTTCCCATTACGCTGCTCAGATTTACACCGGAGAAAAAATGTCTTTGACGTAGAAAGACGCCGCAAAACTCAATGAAAGTTAGTTGTATGATATGAATGTGAGCCGCATTACATCTGTCCTGTCTGTAGTAGGTAGACATTCCGATTTTTATTTCAAAGTTATCGTGCTCCCCGGAGATTTATTGCCAGCGGAATATTTTGCAGAAGTTTGTTTGAAAATTCTCAGTTAGACGTGATCTGAGCAGCTTTACGTTCAAAGAAGCAAAGGTGATT
Organism: Aplocera efformata; assembly: GCA_921293045.1. Classification (NCBI taxonomy): domain Eukaryota; kingdom Metazoa; phylum Arthropoda; class Insecta; order Lepidoptera; family Geometridae; genus Aplocera; species Aplocera efformata. The sequence continues at coordinate 5,551,927 of OV121045.1, forward strand.
CGACCTGATAGGTGACCCGTTTAATGTTTTAGTGTGAAGAAGATACGCTTTGCACCCGTGCAAGTCAGAACATTGTTTTTTGTATAACATGTAATATTCAAAAACTTAAGAGCAGCTTAATTGTAACTGAATCTCAGAAAGCTCCGATATGCATAGGCAGACACATCTTTGCTGTAGTCGGTAATACATTTAAGAAAGCCTTCCTCGTTCGGTGGCAGACAAAGGCGCCAGTCTAAAAGCTCTTTTGTACCTATTATTATTGTTTGCGTCAAGTTCACTAGCGAGCCAATCGAAAGCTTTCACCTTCTTTACCTTTTCACAATTCAGCAACTATTTACTCACCTAAGTATTTAAAATTTTCAGTTCCTTTTTCTATGATTGATTGACAAAATAATAACCGATTTTTACTCTATTTTGTCTAAATTTCTTTCCTTTGGAGTAAAACCTCATGATCATTAGGATAATTTTTCAATATTTCACTCTCATTTCTTGCAGTTTTAGTGAAATTAAAACTAATTGGGTCACGATCCACATAATCAACCAACATTAGACGTCGATCATACACACGATTAGAATTCGGCGCACGCGGTTGCATAATCACTTCTTGCCCATCTCGAGATGCTAGAAACGTCCGATACGTGCAAGATGCATTCCAGACCATGCCATAACTCCTTGTCAATTCTGATATTACTATATGGAATTATAATGCATTGCATGAAGGCATAATCTACATACATTTATAGATTCAATAGCAGTGCCCCACGGTGTTACCCGCGGTTAAAAAGTCAACATTAGACGATGAAAATAAAACTTCACTTTTTCGGGATTTAAAGTAGCCTTTTTGTTAATCTAGGGGATTAGCTACCTTCATAACAAATTTCATCAATCGCGACGGCCGTAGACGTGACGTGTAGTGACGTCATCACAGTCAATATTGAAATCAAAAACACAGTCAAATAAATAAACGAACATTCAGACTATAACCAACAGTAACGAAAACTATCAAACTGCTTTATGAGCGATTTCACGTTATTAAGGTTTCAAACTGTGAACTTTTAATCGAAGTGATTCCATGCATTAGGTATGTCAAGATTAATGTATTGATATATTTTACTAGAGTAAACTTTCGTAAACAATTACCGATTAATGCACAGCTATTGTTAAATGAGAAATGAGTTTTCCATTGAGTTGACGACACCAACTAATCTATTTTTCAAATAGCTTTTCATACAAAACAATCGGAGTTAATGTCGGCGTTAAAAGTAATAGCATGCATAATTTTTTTCGCCTCGGCGTTCGGTTATTATTCTGATATCAGTTATTTGAATGGTTACGATAAAAATAGCGAACACATGTGCGTTTACCGCCAGATGCCCTGCGACCTTACGCTCAACTCGTTTTATAACATTACACATTTTATGTGCACCAACATCGGTTATAAATATCGGCCACGTTACCGCGTTTCACACTACGTTGGCGTTTATCGCGAAAACAAAACGTTCAGTGTTAGACAATCTGCTGGCCTTGAGGGAACTGCTGTTCACGCCCATGGAATCAGACTGACATTAAATTATTATACTCCATCATGTCAAACAATGTGATCAATAGAGCGATGCTAATACAAATCTTAGGTTGAATATCTAATGGATGGAGTTTGTGGCCCGCTTGAGGTCCGTTTGCAGTTATGCGTACAATGTGAGGCGGAAGCGAGTCTGTTATTCACATAGATCTGTGTTCAGCTGCTGTAGATGATATTGTTGTCTATTAGTAGATAATTTATTTTAAGTCAAAGTCAAAATACTTTATTTCCATTTAATTCTTTAAAAAATACTTGGATACGTCACTTTTTTGTATATTTGTCCGGTTGTCCGGATTTGTCAAATAACAATACTTCAATTCTACGCCTACCTTTTTTTTTTTTTTTTCGTGGAGAAATGTCTTAGCATACCGCCCTGCCACGGGGAAACAGAGCGGTTATGTGGGACTACCCACTAAAACTCCACGGTGTCCTCCTCTGCCGCTTAGTGGCGGGAACACGGGAACGTTATAACACACATCCGCGATCCCGCCGCAGCTGTCCGTTTCCGGACCCTCCATGGGATGGCAATGTATGCCATCCTCCCTTGCCACGACACGCCAGGACACGAGGCGCGTCGCAACCACCTCGGGGACCATGCCAGCGATAGGACGTCAGACTACCCCGTGTCAGACGCCCTAGGTCCCCATGCGACGGGTCAGGTCTGTGGTCCCGTCGCCTACCACTACGGCCGCAGAGGATAGGGAGAGCGGCGCCTCGTAATACCGACACTCCTCTTCCCCTGCGGCCCCACCGCGTCCGCCATCCAGCGGTGGCGACCCCGCCGTGGCCGCGGAAGGTAGGGAGAGCGGCACACCGTAATACCGGCACTCCTCTCCCGCCGCGGCCCCTAACCTTCAGCTGCGGAGCTGCCCATACAGCACCGCAGCCCGCCTCAGTTGCGGTGCCCCCCATAAGGCACCGCCACCTACTGTGCCGCTCCTATTCGGCTTAGAGGCAAAGCCTAAAGGAGCGGCCCTCCCGGGTTCCTCTTAGCTTCACCGTGGGGGACCAGGCCACGGTTACTAAGCCCCCCCGCCCCGACAAGGCGGGAACCCACGGGGGGGAATTCTACGCCTACCTGCCAGCAATTTTTAGATATTATGCATATAGAAAATGACGTGTCACAAAAAAATAAATTAAACAAATTTTCCCCGACATCGTCCCTGAAGATTTAAATCTGGATCATAGACGCCGTGATTATTCATATTATGTCCATTCATCAAAGTAAATATATATAAATTATTAAATAATATAGGTACTAACCCGCTGTGTTCATGTACGAATCTCATAAATACCCGTTTTATTTTGTTAACACACAATCTAAATCTTAAAAATAATGTTGTCAAAAAATCAATCACAGTATTTTTTTCTTTCTATACAAACTTATACAATAAGTATTATATATGTATCATAATATATTTATTATAATATGTATAATATTTTTAAGGTTAAATAGTTTAACCTTAAATTATTATTAAATATTGATTTACAAAAGGCAAGTACTGGTAATAGTAATCAAAGAGAGTTCGATTATTCAACAAGTTTACTCTCGATTTAAAGTTACAAACTTGTAATCGAGAGAGCTATTAGTTGATTTGACCCAAATTAAACTTGATGCACTATACTTTTTCAATGGACTCACAAATTGCGTAATAATGAGCTAAATATAACTTTCCTATGAATAACGTCTCGAGTCATTAAGCGGACCGACAGATAGAAATAGCGTTTTCTATTTGAGAAGCCCAGATGTGTGTCAACCGACGCCGAAATCATTTTAAGTACCCATAATATTCGGTAAAAAATAAAGGGCTTTTATTTATTTCACTGTGAAAACCCAACACAGGTTTCAACGGATTTATAGCATTATTTCTGGCAACTACGCAAAAATACAGACCCATGGAATATTTCAAAATCTCAGTTATTTTATAATCTGGATTAGGCTTAGACAGGTATTGCGACATGCATAGTTCACCGGTTAGGGGTTCATAATCTTTTAAAAAGTTTTATTCTACCTTATTACTTGCATGGTTCGACTGGACTGATAATTATTTTGATTCGGGATCCTTCCCTTATGAAGATTTTTAGCATGCCGGGATATACCACACACCTTTCAGCGCTCTCATTCAAACAGCACATATTATGTGTAATGTTATTACAGTACCTACAATACTCACTCTACTCTCACCGTCTTCTGTCATGGCCCACCCTCACTGCGATACAGTCTTGGCACCAACGCCGACGGACGCATGTCTGTACACAGCTATTCGTGCCTCGAGCGACATGTATCTGTTGCTCAAAAACCCGTCCAGAGACCTATTCAATTCACTCTACATTCTATTGAATACTTTTCTTTGTCACATTTCCCTTCTCTCGTCCATTGCTTAACCAGAATAATTATCACGAAAATGATCTTATCTGTACTTGAACATATCTAAATTGTGGGTATACCTTGTGAATGGATATGTATTGCCAAAACTCCCACACCGTTTATCAAATCTTAAATAAATTTAGTAGATGAATCTAATCTAATTAATTTAGATAATTTAATCTAATCTAATTAATTAAATTAATTAAATTAAATTAATTAAATTAAATTAAATTAATTTCTAATTAATCTAATTTAATTTAATGAATCTAAATCTAATTAGTCGCAAAATTTGGATATTATTAGATTTGATTTACAGAGTAGTTTCTAAAATAAGAAAGTTCGAAAGGCGATGAAAAAAAATTTAAAGCGGGCTATTCAGCTAGACCAACGTTTAGTAATTTAAAAGCGCGTCTTCATTTAATTAAAACAATTATATAAATTGTTTTTATTCAAAGATTTTGTGTAGTTCACCAATTTTACTGAAATCCCCATAGTCAAATACCTCTGCATAATCAAATACCTCTCTGGTCCTGTAACTGCAATTTGGCATGACATGTGTATAGTTTTTGTGACACAATTAAAGGGAAAACTGAGATAATTGTAACTTACAGAATAAAACGTCTACTTTTCAGAATGGTTCTGAATTCTACACAATTTTCTATATTCAATAATATAATAACCACGTTTGGGACGAACCAGTAGTATTAATATTCTTTTATATTTATATAACTTAAAAATTAGGGCTTGAATATGTTTAAACGTTTATTCAATCAAAAACATATGTTCACAATAGTGGCCATTGTTAGTGTTGTGATCATTCGCCTCAATTTCGTAACGTTATTGGTTATCTACCAACATAAACCTTAGTATTACATATTTATATATTCTCAATTTCGTGAGTGTTTCCGTTTTCCTTTATTCCCATTTTGTTGCCAAATATTGGCCAATGTATTGAATGTTTTGTAACACAAGTCGATACCGCATCTGCTTTGGTAAATATGGGTCCGAAGTGGCTGAATGCTAAAACCGCACGGCCGTATTTACCAGAATATTAACATTTCAATACGATTCCGATGGGCTCCGATACCACAGAATATACATAGTAGCCGATTCATTACGTAATGCGACCTGGCTTATTTACAATGCCCAATGTATTGTTACATTACCTACCATAAACCCGAAAACATATATCGGACTGTATATAGTATTTTGATGTAAAATTAAAGAGTTAGGATTTAGTTAGTGCTGAGTGTTACAGAAACACTCAGCACTAACTAAATCCTAACTCTTTAATTTTACATTTATAGAATTTAGTTAGTGCTGAGTGTTACAGAAACACTCAGCACTAACTAAATCCTAACTCTTTAATTTTACATTTATAGGATTTAGTTAGTACTGAGTGTTACAGAAACACTCAGCACTAACTAAATCCTAACTCTTTAATTTTACATTTATAGGATTTAGTTAGTACTGAGTGTTACAGAAACACTCAGCACTAACTAAATCCTAACTCTCAATTCTAACATCTATCCTTGTTGATGGAATGTTCTCTATTCTCTCACAGTTCAGCTGGTAGTAGCTCTGTCTTCTGCGCTGTTGTTCGTTGGTTCGATTCTCACCCAAGCGAAACATTAGTGGGACGAATTTTTCTGTTTTATAAATTTCCCATAGTACAAGCTATGCTTAGTTTGTGAAATGGCTATTTATTATATTTATATATTGTATTAGCTGCGCTCCACAGTGATACACGCGTGTGATGAAGACCTATATTGTACTGTATATTGATTTGTGTCAGTAGATTCATGAACTTTATTCCCTTGTTGAACTATGAATAATAAAACAATAGTTATGAAATCAGATGCAAGGCCACACGTTAGGAATAATTGGTTCATTTGTAACATCCCTAACTTAGTGATGCAACGAGCCGCCACGAGAGAATGAGTCATTCTGGCACAGCTAATATAACGCAGCTGGATATAATGACTCCGTACCAGCCTCTAACGTTCCCACTGCAGGGACACCGGCCTACTCTCGATAATTGAGAGTGAATGGGCTCTGATCTACCACGGGAGCCCAATCCGGATTGGTAGATGTCACATGTCATCGAATTTTGGGTTCTAAGACATGCCGGTTTCCTCACGATGTTTTCCGTCACCGTTTTGAGAACGTGGTATTGCGCACATAAATTTTTCAAGTGAAAAAACTCATTGGTGCACGTGTGGGTTTGAACCAGCGACCTTCAGATTGAAAGTCGGCGTCTGTGCCCCTGGGCCACCACCACTATAATGACTAGTTGCGTCTTAATACAAATTGACACCTATGTATCACTGGGGTATTTAGTGTATGATCAGGTGTAAAAATATCTCGTTAATATTTTATTACAACATGTATAGAATTTAGCACATTCTGTAGAGAGAGGTTTAAAGTGTAACCTCAGGAATATTTACGGACTGCATTAACTCCGTAACAGGTGAGCCGTTTGCTCATCCCTACACGTTAGCACAGAAAAACATCTATGTTCTTCACAAAAATGTTTGCCCTGGGTCAGAATCGTACTCACAACCTACAGCGCAGAAGGCAGTGATATCAAATGATGTGTGAGACGAGTCTTATTTTATAATATTTGAAATAATATTGATAGTGAATACTCCATGACTGAATATCTCAAACAACTTCTAGGAGTTTGTCACTAAAGTGTTGGAAGATGTTCGCCTGTGAACGGGACCTTTAACCCCTTATCAACAAGATTTAAGTAGTTTATCAACTTAAATCTTGTTGATAAGGGGATCTTGTTTTATTAGCGACCCGCCCGGCTTCGTACAGTGATATGGTGTGTGTGACGTAGGCCGTAATACAATGTACAAAATGATGAACTGTACTGCACATCATTTTGATCTATCTCGTAAGGATCGCATTGTAAGCGCCCATAAGTATGTTTTTACATCATTACATGAAATTTAAATTACCTTCCGAGAAAAAATATCTCAAGATGGCGAAAACCGCATCAAACCGCATCAAAATTCGTTACGTGGTTTGGAAGTTAGCGGATAAACAGACAGACAAATGCAGAAAGCTACATTGTTTTATACTATGTAGAGATTAGTTGGCGTTTGCCTATCACGGCGTTTTGACTCGAAAACCTACTAAAGTTGAGCTATATAAAGTGCGCTTGCTTTTCTTGCCATGCTATGGTCATGGGCACCATAGAGGTCACATTACACCTGATCGCTTGGCACCGTGACAAATTGCATAACCAGAGGACGCCCACGGCGCGCAAACAGGAAACACGACTATTTGAGTAACCATAATAAACTACACTGTAACAAATCTCAGCGGACACATCGCTTTTACTTTGAATTCATTTTTCTTTTTTCTTTGTTTCAGGTAAGTTGAAGTCTTCGATCTACGTCTACTTCTACATTTATTTTTAAGTATGTCAAATGTTAACGTTTGGAGATTCACATCTCCGAACTCCGAAACGCGAGTTTTAGTTGAATTGCTTACATCTTTATCGTGTGAGGTAAATATGGTTGGTTATTAGCATCTAATTTTTTTTTGTCAGTGTACTGGTCTGATATAATCTTGTAACAGAATTCCATTTTGTTAGAAAATTTTGTAGCAGAATGTGGATGCAGTTAAATTCTATCAATGATAGCAGACGTAATTGCATCCGTCGCCATATTTCGGCGTCGACGCGTGCAGGCTGCGTACGCTGCCGCGTATTCGTGTTGACTGCAACCGACGGCAGCCGCCAGCGCGTATGCAAATTACCATGTCACTCGGCCAGTACAGTTGACATTGGTCGGCAGTAGCCGCTGATAGGTGGAGCGGGCTGTAGTAACCCTGTCGTCGATTTAGTGCCGCTCTAGGGCCACAACGATGACGTTAATATGAGGACGTTAATACAGAAATTAGTTATTTTTTGCAAACACCTCTTATATTCACGTTACTTTAACAAGTTTTTTTTAATTTACAGTTTCTTTTTATTTTTTTGTTAGGTGTTAATTTTACCTGTATTCATTTGCCCTTGTCTCGGGTAAATAAGTTTTTATTGGTACAAAATCAGTGGTATAATCAGTAAATGTCATAAAATGTTGTCAGACTCATGACATTCTCTAGCGGTCTGCAATACGAGTATAAGGTCATTTCCTTGTATTTTCTGACAAGTACCTATATTCACCTTTCGAAACTCAATTTCATATTGAATGAAACTTGGTAGTTTAGTCAAAGAAAAATCCAATTTAGTCTCAATATCATCTCAAATAAAGCGCAATGTAGTAGTTCATCAATCAATCAAAAATTTATTCTCATTATGATTGCAATCGTTAGACCAAAAATACTTGCAAAATAACAAATTCACAAATAGGCTGTTGTTAAAACAGTGAAGACGTAGGTTTTTGTTTTATTTTTAAAAGAAATCACCGTAGTTCACCGTAATTACCGTAACAGATTTGGAAAATATTTTTCATTTGAAAGGATAAACTTGCAGATTGTTTTCATAGATATTTCATCAAAATCGGTTCAATAGTTTAATTTTTAAATCAAAATAACTGGCAAAAATATGTTATCCAAGTTAACGAAATTGCGTATTCTGCTTTCCGATGACTTTTTTCTTTGTTCATTGTAGACCGAATTGGATGTTGGTTTTAAAATGGATGTATCCTGGCGATCCTGGCGATAATGGCGAGAAATAAGGAATGAAAATACTGAAGACGGTTTTTTCGATTTTTTTCATCAGTCATGATTCATGACCTTGAAAAGCAAACACTGTGCGCAATCTTTGTTCTTTCCGGTAAAAAAATTGCAAAATAAGGGCACAGGTATTTCATGTCGAGAACTTTGGAATATTTTTGGAAATATTCGCGGTAAATTTTACTGGTCTCATATTTTTTGCCAGGAAATATTTCCTGTGGCAGCTATGTCACGTTTCCGAAAGTTTGAGTGCGATGTAAAAATACAGGGGGAAGGTTTAAAGTGCTGGTAGACTTTTCAATATTCAATTAAATTATAAGTATATAATTTAAATAAAGATATAATCTTCCTTTCTTCAGCTTCGTATTTTCATATAAATATCGATTAACGTTCCTCCTAAGTTACTTTTCTCTCCCTACTTCAGACTGACCAAATTCTTAATACTATTTGCTAAGTAGCTTTGCAGTGGCTGGACTGAAAGCCCAGAAGATCTTAAATGGATTATGTTAAAAAGTTACTTAAAACGTGGCTTAGTGGCGACGCCACTCGCTCACAACTAGTCTTGCAGTAGTTGCATTATTTGAATGAGACACTAGGCGCTTAGACTCCATAATGCATTTTAACAGATTACAAGAGGAGGTTCTCGATTTGCTTGCTTTTTTTTGGGTTAACCGATTTGAGTGGTTCTTTTTTTATATGAAAGGTTATACAATTAGTCCTTTAAAATTTTGATGGAAAAATTCCACTAAGTTTTAAGGATGAAAGATAGCAAATGAAAATATAATATTTAATTTCTTTTAAGTACCACGTGACTTGTATTATTGTTTTTATAAATTAATATTCACATCTCATTGAAAAAACCTAAGTACGAACTTTATAATACAAGAATACAATATCATCATCAGTACAATATGTCAAATTGTATCTATCAAAACTGCCATTCAATGTAAGAAAATCGTAGAACAAACATGGTGATTCAAACCTCTAGAACTGCTAACAACCCTATTTCGGTTTCCACTATGTATTCTGACTAGCCAAATCCCTTTAAAATTATTTTTTATCTTAATTATAATATTAATTGCCTTTTGTCTGAAACGTTCAACGTGTGGATCAAGTGGATTTTGAAATAGCAAGACCGTATTTATCATTTCAACGGCATCAAATCATAAGCAGATTTCAAACGACGGGCTATTTTTATAGGCCAAGCTCCGTCGCCGGATCGCATCGTAACGCCGAGTTTTTGTCAGTTCCCTTCTTTTAAATAATGGCCCTATTTGCATCTCTGAGACAATAATTTAATATCTCCGTGCCCCCTTAGTAAATGGCTTGCGAATGCTGACATTATTCTTCCGTTTTCACAAGTTTCTGTGACATCTTCATTCTGTTTCTCAAATTTTCATTTCTTGATAATTAAGTAGCGACGCGAAAAGATGAAGAAACATGGCTGGAGTACAAATAGAGTTTTGAATTAAATAGTAGTGAATAGTAATTAGAGAGTGTGATAGCACTGGGGCACAGTCGCCGACATTCAATCAGAACGTCGCTGGTTCAAATCTGTATTTTCACCAATGAGTATATTCACTCGAAAAAATGATGTGCGCAATACCACGTTGTTGAAACGGTGACGGCAAACATCGTGAGGAAACCGGCATGTCTTAGAACCAAAATATAGAATATAAAGATATGTGTCATTTAGCAATCCAGATTGGGCTCCCTGGTAAATCAGAACCCATTCACTTTCAATTTACGAGAAAAGGCCGGTGTCCCTGCAGTGGGAACATTAGAGGCTGGGACGGTGAATAGTAATGACGTAATTTATATACATAATTACATAATTTAATTTCAATTATATTTCGTACCAGGCACGTAATGAAGCATACAAAATTGCATTTTAATATCGCGGCCAGTTCGGCCGATAACTAGATTGGTATCGTAGGCATATAAATACCCGCGCGGATACGGTGGCGGATATCGAAATTGCGCGGTGAAAAACATGTTTCAGATCCCATTTTAATATTATGTATCGTAAAATCCTATAATGTTATTACCATGTACCAGCCGTAAAAATGTATCAATTGTAAAGCCAGCTTTACAAGTTAATGCTGAAAATATTTTGTATTAATTAAGAACTTTATGATTATTGTTGAAAACCTGTATACTGGTACAAAGCGATTTTATTTTCTAATCAGCTGTCTGTCAAGAAGTAATTGCAGTGGAGTGCAGATAAACAAGATGTTACAATAAAATTAGTTTAATTTAAAGTATATTTTAACAGATTAATTAATTTATTTTTTATGTGAGGATGTGACGGATTGAGCTAAAGGACCTGGTGGTAAGTGATTACATCCGCCCATAACACCAGCAATACGGCTTAGGTGTCGTCCCCGATCGAAGTAAGAAAAAACCCAATTCGCACCACATCATTTGATAAACGATTAGGCTCGACAAATGGCTCTCCTCCAGCCCAGACTTAAACATTGCATTACTAAATATGGCAATCAATATTGCCTATTAATGATAAAGCCTGCGTAAGTACTAAAACTCGACAGATTTGACGGCTCCGTGGCTTAGTTGGTAGTAGCCGAAGCGAGGGGTCCCGGGTTCGATTCCCGGCCGGGGCATACTTTGTGTGGTGAGAAGTTTATTCTCGGGTCTTGGGTGTTTGTCTTGTGTTTCTGTGTTTGTCCAAGCCATCTGCTACACAGGGAATCCTAGTGCAGAGGAATGAGTGTGTTAACATTGTTCGTTGTTGGAGTGCCAAAAGATCCCTAAGACTAAAGCAGTGGCTGATATTAACATGAAAGCTGTTCGGAGGGCATTTTGAATTGCATCACTAAAATTGTAAGCCACATACCTATAAGTACTGTTGTATTAAAATAATTAAATTTCAGAAAAAAAGCAACTTTTATTATCAAGTGTTTGTGACAGAACTTATTACCCGAATAGGTATAGAGAATAATTTAGTACATTTTCGAAAAACGTCAACTAAAGTGGAAATATTTACTTTATGACAGTGACTAATACTTTCGCAAGAAATTTTAGTAGAGCTATCTAGTTTACATGTTGGTTTCTGAAGGCGCAAACCATATTGGTAGGCAAAATCTATATTTAGAAGTTTCATTAAGTAATTTTCACAAAGCTTCGATAATTTGAAGTTTAAGTACGAGATTACGGCTGAACCAAATGATTGATTTCAATTGATATCGTTCTCTTATCGTTATCTTTCCTAACGGTCGGCTGGCAGTTTCACAACGTTGTGTACTATAGCTTTTTCTAAAAAATATAATTAACAACAACAACGTTAACACACTCATACCTCTGCACTAGGATTCCCTGTCTCGCAGATGGCATGGACAAATACAGACACAAGACAAATACCCAAGACCCGAGAACAAACTTCATGCTCACCACACAAAGTGTGCCCCGGCCGGGAATCGAACCCCGGACCCCTCGCTTCGAAGGCAGGGCTACTAACAACTAAACCACGGAGCCGTTGGTAGTTCGGAACCATTAGTGCCGGCAATTGCAATTAGTTGAATTTATTTAAGTAATATTATTATTTTGATAACTGGTAGTAAGTATGAGCAACCTTCAAGAACTTAAGCATTCAACTTTTGCTCCTCGTTTTGAACGAGACTTTACTGTCTCAGCTGATTGACTTGTTAGTTCTCGCTGCTTGTTGAGAATTCTTAGAACCTAGGATTGCTATTCAATTCAGTTAATTGTTTCTATTGTCTACGAGAGGGTATTGTAAGAGAAAACTCACTTTGTTGGAATGATTGAATTTTAACTCCGCTTTTCTTGTTTACCTAATAATTTCAATTTTCAAATTTCATTTTGTTATTTTCTCTAATAGAAACAGGTGGGAATTATCTAAAGAAAACTACAGCCGACGGCGTGTAAAGAACAGTTTTCGATAAAAAGTTATTTGTTAGGTCTCAATTTAGTAAATGATGCGTAATATTCAGTAAAATGTCCATGGTCTCATCCACTCTGCACCACACGGCGCAAACCAAGACCAACACATATTGTTATAACTTTATAACACAAAGACTAACAAGGTATTACAGATTTAACTACAATTACATTGTAAAAATGATCACCTACGAAAGGAAGGAAATCTCTTGATCAGATGTTTCTTGCTTATTATTGGAAGTTTATGTATACCATATGGAAGTTGGATAGGGATTGCATTTAATGAAAATACGTTTCATTATTTACATTAAAAACCAACGTTATTTGAAACTTACCATTTATGTCAGTGCATGGCGCCGTAATAATGAATCACTTAATAATTAACAAATTACAGAAAAGTAATTTGCCAAAAAAAAAAAAAAAAAAAAAAAAAAACTTAATAATAATGGTTATTTTAAGAGTGCATAGTAATAAAGGTTTTTAAGCGAGTGAGGTTTTCCCATAGAACTTTTTTATGTTAAATACTAATTGAAAGTTGTAGTAAGGGTGACCTTAACTTGAGGATTTTGGAAGTCCAAAGTTGTTATATAAATTAAATATGAAATTAGATAAACATTGATTATAACCAGAGTAGTGACATTTGTGTTTATTTAACCTTGCAATAATATATTTCTTATTGTATGTTCCAAATTCTGTAAAATAGCACCCTAAATAGACAAATGATATTAAAGGTTTTTGTGTGGAACAAAGAAATGCCAAGCCCTTTGTAATCGTTCCCAATGGGAGTTATTTTAGCCTTTGTATTAACGGTTTTTTTTTTGTGCTACTCTTTTAATGTCTTTTAATGTAAATCTGTTGAAAGTCTCTAAATCATCGTCTAAACTCCAACACTGGCAACAGTTACAAATTCCGCTAGGAAAAAATCTTGTCGTAATCAGGCTATCCATATCTGGCGCAATCATGCCACAATTTAGCCTAGAGATTACAGAATTATTAGCCATGAATTGAATACCTTTCCTAAATTTGCTATAACCACAATTCGTGGAAACTGCTCGCCAATTTTAGCCGAACTAAAAGTTTTGAATTTACAACATAAAATGATCATTAACCATTAACCTAGATCTATCCAAAGATAACATTAATAATTGACTCTTCTAAAGAAATTGTGTATCGCACATAGCAAAGTAAGTATTTAGAACCAACAAATGATCCACCTAGTAAACAGACTCCTACTAACGAGAAAAGTTGCCGTAAGTCTTGTAGGAGCGGATAAAAAAAAGTATCTTCTTTATAATATGTTTGTTAATAATGTTTGAATCATAAAAGCTTAAGTGATGTTTTCTTATTTTCATTTCAAAAAATATCCAAAAGGTGTTGATCCAGCAAAGATAATGAAAGGAAAGTAACAAAATAAAACAGATCCGTCGTTATTTTATACGAAACCAGCTAAGAGCTTTTCAGCACACCGAAGGTTCGGTACCACTAAATGTTTGGTAGTGGGGTAGATACGTGAAGCAATATTTAAAAAGTAGTTCTCGAATATACTTACCGTCTACTTTTCACTTAGTCTTTTTTTTTAATTCCAGGATTCATTATGTAAGATTTTCGGCCTGATTGGGCTATGTATGTATGATACCTAATAATATATAAGTCGGGTGGTTTTAATAAGAAATTTACACTCCAAAATCTAAATAACTTTGGCTCGGCCGTAATCGGGTAATTAAACCTAACTACCTATCGTGGCTTGTTTAAGAAGTCTATATTCTGATCTAAAATTTAACTATTGTACTTGATCGTAAAAAGTAAGTAAATTACCTGGCGTCTGTAGTTTTAGAACCTAAAATAGAAGAAGAATAAATTAATTACTGTATAAACATATTTTGTAATTTACCTGTGTTTTAGCTCAGGAAATCGTATTTATTTAAGACCACTCGGGGTGTGTACTACATTTTGTGTCTAATGTATTCTTTTAGTCGTCTAAAACTATCTTCGCATTGTTGCCTTTTTAATGAAATTGGTTTGGGGCACATCGGTTGGATGCTTTCAAAATGTTTGACGGACATAGGTAGACACAATTTTTGGTTTTATATATTAATACTAATTCAATAAATAAAAATATATTAAATTTATTTTGCCAGTTCTTTGTTAGAAACACTTTGTTAGATACTTATTGCCAAATATATCCCAAAAAAGATACCGGACAGTGGACGCATCAATATAAATCTAAATCAAGAGTACTTATTTCATTTCGGAATATGATTAGGTAGCTTTGATGTTGATTAGTAAACACGTTAACATTAGTTTTCAGATAGGAACGGCCTGGAGTTTTATAATTTAATTGGAGGCAAAAGTTAGCAAGCCGCGCGTGCGATGGGCTTGTGATTTGAATCCTTAATCAAGATTGGAAAAATGTACTAAACTTTTTCTTTTTTCCCTGAATAATTCATAGAAAACTCTGTGAATAATTTTAGCCTCTTAACTATTGCCGATTTTTCCGAAGGTTAGTGACTCTATAGTGTCTCGTCATTACTAGCGATAATCTAAGTATTCAATTACCCACGTATTATTATAGCGGTAACCGTAGTATTACTAATTAGCTACGCCCCCTGGTGTTACCTGCGGTTGGCCATCCTAAGTGAACGCTGCACTTTTCCGGGATCAAAATTATACAATAATATTAGTGTAATTGAAAGATTAGACCAACTCAATGATTGGCTGTAGTTTTAAATTGCCTTTTGATAAAAAAAAAGTATTTTAATTATTAGGTTGGCCCCATAGGATTATCGCTTTGTGGTAGCATTAATAATAGTAATTACTCGAATTTAATCATGTGAATAGCCTTTGATTGGCAATCAATTGGTAAACCGCAAGGTAGCTAAACTATGGTAAATGCATGTAGAAAGTAAATTAACTCTTAAAACCACATCATATAGTAACTGATATGATGACTTAATTCTAAATACTAAAACAAAGTTTCGATTTCAAAATGAAGCCCTATCATTGACACAGACCCCTAAGAATCCTTTATTTTTATTTCTAGTTTAGTTCAGCCCGTGTGCACGCAAATCCCCGCACTCACACAACCTTGTTTCTATAGACTCTTTATAGTACAGACAGGACTTTATACCTCCACACATCCGCAACCTGGATTTTTCTCGATTGCGCCTTGATTGAATTCGCTTTTAGCTCACTTTTAATTTATTTGCGTTCACCTACCCACTTTGATGTCGGCACAAACACTCGAGCGTTTTATATAAATAACCAATTATCTCGATACGGCTTAATCCACGGCGGTATGTGAACTGGAATTCAGAATGTATATTGAGAACCTTATCGATTTAATTCCGAGTGAAAAAACCGTCCACTCTTTCAATCTAAAAACAAAACGTTAGTGGAATTTTAAATAACACATTTACCTAGGATTTGGGAGCAAATATTCGAAACGTGATGAACAGGAAAGCTTTCAATTTGATTGAGCGCGCATGTTTACAAATCTATCGATGCGCAAGTGAATGTAAATATGTGAAGATTCACATTGAAGCGTGATCACATCACAATCCTAATTGGCTAAACGATTACGTTGACAGCGGGGCGCGCCGCCACTAACCCAATTTGTACAAAACGACCGAGTAAACACACATCGGTTCTGCGCTCTGCCGAGATTTACCGCAAGATCATAAAATGCAGCACTCCAGGGAATGTCCATATTGAATTAGTTCGGTTTATCATTTAACCTCTGAAACCAAATCGAATAGCAACTGTAAAAATGATGAATAAGAACAATGAGGCGCGCGGAAATACTAAGATCTTTGCGGGGAGAGAGTTCCTTGTTGTATTGTATAGAATTGCTGAAGTGCTATACTAAAGCAGCGCGGATCCGAAAGAGTTCAGATCGCACATAGACAATTTTTTTTATTATTATATAGTGGTTATATACAATAGGTATTTAAATTATTTTATTGACATATTGTCAGGCGTTGGGGGTAGGTGCGGTCAAATGGGCCGTATTAATTTTATGAGCCCTCTACGAACTACCACACCAATTACTACCGCGTGATTTATTGAAATCACCTAACTTTGTTGACATTTTATGTTGGTTTGCTATATTAACGTTAATTGCTATATGAAACTGAACTGATTGGTCATGTATTATTACTATTAAGTGGAAACACATGGAACTTTTAAAACATATTTCTTGTACCTTCTTAACGTAATGAATTTACAGTGCTTGGATTAATTTCTTATATATAACAAAATAAAGGTCTAAATCATACTTTCTAAGTTATATATTATATACCTATAATATTATTTTGTTTTGTTGTTTATTGTTTGTTATGCTTTCATGCCTTAAATACTAAATCGATTCAAAAATTCCTTTACCAATTGAAAGCTACATTATCAGCAAGTAACTATATTTTATCCCCGTATTCCTCCGGAAACAGAAACTACACGAGTGAAACTGCGTGGCGGCAGCTAGTATATTATTAAATGCGAAAGTTCTAATGTATGTTTGTTACTCCTTCACGCTCCAACAGCTGAACGGATTTGAATGAAATTTGTTACGAAAGTTACTCATACCCTGGAATAACACAAAGCTATTTTCATCCCGAAGAGAGGCAGTAATTATTTTTGTGACTTGCAAAAAATACAACTTCCGTCAGTTTTTCCCATGGTCTAATATTGACTTTTTAACCTCGGGCAACTAGTAATAAGTAATAATATGTAGTGATTAACGTGATAACGTTGTTCTTTTAATACATTTCTTTTACTTATTGATTTAACTTAATTGTAGGGTCATGATTTTTTTACTTACTTATATAATCCACGTTGGACAAACCAGACAGCGTATGTTTGCCATATACATTACAATAGTAATGATGAGTGCTACTCATATGTGTCATTTTTAATTTTCTGGACATCTGGTCCGGTAGTCCCCAGTGAACGTATTTCTTTTTTATTAAAGATGTGCTTTTATTACACTTGTTGCTTTTCTATACTCGTATTTGGCCCATTTGACTCCATTCACTCTTTCTTGTCCAGGGCAAACCCTGTCGCAGTTGACGAAACATTAGGGCACTCTAACAAACAATATTGTTTCAATACAGCCGTGTGGAGGCCGGGAGCGCCGACGCCACCACCCGCGCCGGCGCCGGCTGACCGCAGTCCCGGCGCTCCGCCCCCGCCGCCGCCGCCGCCGGTGTGGACGCCGGGAAGCGCAGGCAACTCGCCCCAGGGTCAGCGGAAGCCATACCGACCCGTGCACTTCGAAGATACACCGCCCGCCCGCCGGAAATTTGGAGTAAGAGATACTTTCAGCACATTTTTTTTCATTGGTTATCGATTCATTATTATATGATTTCAACAATATAGCAGGTAATAAGTACCATTGAATTTTCAAATGACTATTCTTGAATTGTACGATTAAAATTACTTCTAATAAGTAGACTAAAGTAAGCCTCTTCTAACATCAAAATCAAAAAAAAGTGTTGCGAGTTGATCATGCTAGAAACGACTCCAAAACAATATACCAAACATTCTAAAATTCAAATACTAGCTTAAATTAAAAAGAACGCTTTGAAATCGAAACATTTATGTTGGCACAAAAATGGTGTTTTGTGTCCATGATGTTGTACCAGAAATGATGCCTATAGAGAGACACACAGTGTACAACTTGTGTACAAGTAGTAAGCTAATTTTTGAATTTCATCCGAATCCACTATACAATTGTGAGCCCTCGGATGTAGTTTAATTTGTAGGTATATGTACAAACAGAAATTGAATTGTAATCGTGTTTCGATTGTGGTCAAAGAGACCGATTGCATCTCACCGTGTCAACCCACCCATTTAAAATCATCGGTTGTTACGTCTGTTGTTCAATTATTGAATGTGCTTGTGGAACGAATATCCTGTCTTGTCATGTTTAATATACAATTTTCAAATAGTCACAAAAACATATTATTATATATGTTGTATAATTATATTTCTCATTAAAATATTTTCTTCTTGTAAAAATATGTGACAGTACCAACTATACCAATAAAATGTAACTCGATAATCACAAAAAAATAAAAGTTAATTCCTAAATTGAGTAAAATACAAGTTAAAGAAAACCTTACTGAAGTGTCAATGATACTGAGAATCGATGAGCACTTTGTATAACGATATTTTGTTGTTTGACGAACTCTCACAAAGACGAAACCTTTCGTCGTTTATTTGGATAATTCCAATCGGCAAAGTTAGCAATAATTTAATTTTTGTTAGTCGACCCTGAATTGATTTCAAAAGTTTGAGATTTGGGTACGTCGAATTATAAAGTGATTTCAAAGCTACAAGTTCTATTCCGAATAATTCAAGGGACAAAGACTAGAAGATAACAATATTGTAATGATTAGGCTGATAACTCATTGTACACTTAATTCAAAAGCGTTTCACAGAAATGTCATTGTATTTAATAATGGACGTTGTGTATTTCAGAACTCGGAACAGAACGGTTGCACTAGCGGTTCAGAAACCGAGACGCGCTTGAGGACATCCCAGAGTGCGCCGGTCACCGGATTGAATACTTTGGGCGGTTCAACGGTAACCAGCCGGTTGCCACGAGCTCAAAATCCAACAGTCACTTTGCTACAGAAAGCAAGAGGTAAATGTTCATGTAAATTGTATGTAATCTGCATCTAAAGCCCAAACAACTTTACGTTAAAGTCCCTATTTGGGTATTATTGAATTAACTGTTGGTATATGTATACATATATATTGCTTAAATCTTAAGCCTTTGAGCTTTCTTAAGTTTAATCTTAGTTAGATTGAGAAACATTTGATCGAGCACATAGCTTGTGTGTTATTTAGGGAGTAGGTTCCATAAGCGGTTTATAATACAATATACGGTACCTATAAATACCAAATACCACATAATTTAAGATTCACAGTAACGAAACACACCATTGATAATATAATTATACACCCATAGTTATACCCAAATATCTCAACAAAGTAATTACTACATTATTCAGTTCCTTCAATTCCATTGACCTGGAAAAGTTCGAAAAAGGTTTTCAATTAGGCTTTTGTTTTTTATTTTGCTATTTTCACCTTATGTAAACAATTTTTTTAAGTTTTTTAACAAGTTTTTTATCATAGAACGGAATCCTTCGTGCGCGAGTCCGACTCGCACTTGACCGGTTTTTTTATTGTATATTTTGGCGCCGTAATTGTTAAGGTTGTAGGTCACCTACCTGCTTTATTACGGTGCCTACAATTTCACGTGCTTTACTAACTTTAGTTAAAGCCTAAATAATAATAATATACTAAACATCAATGCCCACTAAAAATGTTATTTAAAGTTTTGATTTGATCAAGTTTTGATGGGACTTTTGATTCATTATCATTGATTGATCTCACTTGCAGAGTGAGATGATTTATGTGTTTATTGATTGAATTACCTAACATCGTTAGGCAATTTCTAATCCCAATTCACTTAAAAAATCGTGAGAAGCAAGAATTAAGGAGAATAAAGACAAAAAAAATATCACAAAAAAAATTGTTTACGAACATTTTCTTACGTATTTCGTTCATCTGCGGTTTGTATCTTTCCATTGTCATTTCATTAGGCGTTCATTAGCGTATGAACAGATTACGGTATCTCAATTGTGTTTCTGATAATTCTCAATGTGGTTTTCCGATGCCTTCGAGTTGGCTTACCTTTTTAGAGCTTCTATTTCAATGTTATCTTTCCTAGCTAAGAGAGTCAAGGCTTAAAAAGAATCAAGGACTTCACCGCATTGAAAAATTGTGATCGATATATATATGTCAATGTAAATTTTTCATATCAGACACTAATATTGACGGCTCTTTAGCTTAGTTGGTAGCAGCACTGCCTTCGAAGCAAGGGGTCCCGGAAGCAAGTTAGTTCCTGGGTCTTGGATGTTGATTGTCTTGTGTTACTATAATATGTTTGTCCATGCCATCTGTGACATAGGAAATCCTAGTACAGGGGTATCAGTGTGAGTATGTAAACGTTTCATATATTATGTATTTGCGTTTTAATGTATTTGAGCTTGGAGCTCTTGGTGAAGATTGGTGAAGATCAATAGTCTGTGCAGCATATAACGTCATTATTTCCCTAGGATATTGGATCAGCACTTTGACGTTGTTTACTGATGGTGATCTCAAATTATTAAGTTATTTAAGGGCTGCATAAATATATTGCCATTAATTTTCTATGGATTTTAACGTGCTTCCAATATTTCGACGCACGAAGCTGTTTACGGAGAACAATAGTGCTCTTGTAATTATGCGCAGCAACTACGTCGAAATATCGGGAGCAAATGTACTCACTACGTAAATACCTCGTTAACTCTCATAATAATGTTCATAACCGTGATAGTTCCCGAAGTGATATATATTTAACCCAATCTTATTACAAAATGGTGACCCTTCCATTTTAGCTGAAACAATGATATACCCATTAATGTAATAGAGTTTAACGCACTCTGTTGAAAGTTAGTAATTTATTCTTAGCGCGGCCACAGTACGGCTAATTGGTGCCAAACTTTCATTAATTGGCCCCATCTTTGGTAAGGCGCAACCCTTCATTAGAAATCATTGAAAGTATGGTAATTAACATCGGCTTTACCTCGAGAAATTGCGAATTCTTGTTAAATTTAACTCTATAAGTAGACATGCTATAAGATCAAAGTAAGGCTACTGTCGGAATGGCTTTCGAACTTAGTTACTAACTACACTTATGATATTGAAAATCGATTATACAAATACACTTAGCGAGGTGAAAGGACTTTACCAAGTCTCGAATGCCTGTAATTTGAACGACGCCCATAACTTTAACATTTTTAACACTTAAGGGAAATTCTTAATAGGGAACAGTAAATATGCGTATAAGGAAATAGTAAAAGTATATATGCGAGTTATGATCCCACAAAATAAAATACATCCTAAAAATTTAGCAAAATTATCTCTTGGTACAAAATGGTTCACTTCCATGTTTAAGTTCAAATTATCACACGAGTTTCTATGTAAGCATTGAAATTCTAACCTTCCCGTAGGTATTATACCTTCAAAAGATGAATCGGAAGTTAAATCCGACAAGTTGGGATCCACCTTTTCAATTGTACCTCCTGATCGACCTGAAAAGATGTGTCACATTATAACGAGCTTGACGAGGGTTCGCCATTATTAAAGTTTAATATCCAGTGGCCTGACGGATCCAGGTATGGTATTTGGATCTTAAACTTCAGATTGCCAAACAACAAATAATTTGTTTGCTATCGTATTTATTATGTTTTGGTTGGATAGGGCTACAAAGGAGACCAAAACCAGCGAAACAGTTTTAAACAGTTTAATGGCCATTGTTTTAATCCCAAATGTTTGGTCATCGTAGTTACCGCATTAATGTTATTAAATTGTGTTTTTTTAGTAATTACAAATAGTAACATACTTTATTTATATTTACATTACAAAGAACACATAAACTAAGTACCTTCCCATTTACTAGGGACCACAAGAAAAGTGCCAGTGGGAATATTCCTGGAATTAATCTAGATAGCAATTTAAAGTAAAAAAAATTACGCACTAGTTATCTCGTCTATGATTTTGACTTCCTACGGGTAAACAGTTACGGGAAAGAGTTACGGATAGCTTGCGTTTTTCAGAAATAAATTTATAGAAAATATTCGATAATTTCAGAAGGCCAAATACCCCGTGGTTCGAACTACCTCCAACAGGAGAAAGACAGCGCCCGGCTGCCGCGAGACAGACCATCGCCACCTAAAGGAGATCCCGGTAAAGATCAAATACTTCACTCAAACTCAAACTCATTATTCCTTTAGATCTCAAGTATCGTTTGGACACGTGAAATTTGACACACACAAGTAAACATATTCATGAAAATATAACTTAGTATTTACAATCAAAGAGTAGTCAGACGATATCAAGAAAAACTATTTAAAAATAAAAATTAAATGTTCGTTGGTAAGCGCATTATTTGCGAATGTTGGACCATTATGGAGTAAGTTTTTTTTTGTAATATTCACAATAAGGTTTTAAGGTAACGAAAATTTTAATAGTAAGCTGTCTGGTAAATTGGAAAGTGTATATAATAAATAATCCATTTAAACGGCTTTTGCTAATAGATATTGAAAGTTTTAGAGATTCTTTTTTTGTACATTTGTGTCATAAAAATAACCGCAGTGTACTTCATAAAACGTTTGTGAAATGAAAAGAACGGAGTATTTTATCCATCGCCTACAACTCTGAATATCCTTATAATTATTATACGGTTTTAGATATTTGCTTCTAAAACAATTCACAAATTCGCTTACAGAGAATTAACAAGCTAATATATAAAAAATATGTACCATTAAGCGTAGTTACTAGCTAAAATACATTAGTTGTTTATTATAACTGTTTTGAGTACAATATTATAAACAGAGAATCCAAGATTGATAATATTTGAATACAGCCACTTTTTGATCTTGGTAGATCTACAGTAATATTGTTATCTTTAAAGTTCTTAAATATCTTATTTCATTTTAATTGCAACCTTCTGTAAGATTTCCTTTAAAACTACTAAGTACTATGTTGTTACTGCAATAAAGTGATTTATTATTATTATTTATTATTACCTTTCATACTTCAGAATGATGAAAATGTTGGTAGCATAGAATAATGGCATTTTTACGCCCTGTTTTACGACTTTGGCACTAATATAATATTAATAGTTAAAATTGGGGCTCAGCCAGAGTAGGCAATAAAATAATAATGTTTACGATGATTGCAGTATTCATTACCCTTGAAATGTAAAAGCGTCTATTTAAAAACCCATCATTCATCTTGTTCCTACTATAATTTGGGTTCAAAGGTTTCAATTGATCACAGACTTGTGACAGGTTCTTAATAGATAATCTACGACAATCTTTATTTAATCGATTCGTTCAAGCAAAATACAATTTTGAATGTCAGTCATTTTCACTTATGATATCTGTTTGTTTATGGTGCTAACCTTATTGAATATGTAATGCACTTAGAATGGTTTTATATTAAACATTCACGTCATAAGTACGTACTTGTTATTAGGTACCTAACTACTTATTATTCATATTTATTTAATCTGAAGTAGACTGCAATTAGCGCTAGCACAAACCTCTGTGGTTGATTAGTAAGTATAATACAATACTCGTGTATCAATCATGGATGAATTCGTGTTCTTCCCTATGGAGGGTGGAAGTAAAAACGCGAAATCAATGTTTCGCATTTCCGAGATATTTTTTTATTCAATCTGTGTAAAATATTTTAGTCCTTGGATCATATTATTATACCTAGAGAAAAAAGACAATAATTTATTTCGGTGTTTAATGTTTTTTCTTCTTCACGAGGCGCGCAATGGGTTTGATTAGCACAAAATTTATTAGATACTAATATAAGACACGCAAACGTAAAAAATATAAATAACGAGTTTCTATTCTTAACGAATCACTAAAAGGTAGTAATCGAAGTTCTCAAGGAGCTTAAAGTCAAAGTCAAAGTCAAACTCATTTATTCCTTTAGATCTCAAGTATCATTTGGACACGTCAAATTTTACACATGCATGTACAAATATTCGTGAGCATATAACGTGTCACAGGAACTCCCCAGGCACATTACATGCACACAGATATATCAAATTACAGTCAATTTTCATGTTTAAGCTTATCTTATTTGTTAAGTTTACGTCTGTTCCAACCCTAACCGACCAACCCGAGGGGAAGAAGCAGACAAGAAACCCCTCGGAGACAGTATTACATATTCGCGAATATGGTCCTGCGTCTAGAGTGGAGCAAATTCATTCCCAAGCTTTTTTGTCATCTAGGTAATCTGATATTTTATAGTAAGCTTTTGCGACAAGTTTACGTTTGATGACTTAAACATAGAAGAGCAAAAAAGATGTAGGTATATACTGTTGTAAACCCAGAGATAGATTAATCAGAAACCCTCTGTGGGTTTCAGATTAATCTATCTCTCTATTTTATTAATTATATAAAGAATACCAGTGGTGTCAGCTGTGTCCTAGACAACCACTGTGCTGCCAGTTTACGCTGTGATATATAATAACATCACAGCGTTCGTCCAGAATCCAACGAACGTTAATTTTAACATAAACAAAATAATAAATAATTAATTCTTAACAATAACAAAGTTTGATGACTATTCTGGAAAGCTTTTTATTTGTGGGCTAATCTTGATTTTGGGTACAATTATTGCGGAAAATTTCAAATAATTAATAAATAAATTTCTTGATTCCAGTACATGCCCTGAGACGCGAGTACGCTAGCGAGACGGAAGCCTCGCGAAGCGACAACGAGCAGCGATCCGGCGCGCGGAAGATGGCAGATGCGCAGAAAAAGGTTGAAGGAATCGGACCAATCACCAAAGACGGCATGCCTGTGTCGCTTAGATCGGTGAGTTCTGAGAGAGTAGCGTACGTACTAGACACGCTATTGTACGTACTGTATCGTATTGTACATACTAGTACTAAGAATTTCCGCACAAAGTTACCAGTTACCAGTACATTTCGTCAAGTATCACCCCCGGTTTCCAAAAGTCATATCAATTTTAGAAATCAACGGTCGAATTTTATTATCCAATCATCGCTCAAGATAATTTGAATATCGACCAATCAGTTTTCTTTATAGGCTGTTGATGATCGAATTGATCAATATTTCCGAAACTGGGTCTCAATATAATATAATTTACTGGACAAACTAAATATATAAAAACAGCGTAAAGCCTGCTACAAAAATTTCGTCTTTAAAATAAACTTATTTTCGTTTCAGGAAGTCAAAGACCCTTCACGATGGTACAAGAAAATGTACGACACAATTCACAAAAACAAATACGACGGTCAGTATATATATTATTGTTTTTTTTTTATTTGAGATAAGCGCGTGGACGATAAATATAAGTAGGTCTGCACATTGGTAAGAAATAAATTTAAAAATAACCCTTGCGAATGCTAGTGGTATAGCTCTTTGAATCACCAAATTTCAGTATCCGTCCCCTCTTTTACCAAGTGTGTTGATCCATTTCAAGTATATTTAAGTAATATTTATGTTTATTTCCGACCCCGATATGAGAATTTTCTTTTTCAGACGATTATGTGACTATACGGTACAAAAGTCGTCGAGGTGATTATGTTTTATTTTTAATTTCAACATCGGTGGCTGTTGATTTAACTCCATTCGCATTTGAAAGCATAACAACTATTTTGCTTCACATTTTTATTAACATTGTACATATTCGAATCAAGTTTCGTGGTGTCCAAATCATATTTATCATAGTAGAATTAACTTATTAATTTCACTAATGAAACATACAATAAATTACCTAACTATTATAGGTTTGGAACAATCGTAAACATAACAACAATACTAGCTAAACACTGAAAATTTAACTGTAATTAGACGTATCTAATACGTGTGTATAATATTAAAACACACAGTTGGTTAAGCAATCTCATGTGACAAGTTAAACGTGCACAAATAAGTTTACTTGTGCATGTAAATTTTGACGTTTAGAAACGATATTTGAGATCTAAAGGTTAGTTTCATTGTGATTATAGTGTGAAAACAATAGTTTTACTCAATTATAGGATAACTGCATAAAAATCTGTTTTTGTGTGTGTAAGCGGAGTTTTTGAATCCGATGGTCTCAATGCCTTCCTAAATAGCTAGCTTATCGAATAATATAGCCGGGACGAATAATATAACGCGCCTCCCGAAGCGCGGAAGTGTTCAGTTCTAATGCCACTAAACGGTCACCCATCCAAATACTGGCCGGGGCGAGAGTTGCCTTACTTAGAAGATATGTAAAGAACACCTAAGCAAGCTTCGCCATGAGCGCTTCACTGCAATATAATGGCAATAGCATTTAATACGCCCGGTCCTCTTTTATCATGATAATTATGAAGTGACCACTAATAGTAGTTATAGATTAAGAAATAACGAATCGAATGGACTAACATGACTACAACTAAGTAATAAATATCAGGTTAGTAGGAACAACAGCTGTTTTTCATTTACTATTCGTTAGATTTTATTCGTATCACTGTTCATTTTCAGAAGTTTATTCACATTTATTCTTGTTCACTTATAACTTTTTAAATTTTCTCCATACTACAGTAATTTTATTTATTTATTTTATTTAAAATACTTATTCAAATCGTTACATCATAGACTAGAAAAAAATATAATCATAACGTCGAAATATACGCCAATCAGTATATTTCGACGACAACGCTGTCGGTTCCCTTACAGCATAGATTAACATAGCAATATTGTTATTTTTAAATTATTTGACAAATTTCATTTTTCATTGTTTGGCTTGTGGTATTCATGGGAAAACAAGCGGCGATGAGCTCACCACTAGTCACGGCAACGTTCCCACTATAGTGTGAACGCAAAAACCTAATGGTTAGAAGTAGCCCATTAAACCTCTGCCTAACCATCCTGGGAATAAGACACGAATTTATGGATGTAAAGTTAGGCTTGTCATTAGGTGATGGACGCAATGCTTACCTTGCTCAGGCAAGCCATCTGCTCATTATGTCACTCACTAATTTAGTTATATTGGTATTGAATACCGAGTCATTGGTGGTATACTATTGCGATCTTGTAAAACATACCGTGTTCTTTAAAATTCTTTATGTGGGGTGACGGACGCAATGCGATGTGACTATCGTCCAATTCTGAATTCGCCAGGTCTAACTCGTGTTGCTATTGCTTTGGGCAGAGGTTACTTTGCGACCATGCTTGATCCCCGCACGGGGCAAATATTTTTGTGATATGCAATAAGTTTGAAGCTTATATTTAACTGTGTGTGTATTATCTAGCGCGTTTCGTCTGAGTGCAGGTGAAAATGTGTGTGATCGCCCAAAAATACGTAATTCTAAAAATCCTACATAAGAGATATCTAAAATGACATATCTGCTCATATAGGTCAACCCCCAGAAAGAGTAAGCAGCAGCAAATCCCAATACGCTTACTTCGATCCTCGGTCCGGCTACCTGAGCGAGCCAGAAGGTGGTTTGGGCAGATTGGGATCGTCCACTTGGAGCGACGCTTACGACAGTGACGTCACTACCGGTCCCAGGAGACGGACGGCCTCGGTCCAGGAGGAGAGGCGAATGAACGAACCTTATATGCCTAGTAACAAGTAAGTTTCGCATTTTGAACCCTAAATAGATCCTAGATATCGGTCTAGGCAGCTGGAATCGTTCACTTTGAGCTACGGTTACAATAGTGGCGTCCAGTGGTACTATAATAGTTGAGTGTTTAAAATCAATAACATACGATTATTATTTCTTTCCAGATATAGTACATTAGCATCAGCCAGAGCTAGTCACGAAATGTACAAGAGCAACCAGCCGGGCAGAATAGAAAACTATGTTCCCGGGAGATCTTCCGTGGTTGACAAAGAAGCTAAACAGGTAATCTCACGAAGTTATCAAGGGGAGTTTATTGCCACTCTGCATCGTCATTAATTCATCATGGTTATCATTAATTCATCATTTAGCACATATATTTGATCTACTATTCAAACTTGATTGGCAATTTACTAACATTTGTGGATTCAGGCGTTACTTTGCGGAAGTTCATGTTAAGATCGTCTATATAGGAGTAATATATAGTACACCTCTGCTAAACTTCTAATAAAGTATCTATCCCATAAAAAAATGCACCGGTCTTCTACCTGTAATGTAAGAACAGGATAAAGGGGCATGGACAAACACTGAAATGAAAACACTTAACAATAGCGAGTCTATTGTTTATTATTGTTGTCTCGTAGAGGCGAAACACGTGTTTCGTCTCTGTTTCGACTCTACGAGGCATCTTCATAAGCGTTGACTTGAGATGTTGCCTGGTCATGTTTGGAGGTGCACTAAATATTACTCTTCAGATTATTTTAACTTGACTACTAGCCGAAAGGAGAAATGCGAAAACAAAATGGTTTTTTTCTTTTCTAGTGGTGGGACGAGGTCATGGACATTTTTGACGGGGTACGACACTTTTTTACTATTTTATGTGTTCTTGTTTATAACCAGTAACTTTGTACATAAATTCCGTCAATTTTTTCTTTGTTTTAAAATACTATTATATTAAAATATAGTAGTAAAATGTTATTTACCTTTTCTGACCCCTTATATTTGCGATTGGCCTTTGTTGAATGTAGAAAACTATAATAAAAGGTGTAAAAAGTTGACAATTTTAGTTTTACTACAGGCAAATTGCTAATCGTTTATGAAACAAGAATAAACTTAAAATAATGTGCAGTTTGCTATTATTGTTTACCATAAATACCATCATACCGTAATGAGAATAGCAAACTGAGATCTAAATGTCAGTTTCTTAGCTAGCCTTTAGCTAAGAAATTTTGTGTTAATTTTAAATTTATTAGTGGTAGATCTGAAATAAAATTATGGACAAAACGTTATTTTAACTAAATATAAATAACTAATAATATAACGTTATTTTTATGTTCAATTTTTGCTGAGAATTGTTACATACGTTTTGCTCTACGACTAAAACCACAATATAATTTTGAAACTGACATTCATGTCGTGATACCACCAGCATAATTTTTTCAGAGTGCGCGAGAGTCGCTTTACTTACTCGTATATAATTAATTTGCGAAATACCTATTCTGTTTGAGTAAAGGTTAATGTTTGAGTAAATAATGCAAAATTTCAACACTGTTGTAACGTTGCTGAAATTTTTGCGAGGCAGCCCTTGATATGCATGCCTATTTCAAAGACTTTAATTGTTTGACTTTAACGTGATCGTATCATCACGATCACAAGCCATCCAATCGATCATTCGCACTAAATAATGAAATTGTACGAAAAATATCAAATTACGATTATTTATATTACAATACTAATTTATTATTATTATAATTTAACGGTTTAAAGTTATGCTGGTGCGTACACTTGACACTACATCCCTATGAACCTCGTGCATTCCGTTTGTCACTTATCCACTAACGAATGTTCACATTGCTGCGGTCGGTGGCGGCTAACAGTGGTTAGACGAGAATTCTCCTCTGCCCCCTTACACCACATTGCTCGCTCGCGCCATCCAAAAGAGTGTAAGGGCCTTAACATGTCCGCATTGTTTCACGGCCTGACTTCTATCTTCGCTGTCTTAGCAAACTACAACTGTATCCGAGAAATGTATTAAGTATTAATCAAAAACAGCGCCTGCTGAGTTTAACTAGCAAATTGTTTTGGCAGTTTTGCTAAATAAAATAAAAAGTTTTTATAACTAAGCTTTTCCATTATGGATCCGCTGTAGAGTCCTTAATTAGTTACCACGACTAAAGCTAAGGAAATTAACATCGTGGTAACTACAACTACTAAAGCTAGGAGACAGCTGGGATAGAAATTATGGCCCTTTGTGTTTTATGTGTGCTTGTCTTGTTGTACGCTATGCAAGAACGACAGACGTACAACGTCTGTCCACACGTGAAAAGTCAGTGAATATGATATCGGAAATTGCATTCCAACAGACATTTTATAGGCAATATGGGTTGTGTCGGCACACGCATTTGGAATTTTTCATTATGATTCTATAACTATGTCGTATTGTACAAGAATTCTTGCGCTACGCAATATTTGCAGAGACCTGCAGTAGCAGGTCTCTCCAAATATTGCAAAAGTTACCGTGTTTTCTCTACGAAGTGGTAGATAAAAACACCATGGAGTTAACTAACCCCATCTAACCTTAAATTAATCTCTTCAAACCTTAAATTAAAATAAAAATGTAAAATATCGTGAGTCTCTGACTTTTTACATAGCATCTAAAATCTTCTTCATACTAACTATTCTGTAGTTGCACGATCGTGAATGTTTTTTTCCTCATTTTAATAACATGCATATATCTGTTTTTTTCATTATAGTACTAAATGTTTTTATAACTAGTCTAATAAGGAATGAAATTTTAATTGACCTGTATCGAACCGACTAATGCAATTGAAAAATACGCGGTTACTGTAAATTCTTAGTACATTTGTAACCTTCTCTTTTCAATCTCGTAGCTAATTATTTGTCTGACAATGCTTCTAGGCATGATGTAATAACGTTTGTA
Organism: Aplocera efformata; assembly: GCA_921293045.1. Lineage (NCBI taxonomy): Eukaryota > Metazoa > Arthropoda > Insecta > Lepidoptera > Geometridae > Aplocera > Aplocera efformata. The sequence continues at coordinate 5,582,612 of OV121045.1, forward strand.
AATACCAAATCTCACAACCTAGATAGTGAGACACAGGATTGTTTTTTGTTCAACTTTATATGCCACAAATTTCTAAAATGTTTTTGTCCTACAGCAAAATATATCGAGTACAACATCACTACCTCAAGCATCGCCAAAGGAAAAGAAAGATATTACTTCGGCTATCCTCTCAAAATCTAATATGGCAAGGTGAGAATATTATTTCGCAATATTATACAAATAACAAGCCATAAATGATGGGTTCATTCCTTTTTTTTGTTAGAAGTTCAGAAGTGGCAGAAGTTCATATTAAGTAACGATGATCTGAAAAGGGGTAATATTCTTCTGCGTTGTCGAACTAAAGATGTTTAAAAACTTTCAAAACATTAGAGGCGAGAGGTTTTGATTCAATTATTGAGAATTTACTCATTACTGAAAATTTATCTAAATTTATAATAGTTAAATGAACTGATAATACGCATTTTGCAAGCACTTTTCTAAAGATGTTTCTTATGAGCGTCATATATGCATCAATAAATTTACTTGTGCGTGCAAATTTTGACATGACTTTTACTTGAAATCTAAACGATTAAATAAGTTTGAACTAAAGTTGAATTGATTTTTACATTATTGCTACACATAAAATACTAGGAATAAGCATACATTATAAAAAAAATTAAAGGGTGGATCCTACACGAAATTTTTAGTATTTCTAGTGCTCACACAGATTCACGTTTCAGAGCACTTAAAGAATCCGGCTACGAATCTGACTCGACACTGGTATTCCGCCGTCGGGAGGAGACGGAAGGTCCACTCTCCCCGGCAGAGAGACACAGAGCCTACAGGGATCTACAGGCCGGGGGCGAACCACCTCTTAGGGGGTTCCGCTCACCGGCCCCGCCTAGGCAAGGTACATTGAACTTTGAATCCTAGACGTAAAAATATTAATTGAAACATGAAATCGTATATCAATAATCATTATTAATTTTCTATTATTAAGCTATCTCTGAAGTTATAAAATATAATTAAGTTTAAACATTCCCAATTGAAATATGGCTTCACTGGTACATAACCGATATTAACTTATTGAACTGAACTGATTGATAGTAGTCTAGGATAATTAATTATACAGGATATAAAAGCTATTATTTTAGTTATTAAATCATAATTTGGATAATTTGGATATGACTTGTTGTCTTAATACGCCAGTAATCCTGATCGCATGGTTTTAAAAAAAATATTATAGTACTAAATGTTCGGTGTCGGCAATCTAATAAATTAAGCTTTTACTCACTCGTACGTATCAAAATATTACGTATATACAATCACATATACCTATATAAAAATATTTTTGACGAAACATAAAATATTCAATGGATTCGCATATCTTGTTCAATAATCAAGGTCAGTGCATTATGGATGATATAGCCCACCATACGGTTCATCTGTATGGTCGGATGTGTCACTCAAGGCCGCGTAATGACACTGACCACTTTTCAATAGAGTGCACATTAGTTTACTGATATACTCAGCCAGAACACACGTATGAGGTAAGTTGACTGAAATAGTACTACTCATATTTATATTTAGTTTTTTGCATGACACTATCATATTCCATAACATGGTGCTGGGATCTCAGATGGCAACGTTTAAGGTAAATGCATGTGCACTGGTTTACTCCAAAATTAAACGAGCACTTTAGTGATCACGTTTTAACGCAAAGTTTTACCTTGCGGCACACTTATAGTACCACGGTTGAAAACAGCTAAGCTTTCAGGAAACACGATCACGACACGTTTTTCTCACATCTAACGATACAAAAAAGAAGAGACTGAAATAAGGTTGAAACTCCACAGACGAAACGGAAATCGAATATATTCCGATATCTCCGACTCTCACGAAGATAAGAGTTCACAAGAAAACACCTCAGCTGCACGAGGTCATTTGCTATCCAGTGACCAGGATTGAGACGGATGCTAACGTTAAACTTAGAAAGCTTGTGCCGTCATTTATAAGTCCAGATTCAGAGAAGTTTATTGAACATCCACCGGCTCCACCGAGAAGAATATCCTCCAAGAATAGCAGAACTCTGCAGCTAGTGACATCCACAAGGCCAGTGTCAACTTCACCGAAAAGAAGTCAACCGAAATCAATTTCTGTTTCTCAATCGAATGTGGATTTTCTGAAAGATAAAATTAGCCATAAATTACAAAGACAAAACACTCATATTATATCCAAATCGAATACAGAGGTAGAGGGTAAAAAGGCAAAAAGTAGAATCATGTCAACGTCGGCACCACCTGCAGTTAACAGAAGAAATATTAGCGTGTCAACTCAAAAAATATCCCCAAAAAGTGGTCAAAGCGATTCAAAGTCAAATGGATTTACAAGCAGTTTTGGATCGCCTAGAAGGACACTTTTGCCAACGGAATATGCAAATTCGCTTTACAGAAAATACGGTGAAAACCAATCTTCAGTTATTATTGAAGGTGGTGCCGGTAGGAGAACCCCGATTTCTAACATTTTAGATAAAGTGACATCTCTAGATAAACTTTGGAGTGCAGAAAAACGCAATGAACGTATAGATCTAACAAAAGCGAAATCCATTAGCAAAAGTGCCCAAAACATTGCAGCCAAAATAATTATTTCAAAACCATCCCTAGAATCGAATAGTAAACCATATACATCAAATGCAACGCATCGGAGCCGAGACATGGTCCGTACTGCCGAAAAGGTGCAAAAGCTAAAAGTGTCTGGCTTACACACAAAATCCAATCCTTGTCTTGCTTCTAAAACCGAACAAAAATCTACGAAAATCGGCGTTCCTCAATCTTCATCTAACATTTCAAAATCATCGTCAAATATTTCCACTCTAAACAAAAAAACTAATCCAATAAAAATTGCAGCAATCACGAATCTGAAAAAGAAAAAGTCTTTAGAAAGTTTCGTTACAAGGCCTCGGAGTGTACCGTGCCATGAATCTTGCAGTAAGAAATCAAAAGAAGAAAAAGCTAAGACTTCAAAAAGGTCCTCTAAAACTAAAGTAACTAAAAGAACATCTACTTCAAAAACCAGTAATGACTCAGAATCCGGGAGCCAGTTTGGAGATTCCAATACTTCAAATTTCGGGTCTTTTGAAAATTTAGACGGAAGAAGAATTAACACAAAGGATATCAAAAGATCGCATGATGCAATAGTATCGGATTCATTCTTCCAACATTTATTTCTCGGAAAATCTCACACTCCTTCACCTACTGTATCGTATTCATCACATGAACTGAATAAAAGTGTTCTTCAAAAAGCTCAAATGTTCCAATCACTCCCTCAAGACACTAGCATGCCAAAATCATTGAACTCTTATTTAGTTCATAGGAAACCGGTCTCACTCTCTCGATTCAAGCTTTGGGATAGATACCCTAGCCCTATTCCATTGCAAAGCCCTCGTTCAATTTCGTGGCCCGGTAGAATGCACGGCGAGATCCGTAGATTCGACAGTTTGTCGAAATGGGAAGAATTTGGATCGAGTTCTTCATTAGCTACAGTCAGGAGTAAGAGTGAGCCACCTGGCAACAAACTGTTTTTCTCACAGACCTCACGACCTAAATCTCCAACAATTATTTTTTACAAAAGAGACAAATCAAAAGAGTCTTCGCCAGCACGCAGCTCAGTTTCACTTTCAAGAATATTTTTTTCTCAAACTTCAAGACCAGTATCCCCTAAAGTTGTTCGTAAAATTGAGAGACCCATACCTCAGGTCAAAAACCAGTCATTATCTCCTCCCAAGATAATTTTAACTGAAACGGTGAGACCGGTTTCGCCTATTATTGAGAAAAGACAATCGCGTCAAGAAAAATCACTACACACCAAACATGAAGCTGAAAAAATTCCTTCTACTATGTTTTTTTCACAAACATCGAGGCCTGTTTCACCCAAGGTAATGAAAAAGTTATCGACAGCTAGTCTGAGTAGAAGTCAATCGACTTCACCAGTATCCATACGATCTCCATCATATCGTCGTATCCACAATGTTCGTTTGCAAAGCAGTAAACATGATGCAAAAAGTCCTTTTCGGACACGTAGTGCTGATAGCACCGAAAAAAGTTCCATCCATTCCAATATTCGTCCAAAAACTCAAAGTGAATCTAGTATACATGTCGATGATCCGGAATACGATGAATACATTCAGGATATGCAGAACATGAAAGTCAGATCTGAAAGATTTCGGGAACTCAACAGATATTATACTTACCTTGAAAGAGTAGGTGAACTAGAAAGAGCTACATCTACATGTGACTTACGGCATAGACGTAAAGATGAAGAGATAATTGATTTTGAACGTTGGAAGAAAATAAGATCTATAGAAAGAGCCGAACTAGAATTAAACAATCTCTACAGAAAACTCAAAGTAGCTCAAACCGAAAATGACGTGTTGTTCTATCCCAGAGACGTTAAAGACTTTCGATGGAGTTATGACACAGATAGAGGTCTTCGTATCAAAGAAAAATCTGTTGAAGACTTAAAAGAACATTTTCAACAAATATCGCACTATGATTCATTAGAATTTGAACAACCTGTGTCCAAAGACACTTATAAACCTTTATGGCGTGGGACAAGCGTCGCAGAAACTGCATTTCATATAAACAATAAAAAGAACAATAAAATGCCAGTTGATCGCTCAGCCATAAAGCCTACAATCACATTACAACAGGACACGACTCTTACTGAGCTTCGTAAAAAAATTGGATTGGGCAGTCGCCTCTGGAGCAGTTTATCTATGGAACAGGTGCATGCCTTAAAGAATCAACTTAACGCTATTTACAGTAAGGAATTGGAATCAAAATCCAACAAAGACTTCGAAAAATATGCAATCGATGTCAAAGAGACAAATACCACAGAAAAACCTAAGTTACAGGTGAGATGTAGCTCCTTGACAAATTACGCACCCGAAAAAGAAAATTTAATAAAATTAAGCAAATCTGATTCAATAGCTGCGATACCTTGTCCGATGACATCTGTAAAAGACTTAAAAAACAATGTTAATAAAATTCAAATGACACTCAGCGAAAATGAAAAAAGAAAAATTTCACAAACATTAAGCAAAGAACTTTTAGACAGAATCAATAAGTATGACAACCCTTCTCCCTTGTCACTAAAGCAAGAGCTGGAAATGGGCCAGGAAAAAGAAAATAAAACAGAAAAATCTGACGTTTCTTTATCATTACGCAGTTCTAACGAATCAAATAACTTTCAAATTTTAGTATCAGATAATTCTTCCCCACTGCCCAGTGAAAAAGTCGAAAGACAGTGTCAGTCATCAGCCAGTGAAACTGAAACAGCTAGTTCAGATCACTCTAACAAAACAGTTGTTTACAGAGGACCTACTAAAGAAGTTCAAATGAAAGTTAAATATTTCGAATCCGTGACTAATAAACCCGAGAAAATGAACATTGTTTATCACGCAAGAGATAATTCCGACGAAAAGGACCAAAATAATAAATCAAATAAATCTATTAATTTAATACCTACAAGAATGAAAGAAAATGAGTCACAAAAATCCCAAATAGTTCAATCACAGTCATGTGCCAATTTAAAAGAGCTATTTGGAGAATCAGAAAGACATAAATTTTTGTCTCTTCCATCGAGGCCGGAACTTCGTTCTAGATCGGCCTCGCCCCAATCGGAAGTAAACATCGCGGATCGGCGAACGCCCGACACGCTACGCTCTAGCGACGAGACCATCTGGCGCAGTCGGAGTCCGTCGCCCGACCCGGAGCGGTACTGGCGCGCCTACCTCAACCTGGCGCGGGCGGGAGAGGTGCGCCGCCTCGCTCGTCGCTTCGACTCGCCCACCGCGGTCGGGGCAGTGCTGCGACGGCACCGCAGCGATCCCGAAATCGCACGCAATGTCCTCAATAGAAACTGGTCCGCCTATGAGCGGCTATCTTCGCAACGAGGCAGATCCAAAGTGCCACTACCAGTGGCGCGAGTGCCGCTTCGAACGACCAATCGTTACATGCCTCATATTGATATCATATCCAAACTAGCATCTTTGCGAAGACGTACTGCTCCGAGATCGAGGTCAGCCGAGGAAGCGTTACAATGTCGCTCGGGCGAAGTAGATCGTATTCGGCGTCGTTTCGAAACTATGTCACTCCTTGGTCAGATATATGCTTCCGCGCCCGACGTCAGCGAACTACGAGACATGGCGCCTTACTTAGCTGGTTCCTGGATTGCGCATCGCTACCCAATGCGTAGCGATAATAACCGATCCATCAAAGATCCATCTACTTTAGTTCGGGGTCGCACGTCGCCTGTGCGAAAAGAAGTAAAACGTTCAAATCATAAAGAATCGGTTAAATTGAGTTCTATTCTGAAAAGTGATGTGTTCGAGAAGCAAGATTTCGATCCATCCCTGCACCGGCCGATCAACCGATACGAGCCTCCGCGGACTCCGCCCCGCCCGCCACCGGCTTCGTGGCCACATCGAGTGGCACCCCATGTCACTCCATCACGTCACACTGTCACCTTTCAAGGTTAATTCATTATTATTATTCATATCATTAATTAAATTATTTTCTAGTTTGATTTTGGAGTATCTATGCTTCCTGGTTAAGAGTTATTGATTCTCGATGTGCCCCCGTGTCGCATCGCTCTGTGCGTGTTGAAGTTGCGTGTTCACTTTGTTTGTTGTCGTGGAATATTTGTTAATGTGAATGTAATATTACTGTCTAATTGTACCTATTGCAAACCAAACGCTGTATGTGATCTAGTAGTGAAATACCGATAATCAATAATTCTTACTTCATTTTTCTTTAGGTTATTCAGTTTGTTTTTGTTTTGATGCCATATCATGCCATTTTATGCACTGGTAGAAACCGAATCTGCGCCGGAGCCTCCACGCAGAACGTCACTCGGGAGTTTTTCAGACACAGGCAAGTAAATGTTTATTTTCTTTTTACTGAAAATAATTGATATTTTATTAATAAAGATTAATGCTAGAAAATACTAACCTACTTTTCCCTCTAGAAACAATTTCCTCTTACCTCAACTTCCAAAAACAGTTCGATGTACGCCTCATGAGAGCCGGCATGGGCAATTATTTCTATCTATATTATCTGTGCGAATAAAAAAGAAACAATGGCCTTTGTTCGAAACAATCCCCGCCTTTACTTATTCTTCTGACCGCCGAGTCGTCGCATATACGTGTTAAACCCGACATGAATTCATTAAGAGCACCGATCGATTAATAAATTAAATTCCCATCAAAAAGTGATTATAAACGTAGCCGCATATGAAAAGTCCTATTTGGGGCAGCACGAAAAAGAATTATGTAATTCATTCGATCTAACTTTATTACATTGAGAAGTTTATCGGTTTACGTCATTCATCTCTATTGGACCGCCAAAACCTGTCGGTACAGTTTTTTCGATTGTAAATAGTTCTTGTAGCCTCGCGCCTAAATGCTGTGCCTCAGTTGCTCGTAAATAAATAAGTGATTTTACAGTGAACTCTCTTGACGTAATATTGGCAAGTGCTATCTCATATTTTCACTGATAAAGTGCGTTATTATCTATGTTATCGCTGCTTTAGTTCACTCTAGACCAGAAAATGTATCGTGTGAAGTGCTAGCACGCTGAAATAGTGATTGTGGGACAAAATGAGCGTAGAAATAAATACAAACAAAAATTTGCATTTAGACCGAAATGTTAAAAGTGAATTTTCATACGATGATGATGGATTTTTCAGTGACGTACCCATGTCGGGTTCTTTATCTAGATCTTTAGTAGCTTTGAATAAATATGTGAAAAAGAATTTACTATATGAAGATAACGTCAGCGATAATGATGACGCGTATTTCTCAAAGGAAAGCACACCGAATAAAACTAAACTAAAATATGATTCGGAAAGTGTGCAAAGCAGCGACTCTGGAGAAAAGGAACAAATTCAAAAATTACATGTCAATTCAGAAAGACATAAAGCACTATCAGCATCATTAAGAGAACCATTAAACAGTATCCGAAATGCTGCCGAACAAACAGACGACTACAAGTTCAAACAATTACGAGACAATCCTAACAGCGTTGCTGTAAAAAAAACCGTCGTTGTTATTGAGTATAGCGACAGCCACAATCTCACGAATAATTTGCTTGGCGAAAAGAAATCTATTTCGGTAGACGATATGACGATTAATTATGGAACTGCAATAGATGAGGTAGACAATAATGCATCAGAAAATGTAGTTCGCAGAGAAAAAAAACACGATACAATTAAAATGGAAAATCGTCACACGGTACACGATGCAAGCGATTGGGTTAATAGAACAAACATATATCCCGATGTCTATGCTCCACTTCCTTACAGTAAGTTTTCGCTTTAGTTAGCTCGTGATTCCTCTATTACTAGGTATTGACCCCTGATAAATATTATCTAATTTAATTTAATTAGTATAGAGATGTTATTACTTTATATAAGTTTATCATCAGGTCAGTACTTACGATCGACTTAGCTATAGTTCCTACAAACAACTTGCGGACTGTATAGGGAATCTTATCGTTTAAAATGTATTTGGCGAGGAACCATACCCGACTGCGCCAGAAGGAGAATTATGTTTTTCGAGTGTATGTTTGTATACTTCTTTGGAATGCTCTGAAGCCTCGGCTTGATGGATTTTAGCTTGACAGGTGTCGTTAGATTAATTATGAGAGCTATGTCAAAATTATACAAATTAAAATGGCAAAATGAATATGTTCAAAAATTATTTTTCCTTAAAACCTCAAAATAAAATAAAAGGGTTTATAAATAGCTTACAAAAATACGTACAACTTATATGTTTTAAATGTAATTTGGAATTTTTCACGCAGTTGGGTTTTATCAATAATATAATGTTTTATATTCTACAGAATTTGTACATACAAATGGATAGCCACGAACCTATTTATAAAATTAAAAGCATTTCTAAACTTTCCTTCCTTTTCTATAAGTATTTTCATAAAAATTATATCGTTCTTGGTATAAAACGATAGATATTCTGATAAAAACTTTCATAAGTTTATTGTCAGTATACAAATATATTGTTCCCGTTTAACTTGAACACGTCAGAAAGAATAATACGGATGCCAAATTTCACAGCTGTAAAGTTATTGGAAGTTTAAGTAAATGGTTTTTTAATTCGGCCATTTTAGTTAAAAATGTATCTCTCAACTATAATTATTGACTCTCTCTTTGCAATAACGAGCATCTCGTTATTACAAATTAAATTTGCAGTTTTTTTTTTTCATATCGTGTAGTTTTCTAAATTGCCGTTCATATTAAAGTGAGTAATATTTCCAAAATATGGGAAATATGGCAAATTTAAATAAAATTATTATTTGTAGTGTTATCCAATTTTTTTATTGATGTTTTATGGGCGGAAGTAATACATCTGCTCGATATATACCTTCTGGTCAATCTTTAGAAATGACTTATTTAAAGGTTATTTAAAAAAAAATAATATGACGTCACCAAGTGTCTTGTAAAGTTCCCATGGTAATAAAGCATATAATTATTAGCATACATATTTCTTCTGAGGTTTATCTTATTAACCGACTGCAAAAAAAGAAGTTTTTAATTCCACTGTTTTTTACGTTTGTTACTTGATTATTTCGGTAATTGTGGACTGATTGGTAGATTTTTTTTAAATAATAGGACCTTAGGACCCCTTAGAACGAGAAATTTTATTTCGATTTTTAATTTTCTTAATTATTTTAATGAAATAAAGTGAAAGGACTATTTCATAGCATTTACTGGACCACTTATTATTATTTTCTTCTTTATAGATGTCCATTCCTCAAATAATTCAATAGCTTCAGATATCTATTTATCATAGCTTCATGTTTCATCAATATAATTCTAAAATTCTATGGTTTCTGTTTGAGGGTGCTTGCGACCACGCCCCCAAACAAATATTCGGCGTTAGCATTTACCACTATGCTTTAGTAGTTACAGTACTACTTCTCAGTAGTTAACTAATTTTAATAAATCAATACGTGCATTCAAGCGAAAGTGAACAGTCGTTTTGGCGGGAGATAAGCTTGTAGTTTGTCGTGTCGAAAGTGTACGCGAAGTCGAGTGATCTATCGTGACCGGCGGTCGACGACAGTCGCTCGTGCGACTGCATGCGGAATTGGGGGAACTAGTGAAGTGCATTACAAGTGGAATCGATCACAATGGGCATTTTGAAGCAGATCAAGAAGATGGCCATCCATGGTGCGTTTCACTTTTTCCCGAAAATAATAGTGATATTGAAATGAAATTTGTGTGGATTCACTCATATCAGTTTGTATTTTACATCTCAGTCATGTCGTTTAATCATTTTAACCCAAACCCCTATCTTTGTTTAGTTTTTTTAGCTCCCTGCTTCTCGACCAGTTTCGAAATTAACGAAAGAGAATAGAATCGTAGTACCATTTACTTACATTATTGCGATTCTGCTCTATATATTAGGAAGTAAGCATTTAACCTAAAAACCACTGATATGTTTAGGGTTCCGTAACAAAAGGGCCAAAGAAAACCCTATTACAAAGTAAACAAAGTCTGTTTATCCTACCTGTATTTAAGACTGACGATGTTGAAAATGGAAAATTATTAAAAGTCAATTAAACAAACAATAGAAACAATTAATTAGCTTCTCCTCGAAATATTGTAGTATGCAGGTTTCAAAAAGCTGCCGATTAACTTTTGGGAACTTCAAAATTGGTATCTTCAAACTATTCTTGGAATTGTCAAACTATTCAGGTTTCCGATAATTATTTGTTCACTGCCATAGATAGGCGACTGGGCGTTTCGTCCAGATAAAGATATCATTAAAACATAAAAGAGCTCTGTACGTATTGTTGTTATTAGTGATTTTAATGTTGTTATAACTGGCCAATACGTGAAAAAGGCTACCTAGTGTATTGATAAATAGTCGAAGTTGTAAAATGACCTAAATCATTAATTACTTCAATGCTATCAGCGTTTTTGAGGTCAAATATTTGCCATAATTCTCCACGCCTAAGATGGTGAAACATCTTGGAGGCCGAGATATACCTTCTGGGCTTGCTTAATTTGTAACTTAGTACGTTGGTTGGCAACACCTCTCCAATTTCATGAATATTGTCGCTGCTTACTTGTTTATGAATATCAATCGTACTGGAATCATCGTACCATATTTTTTTTGGTATATTATTTTGTACTAAAAACTTTTCATCTTTCACTGACTATAAAACGTACCAACTACATTTATTGAGTTAACTGCAGACATAGCGGATATCCTCAGCAGTTCCTTACTTGTAATTCATTCAATTATACTTCTATTACAATAATTATAGCCCAAGTTTAACGCACCATTAGTTATGTTCTTGCCTGTATATTTAGCTCTGTCATATAATTTTAGTTTATGATAGAAATGCAACTTCGAGAGCAAATCAATGGTACATTTTCCCTTCCGTTAGTGAAAGCGCTTTTACACGTTGGCAGCTTTCCACGTCCGTTTCGCGTAATCATTGCCTATAATTGCTTGTAACTTTCATACAAAACCTGTTTTCCCTGATGCGTTAATTCGAGCTAGCACACAGCTCAAACTTGTGCAAAGGCAGGGCAACAACTTGAAAACTTTCAAACCCAAGTAGCTAAGGATTGAGCAAATGAAATTCCAAAGCGTTTATACAAAGTATGCATATGAACCGAACCCAATGCGATATAACTTTACAGTTATGCTTGTGCTTCCACGGTTTCTGCTCGGTCATAAGGTACGAAATACCATGTGACCGCCATGGTGAATTACCATTATAAGTTTGTACTGTCGAGTGTCGTAAACACGTGCTCGGAATGATTGTATCGAGAAAGTCTATCACAAATTTATTCATTCTGCAGGTATCTCAATGTGTTAGGTTTTTAACTTGACTTGCTGAATTAATTTTCATATGTTTTAAAATAACATCGTTATTCGTGATTTGCTCTTCATACCATGATAAGTATACGTGTGTTTTATAAAACTATCTCGATCAATGTTATGAGCAATATTTTTGTTAATTTTTAATTTCCCATAGAGTCACTTGAAAAAGATCTAGTTTAATAATAGGAAATATATTATTATCAGGAAATATCGAAGAAGAGGGGCGATGACTTTTTTGTTTTGTCAATATATACAGATATTGCATAGCGCACATACTCGTACATATATGCGCTATGCAATTTGAAATATTTATTGTGTTTTGAATTTCATGTTTAATCGGTATTCAGATAGCTCAATTACTTCCTTTGTTTTATGTCAATATTTATGTACATTTATTTTCATGTTCTAATAAAGTTTAATTTTAATTTGTGGTATTAATAATTAGTAGTCATTCAATCAGTCATGTGCTAATGTGTCTCAAAACGATTTCGTTCGCAAGTGTGTCAGTGTTCGCTATAAAGTTATGAAATGTTGACAACACGAAATGGATTTATATTTTGTTTTTATGATTACAAACTTCCGGTGATATAATATAATCTAACCGGTTATGTGTGTCGTCGCAATCGAATCTTCCGAATCTCGTAACCGCATCGGTGGCGAGACACACCATGACGATCCCAACTTTCACTTTTGCTGGTATCTTATTTAATGCTCAAATGACCATGAAGTAGTTGATTTTCTTCTCACAAAACTCAGTAGCTACGAGATGCTTATTTGTGAAAAATTATTTAACAACTCCGCCGTATCACTGACACACAATAAAATATTGGCTTATTAAACTTATATTGTGTTTAAAATGTTAAATTCAATAAACGAACAAAAAAGTGGATTGTTGTAAAAATAAACTGAATAAATTTATGAGTACATACGAACATTTTATTCTTATTTGTTTAGTAATCAATATTCGTATTTAAATAATGCCTAGGTTTATACGTATTAGGTGCTTAAGTTTATTTCTTTAAAATATTATTTATTTATTTAATATAAATTTATTATACTACATATAATTTTAAACACGTTGTATTAAAGAGTATTATATTAAAGGTTTATTAATATCCCGAGTGAAAGTTTAGTATGTTTAAATTAAAACTAATTACTATAAACATAAGTACAAAATGGTATTACATGATCGTCAGACACTAGTCATTAGCGATGTGAATTACAGTAATTACCTTATTATATTTGTATAATGAGGACACATAATGATATTTACGTGGTTTTACTTGCGATTATTATCTTAAAATTTGTTATGTTATTTAAAAGGCTCCCACGATCCAAATCCGCAATCTTTTTTACTTTTCTTAAATGCTTCTCATTACTACTTAATTTACTACGTGCTCTACACGAAGTATGTGATTTTAAAATCAAGAAATAACTATTCGATAAGCCATGTTGAAGGCATTTGGACGGCTTAACAACTCCAACACTAGAATTAGCCAATTCCTAACACGAAAAGAAGTAATTTCGAAAAGAAATCGAAACCATCTCTCATAATACGATACTTACCATAGATTATGGGTTTTCTACAGTTATCGATGTACAGTTTTCGATATTGAGATAATAAATATTAATATTTTAAATTAAATGTAGAACACCCCAAAATAAATATACGTATAATTTGTTCTACCTTGTTCTGAAACCACGTGGGTAAATTATATGTGCAACTAAAAGTTACGGACAATTTCGGTGATATGCATAATCTGACGCAATACACTCAAATAATCGATGACAATAATATACATTATCATCGATTATTATTTTAAATTCCAAATACTACAATAGAACTTCCCTTTCCTCAAGTCATTCTTACCAATTTATGCATAAGCAAAGCAAGCATTTTTGTGTCATTGCATAGAACTGAAAATTTTACGTGGCCATATTTCCACAGAATCCCCTCGACGCTACGTGGAGAGCGACGTGAACATCCACTATCGGTGTCCGGTGCGACACGACCCTCTGCCGTTGGTTCCTGAAAGGGAACTGGCGAGGCAGCAGGCAGAACATATGAAGAGGCTATACCGGGAACAACGACGGAACAAATATCTGCAGGTAGGTCCTAACTTATAATATCTCTTACCTATTTCACTAGAACGGGAGCTTGTAAGAGGCACTCAAATTTGCGTAGTAAGAAGAAAGTGTTTGGAGTGATGGTTAAGTTGGTATAGACAGTGCCATCCACAAAGGCGCGCCTTACTCTTCTTCCTCTAATCGCATATCGTACAAGTGTGCAATATTCCGCTAGTGTTTTAGTTTCATCGATACACACTAATTGCCTATCTATATTACTATTACATCGACAAAACTAAGACACTATCGGAATGTTGGACACTTGTACTGTATAATCGATTAGGAAGAAAAGTGTGGCGCGTCTTCGTGGATGGCACTATTTAAGGAGCCGGTGACCTAGGAACCTGTCAGAAGCTCGAATCATGCAATGAACTTGAGGTTCTGGTAAATGTAAACATCGCGAGGAAACAAATGAATCATATGCGCTTGCAGTACTTAAAAAAAGTACTTTTTGATATTGTTTTTCTGTCTATCCCTTTGCAATGTTTATATTATCTTATCCTTTTTATCGTATGTCCTTATGAGCTCACTGTTTACCTTTGTTTGAATATTACGGAGAACTTTATGTTTAGTAAAATCTTATCTATATCGGACGTTGTTTGAATTCCATTCTTCATATGGTTTTTAAGCTAAAACATTTATCAAAGTTACATTATTTTTTTCAAAGTTTGACTTTGAGTGGTAATTAGTTGATAGAAAGAGATTTCCAATTCAAGATTTTTATGAACATATTAACGTCTCATAGCACAATTTCTCGATTTAAAGTAGTGTTCCAATTCTATATTTGCTCGATAAAAAGTCCATCGTTATATCGAACATGAGAATATTGTGTCTGTCAATGTTCTATCGACTACCCATACATTTAATCCGTTTACTCGAGACTAGCACGCTACAACTGTTTGATCGATACCAAACAGATATTTACCCTATCGTTAGATGCTGATATCATCGTGACCTTTAAATTGCACGTCATTGCATTGGATCCCAAGGTAAACCAATACTTGCCTATTACTTTTAAGTCCTCCCCATGGGGAATTGAATTGTCTTGATTCACAATGTGACAAAATTACACTTTTAGTCATTCCCCAATTTCCTACATTTCCCATGGATTTCTCAAGTATTTTCTTTCCTACAATTCTTGTCCTGACTATTACAAACACTTGATGTTTATTAATATAAGTGAAATTTTCAATTATATTTATGGAATTCAATGGAATTAAAGATTTTTGATTTTGAATTTGACTTTAAATAAATAGCGTGAGATAATTACTTCCGCTTTTAATAGATTTGTATATTTAAATTATTGCAGGATTTTTATGGTTTCTTCGAGAATGAAAATACCATGTTTTCAATGTAAACCTTCGAAGGTTTCCTAGTAATTATCAACCCCTATGATATAACGTCCGGTAACCAAATGTCGAAAACAAAGTTCAACTATACAAGTTTTCAAAGTCATAGTAAATTACCCGTTAAGCCTTCGGAATAGAGTACTAGAACCACAACGGGGTTTCCGGGATTACTGTGCATGTGATATCCAATTGTTGTTTGCAGTCCGCTGGTAACATAATCTATTGCGGTCGCTGGTAGGTACGCCGGACAATTGCTCGTCATTTTCATTCGAGTTTTCGTAATGGAAGCTCATCATTTTTACTATAACACCTTGTTCCATATAATATATTTTTTCTGTTATAATTATAATATTATAATATATTGTGTTCATCATTACCGAAGTCAGTGTATCTATGTGGATTGTCTTTATTTGCTAGAGTAAAGGTATGTAGTGAGAGACAGCTATGCGAGCGAAATGTAAGTTTAATTTTAATCTCTTGCGTGCAGGATGTCATCAATCTTGATTGCACGGGTAGATTAGGACGATATTTTAGTATGAAGGGAGTTTCAATTATACAAGTGTGGCTTGACATTTGAGTAGCGCACTTATCTTCAAAACTTATTATATAATTTAATTCCTACTCTGATCCTAGATTATTCAATCGTTCCAATTTTTTTGAGATCAGTTATTCTTTCGGTTCTTATTTTGGCAAGCGATACGATATTTGGTTTTAAGAACGGTGCAATCGGAAAAATCACTTACACATGAACATACTTCATAAGAAGTGCATTTTATAAAATAAGCAGCTTGTATCTATACATCTATGCGAGTAAATAAAATCTAAATGTCTGTTTGTAATGTCAAAATAACAGCTTTTTACTGAATGCATTTTAAAGTACTTAAGGATCTTATAAAAAAAACGGTTTTGAATTTTTGTCGTATCTGTCTTCTGTTCTGATTAATCTCCAAAACGGGAGGACCTATTTTGACGGGACTTTTTCACTGGTAGATTGCTGATATTATAAGGAATAACTTAGGCTACATTCATTTTAGAAAAATAAATAGGGTTCCGACCAATATAATTAAATTAATACAGTTAAATTCCACGCCGACGAAATCGTAGGTAACAACTATTTGGCTATAAAATGAGTACTTGTAAATTGTGAACAGTACCGTCATGCGTGTGCACACATTTACCAAACAAACGCGTTTCGAGGCGCAAGCGCGCTGCCCACCGGATGTGCGTTACTTATCCCACGTCAGTACCTACCTACGATACACCACTCGCTACGGTACCAGAGATAGAATCGATTTCGCTGCACATTTCTCTTCATAAATTACGCAGTCACACGCTTTGGCATGCGTACAGCGCATATCATTTGGCGGAATATCCATGGAAGCTCTAAAGGCTGCTATACAACCAGTGAAATGAAGTAATTAGTGATTTTTAGGGTTCAGTACCTCAAAAGGATTGTTCATTCATCTGTCTTCGTTATCCATCTGTCTGTCGAGACCCATTTTTCAGGAACGCGTGGGAGGTATCAAGTTGAAATAAATATTAAATTCTTAGGTTTGCAGGCCCTCACAGCTGTGAAAAAAAAAACAAACTTCTAAATTCGTCGAAAAAATCGAAAATTTGTAATTACATCTCAAAAAAATACATATTACATACACATATTTACGTACAAGTTTGAAAGGAAATTGGTGCTCGAATCCTATTAGCACTTGGCCGGTTTGTTTTTATTTTAAATATAATAGTATCCTTTGTTTTGTTTTTCTTCGTATCATCTCGTCGAAATATTGGATATTGTGTTTGAATATTACAATACCAATAGAATATCTATGTCATAAGAAATTTCTTTTATTTTCTCTTCAACTCTCTGAACTAACCAAAGTACAAATATGCAATTACTTGTTTTCTGTAATTTGTTAGTCCGCGTAAAATACCGGTTTTAATACCGATTCCTGCTATTTACATACTCGACGTCTTATTTTTACTACTTTATTTTTATGCCTTTGTCTGGTTCACTTGATTCATTTTAAATTTTTTTTACTCTAGTGTAATCTGGGCTTACCCATGCAAAGCTAAATGGGTGAAATGGAAACGCTTAGTTAGTTGTTGTTAAATGAATTACTTCGTAATAAATAATAATAACATGGGTCAAATTGTGCCTGCTTTTTATAATACTTTCGGTGTGTAAGTAGAGCAAGTTAGTAAATATAGGTCATCATCGTCATTATCAACATCATCATCATCATCATCATCATCCTCATCTTGATGGTCTTATCCTACACGAAGCGGGGTAGGCACAACATATTTTTTTTACATCGCCCTTTGGTTATTTCAAGCTACAACATAGCTAACCTTTGAAATTAATAGATTGAGTTAATGGTAAATGTTATAAAAACCAAGAAAAAAGTAGGCTCTCAGCTTTCTAGTCTCAATTTTTGGGAAACAAGAGGCTATTATTTGAATAAGTTCAGTCTAAACTATTACATGACACGAATAACTATATTTGTATTATTAAATACCTATTAAAAACCTGACACTTGACGACCTTGTGGCTCACATTCTCATCGAAAATCCGTTGAGTAAATTACCATATCTACCGTTCACAAAAATTTGTGCACAAGTCATTACTGCTCATCTGATGCTTTTCAAATTACGACGTTATATCCTACGCAGTAAAGTTTATGGTCATCTCGTAAAATGGTAATACTATATTTTCGGAGATATTAAATTACTTTTATTCATGTTGTGTTGGGATAAACGAACTCTCTTGTATCACTTTTGTTTGTTGCTCCAGTAAGTTCGCGGCGGTCATCCGAGCCGTCCACGTTCGTGCACGGTGTGCTAAATTAATTTCCGTAATTACTTAGTGCAGTGGACATTAGTGTAATGAACGAATAACGTTTGAAAAAGTTTACAAGGAAAGATTTTCGTGCCAGCGCAAAAATGTTGGACAAAATCGTGATTTCTGTTAGTACTGTTTTTTTTTTTTTCACACTACAAATTATGCGGACTATTATTTTAGAGATGTAGCAAAAATCAAAACTATTGCCAGCGACCGATAAGCTCCTTCAAGAAATCATTTCACATGAACTAGGGTCATTATTATCTATGGTGGTCTCAGTTATAATCCCGAATGTTGGGAAAATATTCTTTTCCAATGATTCACATTGAATGTGCATTTGCAGGAGAACGAAATCCGCCCCTTGGATATCGAGGCGTTTGATGCGTCAATGAAGGTGATGCTTGAAAGAGTGCGTGACTGGAGTGTCCTAACTAGCGTTAATGATTATTCACTAAACTTTATCATCATTGTTTTACAAAAACATATCATGCTGTATAACATGAATTTAATCAGCTACATTCATTGTGTGACAGAAAAGTTTCTATTTAAAATGAACAGGGTTTTTACCAATGCTTTTCATGTCGACGATCTCTTTATCTACCGAAATGAATTCGTACGAAATATTTTTGCTTTGACTATGACAGTGTTGAACAAATTTCAGATTGCTTTGCATGGTTTTCAAATCATGTTGGCGTATTCGCTCGTTACATTAGTGCCTGTGTGTTTTGCAGGAATTGCAAGATATGCAAAGCCGTCGGCACCAGGACAACTTCACACCTTCCCAGAAGAACATCCTCCCCCTAAACCGATACGATGAGGCTGACAAGGTGATCGCTAAAGCCCTGTATACATTCAACGGGCAAACGAATAGAGAACTGAGCTTCAGGAAAGGAGAGATCATACACGTCCGGAGACAAATTGATGCGAATTGGTACGAAGGTGAAATTCACGGGAGGGTTGGGCTGTTCCCGTACAATTATGTTGAGGTGAGTCTATGGGGAGGAGACACTCTTCCAGCTTTTTAAAATATTTGATTTACAAGGAACTGCATTTAGACTGATACTTTTTATTGATTAACGAATCGTCATTGCTCGATCTTTCGTTGAAATTGGTAAATTAATTAAATATCAAAAAATAGTTATCTCCCTTTCGTCCTGTCCCTAGTATTAATAATATTAAACGTCAACCAAAGCTTTGGTTTCCTTAATCAGATTTTTTTTCTACCAAATTTTTTCGTCTTCGCGTACACAATTTCTATATTCCACTTGTATTTAACATTCTTAAAAGAATACTTTTTGGCATCCAGTTTATTCATAAATAATCATGTAGGTACAGATATCGAAACAGGTCCAAAATTTATGTAAATTCTTGCCAAACTTGTTGGGAACAAGTGTAGCAGGAAGCAAAAAGGGACCGGTTTGAGATCGATGTTCCATAAGAAAATTATGACTTTGTAGTAGTTGTTAAGGGATTGAAAACAGCTAAAAACGATTTGGCTGTTTATTTTTCGTTGCATTTCCTGATGTAACAAGGTGTATGTAAGAAAATATTGAAGAAGTTTTTCATGGTATTTTTTGTATGTATATACGCAACGTATTCACGTACGCAAGTAGATGCGTGCGTTTCCCATACAAAAATATAGTTGTTTTAAGTTAGCTTGGTATAGAAATCACATTCAATGTGAATCAATAGTTATGATCACATGCAAATAAAACTCCCACATCTGTTACGAGAACTTTATCCTTTTACGCAAATTGACTACATTATGGGTTTGTCACGCTTTCATTACTAGTTAGTACAGGGAAGAAAGTAAAGTATAGTAATTATGTGTAGATTTGAACATTATAGTATTTTATGAGACCCAAACGGCTAAATTTTACTAGCAAAATACTCTACTTACATGTGCATCGAACCAGTAGAACATTATGCAAATAGGAGTCAATTAAACTTCTGAGATAAATTAACAACATATAATGAAAGTTTCCTTTACGGTTTGCTTTTACATTTTTTCAGTTTAAGATTTTATATATTTTTTTCTATTTAGGTATATTCTGTTCTTTCTTTTGATGTTTTTAAGAATGTATATAAAAATACTTTATCATCTATTTCGTATCAGCCTCTAATGATCCCTCAACTGATAGACAACTGATTTTGATGACTTTAATCTACCACGGGAGCCCAATCCAAATAAGTAGATGACACATGTTTTCGGATTTAAATTTTTTAACCAATTATTCATCAAATTATTCGTTTAGCAGTAAGCATGATTATTAACTTCATTAGTAGATTTACGACTTATTAATCGAAAAAAGGTATGTTCACGTAATGAAAGTAATCTTTGTATATGTTCAATTTTCTAGAAAAAAAATCTCAATTTCAGATCCAAAAAGGAGACAACCCCCAACCCCCGAAAAAGCCAGTGGCCCTCGAAGGTCGAGCGAGAGCGAAATTTGATTTCACCGCTCAAACCAACCTCGAACTCCCCCTCAAGAAGGGTGAGGTCGTGGTACTCACGAGGCGGATCGACCAGAACTGGTGGGAGGGGAGGAACGGGAACAAAACCGGCATCTTCCCGGATAGCTACGTCACCATACTACAGGAGCCTAGTCAGAACAAACCTGGTAAGTCTTCAGTTACTGAACCGAACGGTTTCATGATCTAGGTAGTTCCTTACTCATAACGAGCTACCCAAAACACGTAACAGAGTTGGGGCTTACTCACACAAAAGAAAAAGTATATAGAATAAACTAGGTTTTTTTTTTTCAGTCACTCACGCAGCAAAATAAATAAAAACTTTCCTAGAAAACATCCTCTGATATTGAACGAAATGTAATCATATTTTTTGTAGCGCCATACCAACTTTTTCTAACTAGAAGGTGGGCTGGTAAAAAATGATCTAGTATTGAGCTTACCTAGTATTCAATACATAAAATACCTGCCGTCTAAGAAACTCGTGTGACGAATATAGATGGTTAGGTACAAAAAGGAACATTTAAGTATTCTATCTGTTATCTAGTCCCCATAGTACGAGCTATGCTTAGTTTCAAGCTAGGTGGTGCTGTCTGAAATGCCCATGAATTTCATTGATATTTCATGTCCATACCAGTCTCTAATGGTCTCACTGCAGGGACACCGGCCTACTCTCAATAATTGAGAGTGAATGAGCTCTGATCTACCACGGGAGCCCAATCCGGATTGGTAGATGTCACATGTCGTCGAATTTTTAGTTCTAAGACATGCCGGTTTCCTCACGATGTTTTCCGGCACCGTTTCGAGAACGTGGTATTGCGCACATAAATTTTTCAAGTGTAAATTTAATTGGTGCATGTGTGGATTTGAAACAGCGACCTTCAGATTGAAAGTCGACGTCTGTGCCCCTGGGCCACCACGCTCTCCTGGGCCTTCTGCGGATATTTCATATTATATGAATATTTTGATTGTTTTTATTGATTGATATTTATTTTATCAGAACCCCCGCTCATCATGAGTTCGGACAAACCGGTCGCTTCACCGGCGGCGCACGGCCTCATGAATGGAACCGCTAAGAGAAGCATGGGACCTCACAGCTACACTCCTCAGCAGAACAGCCCCGCCTTGTCTAACGCACCCCCTGCCACACAACCCTTGCCTGGTCAGTAACCCTTAAGTCTCGCTAGTGGAGGTTATCAATTATAAAAATAAATCAAATTGAAGTGTCTATTTGTAATATCAAAATAATAGCTTTTTACGGAGTGCATTTGAAAGATCTACGGTACTTATAACAAAAATACAATTTTTTAAAATACAAGTATTTGTCAGTCTGTCTTTAAAAGAAGAAAACAGAAGTAGTTCCTTTTTCTTTCTGTAAAATTTATGATTATTTTATTCGGTTATAAAGTAATTTGTATGTTTTGTGATTTTGATAAAACAAAGAGAACAAAGAATATATACTACAAGAATACTGTAAATTATTCTAAAAATAGAAACAATTAATAAAAAAGAAATATTGATAAGTGTTAAAAGTTTCCTATATGGTAAACTAATGTTCTTGTTTTAATAGTTAACGGTTATGATCGGAACAGACGTAAACTTAACAAATAAGATTAACTAAACATAAAACTGACTGTAATTTGACATATCTGTGTGCATGTAACGTGCCTAAGGAGCTCACACGTTATATGCTCATGAATATGTTTACTTGTGTGTGTAAAATTTGACGTGTCCAAACGATACTTGAGATCGAAAAGAACAAATGAGTTTGAGTGTGAAATGTTTTACACATTTATTTCAGGGTACGCATCGAAAACCGCACAAGCTTTGTTGACGCCTTCAGAGCGTGGGTACGGACCGCCGACCGGTCAGGGGGTCGACCTCAACAATACAGAACCCTTGTACGTGGACACCAATGCTGAGGCTATACCGTAAGTACCACTGACGAAGACAAAATGATACAACCAACGATTGCGAATCAAATTTTACACAGGCAGTGAGTTTAAAAAACTTTTTCTATATCATGTTAATATTATAAGCGCGAAAGTTTGTCTATATATATATTTGTTTTCCTTTCGCCTTATGCCTCAACGGCTAAACGGGTTTGGATAAAATTTGTTATGAACGTAGTTCGTACCATAGATTAACATATAGGCTACTATTTATCCCGAAAAAGTGAAGCATTTTTTTTATTATAGATACTTCCAAAAATACAGCCTCTGTCAGATTTCGTATCGTCTTATGTTGACTTTTTAACTGCGAGTTATAAAAAATACAGGTAACATAATTAATTGATATGATACGGGCGGCGGCTAGTATGAAATAGACGGAATTTATCTAAATAAGAGCTGATAAGAATTTTTATCCTGAAAAGGTGAAGTATCCCCGTAGGACCGCGGGTAACACCACAGCTAGTAATAAACAAAACAATCTATCTCTAAGTATGATATCTAACATTGAATGATTCCTTCCAGATACCGAGCAATGTACAAATACCGGCCGCAGAACCCGGACGAGTTGGAGTTGAACGAAGGCGATACGGTGTACGTGTTGGAGAAATGCGACGACGGGTGGTACGTCGGCTCGAGCCAACGCACCGGACGCTTCGGGACCTTCCCCGGTGAGCAACCACTCGTACTCATACTCATACTCATACTCATACTAATACTCATACTCATACTTATACTTACTCATAATCATACTCATACTCATACTCATACTCATACTCATACTCATTTATTTGACCGTACGAACCATAACGTTACGTTGGTTACGTTAAAATTAAAATTATACACATACACAGCACATAATACCGTACCAGCCTCTAATGTTCCCACTGCAGGGACACCGGCCTACTCTCGATAATTGAGAGTGAATTCTCTATTTACAGGTAATTACGTCGAGCGCATTTGATAGCGCGAGACGTCGCTCCTGCGGCGACTGCGCCGCGCCACTCTGTGCGCGCGTCGACAACGCTCACACCACTGAGGTACGATACCACGGCTACAAGTGACCACGGCTACAAGTGACCACGGCTACAAGTGACCACGGCTACAAGTGACCACGGCTACATAAACGCCAGTGGCTTCAGTATAAATGTGTGACACAAGTGATTACGGCTTCACATCACGACTATTAATAACTGCACTAAAACAAGTGACAAACACCGCGTCTGTTCAGATATTAATATAAATAAATGTTCTCAACGTAAGCATTAGAATGGAAAGAAAGTGGCAAATTAATCTAGTGTACCCTGTATGGATAACTAATACATGGAAAATAATTACGTGGCCTTCAGTAACTGCCAATGAAATAGCTACAATGTGGAATATTCAGGACTATTACATACATATAAGTATATATCGATACATTTGTTGGTTTGGATTTTAATTAGGTAAACAAAAGAAAATGTGTTCTTGCAAGCAAGCCTGGCCACAATGAGTCTTTGGCAGCGGTCAGAGAATGAAAAACTTGTATGGAAATTTATATGTAGACCGACATTTTTGTTTTTTGTATTGGATTTATTCATATCTTAGAATCTATGGCTTTCAATCCTTTTTGAAGTATATGCAACGGTACTCTATTTTATAGCTTACAATGTATAGAACAGTATATATTTATCCAAATGTTTGTGAATAAGTGTTTGTTTTTCGTGTCCAATTATACCAAAATTTTTACCATGACTTATATAATATTTTGTACAAAAATGTTTTTTCATAACTATGGACAATCTTCTTATACTATTGCCATCTGGAAATGTTCACTGCTTATTGTAGCTGCTTCTGATGTGTCAGAAATTTTTATTTGCCCGCAATGTTTATATTTCCTCTAACAATATATTATATAATCGTATAATAAAAGTCTCTGTGCCTATTTTCGCTTGTCTTCACTCGAGTCTTACTAACTATAGAAAGTACAATGTCAGTGTATCAATCCAAAGTTGTTTTACGCGTCCCAAAGAGTATGTTTATCTGTTAATTACGATGTATAATTGTATAAAAAAATAATAAAAATACTTATATACTTGTAAAATTGTTTAGAGTAGTAATTTATTTGTAATGTAGGCGGTTGGGCTCTTCTTTTAAAAGTGTAATTTTAAAAGATGGTAGCCTGGTTTCTATTATAATAACCGTAACCCACTAACAACACTATTGGAATAAAATATCTGCAAAAGTCAAACTTTGATAACTAACACTTAGACAATGCGGCGGCAACAAAGTTTAGACGTTTTGGATAATGCCTGCTTAATATAGTTCATTATAGTACATTACCAATTTAATAATAGTTACCGCATAATATTAACTAAACTTCAATACTCAGACTATGCAATGTGTAGAAATAGGGCGAGTATTCGGAAATGTTTGACAATACGATGTAGTATGCTTAATTTTAAATTAGGTGTATTGGAAATTGTGAGTGCTATTTAGCTGATATCGTGTTTTTATTCATCTCAGTTGTGGGCTTCAAATTGTATAATTATTTCTAGTCATGGATTAGATTTCTAAAATATTTTACTTGCTTAATGGTTTTAATGTTTCATGTAGTTGTCTCTTTGTATCTTCGTATGTAATATCGATAAGGTGACGATATCCGCAGCAATTGTAATTTTAAATGTTTTTTACTATGAAAATATGCATTATTTTACCAAAGTATATTCGTCCTCGCCCTATGTAATGCTTCTGTGTGTGTAGAGGCCTGCTTCATTATCTTTATTAACCCTGTATTGTTGTATTTTACTTTTGTTAATTTATTTTTAGTAAGCACAAATGTTTTATTTTGTTGTTGACACCTCAACGTAAATTGTAACAATAACTTGTACCTACCTACTATTGTTCGACATCACACCTAATAAAGTAATCTTTATAATTATTATGTGTTTTAGTTTCAATTACATAAACGGCTCCGTGGCTTAGTTGTTAGTACCCTGCCTCCGAAGCGAGGGGTCCCGGGTTCGATTCCCGGCCGGGGCACACTGTGTGGTGAGCATGAAGTTTGTTCTCGGGTATTGGGTATTTGTCCTATGTTACTGTGTTTGTCCATCCCATCTGCGACACAGGAAATCCTAGTACAGAGGTATGAGTGTGTAATCACAGTCTGTGTAACATTAGAAAAAGAAATTCCTCCACTTCCGTTGTTTTTAAATTTCTTAATTCTCACATAACTCTTTCGTATCGAGATTTGAGATAAAGACATTTAAATTAGGACAGAAAAATCGGAGTACGCCTCCGGTTTATCTGGTTCTGGGCAAACTTAAGATACGGAATTATTCCATATCTGATCTGAGATCTGGACTTGGGGACTGTCAAAAGCTACGTTGTTTTCTACATGATTTTCTCTCCTGCGATAATCCCCGTTTAGGCTTAAGTTCCGATCACAGTGCGAACCCAAAAAAAAATTTCAAGGTATCTCCAATGTACAGAATCGGACCTTAATCGGAATCGGAATCGGAATTTAATATAAGTACCTTATTAAGATTTAAGAAGCAGCTACGAGCTATCACAAGTGAACGCTATCGCAGACCGCGCCTGTCTGTGGGACCGTTTACTTACGCTTACGCATTATATTGCATACGCAGACATCAATTGCTGGTTGCTTAGCAACGCGCGCGCCCAAACAATCAAGCAACATAACTCGCTTATATTTTACAAATATTCCAATAAAAAAGTGAAAATAAATCACGATGGTTGAAACTGACTGGCGAGAAGTATTGAGTTTTTCTCAACGAGAGCTTGGGAAGGATGAGAAAGAGCAGCTGTGCGAGGGCTTGTCCTGGATGGAAGTGGACGATATTGAACTGAACTTCTCTGATCTCAAAACATTGTTCAGACTTGCACAAGATATTCTCAAGTATAAAAGTGAACAGGTAAATTATTACGAGTTATTTTTATAACGAGAAACGATTACATTACTTTCTGTGATAAAATCTGTTATATGTAATCACAGATTATTGGTATATCACAGATAGGAAAGCTCGTTGTTGAACGATTAGTTCTCACGACTCTGCAAAGCGCTAGCATCGCAATTTCTGAGTCAATTGCGATATACCCAATATTAATTAGTATTTAGTTTTTATTAACCAATTTAATTAACACAACAGCTGAAACATATAATTATTAATGTTATTTTTATGACAAATATCGTACAACATTCGTTTTTTAGTAGTCCCAGTATTAGAATTATTAGGAAGTGTTAAATACCTATAAATACCTGCTCAATGCTATAAGTAGTGGATAGTTTTTGCAGTTATCCAATGGTGTTACAAATTATAGATTTTGTAAGAGAAACTGTTTCTATTTTCTAATCTAGTAAGCACCTATATTTAATCAATCATTAAATAAACTTAATTTACGTTAATTTAGGTGAATAGTTTGCTGGGACAGCTAGAAACTCTTAAAAGAGCAGGTGGCAAGAAAAGAGCGAAGAAGAACCAACATTTAGGTAAGCAATCAGTTGAGATAAATAAACAAATACCAGCTAAAGTATGGACAGAGGACAGAGTATGTAAAGTATGGTATTCTACTGATAAATTGTCGTTAATTGGTTTTATATGAATTTCATATTATTTTGATCATTCAGAGTCACCTACGAGCACAGAGAGCGTCTTAGACACAATAACTCACCAAGACGAATTAATAAAAGCAAACAAAGAGATACTAGAGCAACTATACAAGGATATAGCTGAATTGGAAGAACGAAGGAGCAAGCTTGAGAGAGACGGAAATAACGTAGATGATAGTGATTCGAGCAGAGATGCACTATCAGAATTAAATGCACTAGCTCAACTTGAAAATGAAGTAGCAATGAAGAACAGACATATCAGAAAACTGCTGGCTGATGTCAAAGTACTGGCTCACTTATAATTTATTATAACACCAGGTTTGAAGTTACAAATAATGTATTATAATGTAATCTTCCAGATTTTAGAAGAAGAAAATACAAAATTCAAAGCCAAGACTAACGTTTTAAAAGATAAACTCACAGAAGCGACACACTTGATCGATAGTCTAACAGAACAATTACTGCAGATGAGTAATGAAGGTGCTCAGCTCAAACGTAAGTTGGTGCTTTTTAATTTGAAGTTACAAGTCAAACTTATATAAGTAAGTTATAAGTATGTAAGTTACAAAATAAACCTTGACTGAATTAAAAGCTAGCGTAGGAAACACATACCCTTGTCGTACTAGAAAGTATGTAGCAGAAACCACTGATGAGAATGAATGAGATTCATGAAACTACGCAGTGAAATGTAGGATCTCTGTTCGAAACAAATATTGTCATTATATTAAGAAGACCACGGTGTACCTATGTTGCAAATTTCTAGTGAAAAAAAGCCGAATCTACTGAAACTTGGAAATCAAATAAAACTTGGCATGTTTTGAGGTCATACTAGGACAGGACATAGTATACATTTTATCCTGAAATTCAGCATGGTTCCCTTGGGAGAGGGGATGAAATTCATAGATGCGTTGTCCGATTTCATAAATTATTTTATTGTTAAAAAAGGAGTAAATTTCTTCAATAAATTTAGTAAGATGTATGAAATTGACCCATTCTCAATTAGTATTATATTTCCAGGCAAAGGGGGTTTTTTGACCATTAGTAATATACTGGTTGAATTTTTTGAATATTTAATATGCTGTTTATTTTCTTTCTTTCCTTGTATAACGTAGAGTATTCTGTAAGGTTAGAATATTTGCACTTAGTGTTCACACTTAAAATGTTAATGTCCCATTATTCGTGAACACCAGTATTGGCTTCAGGTTTTGTATTTAAGTTTTTATTTTCATAAGTCATAGCTGTTGGTTTTCCATTCATAAATATAAATAAAAACTATTTTGAATTATAATCCAGATACCTTAGGCAAGTCTGAGCAAGCCAAAGCAGAGTTGTTTTGTGAAATAGAAGCTTTAAGAAAACAACTTTTTGAAAAGGAATCTACGAGGGAAAACATTTTTGACGAGATTAAATCTAAAGTTCATCATTGGAAGGTAAGACATAAGTGCAAGAAAAACGCTTGCAAAATTAGATCAAATAACTACTCTTAATACTACAAAAAAGTACTATTATACTTATAATTTGCCCAATTTATTCTTCTAGAATATTGCTAGGAAAAAGAATTCAGAAATGGAAGCATTGTCAATTGAAAACGAGAAACTAAAGGACCACCTAACCCGGGTATCGAAAGGTCCATCTCCGAGTGAAATGGTAAGCTCATATTTAATTTTATTTTTCTCTGCATAATAATGCTATTATATATTAATATATTTTTTAGAAAAGCTTTGCAGAAGATCAAACTTTAAAAGAGTTACAAGACAAACTCACAGAGGCATCCAAAGAAATCGATCAATCAGCTAATTTGATAATTCTCCTGAGAGCTGAAAATAGACAAATAAAAGATCTTTTGGAAGAAACACAAGATCACTCGACTATTGAAAACAGAAATGAAAGTGACGAAGGCAAAGAAAGGATTCTAATAAACAAATTGAAGAAGAAAGTGAAAAGTTTAACTAACAGTCTCCAAGAAGCTGAAGAAATGATTGCTATAAGAGAAAGAGAGGTAAGGATTAATATTAATTAAATGCGAGATACCAAATTATTAATGACAATATTGTGTTCAAATTGTAATGTAGATCGCAGAGATAGCTACGGAACTACAGCTAGTGCAGTCTGATGATGGCATTAATGCTCTCATAGGAGGACTAAAACACAAAAAGCGCGAGCTTAGAATTAAAGATGAAGGAATCAAGTCATTAATACAAGAAATTAATAACTTAAGCTTACAAGTAAATAACCTCCAGATTGAAAATGAAGCATTGAGGTAAAGTCATCTGATATTGTAATATTTATTTGTTACAAATGTATATGAATATTGTATAGTATATATTAAATTACTTTGATTACAGGCAAAAATTGAATGTGCCTGCAAGTGAAACTGTTGAAACATCTGGTGTAATAAAAAAAATCCGTGGTTTAGAACACAGTAATTCAGATATGTGTAAAGAAATTACGAAGTTAGAAAATAAGTTGGTAGATGTGGAGCATGAAAACCATCGCTTAAATAAGACAAATAAAAAAATTACAAGGCTTCTTCATTCTTCTGGATACAATAAACATAACATAGAAGATATTTTACAAGAAAGTGAGATTGATGATTGTTATTCGCCGAAGGAAGGAGAGGCTTCAAAGTTAGTAAATTAATATAATTTTGTAGTTCAGTTTCTAAATTTTACATTTACTCTGTAGGATGAATAAATCTTTAACTGACTTACAGGACTATGCTGGAACCAAAACAAAAAGAAGCCTATTCTGAAAAACCTATTTATGTCGATGAAGCAGAAATTAAAGCAATAATGGCAGAAAACGAAGGTCTTAGAAAATGCCTGCAAGAAATTTTAGATTTTTTAAAAGATAATAGTAAGTTTGGCGCTATAATTGTTTATCTTATTTTTATTTTATTTTTTTGTTTTTTATTGATTAAACTTATTATATTTTAGGCACAACATCTTCGGGGATATTAGCTTTAGAATGCCCTAGTCTGGAAGCATTATTACGATCAATGGAAGCTCGCCATGTTGCTGGATGGTTTTCACCTCATATGTCTACTATATTGGAACTAAGAGCAGCTATCGGTGGCAAAGATGCATTACTGAAAGCTCTTCATGAAGCAAGGTAACTAAATAATATTTAATTCCATACCAATAACATTACCATTATATCCAAATTTATCTTATATTTCTTATTTTAGAAAAGAAACTTTTGATGTTATGTCTCAACTATCAAAAGAAGCAAAAAAATCTTCTGATCTCGAGCGTAAATTGCAAGATCTGGAAACTAAAAGTAAAAAAGAAAATAGCGATATCGATGAAAACACGACAAAATTCGGTGAATTCGGGTCGTGGATGGCTGATGGAGATTTAAATCACATTGAGTTAGGAAACGAAAATCAAATTGAACAATTGGTTACTACGTCAAATTCCATATACGAAGATCAGCTTAGGAAAGGCTTAGAGTACTTTCATCAAAAATTCAAATTACTATACAACAAAATTAATACGATGGCAGTTCAGGCAGCTGATGATCAAAATAAGTGGTCGCTTCAAGAAGAACAATACATAGCTCAAATAGAAAACTTAAAAGGAAAAGTTCAACAACAAGAAGACGAAGATATAAGTGAAAGCTCTCCAGGATTGATCTCTCTTCCAAATCCAATTTATTTGCAAAGAAAATGTATTTATTTGGAAGAATCCTATAAATATATACGAACTTTAAATGAAAACATAAAGAATGAAAATATGGAAGCTAAAAAGGAAATGATGTCTCTTGCCTTTGAATATGAAACTGAAATTCAGAGATTGGTTCTGGCGATTACTAATCTAACAGATAAATTACGCAGTTCTATTCCTATAGAAATATTTTGGAAACAAAATAATTTACTCAATGAAAATATTATGAAATACCGCAAAATTATCGAAAATCACGTTAAAAATGAAACGGGCTCCGTGGAATTATTTAACCGTTTGGAAAACGATAAAGTTCAAATTATAGAAAGATTTCAACGAGAATTAAAACGTGACGGTAAACCAATTTTAAAATATTTTTAGTTTTTATCACTAATATGGCTGAAGCGAGTAATTCGAAGGGCGCTGGTTCAAAGTAGAACGTGTATTACAAAGTTTCTTATTTGCATGTTCATGTTTTTAAATCAGTAAAAGACAGCTTTGTGTAGAAACCGGTATATCCTAACACCAACAATATGATGACATTTTACATAATCTAATCTGAATTGGGCACCCGTGATAGATTAAAACCTATATACTATTTCACCTATCGAAGATCTGTCTAGTGGAAATAATAAATGCAAATGCGTTATTTTTTCTTCAATTCAAGTGAAAATACAAACTTCCCTATAAAAAATATAAATTAAACGTATTTTTAGATAAAAATGAAAACACGCCTACAGGAAATATAATATCTACTATTGAAGAAACTGTTTTTAAAAAGCAGATTCACGAGCTATGCGCTGAACTAAACAATAAGGAAAAGCAAATAGATTGTCTAGAAAAAGAAATTTCACAACTTCATGAAAATCAATCAAAAATAATGTAAGTAAAAAAAATTATAAACGTGTTGTTCACTTACAAATAGCTAATTACAAACTTTCATAATATTATGTTTCAGAGATAGCTCACTAGCTTCACTTACAAAGCAAGACATAGAGTTAATGAAGGTTCAATTGAAAGCATTGGAGGAAGAAAACAGATTATTGAAAGAAAAAAGCAAAAACGTCAGTAATCAATTAGATATAGCCTTGCTCCAGGTAGGTAATTCAATTAATTTACATTAGAAGTACTAATAACAACGATTTAATAATAAGCATATCATAATAACTATGTTAAAACAGCTTCAAGATATTCAACAATGTCAAATGAGTAACGAAATGGAGATAAACATACTAAGACATCAGGTACTTGACCTTCAATCGACTAGTGATAACAAAGCTATTGTTGCAAGGTAAGAAGAGATATTAATTATATTTTTAGTTGTTGCATTTCGTTAAGCATGCATTGCCTAAGGATGATTTGATTTCATGTCTCTTTTATAGAATGAGTGGGGAAGTACTAGTAGCTCATTTACAAGTAACAGAAAGTAACAAAAAAATCGATAGACTGAACTCTGCGTTGAATAAAGAAAAAGAATTGAGAGCTGAAGCTGAAGATATGTTAAAAGCACGGCAGAAGATTTTTGACGTATATTCTTTCAGATATGAATCAAAGTTCAGGTAGTGCAGAAAATATAGGGTGATATAATGGATGCTAGTACATATTTGACTGAAATCGCTAATAAATTATATTTTACAGGTATATGTTTGAAATCATGCAAGTTCTAAGACATCAATATCAAGGAGGTATCCCGCTTACTGTGATAGAAAACTTTCTTAACAATATCGAAGATGTTAATCGTAGATCGACGGTTCTTAATGCAAAATTACAGGAAATAGAAGATCTCAGATCAAATTTGATGACTAAGCACGTTGTACTTGATCAGATCTTAGATGTCTCTCGAAACAAATGTATAGTTGAAGGAAATAGTTGTCCACACAAAATAAAATCAACAATGATGGTACTATTCCATTTTATAGCTAATAGTTACATATTTTACTTGTTTTCCTTTAAATGACATTAGCTATACTTAATACATTATTATTTTCAGAAATCGACGCAAGTCCTTGAAATTGATCATCTTAAAAAAAAACTTAAGATTCTCGAGAAATCTCGAGATGAAGTTGTGAAGCAATACAACCACTTAGAGAAGACAATGGTTCTATTGACTCAAGGATTAGATAAACCCAATATAAATCGTGTTATAGATAGAAGACATAGTGACGGGGAAATAAGTATTTCTAATCTAGAAGTCGAAGATGTTCACTCGGATGACGATTCTTCATCGAGGAGTAAGTATGTAGTTCAATTTGCCAACTTCATTATATATCCATGGCATTTAACACAACTTTTGCGTTATTTCTTTTTAGAAAGCAAAACAGTTACCCTGCCTGTACCACAAGTCTTAAAGTCATTGCCAGAAAAGACTGCAACAATAAATGTCATTAGCAAAATAGACCTCAATGTTACATCTCCAACAGATAGTATAACAATGCTAAATAAGATTGAAAATTCAGGTAAAATACCTATATTTTGCAACGCTTTGGTGCAAACTGTAAGTAACGAATGTAAAACTCAAGAAATAGCAGTCCAGACAATACAAGATAAGTCAATCATAGAATTGAAACAAAAGGCTATTTCTTATAATGAAATTGTAGAAAGACAAAAAAAAGAATTATCCGAAGCTTTATCACTCGTGCAACAACGGACAAAAGAAAATCTGATTCTAAGCACAGAGAAAATGAATTTAGAAACTAACATTCATACATTAAAGTCTAATATTATTGACAAAGAGAGATTAAACGAAAAGTTACAATTTAGTATTACTGAATTACGCAGTGAATTAGATAATTTAAGAGCATTGCAAATAACTGAACGTAACCAAAAAAGAGATTCAACTAGTAATGAAAATAAATCTCTTCTTTTGGCACTCAAGCAGTTGGAAATTGATAAAAATAGTATAGCAGCTGAATATAAGGAGCTTTTGAATAATGAACGTAAAGAGTATTCTAAAACATTGAAGGATTTAAATGTGAAAAATATGGAATTGCATTCTAAATTAGACAGGTAAGTGGGGATGTATAATGTACATAATAAGCTTTGACATAGTCTAACATGTAAGTAAGCAATACATGATCTCTGGCATAAACTGCGTAGTTTAAATCAAATAGATGGTAAGCGATCAATCATTTTTAACAGGTTGTAAATAAAACTTTCCTAACGCGCAGCTGACAGTGTTTTACGTAATACATTCATTACAGAAAAGCAAGTGAGTCGATCGGTATCAACAACGAGGCGTTAAAAGATATTGTCAGTAAATATACCATGAAAATAGTTGAACTAGAAGACAAGTGTTTCAAGCTACAGAGTGAGTTAGACGAGTGCAAGACTGAACTGTAAGTGTAATGAATTCGTGGAGTTACGTAAGTTAACGTTATATAAGGTAACAGGTTACTTTTGTAGGACGACCTATCAAAGTGAAGTTGATCGTTGGAAAGATTTAGCTGCAGAAAGACTGATAAAAATGGAACAATTAAATGCCCAGTTTGGTGAAAGACATTATCAGGAGGTAAAACATTAAACCATTAAAATTAATAAAAATATATTTTATTGTAAAGTAAGTTTAACTAAATATGACAACATTTTATGTAGGTGGAATCATATAAAGCAGAAAACCAACATTGGCTGACACAGTTGAATGACACTCAACGCGAACACATGGAGCTTCGATCAAGGCTCACCGAACAGAAAGCTATGTACATCAAGCAGCTATCTGAAAAAGATAGCCAAATAGAGCACATGCGTTCTGTTAATAACAATTTAAAAGTAAGCATTTCCTTATTTTTATAAATGTTTACCCTTCACTGTTTTTGATATACCCACTACTTAGGAATTGGCGTTTTTTTCAGACTCAAGTTATGAATATGCAAACTATGATTTCGGTCAACGATCCCAGTTTCGATTTATCGGCCATAGTGGAAGTGGACGAAGCCAGCGACGCTACAAGCCATCAGGGTTCTGATCGGTTGGAGATCAAGTTCGACTGTAGTGGCGATTTGAATGAGACAAACGATGACTTTGGGAGGATTGGAAACAGTTCAACTACTATTTGGTATGTCTGGAAAGATTACGTGCTCTGAAACGGAAAATGCCACTTAACATAACACGGGTAGAAGCATAAAAACTAAAAAATATGTCTAAATATGTTAATTAAAACAATAGGTGATTTGTAATTTCAATCCAATTACTGATTGGCATTGGCACGACTATTCAACTAGTGAGTGAAATTATATTATTCTACGTGGACTAAATTGATTGGGTAGTATTTAAGATGTTTATGATAGCGGTCCAATCAGCTCGAGAGTGATAGCTGAGTTTGTCAAAATGAAAACCCGGTATCTCATGAACCGTGATAGTTAGAGAGTTGAAATTTTCACAGATGATGTATTTATGTTGCGGCTATAACAACAAACATAATAAAAACAAAATACGAATAAATAGAATAAAATAAATATATATAGGGGGGCTTTCATATAACAATGTAATTTATAGGATATATAATAGTTTCAAATTAATAAAGTAGATGGCGCTACTTGTGTTTTAGCTTGACAATGGCTCCATTTGAGCGCGGCTCCCATACAACAGACATGATTTTTTTTTCCCGTTTTTATATGCATTATGGTACGTGCGCGAGTCTGACTCGTACTGCGGCGTTCGTACTGCGGGGACACCGATATATTCTCAAAATATGAAAGTAAATAGGCTTTTATCTATTGCGGCTAGCCTATCTTGATTGATAGATGTCACATGTTTTCGAATATATTTGTTTTGTTAAAGGACAATACATATGATCTAAGACATAAGATCTTTCACTAGGATTCCCTGTGGACCAGGTGGTATGGACAAATACCCAAGACCCGAGAACAAGCTTTACACTGGTCACGCAAAGCTTTACCCTTAGCCGGGAATCCAATCATGCTTAATATTTAATTATTTATTGCACAAAAAAAAACTTAAATTAATGTACAAAAGGATAACTTAAAGCTAAAAGCTTTTTCTACCAGTTCTGCATCGAATGCATGTTTGGATTTGAATCTACAGATTGAATGTCGGCGTTTTAAACCATCACCACGGTCAACAACCAAGCTCAGAGAATCTTATTTATATACAATAATACCAATTCAATTATAATAAATCGCGAGATCTTTGTTCGGGGCGAAGCACTACTTAATATTAGTTTTTAATAATGCAGTAAACGGAACTTTATTGATATTTTAGGCATGAGCCAGTGATAGAACGTCTTCGACGTGATAAACAACTGGTTGGAAAGCAAAACGCGATACTACGTCGACAGATTAAGGCGCTTGCGTCTCGGGAGAGGCGCTCAAGACTAGACGCCCAAAATTTAAGGAACCAAGTGTTCAGAATGTAAGTTTACGCTTTATCTTTGTCAGTTTAGTGCTGGTATACCTGGCATCTGATTTTTAATTACTGTTATGAACACGACATGTCTCTTAATTTCTTCATACATTAGAAACTTCGCTTTTTGTAGATATCGCCACATTACAACGTGACCACGTTAAAAAGGCTTACCTAACGCTTTATGCATTTCCATAAATCGTTGGGTAAGCGTATAATCCGTACCTAACACTCCAAGCTCATAATATGAAGCAATTTAAATTTATAATTTAAGTTGCAACACAACTTTTGTTAATGGTTCCGGAGAAGTGCTAACACCACATTGTGGTGCATTCTCGTTGCTATATTGGAACAAGAATACACGAGTGGAAGGGTATGGTTGTGAAATTTCAGTTACGTCTAAAAGTGATAGGCTCCAGCTACACACGGTTACATCAGGCAGGCCATCGGCTATTTTCGCTACATAAGAAGTGGTACGATTGATCTATGTTTCACTCCTACCTAGCCATCCAGATTTTGATATACTAATTAACTAAAGTCCAATTTCAATTGATTCATATATTGTTGGTTTGGTTCAGCAGATAAATATTGCGTGAAACACAATCTAAGTCTCCATGTGCTAAAGGGGTCAAAGAAAACATTAATCAATATAAGATATATAGGTAGTTGTAGTGTTTTGGATACTAAATAAAATTAACCATCCAACACGATTTTTGTTGTTTATAGTAGCACTTCAGGGAGCAGGGTAGCGACAGCAGAGACAGCAGCTTTACACAACAAAATTGCATCGCTTCAAGCACAGCTAACCAGTGTGAGACGTGATGCCACGTCTAGCATAGCATTGTGGGACAAATGGAAAAGGTAATCAGAACTTAGTGCGAGTCCTCGAGAACTTTTTTAAGCAATCTTTACACATAAATACCCAAAAGATATGGGAAACCTTACTCTACGTTCGTCCGTAGAGTTGGTTTGAAAATTTAGTCCTACCTTTAAAACGCTGTAAGTGTTGAACTCGAACAAATGTTTTTTAAAATATAACTCGTGTCATGAATCTTTCGGTGCGAGTTCAAATTGCACTTACCCACTGATAAGTGTATATTTCCGTAATGATAGCAATGATGATTCACAGAGCGCAACAAGCAGCGGACAGGTGGCAAGCTCGATTTGAAGAGAAATGCCAAGAGGTAAAAAAGTTGGAGTACGCGCTCAACTTGTCCAAATCAGCTGTACACCGGCTGGATCGGGAGAAGCGTATGCTGATATCGAGAATGAATCAAGAGAAAAGTAAGTTTTGCGTATAAAAGTTAGTAATAGGTTGGTAGTAGAAAAGACGATTACAATACATTCTTTTATAACACTTTACGGGGATTACCAGAGTACTAGGCTTAACAATGAGGTAGTTAATTACTTATTAAAATACTACACTTTCACAAAGCCTGTCTGTGATCACAGATTATCCACACAAGACCCGAGAGCAAACTTCATACTCACACATACCTAATGCTTGTCCTGACTGGAAATTGCAACAGGGACACCTTGCCTCGAAGGCAGGGTTACACCAACTTAGATTTAGACCAGTTGTTTTGCTTTTTTTTCGTAGCTGAAAACCAGTTATCAATTGAGAAGCAAGAAAATGAAGAGACTGAAAAAGAACAGCGCTCTGTAGGTGAATGTTCAACTTGTATGAATGCTCCACCTCTGTCCAACCACACTCTTTTAGAACGAATTCAAGCACAGCAGAGGAGAATCGCTGCTCTGGAAGTAGCTGAGAAGGTAAACAATAATACTTTGATGAACATTTTATTTTATAAGTAAACTCAAAGTTATAGTTCAGCGTATCTGAAAGCAATTGGTTAAATCCAAACTTAAACCAATAGGAATTTTGTTTGAAATAAATTATAAAAATCATATTAAAGTACGGCGTGGTCACTATTATTTTATAATAGTAAGGACCATTCAGTTCAATGATAAATTCTCACTTCGCCGACATGACATTACAGGCATGAGTTTAACACAGCATCCGCTAATGTTACATCCGAATGACATTGTAAACCAGCTTGGCTATACTAGCGTACCTCAGAGGACTAACCCTATAAGACGTGATTTCTCATACACATAATTTTTCTAGGGCAACGAACTCCTAGTGTCAGAGTATGAAAAGGCGCTAGCAGAAAATACCTCACTGAAAGGCCAAGTTCTAAAACTAGAGTCAACGCTGTTGGAGTCTCAAATACGTTCGCCGTTAAATGAAAATAAAGATGCTCAACCGGAACTCGATTATTGGAAGAAGTAAGTTTTTTCAGCCTTCTTGTCGGAAGTTACTGGCTGTTCTTTTGGGCAAAGAACACGCCAGAATACGCCATCATGTATTATGTACATTATCTTGACACAAAACAAGATTTGTTTGTATCGAAGGTATTACTCGTAAAACTGTAAACCTATTTAACACAAAGTAAATAGGTATCATATTACCCTGATTGGGCTTTTTTTCCAAATTACGTCTTGCTATTTTGTCGGACGTGACTTCATCACTGAGCTTGTTGGACATTTGATAGACAAAAAATCTTCCTTATACTTCCATAACTTTAAGATGCAGATTCATATATTTTTTTTGTTTTGTGACTAAACAAATCTACCAATAACCTTAATAATTTCATCATCAGCTACTGTGAGATGCTAAAAGATGAGAACGTTCAGTTGAACATTCGCGTAAATGCGTTGGAATCAGCGCCTGTCACCGCGCACCAACACAGAATAAGTGATCTGGAGCAAACCATCCTCACACTCAGAGGTATGTAATTTAGTGATCAACTTTTTATTTTATTTCAATACCTGTCTGTACGAGCTGAGGGCCCACCTAGTAGTAAGTGGCGCCCCCGCCCTTGACAACAGTAAGGCGACTCAGTATAAGATTTGGGTCTTACACTGAGTCGCATTCATCCTGCTGCGTCCATCACCCGAGACGGGGATGATTCGTCTCATGCTCATGTGATTTTACCGGCACCCACACCCTTCCACCGGAACACAGTAATGCAAGCACTACTGCTTGGCGGTAGATTCCAGGTGTGGTGGCAGTACCTCTCCGGGCGAACTTGGCACAAGTTCTACTGCAACTTTTTGGTTGCTCTTTAACACCAAAAACTTCCCTGCTTCCCTACGAGTCACTCAATTTATTTTTTTATTCGCCGCCTTATTTAACCATTTTAATTAATTCGTTGCTTCTCTGTGCTCTGCTGATTTATCAGTTCATTTCGAAATGTGACTGTTAATTGGTTATTGTAAAACCAGTCCCGGTTATTGAAAAAATATTTAGTTCTTACTTTATCTTACACTTATTAAATAAATAAACATGCTCGTTTCACATATATATCTGGTTTCCAGGTTTGGTTAGTAAATTGCAATCTGAACAAAAATCTGGGACAGTACACAGAAAAGTGGACTCTAGACCAAGCAGCGGAAAAAGTGGGAGCACTGAAAAGGTAATGCCCAAAATAAATACTTTTCTTCGCCTTACGGGTAATGAACCCCATTCATCTCTAGCGTCAATATTGTTGACGAAAGATTTTTCCATTCAAGAATTCCCAGACCTGCAATATCCCCCAAGGGAAAGTAATTCTGCGGCTGAGCTTTCATCTTTTCATTTCCAAACAAAATTTAATTGAACATATCACTTGAGACGCTTGAGAAAAGTATTCGGGTATTTTTTTTATTGCATGGTTTTTAATGATTTTCATATATTTCCAGAATCGTAGCCAATTAGAATCATACCGCATGGAGATAACAAACCTCAAGCGAAGCATACAAGAGAAAGACTTGCTTCTCGAAAGGTCTAAGGAAATGCTCAAAATCGCCGCAGAAAGAGAGGATGACTTACTGCGAGAAGTGAGTAATACGTATCCTCGACTATACGTAGCCATTAATTAGTGGTTGCATGCAACTCGTTAATTGGGTACTGTTCCCATTATTTTGACCAATATAATTATCGTTGTCCTAATATATCATACACAAAAAAAGGTTTCTACCTAGTATGTCCATTATAGACTTTGAAACCATCCAACCGACGTTCCTCAAACCGGTTTCATCAAAAAGGCAAGATGGTTTTAGACCACTAAAACAATGCATTAGGCACAAAATGTATTTAATTTTTAGCGTAGTAGCACACGCCCGGTATGCACTATATGGAAATAAATTTAATTAATAGTAGCGTTTAATGTTGAACTGAATAGATTTTGTATTTGACGGAATGAGCTGATGGCTCACCTGAAATTAAGTGATTACTACTGCTTATAAACAACATTAAAATGACTCGGATGTATGAGAAGACCGAAGTCGCATTATGTAGTGGCCGTCATTCTGAGCCGAAAATAAAAAAAAGAAGAACGGTAGGAATGTTGAGTTGACCGCGTTTATTTATAACATTTTCAGAATGCCTTCCTGCGTCGGCAACTGGAGGATATAACCAACCCAAAGCAGGGGTTTTCTTCTGCATAAACTGTATTTCTTTGAAGCACATTGCTAGTTTCTTCTGCATACATAAATAATTTAGGTTATGTTACGTTTATAACATTCCAAGATCTTTTGTTTGTGTATAAGCACGTATTAAAATAAATGTATTAAAGTTGAATACTAAGAAAGCGTAGTTTTCATTATGTAGTTTATTACTGAAAACTAATGAGGTAGTTACAACCTAAGAAATACTAATTACATCGAGCGACAACATAAGTACAAGGTTGCTCGTGAATTGAACATTACTAAATTCATGGTATTGTTATCACAGTAAAAATAATTAACAAGCTGAGATAAGTAAGATTCTAATAAGATTTAGTAGCAGTAGAATTTGAGCAAAGTTCGCCCGGAGAAGTACTGCCTCCACACTTGATAATCTGCCGCCAAGCAATGGTGTACTCGCATTGCTGTGTTCCGGTAGAAGGGTGTGGATACCAGTGAAATCATATGCGCACGAGACGTAACATCACCGTCTCGGGTGATGGGCGCAACTGGATACGACTCGGGTATTCTCAAACTTCGGTCGGGTAGGACCTAGTTCGTATTGCTGTTTTTATGGGCTGAGGTAGCCACTTAACATCAGGTGGAGGTTTCAACAAGTCCCATCACTGTTGTAGTATAAAAACCTACATAACACGATTACGGGAATTATGATCATGACGCAAAATAATCTTTTAATTATAAAGGTTTCTAAAACAATTCGTAAAAGGAGTATTTGTTATTAAAACAACAGCTTATCTAAATATAATTTTAATACATTTACACTTATTTAACAAACGATATACATTTGCAATCTATTTCTACAGCTATTGGTCATGTCGCCTGTCTAGACCTCTTCCTACAAAAGCAAAAACCATAACCACCTATATTCTTACCCAAGACATATACTAATAAATGCCCAACAATACGTGACTTCTTAGGTACTTCACAGCTACAACTACTAGAGATAATAGTTATTTGTATACTTTGTCTTAATACCAAATACAACGTTTTAACAATTGCCCGACTGGCTCAGTATTTATTAATCAAGAAAATTTGCACACGTATCACAATAATTTTGTAGGTCGTTCACACTCGAAATCTGGCCGGCAACCTTATGTTTCTTTTTCCGCCACGGGCGGCGCCACTCTTTGGCGCCAAGACCTCATTGGTCCGGCCCGCGGAAACGCCACCTACCCGGCATGGTTGTACTATTTTAGTGTTGCCTGTTATAACGTACTATTAAAATGCGGTACCTAAAATATATTTAACGCTTATTATTCTACTAAGTAAATTTCTACTGCACCGTAATGGAAGAGCAATTTTCTTACATCGTTTATGTGACATAACATCGCAACACAAGGGGTTATAGTTTTACTTACGTCTTCTATACTTTAAGAAGAAAAGGATATATTAAATAAATACATTTATTACCATCGCTTTAATATTTACTCTCATTCCATAGCACAGCCCACGTTTGTTTACAAAATCCTAATTAGGAAAAAAATATTTAATTGATTATAAATAATACAAAGTAAACCCTTATCTCCTCAAAAGATCTAATTACTGCTAAATAAAAGATACCGCGGTCAATATGATTATTTCATAAATAAGTACCTAGGTTTTAGGTTTATTGGTTACCTACATAATCAACCGAAAAGTATGTCTTTTATAAATTATAATATTTAGTATTTTTTTGAATAGCGTACCTAAATATCTTAACGGTACCTAATGAGAATCACAAAGATGCGTTTTACGCGTCAGTATAGCCAACAATAGTCTGAGTTAGAGGTAGTTTTGTGGTATTTTCATTATATGTCATATTTAAGGCTTATTTCAGGTATTTGTATAAAAAATATAATCAAATTCAGTTTTTAGTTACCAAAAACGTATTTTTTCCTTATAAAATGGTCATTTACTGATATTAACTCGACGTAATATGCTCATCATTCAATATACTAAATCAGCGAAAGTCTACACACTACAGTCAAATATAAAAATACAATCAACGACAAAATATTATTTTAAATTACTTTTTAAATAATAAATAATAACGACGTAATCTTAAAATAAAGTGAGACAGCAGTTTACTGTTTGCAACTACCTACAAAAATTTAACATTGCACGTGTTTTCCTTAAAAGGTAGAAAAGTCCACATCGGGGTCATTTCACAGCGAGTTAACTTACTTACTAAATCGCTTTGACCCGAATAATTTAGCTAGATTTTATTAAAATACTAGTTTCGCCATACTACCCGCGGTTTTCCGGGAAATTTCTGCATAACGTTCTTATTTTTTTTCTTTCATAAGAACCATCTCCTCACAATAACAAACAACAACAAAAGTATTAACAAAATTGGTCCAGCCGTTCACGCTTGATGCCATGACCCAAAGAAATAGGGATTCATTTTTATATATATTTGTAGATTCTTTTAACCTCATAGGTGACTTGCCAAAAGCTTTAGCAAATGAAAAGTAGAAACACTATACATATACAATCAGATTCAAAATAACAAAAAGGGGCGGAGTCATATTCACACACCCAATATATAAGCACGAATATGTTTACTTGTGTATCTAAATAGTTTCAATACTCAACTAATTGATTACTACAACAATATTTGTAATCAACAAAAGTTTAGATACAATTATTGATAAATAAACATTACCGTACCAGCCTCTAGTGTTCCCACTGCAGGGACAGCGGCCTACTCTCGATAATTGAGAGTGAATGGGCTCTGATCTACCACGGGAGCCCAAT
The DNA here is from genome assembly GCA_921293045.1 of Aplocera efformata. NCBI lineage: Eukaryota > Metazoa > Arthropoda > Insecta > Lepidoptera > Geometridae > Aplocera > Aplocera efformata. Next base: position 5,626,109 of record OV121045.1, read on the forward strand.
CCGGATTGGTAGATGTCACATGTCGTCGAATTTTTGGTTCTAAGACATGCCGGTTTCCTCACGATATTTTCCGTCGCCGTTTTGAGAACGTGGTATTGCGCACATAAATTTTTTCAAGTGAAAAATCTCATTGGTGCACGTGTGGGTTTGAACCAGCGACCTTCAGATTGAAAGTCGGCGTCTATGCCCCTGAGCCACCACGCTCTCTCATTATATAAACATTATATCTTGTCTGTTTTCTGAGTATGTAAGATTTATCTTTAGGTTTTGACGATACAGAGTGCTCTATATGTACCAAATTGTGAAAAATAAATGAAATGAAATTGGTAACATATCTCCAGTTAAGTGAAAACAATTTCATCTCCTAATTTATTAATAATTTTATAGACTAATTATTTTTCATCTATAAGCATTGTCCTTTCAATCTTGATTTTCTTCCGTTTTCAGTAGTTTGCTCTGAAAAATAAAGTGGTTTACTGATGACTACAATGCACTGTTATACGAATCGTAATGTTAAAATACCTATATATATTATGGGTTAGCCATAAAAAAAAATGTAAATGTCTTAAAGATTTACTTGGAGAAAAATCGGTGAGTCTAAGTAAAGGAATCGTAGATCATCTTATCAATGATCATGTTGCTTCATGTGGTCTTCATTTCTGCCCAACATTGATCGTGGTTATATTGGCTTCCAATCCGATGCTCATTAGTCTACGTTTTTAAATCCAATCCGATTTAAAAACTTACACTAATGAGCATTTTAACAATAGCAACAACAATAACACGATTTTACAGTGAAGAAAACGGTTAATCCTCGAAAAAATTAAAAAGAGACGTGTGCCAATCCGCATTAGGCTCCTATAGTAGTTTAAAGCCTTCACAATCCTTAGTCCAAAGTAGGCCTGTTACCCAGAAAATGGGATATTTGCATCATCTTTTGTTTATCATTATATATTCTTAATTTACCATTGACATTTACCACAAAAGATAAAAATTATGTGATATTTTTAAAAACCATTACTTTAATGATAATTGTTAATTGTTTTTTCTTATGCTATTATGTTAGCACTGTGACGTTCACAAATGTATAATACACAAATTATATTGGGTGTGTGAATATGACTCCGCCCTTTCTCAACAGATGTCGTTTTTAGTATTGTTTACGTGTACTAATAAATGACCATACTTGTATTCGATAGTACTGAATGTCAGCTATCTAACGCATTTTATGATATTTGGTTGAAGTGTAAGCAACAATTGTTTTCACCTTTTCGAAAATGTCGGTTTTTATTCCAAATAAACGTCATTTGCGGGAAGTGTTATTACATTATTTTATTGCGAAGAAAACTGCAGCGGAAACTTATCGTTTGCTTGTGGAGATTTATGGTGAGCATGCTCCGTCTAATACAACTTGCAAGGAATGGTTTCGACGATTTCAAAATAACGATTTTAGTACTGAGGATAAAGAACATGGAAAACCACCAAAAAAATTTGAAGATGCTGAATTGGAAGCATTATTGGCGGAAGATTCTTGCCAAACTCAATCAGAATTAGCTGCAGCATTAAATGTTGATCGTTCAACTGTTGCAAAGCGTTTACAAATGATGGGAATGATTCAAAAAGCCGGTTACTGGGTTCCACATGATTTAAAAGAAAGAGACATGGAACGTCGGAAAACCATTTGTGAAATGCTGCTTCAAAGACAGCAAAGAAAAGGATTGCATCGGATAGTCACAGGAGACGAAAAATGGATACACTACGAAAATCCTAAACGCAAAAAAGCTTGGGTGAAACCAGGCGAACCAGGCCCATCACAGCCAAAAATAAATATTCACTGTGCCAAGGTCATGCTCTGTATTTGGTGGGATCAGAAAGGTATTGTATATTATGAGTTGCTCAAACCCTCTGAAACTATTAATGGAGAAGTTTACCGACGACAACTAATGCGTTTGAAGCGAGCCATAGAAGAAAAACGACCAGAATGGGTGAATAGACATAACAAATTAGTTCTTCAGCATGACAATGCCAAACCGCATACCGCAGAAGTCGTAAAAAGATTTTTAGAGGGACAGGACTGGGAAGTGTTACCCCACCCGCCATATTCACCAGACATAGCTCCTTCGGATTACCACCTATTCCGGACGATGCAGACAGACCTTACTGGAGAAAAGTTTACTTCATGTGAAAGTATCAAAATTTGGATTGACAACTGGATAAGCTCAAAAGACCAGGACTTCTTCCAGCAAGGAATACGAAAACTACCTGAACGATGGGCGAAGGTTGTAGCTGCAGATGGAGCATACTTTCAATAATTTTTTTTTTAATTTTGTAAGCGAACAAATGTGTTTTATTTTGACAAAAAGGGGCGGAGTCATATTCACACACCTATTATATAGTATTATAAATGTGAATGTGCGTTTGTTTGTTCATTAGTTACGCGATCACGTCTCAGCCGATCTTCATGATTTTTTTAATACACATTCTCTGGGGACATTTACCATAAAAATATCCATAAAATCCATATCTTAAACAGACCATTAATCCAGAAATGATTGACAACATCTACATTTACGCGAGCACAATATTTTTTATTACAAATGTACGTAAATGAAGTAAACTAATTTGAATCTTTACTGATGCTCGCAAAATGTGTACCGGAATCATTTTATTCTACACTTATGCTCAACCAACGCGATCGTTCTTGTACACGATAAAAATGCCTTATTGAGCAATCCAGAATGTATGCCATAAGTGTTGTTATTCTCTCTAATTGACAATTACATTCTACGACATTTTTTTCAATTTTGGGTCAGGAATATAGTATTTTGTTATTTTATGGATTACTTAGTATTATTTGAATCATAATCAGGTGGCTTAGTTGGTAGCAGCGAGGGGTCCCGGGTTCGATTCCCGGCCGGGCACACTTTGTGTGGTGACCATGAAGTTTGTTCTCGGGTCTTGGGTGTTTGTCTTGTGTTTCTGTGTGGGTCCATGCCATCTGCGGCACAGAGAATCCTAGTGCAGGGGTATGAATGTGTAAACGCGTTTAATTTTTTTGTATTCTGTTAATTTACACATTTTGATAAATGTATCTGACCTGAAACTCGTTGTTATCAATAAAATAATCTGAAACCAAATCACTAGATCTGTTTATCCTATACCAATCCCAAATTACCAACACCATTACAAATATACAGAAAACCCCCATACACCTGTGCGTTAGTATGTAAAATCCATTATTTGGTTTCTCCAAGCACTAACCTTCAGATTATTTAGAGTTTTGAGTCCAATACATAGTCATTCTGCGATTCCCCAACCTACAAACCAAGATACTGAAAACATCATAGCATTAAATATCCATCAATTCCTTTCTATCGCCTTTCTATCAGAGACGGGTTGCTAAGCATTGAAAGAAAAAGAAACAATGAGCCGCCTATTCCCAGTTGCCACCACCATCAACGCCACCACTGGTGGCTATTGAGAAATAAAATCCCAGTTGACACCAGCTTTGCCACCACAGGTGGCAATCAAGAAGTGTTCAGTTAGTAGTGATTCGTGATTCGTTTAGGAGCCACGAAACAATAGTTTCGTGGTTTCGTGGCTTTGGTATGAAAACAAAACTAAAATAAAGTTTTACAGCTGATATGATTTCCGTCTCTTTTGTTCGATAAGGTGAATGTATTAAGTTTTAATTTGAGAGAAAGAGGTGGATTTTAGTTTAAATGTTGTTTGATAATGACAGGATCAGAAACGTGTTTATTTAAAACAAGGCTAAGAGATGTAGCGCGCTATGGGTGTCAGGGTTGTTTACTGGGTACAAACTTTATATAGCCATATATCTAACTTTTATCGTTAGCTTCAACGAACCTACATACAAATAAAAACATATCCGGTGGAAAGGCAGATTTCAATATTTTCTAAAGAGCTTTCCAAAATCAAGCCTATTATCTATTTGTAATTTTTTTAATATTAAGTTATTTTCGTTACTTGAAATAATGTAGTTATTTTATAAATATAACTGTTCATCAATTCTAAGGCTAGTATGCTACAAAACTGAAATAGTACTTTATTACATACGTAATGAATAACTATAGTGTTAGAATAATTTTCCACCGGGACCGAATTGAAACCGGGAATTCAAACCGGGACCGTGATTTTCTACAGGGAGCGAGCATAGCGTCCGCACCGTATACATATATATATATACACCGTATACGACGTTACAGATCCAGAAAGAAACTAACCGCATGTCCAGACTATACGTGATTAGGATACAGATGCAACAAAACGATGCATCGCGTTATTTAAAATTCACCGTAAACACTCCAAAATCATCATCCAAAAATGCACTATTGAATAAATCCAACTACAAACATACCTGAGCACTTTGCTTGTCTTCGAACTTCATCCTCAGCCGACGGGCAAGGGGAGGGCTGAAGAGGGCTGGGTCGGGGTGTTCCCGCCCCTCTCGCTCCCACGGCTGCTGCTCTTTCCAAACCAACGACATCACTGATCCCACAAGGAGAACCCACACAAAACCGATCTAAAACAGTTTGAAATAAAGTAACTCCTGTCGTTATTTGAGACAGCACAACTCTTGCTCAAACTTACAATATACCAAAACGAAAGTCCATTTTATTGATTATTCTGGATCTATAGATATAAGAACTATACTGGGACATACAGCCTAGTTGGCTGACAGCAGGGTTCCACATGGGGATTTTGCTAAAGTTATCATAGATCTATCACCTATAAAGGATATAATTTGTCTTGTCTGTTTCTAGTTTCTTATTTCTTGTTATTTTTTAGGCTATGTTAAGCCATCATTTTTGACTAATCCAAGTGTTCCGTAGTGTTCCTAAAGCTTGAGTATGAGTATAAGGACCTCTTTGGACGAACTTGGCACATATTCTACTGCTTCTTTTGGTTACTCATTTCGCACCACCAGCGGACACATGCAGGGATTCTAAATGTACTATCCTATGCCACATAGTCCCCCAAAATTAAAACGCCAATAAAGTAAAATATGTAATTTCTTGATCACTTTAATCCAATGTCAGTGAGCGATGAGTATTATCTGACCCAAAGATGTTAAATTAACAAGCACCATTAACAAGACCTGGTTAATACGATATTACACAGGGTTCAGTAATATTTAAACACAAAATAAGTTTGATCAAACTAGTCCTATTACCCAATATTCATTAAGCATTATAAACTCACTGGACTGGTCCACATATAAGAGATCCTGTAAGGGTAGAAATAGTCGCTGGGATTGAGCTACTCCACGAAACAAGTTTGATCAAACTAGTCCGATTACCCAATATTCATTAAGCATTATAAACTTACTGGACTGGTCCACATATAAGAGATCCTGTAAGGGTAGAAATAGTCGCTGGGATTGGGCTACTCCACAAAACAAGTTTGATCAAACTAGTCCGATTACCCAATATTCATTAAGCATTATAAACTTACTGGACTGGTCCACATATAAGAGATCCTGTAAGGGTAGAAATAGTCGCTGGGATTGAGCTACTCCACGAAACAAGTTTGATCAAACTAGTCCGATTACCCAATATTCATTAAGCATTATAAACTTACTGGACTGGTCCACATATAAGAGATCCTGTAAGGGTAGAAATAGTCGCTGGGATTAGACGCGAAGGTGGTTGTATTCGTGAAATTGAATTCACAGCCATCCACACTAAGCGGCAGCTTCTCTACCCCTGGACGTGGGCCCCCGAAGCTTATCCACAAAGTTATGGCCATACCTGAAAGAAGACCTACCGACACACCCTGAAAACAGAGGATTAGATGTAATACGAAGTATAAATACAGTCTTTCTAAGAATTTAACCAGGAACAATAAAAGAAAGCCTTGAATGCAAGCATATAGTGACTAGACTGGCCTCATAGCTCTGTAGGTACTCCACCTTCACTGTAGGTCGTGGGTTTGGTTACTACCCAGGGCAAACATTTGTGTAACAAACATAGATGTTTGTTCTATGATCAATATGTATTATAAGTATGTTTACAAAAAAAAGTAACAGGTACACATTATTGTATTGTGATCTAGTTTCCATAGAACCAGATCACATTACAATAACGTTGCTTTATATACTTAGTTCAGCTTAGTTTCAAAAAGTTCAAAAAGAAGATTGAGTGCCCAGTTTAATCAGCAATGGAATTAATGTGTAGATGTACTGTGCCATACTCCATAAACTCACCCGCTGGTTTGCAAAAGTTGTGAACATTCCAAGAGTAAATACTCCAAATAATGGTCCACCGACCGCCCCAAATATAGTGAGTGCAGCTTGAAGAACCCCTCCCAAGTATTCTGCGAGGAACGCCAATGCTAGGAACACTAGCCCGTACGCGCACGCGGCTAGCTTAGTCAGCCATGGGATGTAGGATGAGTTGATTTCACACCATCTGAAGAGAATCCACAAAAATGGTTATAGTATGTCATGTATGTTAACTTTGAAATGTTATTAGTATGTTAACTTTGAAAGCGGACTTTGGTTTTAAACCGACTTTTAAAAAGGAAGCTTGTGACGTGATTTCTTCGCTGATTTTAGATTGATTTGGATATTTTTTTTTTAATAGATAGGTTTTATTTCGAATATGATCCTTATTTCGAAGGTGATCGCGCGGCAGGTCACCGAGTCGATGGACCGACCAAGTTCATATGAAGGACGTCAAATTTTACATCGTGGTTCATATGGCAACTGATAGGAATCGTTGGAGGCAGGCCGTCAGTTCAGTCACATCATAGTGATCACGACCTACAGTAATGAAGTACCGACCACGAAGACCCTTACAATTCAGGTTCTTGACAATTGAATTTTCTAGGCAACAGGTACATTACTATATAAAGTTCAAATTTGAGTTGATAATTACTTTAGTTTGAGTTGATATCTTGTGTGATATGCTTTACTAAAAGGCAATATATTATATAAGGTAGCATAGCTGAGTAACTTTGAGAAGCTAAAGTTCATGAAAGTAAGTACTTATATCACCTGCTGACGTAGTCCGATAGTGTGACAGCAGCGAGAGCGTTACAGGAAGCGGATATGGTAGATAGTGAGGCGCTAAAAATGCCCGCGACGAAGAGCCCCGCCAGGCCAGGCACCGAGCGCATCGCGTCCACTACGTAGTACGGCATCAGCTGGTCTATCTGAGACATGGATTTTAAAGATATAGAGAAGGTTAGCAATTCAGTACTTTTTGTGTTTATTTTTTTTCCTCAGAACTTTAATTATAAACCGATTTGGAAAACTCTTTGGACTTTTTACTTTCAGGTCCCTTAGAAATTTAATCAAAATCAATTCAATAGTTTGGTTGTTAAATCAAAAAAACTGGAAAATATATGTCATCCAACTTGCGAAATTGCGTATTTTGCTTTCCTGTTACTTTTTTCTTCCCCCATTGTATATACCGATTTGGATGTTTTTTTTATACAATGGCAGAATGCTTTCTAAGGGCAAGAAATAAGAAATGAAAGTATTGCAGTCACTTTTTTTCATCAGTCCACCCACACCCTTCCACCGGAATACAGCAATGCGAGCACTACTGCTTGGCCGCAGATTCCAGGTGTGACGGCAGTACCTCTCCGGACGAACTTGGCCCAAGTTCTACTGCTACTTGTTGCTTCTTTAGCACCACCCAGGGGGTAAGTGTAGTGAATCAAAGGGTAAACACCTACGGACGCGAGCAACTGGACCCCCAAATCATAATCGCTCCACGTGAACAGAAGATGATCGGAACTTACCGCTGCAATTTGATGGCTAACGAACGGGTCGCAGTCTTTGTAAACGGCGAACATGCTGATGCCGCTAAGACAGGTGATGATACTCAGAACTGATAGCACGGGCCAACTCCACCAGAGACACCTCTGGGATTGGGCCAAAGTTTTCACTGTCATCAAGCGTTGCACCTGAAATAGTATCATGAGGATAGTCTATACTTCTAAACAAATAAATAAAATTTAGATGTCTGTGTTTAAATGCAAATAAATTTTTTACTAAATGCATTTGAAAGTATATACGGTAATTATAACAAAAAAAAAAGTTATAAATTTTTGTTTGTCTGTCTGTTTGCTCCGGCTAATCTCCGGTACGGCTAGACCGATTTGGACGGGACTTTCACTGGTTAGAGAAAGTGTAACACAAGAGCTGATGTCACAAGGAGTAACTTAGGCAACTTTTTAATTTTTTAACTTACTTTTCTTTAACTTAGCTCAAAAAAAACGTGGACGAAGTCGTGGGGTAATAAATATTATAGTATGACATATTTTTTTTATGCGACCTGAGTGATGGGACGATCAGACCACCCACCTGATGTTTAGTAACTCCAAAACAACAAAAATACGACACGGGTCTTGGTACGTAACTAAGAGAAGACCCAAGTCGCATCGCGTCCCAATGCAATATTATGCGTCAAGTTCTTAATCAAGTGAAAGTGTTTGTTTGCGTAATAAATTTCTCTCCTACCTGTGTATGATTGACAGCGTATAAAGACAAATATGTTATCAGCCCTCCAATTATCAGAGACCACCATGTGTGTCTCTCTGTAGGATCTACGCTGAAACTGAAAAATTGTGTTAAAATTTTATTAAATATATAGTATATTTGACTGATTTAAAAATCTAATCAACTGACGTCAATGCCTTCTTTTACTTATTATAGCCATTAAAGGTGAAATGTCTTAATTCTTAATTCTTATTAAAGTCTTAATTAAACATCCGAATTAAATGCCTCCTTTTTGAAGTCTGATAATTAGTAAGCAAACTGCAGTGAAATGTCTAATTAAATGTTCGAATTAAATGCCTCCTTTTTGAAGTCTGATAATTAGTAAGCAAACTGCAGTGAAATATCTAATTAAATGTTCGAATTAAATGCCTCCTTTTTGAAGTCTGATAATTAGTAAGCAAACTGCAGTGAAATGTCTAATTAAATGTTCGAATTAAATGCCTCCTTTATGAAGTCTGATAATTAGTAAGCAAACTGCAGTGAAATGTCTAATTAAATGTTCGAATTAAATGCCTCCTTTTTGAAGTCTGATAATTAGTAAGCAAACTGCAGTGAAATGTCTAATTATAAATGCCTCCTTTTTGAAGTCTGATAATTAGTAAGCAAACTGCAGTGAAATGTCTAATTAAATGTTCGAATTAAATGCCTCCTTTATGAAGTCTGATAATTAGTAAGCAAACTGCAGTGAAATGTCTAATTAAATGTTCGAATTAAATGCCTCCTTTTTGAAGTCTGATAATTAGTAAGCAAACTGCAGTGAAATGTCTTATTAAATGCCTCCTTTTTGAAGTCTGATAATTAGTAAGCAAATTGCAGTGAAATGTCTAATTAAATGCAGGAGGCTTTTATTTAGTTGAGTTTTGAAATCTGATAATAAAGAAGCAAAAGTATTGTTACTTACTTATTAAAATTTATACGCCCTCTGTCCTGCGCTAATGCCAAGATTTGATCGAGCCCTCCAACTTGTATCGACGCGTATATCACAACACTGAACACCGCTCCGAACATCAATAGAGATTGCAACAGGTCCGTAAAGAGAACTGCCTTCATTCCCCCCAACGTAGAGTAAAACGTGCACACTAGTCCTACCACGAGTATTGATATCAGTCTATCCAGTCCAGTCACCGCTTCCAGCACTATCGCTGGCGCATACAACACTATCCCATTATATAAAATCATTTGCAATGTATAAGTCAGAGAAGCTAGCATTCGTATATGGGGCCCGAATCGTAGCTCTAGGTATTCGTAAGTGCTGGTCTTCTGGAGGCCAAAGAACACTGGTAGATACAGCTTGCTGGCGATAGGTGTGGCTATACCGTAGGAAATGTTTATGACGACAAACTGCATCCCATAGTAGTAAGTCTCGGCTGATACGCCTAGGAGGGTGATGGCGGACATGAATGAAGCCATTAGTGATACGGCTACCGGTAATGTTGACATGTTCCGGTCGGCGAGGAGGTACTCCTGAAACATAACATTGATAAGTTAGAAGGTAGTCGTGTGACGTATGGTCATTGCATGCGAATGTTACTAAGGCACAATGCGTTACGTCACGTAATATCGGTGGAAACAGCGCTACCATAAGTAACTGGTAAAACAATCGAACAAAAACGACTTCAATACTTTCATCTCTTTGTTATCGCCCTCAAAGATAAATCGAAATCGGTATACAACGGCCGAAGAAAAAACTCACAGGATGTTTACTTGGATAACATATTTTTTCCAGTTATTTTGATTTAACAATTTATAACCTTATCGTTTGGAAGGCCTTTGAAAAGAAAGGTAATAGTCTCAGACATATATTTCTTTTTGTGTATTCTAACAGCTAAGCTGTTATTTACAGATCGTCTAAATTAAGCAACCCTCGGCCCTGTCACAAGTTGGATGGGTGACCGTTACCGCATTATGAACTGAGCGCTTCTGTGCTTTGGAGATCACGTTCCAATGTCACACGAAAGATTATAAATATATTCAAGTAACAATGACCTGTTACTTGAATATATTGGACATACGTAGTGACATTTTTTTCTAAGTTCATTGTTTTCAAGTATCAATGTAGTTATACTTATCTATCTCAAGTAATCTTCTTCTTCTTCCTTTTAGCCTTTTGTAATCTGCTTGATTATAGGGTCTGACTGTAAGTGCCGGGACAATTTGACGGCTCAAATGATGTTTACTGTTATACAAATAGTGTTACAGGAGAATACAAACCTCGTTTGTTTTTTGTTTTCCTCCACTGAAGCGGAAATAGAGTCCGATTGCGACCGAGGCAACCATCGTGGCTGCCATAATGACGTAGTCCCATACCCCGAACACTGATTGAACCATTTTTGTTCTGAAAGTTTCAATAAACTAAGTAACAAACGGCTGTCACAAACAAAATCTATTTCTAAATTATAATAATCTTTATTTCAGATAAGGTTTTATACGTTAATTTACAAATTATACATCAGTGTTGTTAACCTTGATTTCTGAAATAAATATATTAAATTAATATTTACTTATCATACGATGAAAATTTAATATTTGTATCAATTTATTCTACCTAAATACATAACAAAATAGGTATATATAAATCATGCAAAGAAAAATGTATTTTTCTTAATTTTTTGGTGTTTAACACAAAGTCAAAGTCAAAATACTTTATTTCCATTAAACTCTTAACAAATACTTGGAAACGTCACTTTTTGAAATTAAATATGTATACCCTCAAGATCATGCCTTGGCTTATTGTTTAAGTTTCTGTGTTCATACTACAGATAATATGAGTTGTAAATAAATTGTCAACAATTAAGTGCCTACTTATCTGCTGCGTTTATTTGTCTAGCTATAGACGCAATTATAAACCGAAAGCCTTTACTATTAGCACAGACAAAGCCAAAAACAACCTAATTACACACATGCATTAATGTTGCAGATCTGCATTTCACTTTTTTATCCGCAGTAAAGGCATCTAATATTGCAAAAGAATATCAACTGAAATTTGAAGGTTTAGGTACATATTAAAAAAACAATTAAAAAACAAATAAATAAAACTATATCTCTGAATTTTGAGTCATCATATCTACACTACAAAATAAAATATAAATATTTAAAGTCCTTTATTTTCTGTTATTTATATTAACACCCGGAAGGAAAATTTAGCTCATACAAAAGAACAGATAGAACTTCTGTCAAGAATAACGGAATGTGTTTTTTGTAATACGTACCATTTATTTGCGTAAGTTTATACTTACGCAAATAAATATATTATAAAATTAATATTAATTATATTTTCGGTTTCAAAATAAATACTGAGATCTTTTTAGGGCAAAAAATATAAGAATGTACCTAAAATTATACATAAACTATACAACTAATCAGTGTAGTAGCAAACTAAGACCAATACAGCCAACTGCAATCATATATATCGAGCGTTATGAAACGGAATCAATTGATTTTAACAACCCAGCTTTAAATTGATGTGACATAATAAGCAGTTGTTTCAATTAAAATCATTCCTACTCAGTTACGCCGATAACAAATTCGAGGTCGTTCATAAAAAAACTAACTTCTGACAGTAATTTTTCATTTAAAGTACTTATAAAAGATTTACTTTGTTATTGTGGGAAGGAAAATACAAAAAAATCAAATAACAAATTAATTGTATTAAATATATGTAGGATATGCCTTAATGAAAATCACATAATTAAACAAAATTAACTTACCTAATGTTAAAAAAAGACACGAATTGTAGAAGACACCAAAGACACCAATAAGTATTTTAGTAAAACAAATCGCTACATTTGTCTTAACAAACTCTATCACTTCTTCAAAATTCCCGCCATTTCAACGAATGTTGCAATTTTCACGAGGCCAACATCATATCAAAATATTCCCGTAAAAAATACGTAATTAACTGAGCGAAGTAAGTATTTCTTATGAATGCGCGACATCGACAAATTTATCAAAATGGAAAGCACTTTTAATACTTACATTTAAAAGTCCAGAGTTCAGGAAAAAATAAAACAAGTACACTTTTTGTACACGTGAGCACGTGAGCAATAGCAACTATTTCAATGTTGCTATATCACTCTTCGGCCGAACGAACGATTTTAACCTTGGCTACTCTATACATTTAATAATATTTAGTTATTCCTCTGTAGTAGGAACTGCGATTATGTCGATTTTTGATTACGCAAGAGACGTCTGTCTGTACTCAACAGCATATTAATGATGTATGAATATATCTACTCAATATCGTCAGTTCAATTCACAAGACAGACTGTATTGTGATCATATTTAGGTTATAACAATTCGCTTAGAACCACCTGCACTGTAAGCGTATAAGAGATGTACTTGGTAAGTTAGCAGCTGCAGCGCTTTATTTGTAAGTAACTTGTTTCTAGTCACATAGTTACATTGAATTTTAAAAACTTTAACTTAAATTTATTTAGCGAATTTTAATACTCGCAACTTAGCGTGGAAATACGGATAAAGTATACGAAGGAAGGGCCTCAATTACGATGTTAAAAGTAATTATTAAATTGAACCTACATTGGTTCAATTTAATAATTACTTTTCCGAGAGGTACATAATCACTTATAATTATTTTGTTACCTTTTGAGAATGAATTAAGTTATGAATACTTCCAAAAGCAATTTTTTTAATCTTCCAATTTAGATGTTTTATTAGTTTATGTTTTATTCTGAAAAGGTTTTGACTTTATTAAGTAAATTTCCGTTTGACTCTAAAGTTTTTAAGAAATTTATAATATGAGTGTAGACTATCATTTCGATAATTTAATTAGTTGCTTATATAATTTTTCTGAATTACATTGTGCTCTCTTTTAATGCCCAGTTTCAGAATTAAAAGTATGTCGTTGTTTACTTATAAATAAATATATTATTTTAGGCATAAAATAAAATCCTGCCTGAAAGAGTTAATTAATTGGATGAAAGTACAATATGACTTTTCGTAGGTATTTATACAAATTTCAGGGCTACGGAACCATAAAAACAAGTATTGATTGAAGGTAAATAATTATTTTTTAATTACAATATTTATAGTAATAATTTGCTTAAACATAGAAAAGATATCAAAGCGCTATAAAATTGTAAGTAAAAATAAAAAAAATCATAAATTACGATATATTTATTTTTCTGCTTAAAGCGCTGCAGCGGCTGAATAATGCTGGATCATCATGAGAATGCGCGCGCACGTAACTACGCACGAGAGTGAAAGAGAGAGCGCATATTTTGGCGAAACCAACCAGTGAAACGGCACTTTTTTGTAGAATTCACACACAGGGACAGGCCGCCAGGTCGGTCACACTAGCTCTCTGGCTTCCTTGAATAGCGGTAGCGGTTGGCGCTATGTATTATTATTACGATCTTCATTTAGACCACAATGTAGCAACATAGATAGACAGATAATACTTTACTCTACACGAGATGATAGGGTTAACAAAAACAGTATTACACAAAACAGTACAAAGGGCGGTCTTATCGCTAGTTTCTTCCAGACAACCAAATGGACAGGATAGCATGCATCAGTAGCCCTAGTAAATGTCACATTCAGGAACAAAGGTTTCACGACGTATCCAATCCTGAAGTAGGGTGCAAAAGCTAAAGTCCAGCGGATTAGCAAGCTGAAGTGGCAGTGGGCTGGTCATATATGCCGAAGAACCGATAACCGTTGAGGTAGACGAGTTCTCGTGTGGAGATCGTGTGTAGGCAAATGTAACGTGGGGCGCCCCCCGGCCAGGTAAAGCGACGAAGGAAGGTGGCTGGTAGGAAGTGGATAAGAAGAGCCGAAGATCGGACTCAGTTGCGCTTACTTGGAGATGCCTAAGTCTAGCAGTGGATTAGTAAAGGCTGATGATGACTAACAGCTAAAGATACAAAAACATTTCTTTGAAAAAAAAAAATAGGTATTCGTACGAAAATTACACAGAAATGTAGTGCATTTATTGTATTACTCACCTTCACCTACATGACAGTTCGCGAGGCTATATAACGTCTACCTATTTAACTCGCCATAACCAATATTATATTAAAATTAATCAATCAAAACATGAGTAGCATCGAAATAAGGTGATATTAGTATCCAATAAAATGATTTAATTTTTAAACTATCTTGAACTGTGTCTTGTAGTTTAAGGTTTGTTTTACGGTAAAATAACAACTCTAAATTACACCAGTGCATACAAGGTCGCTAGACGGTAGTGTAGACTAACATGGCATCCCCATTTTATCATAAAAATGAAAAACAATTCATTGAGACTGTAGTCACTAAAGAGGCTGACGAAGAAAGCAGCCAACGAGGACGCTACGGCGTAGATCTTACAGAAGAATGTTATATAAGCATATAGGCCCTCCAAGACTTGAGGTGAGGTCCGTACCAGCCTCTAATATTCCCACTGCAGGGACACTGGCCTACTCTCGATAATTGAGAGTGAATGGGCTTTGATCTACCACGGGAGCCCAATCCGGATTGGTAGATGTCGCATGTCTTCGAATTTATGGTTCTAAGACATGCCGGTTTCCTCGATGTTTTCCGTCACCGTTTCGAGAACGTGGTATTGCGCACATCAATTTTTCAAGTGAAAAAACTCATTGGTGCACGACCTTCAGATTGAAAGTCGGCGTCTGAGGTGAGGTGGTTGGATATAAACTTAATACTGCCTGACTGAATGTTAAATTGGGAACAGCACAATAACTTTTGGGACAGCTAGTAATTAATATATGTATATATTGTACATGGATATTTCACCGAACGCCATCATAACCCAGATTACTGATACAAAGCCAATAGAATTTTTTCTTGTAAATTCATACCTTTAATACAAATAATGTCACAATACAGTCAATAATGAGGAATTCATTAATATCAGCATTTCATTTTTTTTAATATCAATATCTTTCCGAGGCTAGTTTTATTAATATATTGTATATTAATAAAATATTATCTTACCTTACTCGTTTAATGATTATACACCCTTGATCATGATTACTTATTTAATATAATTATAGTGCCCGTTGGAAATTAACACCATTCACAGTTCAAATAATAACCGATAATTATATAAATTGAAGTAAACCATTTCATTTATACAGGGGCTTTATACGAACGTAAATTAAAAATTTACCTTTAGGTAAGCGTTCTGTATTAACAGGGTGTAATAAAATACTCTTGCTTATTTAGGCGCGAGAAGAAAGTTATGTAAAAGTTATAACTTTTAAATAACGTCTGAAACGGATATTTGGAAAATAGATATACAAAGTTTTTCTTTCGTCAAATACGATATGCATTGTAATTATTTAATTATCTTTGTCAATGAAACTTTAGCCCGAAAGTGCCAGACCAAACTAAAACTAAATTGACATTCGAGCCTTTCTATTTAGCTCGACCTAAAAGTACCAATAAATTTAGAGCTGTCATAAGTCAATTTAAGTATAGTTTATTGCTAACAGAATTGACCCCAATATCTGTTTATCCTACTGTATCATTTAAATGCCACAGCGGGCTAACTTTTTTAGAAAATATACGTTATATTGGCGAACATTACAATTAATAGAATAAAAAATTGGTGTATGCACAGCCTTTTCTTACATTTTGATAGTAAATATGATGATTCAGTTTTCAGCTAATCAACCAATTATACCAGTAATTTTGTGTTAACTTTTTATTCAGTACGTAAATAACACTCCGCTGCATCTTTTAGGTAAATAATACCCAAAAAGAGATACACTTCAAAAAATCTTTTATCCTACCGAAGCTAAATCCATTTTATTATAGGGATGGTTTATGATAAGATGGTTTAAGAACGCAAGTCCCTTATTATTTGTGAGTGCCCTTTTTACTAAAGCCATACATTTTATTACAGATAACATAAAGAACCCTTCTTGTAAAACAAAATGGGTTGCTACAATAAATTATTCTAATCTAATACTATATACTGACTCACTATAGACTAGCCTCAAAAGTTAGTTGATAATATGTAGTATATTTACATAATAGCTGTTCCTTGCGACTTCGCCCACGTTAAATTTTGCATTTTTTGCGCGGATCTATTATTTTCTTTTCTTTTAACTAAATTTTAATTCTTATATCTTTAACGATCTGCCAGTGAAGTCCAGTCAAAATTAGTCAAGCTTTTTCGAAGATTAGGCGGCTTCTCATACACAACTCTCGAAGAAAATAAATTTTCTTTTACTGACTTAACAACTTACACTTTTTAATTTACATCAGACCAGGCATAAGTAACTGACGTGTATAGTGTAGTATAAAGCTTTAAAATAATGATACCTACTAAGTTTACCCACTAGCCTTCATATTTACTCGACCAGACTAAAGCCATTATTTGCTTAGCAATAGTTACCTATTACTAAGCAAGTAATGACTTTACTCGTTTGCATAAAATATGGTCAAACGTGAAGAATCGTTATGAATGCGTCGATGGTTCGCTATCCGGGAAATGAAAGGAAAATACTTTGGTACCTAAGTACTTACTTCAATGTTCGTTACAGACTCGTTCTTTTGATCTCGACGTTGGCACACTAGGGGTAATTTTCGAGAGTGCTTCCCAGATATTCGTGACAAAGTACGTTTTCTAGATTGGTTTTTCCATCCGGTTTTTTGCGGATCTCTAATTATGGCATGATTCAGTTGTGTACCTTTAGGGAAAAAAAATTGCTACACTTATTTGCTCTACTGTACTTGCATAACCATAGCTTCGATCAAATATAATGTCAATCGAATGGAAGCCTGTAGACAGGTAGAGATTATGATTCTCGCCTGAATTAAAATTCTTCTTTTCATGAATCAAGTTTGAACGTTTCACGTAATTTTTTCACGGCTACAATTGTGTTGTATTATCATACTCATTATGACCTTTATTATTTCCACTTCAATCTGCCTGTCTAGACCAATTATCGCGAACGATATAGATCTAGCAAAATATTTCAATTGGCAGAGCGCCATCTCTTCGACTCATATTTTACAACTTTACTGAACAATTGTTTACAGCCTGTATAATATCAGTCAGAGAGGCATAATTAAATTGTCTCTGTAGAACCACCCAACTTAAATAAGTTGATTTCTCTGAATTTGAAACACACTTTCTGAACATTTTCACGTCCGGTCAGTCGTGATGTCGAGTGCAGTTGACTCTCGCCCAAGGCGATACTTTATTTTTCATTTCCTTCTTCTGAGAGGTCTCGGCCTCGGATGGTGGCATCAGCCCGAGGAAGGCGATACAAGGAACTTTCCAGGATGGTATATATACTATTCCATTCTTACTCAGACTGTATGGGTCGCCGGTTTCGTTGGTCTCGAAACCATCGACCCCTTTGTCGGTGAAAAAGAAATGGATCGTTTCATGTTCAGTCTCTCATTTGTGATCACTCACAATCTGACAATAATAAAACTGTATCTATTTCTATTCCGAAACAAAGAAATTCAAGAAGTGGTCCGTATCATACAACTAGATCTCTATGAATTCTACCAGAATAATATGAAGAACCGGGCTACTATAAAAACCACGAGAATTTTCACTCTGATGTTTATATCGTTTGGATGGATAACCATCGGTAACTCAAATGTTTATGGAGCTATTCAGGATTTCCACTGGAAAGCTTTGGTGAAAACCTTGAATGATACATCTGTCAAGCCAGTCAGAAATTTGCCACAGCCAATTTACATACCTTGGCCATATCAGGAAGATAAATCATACATTCCAACGTACATTCTAGAAACGGTGGGTTTGTTGTGGACAGGGCATATCGTGATGTCTATAGATACGTTCATAGGGTCAGTTATTCTGCACATGAGCACTCAATTCGCTATCCTGGGTGAAGCTGTCATCACGGCTTATGATCGAACGATGGTTCAGCTGCGAGCAAGGGTTACGCATAATGGCGAAGAAAATGTCCAACTAGATAGCTCTGTTATTGGAACAGAGGAAAACAACGAACGAATTGCAAGAGCATTTTACACGCCCGAGCAAATTG
The DNA here is from genome assembly GCA_921293045.1 of Aplocera efformata. Lineage (NCBI taxonomy): Eukaryota > Metazoa > Arthropoda > Insecta > Lepidoptera > Geometridae > Aplocera > Aplocera efformata. The sequence continues at coordinate 5,644,631 of OV121045.1, forward strand.
AATCAGCGTTGCAAACAACTCTGCGTAATTGCTTTCGACAACACCAGGTTCTCATAGGGTGAGTATGGGATGCCTCGTTCTGATAGCGGTTTTATTAATTCCGTCATGGCAGGTATATTTTGGTAACAAATAGAAACATTTTAAATTTCAAGCTACAAACCTAAAGCTGAAAAAGAGATGGAATAATGCCACGCACGCTATTTAAACGTGCGAGACGTAAAGAGGCTTTTAAATTCTCCGCTAAGCCTTTTAGCGAAAAGAAACCACAGGCATTTCCCAAGAGTTTTTACAGTACAGCCTCCGACAAAATAGAAGTAGAATGGTGTCGTTATATTGTGTATGTGACATACTCGTACACTTTTGTTAATTAAATTTACATTTGCGTTTGAGAAAAATAAACATTATTTTCTCGGTCTTCCAGTTCAATCATGTGGATCGCTTTTTTTTTTATTGTAAATATGTGACGGAACGAGCTGAGGGCCCACCTGGTGGTAAGTGGTGATTTACTGAAAACATGATTCACAAGGAAAAACTTTTTTAATCTAGGAGCATCTAATATACTAGTGTAATATAATCGGAGTGACGGGCGCAACGCGCTGTGACTTGGGTCTTATTATACTTTAGTATGGGGAGACCTGAGTATGGTTGTATGTAACCACTTAATATCAGGTTGTATGTAACCACTTAATATCAACACCATACTAATTCAGTTGCCCAAAATGCAGTAATAAAGTAAAACAGGTTAATATAATACCCACACTTAATAAATATTATCAATTCTTAGAAAATAGCTGTAATTATTACTAGTACAACATACTCTTGGCAAGCAAACGCCATGCACCAGTCTGGAACTGCCATAAAAGTCAATAAATTCTGTGGCTACATGAATATACGCCGTTGGACTCAAGTTTCTTGTAATACTGCCATTGCCAATGGGCAATTGCTATGTAGGTATGCAAATAGTAGCTTTTTGAGAACCTTAAGAACTTGATACTACAATACATAAATATATTGTCATAGATACTATATATTTAATAATATTATAAATATTATACTATTGTAAATAGTATAAATATTCTGTCCTATCTTTGTTATTTCATCTTGCTCTCTCTCCACTTCAGTTTTTCAATTTCATTTTGTTAAAGAAAGTACATGTTTAAGAAAGTATGTGCGGTAACTATTACAAAAAAGCTTTTTATTTTTTATTTCTGTCTGTTAGTCTTTTTGTTCCGGTTAATCTCCGAAACGGCTGGATTGATTTTGATGGGACTTATACTGGCAGATACCTGATTGTTAAATTCCACGCAGACGAAGTCGCGGGGAACAGCAAGTAGTATAAATTAGTGAATTAATAAATTTTCATTTAATTCCATTATTAGGTCTGAATACAATCATTACATACAATGCTGATAAATTCAAATACAATTAAAAAATTAGCTTATTATTGTATATAAGATGGATTAAAGTAAGATCGATTCATTCGAAACCTACAATCATCTGATACTTTGAGTAAATCCGATAATCCACTGCCAATATGAAAGCAATAAGGGTGGGGAGAGAAGTTGGGGCTTGTGAATATGACAAACTGCAATAACTCGGGATTACGACCCCAATATTGTCACAGTGCCTTTTTTCAACTCTCGAATATAAACATAATATGCGATTCACATTCATACCTAGCGCCGAGATGAAAATTTCAGTGTTTTTTTTTTGTTATTTACCATGAGTAGTCTGATGTTACCTTTCTCATGGTTTATTGAGTTTTTACTGATTAATCTTTAGATCTATTATACTTGAGGTCAAACGTCAAGTGTCATATTGCCATTTTAATGTCATTTGCGGTCAATCTAGGCCTTATATTTAAATCAGTAAAGCTATTTCATGACCATCTACTTTCTGTCTGGTAATTAAATATCAATAGTCAGCTTACATATTTACAGGTGGTGGATATGTACATTTGTCATTTTTAAATAAAATTTTGATATTTGCTCACTGATCATCCTGTTTGAAACTCATTAATAATTATTATATTGTTGGGCTCGACCGATAGAGATTATTTTATAATCTTCTGACTAATGAAAATTATTACAGACTTAATGTTCTTTTAAGGCTTAATTGATATTAAAGTTAATTATTTAATTTGTATTCGACTTAAATTTTGAAGTTATCTAACTAGGATCAGATTTTTTATTATTCTGATACAATATGATAAAAAGTCAACGAGAATAACCTTTATTCTTTTGAAGTTTAAATCATACCCAGGGGGACAGATGCCGACAGAATCTGAAGGTTGCTAGTTCAAACCCACACATGCACCAATGAGTTTTTCACTTGAAAAATGTATGTGCGCAATACCACGTCCTCGAAACAATGAAATCTACCAATCCAGATTGGGCTCCCGTGGTAGATCGAAGCGCATTCACTCTCAATTATCGAGAGTAGACCGGTGTCCCTGCAGTGGGAACATACGGTACGGCATCGTCCATATCACAATATCGTCCAAAATTGCTATTAAAATATTAACTTGGCTGGCAAGCTCGGATCAAGCTCGACGCTGAAATCGTATAGTTAACATTTCCATAGACTATTATTTTCCAGATGCGTGCAGAAATTCGCTACAACCTATTCGTACGGCTTCATGACCCAATTGCTGTCGAGTATGGCTGCAATCTGCGTCGTAATGGTTCAAGTTTCGGTAAGGTACTGGACGTCTGTGGGTAATTGATTAATTTCCATAATTTGTTCCATTACATCTTTGTAACCGTGATTGTTGATAACCGTGTTTTAAATACGGTTATCAGAACCGAGGATAGAATAATTCGTGTTAGAGATTATCATGCTTGTTAGTTTATGAGTGTCACAATTTGAGTGCATCAGTGACGTAGTGAGCGGCTAGTTTTCAGAACTTGTAATTAAGCAAAATAAATCTAGTAAAACGGAACCCTATTACTATGACTCCGCTGTCCATCTGTCTGTCTATCTGTCCGTCTGTCACCAAGCTGTATCTCATGAACCGTGATAGTTAGAGATGAAATTTTCTCAGATGTTTTTTTTCTGTTGCCGCTATAACAAAAAATACTAAAGAACAAAATAAAATAAATATTTAAGGGGGCCCTCATACAAAAACGTGATTTTTAATTGTATATAGTTCCATATGAAGAAACTAGATGGCGCCACTTGTGTTTTACAGTTACTTACAGTTGCAAAATAAAATTAATATTTAAGAGGGGCTCCCATACAACGGACATCATTTTTTTGCCGTTTTTATTCTAAATGGTACGGAACCCTTCGTGCGCGAGTCCGACTCGCACTTGGCCGGCTTTTTTTATTATAAGAATAAGTTGCTTATCTACTGTTTTATGTTTTAGCAAGATGCATCTAGCCTGAAATCAGTTCGACTGGTAACTTCATTGGCGTTTTTCTTTGCTATGATAACACAGCTGGCCATTCAATGCTTCACCGCAAACGAGCTTACTTTACAAGTTAGTCAATGGCTTAAACTAAATTTTTAGTGTCAAAACAGGGTAAACAAGGTAACTACAGTGAAGGTAAAGAAGCACAGTGAAATCACAAAAAGCCTCATCAAAAATAATCGTCGTTCGTCGAAGCAAGTCGATTCGTCGAAAGTTACATAACTTTGGAAACAAGCGTTATTATAATGTAGGAAAATTTTGGTCAAAGAGCTCCATAGATTAGTAAGTATTAAGTGAGGGATGAGACTAAAGTTTGTTCTCGGGTCTTGGGTGTTTGTCTTTTGATTCTGTTTGGCTATTATCAACTGTGATACAGGGAATCGTAAGTAAGCGTGCATGAAAAAATGTACTAAAACTCTTTATTCTAATGTCAAATACATCCAATCTTATGTTCTAAAATAGCATTTGATCTAAATAATTACAACTAAGTAGAACAAAAAAAGTAGGTCTCTGCTATTATTACCAATTTTGTTGAATTTTTTTTTTTTGATTCTTTTATATCCTGCTCCCTTCATCTGCAATCAAAGGCTATGGTAATTAAAAGGGCTTAGCTTTGATTGCGGTATCACTGTTGACACAGTCGGATTTCAAACGCCCTTCAATATGCGTCGCTCTATGACCTAGAAAAACTTCTTTACTTTATCTTATGTCCCGAATATTTCATTCACAAGGTGACATCAATCAACAAAAATAAACATGTGTAGGTACTATAGTATACACGCCATGGTAGATACCGAACTAAATGTTATTTCTGGGATATAATAAAGATCAAACATAATGCTACTATCCTTCATCTATTCAATCATGGCTAATATTAGCCCTGAATTTCCACTAAAACATAAATCTGGATATTAAAATAAACCTTGCAGACGGTTTACCTTCGACTCACTATTTGGCGATAATTCAGTAGCCGTAAATATTCAGAGAACATACTTCAAATCAACAGCTATTGAGACGAACCACTATTTTCCAGGCAGCGAAGATTTCAGATGCAGTGATGCAGTGCAAATGGGAGAGAATGCCGGCACGACTCCGTCCATACTTGTTGATGATGATGATGAGAGCTCAACGTCCTCTGAGATTGAATGCTGCCGGGTTTGCGTACATGGACAACGACTGTTTCCTGGCTGTAAGTAAGATACATGGCACAGAGGGAAATTCTGCAAAAGAAAAGAAAAAAAGAGAAAAGAAACTCGGCTTTAGGTGGAATCCATAAGTCCCACATTCAAAATCAACGTAATTTTTTTAATTCCCTCCGAATTCTAAATATAGTATCTATTTTTTTAAGAATTCAAAGGAAATAAATACAGTGGGAACATTAGAGGCTGATACGATGTCGCATTTTTACCAGACTGCGCCAGAAGGAGGGTTAAGTTTTTCGAATGTATAATACGTATGTTTGTATGTATATTTCTTTGGCACGCTCTGTAGCCTAAAGGGCTTGATGGATTTTATTAATTTAATATAAAATATCACGTCTTCATAATATTAAGTTTTCCGCTTGTTCGAATTCACAGCGTGACTTCGGTCGTTTAGATAAATATACTCACACACACAAACATTCGGCCAAAGGGCTAAATTATTTTCGTTGTTCATAAAATCTCTCGCCTTCGTGAAGTAATATTTGAAAAACAATTAACAAACAAATAATTAACAAACAAACATTGCCTTGTTGTAAAGTATTTCCTCCTTTAACTAAATAAATATCTACACATCCAGTTTCTGAAAATGTGTCAGGTAGGTATGATGTAGCATAGTCGCGGCACATCAACAAACAGAGCTCATACTCACGAAAGCTCTTAGGTAATCAGCAGAGCATACCTTGCTAAAATAAGAGGCTTTCCTTTTACGCAAAAAAATACAAGACTCATAAATATTTACTTTTTAATAATAACACTAATACCATGTAGATATGTTATTATCTATGTTTAAGAGTAGTAGACTACGCAGGCCTTACCACGTTCTAAATTTATTTGATACATATTATGGTCTTTATTTAGTATTTTTGTCCTCCTAAGTGATTTGTACCTAATCTTGAGAAAATTACTAAAAAACCATTAACAATATTTTATGCGAGCAATTACCATAGGATTACATATAAAGACTGTATGCACATACAAAACAATAATGTAATGTCTATGTGAAGAAATACACAATACAATAACGGATTGTTAACTTTATGTGAAATTGTATGAACAAAACGTCAATGCTTGTGTGTAACTATTTTTATGGGACTTTCCATGGTTTTCTTGTTATTTTTCAGATCATGAAAGCGGCCTACTCTTATTACGCTGTACTGAGTCAGAAACAACAAGTTTGAGGCTGTTCTAGATTCATGGAAATAAAACCAGTAGTCGATACTTAGCCGTTATAATTTAATCAGAAACATGACCATATAACTATCTCGTTGTGCAACTTACTAGATTCTAAACTATCACAGTTGTTTCGTATAAAAATTATAAAAGTTAAATAAATATCTCTAGCAAACAATCTTTTTGCTATAAGTATTACAGTATTCTCATGCAGATATCCTACAGGTCTACGTAAATCAAAGTTCTAATAGCGATTGCTTTGGTGACACTGAACGTGGCCTATCTGGGGTCTTAATGTCCAGCACTTTCATTTCTTCGCATCTGGAAAGAAAAATGAGATATATTGCATTTGAATTTGGGGGTATATGTTGCTCGCGTCCATAGGTGAGTACCCGCTGAATCTCCATCTGTGTCTCTCGAGCGGTGCGAATGGAGAAACTCAATGTGGCAATTGAACCTGTGCCAAATTCTTCCGGAGAAGTATTGCAACCGCACTTGGTAACCTACTACCACGCGTCGTGCTGCTGTGTTCCGGTGGGAGGGTGTGGGTGCCAGTGAAAAGTAACGAGAGCAACGCGACGCGAATTGGGTCTTTTCGCACTTTCCCAGGTCCCTAACACCACCAACACGACTCCACTTGGAGTAATTTTGGTGTCGTTTATGGGCGACGATAGCTACTTAACATCAAGTGACACTCGGCTCACCTGATCTTAAGTAAGTCACTCACATCACATAAAAAAATACGCAGAAAAAAAGTCGTTATGCGATAAAATGACACAAATGTGATAATTCCTTTATTACTAATAATCGTTATGAAGCTATTAGGTGCTTGTAAAATTCATCGGTTTTGATTATATAATCATGGAAACAGGAACACACTAGTTAGTGTCATCTATAATCACTTAATCACCATTACGTGCGCCAAATTGTACAGCTCGAGTTAGCTATTCGAGCTAAGCTAATGTGACGCCGTCTGACGTCAAATTAGACCATAATTATACCGAGCTAGTCGTGATTCCGGTGGTGTTAATTTGACATAATGCAGACCCAATTTATTTAGCAAGTTTAGGGCATTCTCTAAAGTAATTTAATTATATATAACTTAATTTTCCAGTTGTGATTTTTGTGATACGTTTTTATTATTTTGACTGGACAATGAAGGCATGGCCTTAATACTTTTACGTGGGCTTTTGGTGACGGAAAGCTATCAGCCAGGTAGTTGTGAATTCTAAAGAAAAAGAAAAAAATCTGTGTGTTTATCTTCAAATACCCAAGACCCGAGACACTGGCTTCAATACAATACAAAAAAAAGCTTTTTGATCGGACTTTTTGATCTTTTTTTATTTTACCTACTTAATTAACATAAATTTCTACTATAACATAACATTAATTAACATTATTTTTAGGCTCGCTTCCAAGAATTTAACGGTTAAAAGAGTTTACTCTCTATCCTGTGTCTATAATTTGTGTTAAACGGAAATGGACTTCATTAAAATAAATATTTAGAAACCAAATTATTTCAAAGATCCCTATGACTCAACCGATATTTTTTTGCATCCTTGTAAGGTGTTCCATCCCTTAACTTACTAATTTTGTTAAATCACAAAGTACTCAATTATAAAGCAGTTTTAGAATGTATCTACTTTCTATGAAATATTATCAAAAGGCTCCAAATACAATAGCTGTGTCATTATAGATAGCCAGGTGGTTAAACGGACAGGAACAAACTAGAAGCATTCCTTTTTTGTTGTTTGGTAACAACAAAAACGATGAAATTAGAGGGAAAGCCGGAAACAGGATTAACCTAACCAAAAAAGCCACAAGAAAATCACGAGCTTTTCCGCTTCTGTCGTATAAAAAGTCTTTATTAAATAATAGGAGTTGGCCAAGTTAACAAGTTTTGCAAAACTCATTATGAATTCCAGACCGCTTTATCTCTGTAGAAACTTGTCCCACATATAATCTAAGGCAAAGCATGGTGAGAGAAAAGAAACCTGTTTCACATACCATCTTACTTATCAACAAGTAAATTCATGCCAACAGGAATGTACGTCAGAATTACGACTCAAGCGAGACTTTTGACGTAAGCACTAAGTAGACAAAAGTGCCTTCATATGATAGTACGAGTACTTAGCTACTTTACTTACTTTGCGTGTGGCACATGACAACTTATACAAAGGTACTCAAAGAAAATTCAAGGCTATATTTCCTTTGGTTTTTCCAAAACTGACAACAACTGATATATGAAAATCTATCCAGATCTATGAGATTATTCCAACCGAAAATCGTACTTGGTACATTTTAAACGTCAATATATCTATAAAAATAAATAAGAGTGTATGGAATGTCAAAATAACATCATTTTATGAAAGTATATAAGATACATACACAAAAAACATTTTTTTTGAAATTTTTGAGTCTTTTTGTTCCGGGTAATCTCCGAAACGGCTGGACTATTTTTGGCGGAACTTTAACTTATAATTTTAGCAAAAGAACACAGTATTGGAGTTACACACAAACAAATTGTTAAATTCCACACAGACGAAGTCCCAGAAAATAGCTAGTATCAAATAAAAATTCACAAGCATTATCTGCACTTTATATTAAAAACTACCTGTCATCAGTAGTTTGAGCAGCGTTGTAGAACACATCGGGCATGGGAGAGTCGTGCTGACTCAGCAATGAGCTGCCTGCCCTTGGGGAGTGAGGGCCGTGGGTTGCGTAGGGAGAGAACGGCACTGCCGCACGTAGGGCGGCCAGGACTAGAAGCATGCCACCTGGAATGCATAAAATGTATTATAAAGACAAACTTGAGGTACTTGTAGGCTAGTAAAAGGCATAGCAGCCGAAAAGTAGGTGACAGTCCAAACAACAAATGGGTGATTTGAATCTCGGGTAAAAACGAGCAACAACAATGTTTTTGCTTGAAAATAATATAAAAACGTGACCACTTTCTTGTAATGGAAAGGGAACATTTTGTAAGAATATTGTGGCATACATGATATCTTCTCAGTGTGTGCTCTCGGGGACACACACTAAGACTTCCTCCTGTGATTATATGAGTTTGAAATGCTCATTTCAGGACTCAGGAGAAAGTTCTAATGGCAATAAGCAATCACAAACTTCAAAAATCCCGAGTAAAACGATCCTTAACACATAATATGGCTAGCGAAATGTGCCGACTAAATTATTTATGCCGTGTCACGTCTTGTCGAAATTCCTTTCCAAATACTAAGGATGCTAGGACACACAAATGAACTACAAAAAGCAGTATAACTCTATATTAGCCCTAAGACAGGATTAGCCTTCAAGGATATTTGGATCGTAGATAAGAAAATATGTTCTATATAAAAATCTGTTATGAGACGATTTTCACGTACAGCTTATATATAACTATAATATCACACGTAGAGATTAGACGAAAAACATATTCTCTCATAAGCCTGCGGTTTTATAGTTAATCCCGACCCATTACGAGATAGAAACCTCACACATAGCATATTACGAGGGTACTGTTTACCGACGCAAGACAGGTACGCTATATTATCTACCTTCTCTGATTATCAATTAATCGACTGAACTGAACCTATCAATTCAAATTCAGGGCTATCTCAATAAAATCAATTGATTACCGATCTGGCCAATTAAATGGTCATGCATTGATACAATACGTAAGCGAGAAAATAGTTCAACACAAACGCAGGAAATGACACGATCAGTTGAAAGTTCATTGGGCAAATGTAAGCCGTGAGAAAGGGGACGAATTCAATCAATAAAAAAGTCTATCGCAGCAATATCTTTTCAATCAGCTTGTTTACTCGTGGAACGTGGTTCTATATCCGACAATCCCATTGGACAGAGATGGTATGAGCAAAACGTTTAGATACGACAAAGTTGGTCCCGTGACTTGAATAAAGTTCTGGAACTTCTAACACACTCTGGCCGTTTTGTCCGCCATGCCACTTATCGCTGCAAGGGTGAATCTAGGGCCAAAGTTTTGGGGTAACTTTCATATAGACGTCCGAACAAAGAGAACCGATTTAATTTTAAAGAAATAATAACTCTAAAGTATCTCTAAGAAGAATAATAGTAAGAAATAATAATTCTAAGTATCTGTAAGTGTAAATATTCCATGGAAGTAAAATCAACAGATCTAGCTAGTACTTCTAGAGCTAGCACCTCAATACCTATAGTAATATTAGTAATACGCATGATGAGAACACCGCGTCATTTATTTGTAATGATCTCGATACAGAGACACAGTTACTCTGGGCATGCCTATACCACCTTGGTAGATTACCTTTGATTATGTATGTACATTTTGGAAGCAAAAAATGATTTGCTCATTATTGCTATTAAATAGAAGCCTATTCGAATTAAAAGTAGCATCGTCCCCACGCTTACAGGCCACGCGGTCGCCAAAAATCACTTCACAGACCCTGCATTTCCAATCAAGAGACAGTTCCGCTGGGAGTGGACCGAAATAAATCGACTTTTGAAATGACATGCCCCAGCCCCAATGGACTCGGTTCGGATTCACCCTCTTTGCTTACCGAACAGCTGAACTCTTTATTGCGTAAGAGTTCGAAGTTTCAAAAGAGCTGAGTGCAAACTGTTTTTCAGCATTTGAGTCAACCATTATACTTTCCTACAATTTGGCCTTCCGTCAAAAGAGAAACTTTTAACTATGTAAGCACTAAGTGAAAAATACAACCTACATTTTGAATGAGTTTCGTTTCAAGCTAAATAATTTTACGAGGAAAGATAAGTAGGCGTGGGTATAATATGAAAGCTATATAGAGACAGAACATGATGCTATTTTCGATATTAGAAAATTAAACTTAAAGTTTTAACTTTTCCAAGCAATATTTTGAATTTTTACCTACTTAATAATACAGCGTTTTTTAGAGCAATTTAACTTTTAAAGATAAATAAAAGTAAACTTAAGCAAGACTAATTTTTATATTCAACCTGAAAACTACCACCTTCACCAATCCATTAGTCACATTTTACGCACCTGCAACTGTGGTGAGTACGGTGAGGTTTGCAAAAAGAAGCGCTGTCGCCACACACGCGTAGAAAGGCGCGCGGGCGCGGCCACAAGACCATCTCATGAAGTCCCAACACCGAAGACTTAGAGTGTATTCGCCTCGGCGGCATAGCAGGTCGATGAACAAAGCTGCCACCCACATCGTCTCCAGGATGAAGACGAATGCTGCACCGACTCTGTTTAGTGGAAAAGTCATTATTATGCTCTGGAGCGTTTTATTAGCATCCGCTGGAAGCGTCACTACTCAGTTAGTAATAGCTCTGCCTTCTGCGCTGTAGGAACATAGATATGCTCTGTGCCTGGTACTTTTTTTATAAATAACTATAGTATATGTATCATATATACTTATTAGAGTTCTTGGTGTATAAATTGGTATTCTCTTAGTAATATGGGAACCATAGTAAAAGCTATGCTTTGTTTGGAACTAGAGTGTGCAAATGTCCATGAATATTTATTCCTATATTAATTATTTCTGAAGTGAACATACTCGGTGGTTCTGAGATAGTACGATCTATTTCAGATGGTTACTAATTTAATGGATATGCAGGTTTTAGTACGTTGCTGTATTATTGTTAGGTGTAGTAGTAGGTATTTCGTAATTTTGGTCACACCTATTGAAGTATCAAGCTACATACTCCGAAACCCATATATAAAACTTATGCTTTTCTAAATGATTTTCTTGTTATGTCATAAAAACAGATGATTTCGTCCAATTATTATGGTTAGAAGACGAAGATCTGAAGTCACGGATGGTTGCCATTTAGTTTGTAGGTACTTGTACAATCATGCAATGAAACTTATAAAACCGTATTGTAAAAAATTTAGTCAACAACTCAAGCAACCTTTCTCACTCGAGTTTGGAATAGGACTCATTAACCACATGAAGCAATAAACTTATATGACTATGACTATTATGATTTAGTATATAATATATCTACTAGAAAACCTTATTATCTTGTTCTTTAGTGTCGAATTACTGTGACACGTAAGTATGTGCTTGCTTGTGGTGATTTTGCCAGTTTCTCAATGTATGCCAATGAGTTGTAGGCTCTTTATACAGCTCCAATCAGTTTCATCACGAAAATTGTCCAATATTGACAACAACAATGTAAAAATTCCACTGTTACTTAAGTAATGTTTACGTGAATAATTTCATACGCTAAACAATGATTGATGAATTGAGCAACTATTGAAACAATGTATTGTGTTTGCGGTGTGATAACACAACAGTTTATCTTAATACGAGTAATAAGCCTTTTCTTTTCGCAATAAATAAAATGGTTGGCGTACTCACAGCAAGCCCAATGCAATTTCATATCCAAGGACCCAGAGTTCAGCTCCCGCTCCGCTCATTACTGCAAAGATTCATCAAAGACACCTTTCAAAGAAGAATAACTTGGCTGGGATAAAATTAAAACGCTTCATATATACTTTACCGATTCCAAATTAAAAATTAATTTACACTTCTTAACCCTAGACACCTGATATCATCAGTTAATTAAAGCTCTCTCAAATAATCCGTTTCCTATTGCTTATGCTATGTCGTAAATTTACAATTTTTGTGTTTCATCCCCACTAAAAAAGTCAGATAGAAAGACACATAAACAACTATCATTTTTATGTCTTTCTATCTGAGGGGGTTAAATTATTTTCAGGCAACACAGCTCCAAAATAGTTGGTCCGATAACAAAGCGATTTTTACGTAATCGTCCATTTCATGGTGTTATCGTCTCCGGGGCTGCGCGCTCCCTTGTGATATTTCCCGGGCCCAGTCCGTTGTTGTCTTGACCGATAGTGATTCACCCGTGTGACATGCCGAATCTCACTTGAGATTTGCTTTTTAAGCATTGGTTCTTCGACAGGTTAAGACCCCCCGCTTGGAGAGTCACCATGTCTCTTATCCTGGGGTCTCCGATTTATGAAAATATACTAAATATTGGCATAGAAAAACCCTGACAAGTCAAATTGATACTTAAAGTCTTGCCGGAAATGAACGCGATTTTCATGCTTGGCATGAAAATACGCGTTTCAACAATTCGCAATTGGATGATATGGAAATAGCTAAATTGTTTGATGACTCCAAACTCTATTATTATAGTACCCCAGAAAGGGAGCCGTCATTGTGTATTTATCCCTAATTGATTGACGCCATTTCGGTGCTGTAAATAGCAGTGGAAGTTAAATATGATAAGTGCACTAATAAATTAGTGTAGGTATATAATATTGTGTATGACCGCTCAAGTTATCAATAATTGACAATATGCGATATTAGTTTCATAGATACTTATATATGTCAAATAGTGGCGCTTTATTAATACCTACGTTTAATTTATCTGTCCTGCCCCTTCGGTATTCATGTCAATGTATTATGACAATAGGTGTCATAAAAGCTTTAACTCGTAGTTAGCGACAACGAGTTACAAGAGAGAATAAAAACTCAACGCATTCTCAGTTTCAACGGTTAGTCGACGGTTTTGACGCGTTATTAGACAGTTGTCTCCCGTGTCAGTGCTTGTGAAAACCTTTTGCGTCTTGAACTAATTTATGTTAATTACATTTTTTGCTTGATATATAGTTAAATATATAAGTATGTATAACATATATAAGTAATGTAGTAGGTAAAATTCGCTTTTAAGAAAACGTTAAAAGAAGAGAAGTTAACATATTTTTTAATTTATAGGTAATTTGTTTTTGTATTTTCTGTACTTTTATAAAGGAAAAACGTGGTATTCGACTGAAGCTTATATATCACAACATTGAATAAATTATTCACTTATTTAATGTATGCAAAATTAATTTTAATTTTAATATTAAGGCATTTTAACAAATTAGCTACTGTTATTATAAAAATATAAGGATGGACCATAAAATCTAAATCGTTTGTTTTGGGTTAACGGGGATATAATAATTACCTAAGTACCTATATGAGTTTCAAATATTCTAGATTCAAGGAAGAAAAAATTTAAAAACTTAACAAACGTTATACGAAAATTAAAGTGGAATACCGAAACTAGACTAATATATTAAAAGTCACAGCATTTATAATGCATGTAAATTAAAATTTGCTACCTAGATCGGAAACAAATACCTACCCAGCAATTGGTGCCGCTTGATCCTAAAAAATAATATTTCAAACCTAACTGGTAAGAACAAGACATTAAACGTCTACCACTGCGTTCAAACAAATGCCTATGCTAATTTTGGAGATCTTTCACTGGTATTTTTGCAAACCTAGAAATCGTTCTCTCTTTCATTTTATCACAAGTTTGCCACTTTCGCAAGACAGTTTGTCTAACCATGTCTACTAAAAGATAGTAAATATTTGGTTTAGTTTAATAACGCGGAATTTTGGTTATTCAACATTTCCATAAATATGTGATATTTATAAATGGTAATTAAGAAATTACAAAGCAGAGCTTGAAATACATACTAAAACGGCCGCGGCGCTAATCTGACCAGTTAATGAAAATGCGTGGATAGTAAAAGAAATCGAAAGTTTACTTACCAACGGATGTGATGAGCCCCCATAGCCTCGCCAGCGGTTGGAGCAAGTCCCAAAGCTTCCAAGCTACAGACTTCTTAGGTGGGCCTATATGTCTCACAAGCCTGGGCACGGCACACTGAGTTCCCAACTCCGAATCTGATTTCGATGGTTCCATATTTACCAATGGACAGACCAATGGACTGATGGACTAATCATCATCACCACAACAAATTGTTTAAATCTAATCGAAGCCAGATTATCTGACCTCAATTCTTCTTAGGTTTGAAATTTGTTTACAAAAAGTTTTTTTTTCATTGTGTCATGTTGTTCAGGTTGTTTACAAATAACATCACCGAATACACTATCACTGATTTAGTTAGCTGGCGATCTGCCCGGGTACCAAAATATCGCAACTTGATTATAAACTGCGTCCAATTTTCCTTTTAGATATTTTACTCACAAACATGAAATATTCACCATTAAATTACGTATGTAAGTTTGTAAGAATATTTTGTCGCACTACAATACAATATATCAGTTGTTCAAAAGTTACGGCGAAAAATCATTCTCCCGAGTTTTGTTCCGTGGAAAATGGAGCGAGTTGTTAACGCGACTTCACTCTACAATGAAATGAAGAAAACTGCGAGCGATTCAGTGAGCGGGCAAGTATCTAACAGCATTTATTTCTAGCGATCTCATGGGATTCTGTAGGAGGTATGAGCTATGTACTCTACCAAATCAACATTGGAATAACAAACAAATTTAAAATCCTAATTTACCTACCACTGATAACATAATTAAGTAGGTGTAGGTACCACGCTACGAAATCTCGCCAGAAGAAAGAGTGTCCCTATCTCAAACAGGTAGGTATATTACATAAAATATACTAGTCATAAAGATTGAATAGCTTTAATATCTGAATCATTTATTCATAGAGTGTACGTTCTAGTTTACACAGGTCTTATATATATGCAAGTAAGTAATGTTGGGGGCAATGACATTCTACCAGATGATGTTCAGATGGTGTATGAATCTTTTACCAATGACAATTAAAAATATTAGGAGTACCAACGCAATAATTTAATCAATAAGGAGTGATAAACGAGATTCATTACAAAATCAAATTTCATTACGCTCAACAAGAACTTCTGGTTAGAGATCTTGTCAATCCACTGTTTTATAAAATGTTATTCGCAAATAACTCAATTAATGGCTCATGTGAGAATTTAGATGAATTTATCGAAAATCGAGGGATCGACTTCCGTATTCGGGCAAAAATCAATACCTAGTAAAATGTTGGCAACCCACTGCTGGGTAAGATGCCAAGATTATATCTACACATGTATCATAACATAGTACTACCTATCGGTAGAAGTACGCTTACCACTTGTCAGGTGTATTCAGTATAATCTGAAGGTCACAAATATGAATTACTGTATCTGCCTGTAATGTTTCCACTGGTAGGCACCGGCCTATTCTTGATATTTGAGAGTGAGTACACAAATAATTGAAACATCGGAATTTTTTTTTTTGCACTGGCAGAATTAGATTAACCTACTTGTAATTTCCTAGATGTTGGCACATCTAGGACTACTAACATCATTATTACTTCTGTTGCCAAGCAGTAGGTAATGAACAAGCATCATTAATCATTACCTACCATGACAGAACAGTATCTAACATATGGGAACGGGTAAAATTAATAAAAAGCACATGATTCATTCCATCTTCATGTCTACAAAGCTAAGATGCAGCTGGCAAGTCTTGCAATTCCAATGTTGGAGAGGACCTATCTAATCTATAACAAAATGTTAAACAAACATAAATGTTTCTTCTGTGTTAGAATAATTTATCGTAAAATAAAGAAATTTATAAATTACTATAGGACTCTCCCCATATTTTCACGCCCTTACTCTCACATGAAATCTTCTCTCTTCTCATAGCCCCCTGGGCATTGCCCAAAAAATAGCTTAGACCTATTGAAAAAGTTTCGATATAAAAATCGTTATGCCACACGAGCTTACTAAAATAAATAATTTATGTTCTGTAATCGAACAAAACTTAATATTCGTGAAGTTGTTTCAAAGATAGGGGCGGCTCTTTCTATGCATTTTCGTCGCTTAGGATTCATCTCACGCCATCTTTTATAAACCTAGCTATGTAAAGCACCCATCTACCTATTAAATTGCCAAAACAGAACTAGTACTTTTTAAAAAACGCTATGAATTATTAACACATTACAATAACGCGCGACCAATATTTCACAGCCAGTGATTTTACAGCCCAATAATTCGTCGAAGTACAATACAAGGTTTACTTTGGCTGCATTATTTTGTATTGGCACGATATTATTTAGGCTGTTCTTTAGTTTCCCCCCCTTTTTTTGTTTTAGGCCTACACAAAATAAGATATATCAAAATTTATTTAAGTAGTAGCAGAAACAACACGCCACTGACTGGTCGACTTGAATGGTATGGGATTGGTAAAATCGGGAGCCAGCTGAGACGTCACGTCAGATAGGGCAAAGAGTACCTACATTTTACAACTGGGATAGAACCGTCATGTTTAGTGACTAAAATCTCGATAGAGACGAGCTGATTTAATTGTAACTACATAACATTAAACCGCCGAAAGATATGTGTATGTAGCGACATCTAGTAGTATCTAGTGCCGCAATTTTTCCTATGAATGTGTTCTAGTTCTAGGTGGGTTCATAATTATACAATTCCTTTTTCAACTGTATTCATAAACTTATTGAGGCGAGATAGATTAACACAATGTCGAGAATTACAAATTCAATCTAAAGAGAAGAAACGGCGTGAGGAAAAAATTTTATACCAGACACAACAAACAATGCGCCGCCATTTTAACCACAGATAATTGATCATAATTGCCGAACCAAAAATACTTGATTATAAAATACTTGACAGGTTGACAAAACCACACTAATATCAATCTTATTTTTTTTTTTAACAAAATAATAGTCTACATAATTTGTTCTGAGTTATAGGACTATGAGTCAGAGTAAGAGCCCTCGTCAGGTCATTCAAGGCGGCAACCGGCACAGCACTTTGAATAACATTGAATAACTATTTAAAATCCGTACTAAAGAAAAAAAATATGCTTTTAAGTAGGAGTGACTCACAATATTAAAACTAGGAAGTTTATTTTTATGAACATTCACATATCAACCAATGAACCAATTTGATTTGTTGTGCGTTAGTAGCGTAATACTCATAAATTGCGGTGAAAATTGTGATTTTGCAGTATTAAAATAGCCCCATTTTGTTATAATTTAACTTGATGACTTTTTGTATCAAGTTTCCTTGTAAACCTGTCAGACTATTTATTTCAAAACTTTCTTGGTGCTATCTATTATTTATAATTCTAGTAATAATATTATTTTTATTTTATTTAGAGGCAAATATTAACGGGAGTTGGTAACACCGCTACTAATATACAATAAAGTTATCTGTGAGTTGCTGCGGTAGCCATTTGCATTTACTATTTGCAGCGGTTTACGTTTTCATTTGTATACATTGAATTAGCGTGGCTGGTGTGGAGATTATAACTCTTGTGATTTAGCTTATTTCTTCGATTGAATGGTGTTTTCCACTTGATTGTGCTAAAAATGCAGTCCTCTGGTGGTGCAAAAAATCCTCCATGGGCGAGATCCAATGTGAACACAAACATGTCCGGCATGAATCCTCAAATAATGGATCCAAGTGCCATGATGGGTCAGCAGGGTATGATGCCTTTTCAACAAAGCCAAGCCGTATTCAACCCCAATATGATGCAAGGACAAGGCGGAATGGCTATGCCCATGACAGGACAAATGCCAATGAACCAAATGGCTCAAGGTCAGATGTATCCGGGCAATGTTGTCGCGTACCCGACGCCGCGTGCTTTGAACCCTGGCATGTACCAGAACTCAAATACTGGCCAAGCTGGGAGCAACTCTGAGCAGCGGGTCTTCACTGGTACCGTTACAAAGACTCACAACGATTTTGGATTCGTGGATCAAGATGTTTTCTACCAAACTTCCGTATGCGCCAAAGGAGTTATTCCGAAAGTTAACGATAGAGTCCTAGTCGAAGCAAGCTACAATCCTAACATGCCGTTCAAATGGAACGCTACTCGCGTTCAGGTGTTGCCGAAAGGTGGACCGAATCAGAAGAATAACCCCAAATCTAACAATTACAATGCTGTACCGCCTCCGAATAGAGATAAAATGCCGATGCGGCGCGATGACCGTATGAATAACCGTAGAGGCGGCGGTGGAGGCGGAAATGCAAGAGATCGAGAACCTGATGAGAGAATACCCCATGTAAGTGTAAGAACTTACTGTGACACTGCCTGGATGTTTGTGTTTAACATATACACTTTGACTGAACTCATAGCCCAGTTGGTAATAGCTTTACCTTCTGTGCAGTAAGTTGTGGTTCAAGTCACACTCAGAATGAGCATTTGTGTGACAAACAAAGATGTTTGTTCTATGTTTGGGTGTTATTTTGTTTTAAAGCATGTATTTACCAAAAAGTCTAGATAACTATTCAATCACTTATCTAGCTCCCACTTAACAAGCTATGCTTAGTGAAATGCCTATGAGTGTTTATTTATATTTATTTAAACAAATATCTCTATATGTTTAATTAAAAATACATATTGAAAATTATTAGAAAAAAATTGGTTTGTGTTTGTAAAGATGCCATGTTTGTCTCTAAATTGTCTGTTTTCATTTTAACCACATATTTGTCTTGATATGTGTCAATATCAAACCAATGGTAAACATGTTACCTACATATGATTTTTTATCACATGTAACATTTACCAAATTAGGCCTATGAACTTGAAGTGTGAAACATACGTAGTTATCGGTTGATTCTATTGACAACAATTTTACTTTTTATTATATTATATTAAATTAACAATTAAAAACTACAATAGCTGTCCCTTTTACTCTATAGAAACTAAATTAACTAAATTAGAAATAAAACACAAATTGGACTAGACTTCTGGGTTGTAACTCTTGTTATAGCTTAATGATATAACATTTGCTAGTATAACATTTCATGGTTTAGACTGTGAGGTAGATTACTAAGTAGATTCTCTGGGCTGATACTAATAGAAGCAGATCAGTCATCTTTGAAACTGACAGACTTCTATTGAATTCCTTTATGGAGTGTTTCCTGAGGCTATTTGCATATTGCATATCAGACATTCCTATGTACAGTGTAGGCAAAAGGATGGTACTGATTGTGGTAGTTTTTTGGGATTCTATTCAGTTTAAATTTCAATATTAGTTCTGGCTAAACTATTATTTTGTGTTTTTAATATGGAGGGTCAAATAGCGCTTGGACAGGTATTGAATATAGTCTTTATGCATAACCTTATTATTTTTATTAAAATGACTAAGCTATCCCTAAAAAGATTCAATTGAAATCGAGTTCTTTATATTTTATAATATGTGTAAAAAATACACTGAACTAAGTAATTATTTAGTAAACATGCTTTGGTTTTGGACAACATTGCATTGTCAATTTCCAATAATCTATATAAATATAATGATTAAAAAGAGATAATCATGTATTTTTAGAAACGCTCCCGCTCCCGCAGTCGCTCCAGATCTCGCGATGGAAGGCGCGATAGCCGAGCCCGAAGGGATTCTCCCCCTCGGAAACGCCCAGTGGTTCACCGTGAGCCTTCCCCTAAGTACATGGTGCGAGTACCCCGTATGCCGCTTGATGTGTAAGTATTTGTATTGATTCAACATAAGTGGCCAAATAAAAATTCCTAAGATTCTAATTTCATTTTACTTTACAGCAAAAAGATGGATGTTCCAGCAATTAGTCAGAGGTACAACAACTTGTATATACCTTCTGACTTCTTCAATGCACAAGTTAAGTGGGGCGAAACATTCCCCCCTCAATCACCATTTACCCTCAATAATCCATGCAGCTATCATATCATGCCAAAGGAGTGTGAGAACCCTATTCCGAATGATGCTATCTTGGAACCAGCTGATTCAGACTACAGATTTTCTGCCAAGGTAAAATAGACTGGTTTCTTTTTGAAGATACATTACTTTATATAATAATTGTGATAATTATAGTGATTTTATACCATAATCATGTCCTTTCAGGTTATGCTTATTGGTCTGCCAACATTGGAGTCACTGTACCAGAAATGTGGATTAACAAAAGCTGATGAAAAAGATAAACGGAACTCTAAAAGCCCATTACATCCAACACGGCTCATCAAATTCCTTGTGGGACAAAAAGGCAAAAGTGGTGAAAATTTTGCAATAGGTGGACCATGGAGCCCTTCCTTAGATGGTGAAAACCCTGAATCTGATCCAAAAGTTCTAGTCAAAACAGCTATCCGCACCTGCAAAGCACTCACTGGAATAGATTTGTCGACCTGCGCGCAATGGTAAGTCTCAACACAGAACAGCCTCCGCATCCCGCCAGCTCTACCCGACATCTGGAATTGTTTTTTTCTTAGCACTAACATTGCTCAGAACTTATCCTTTGACAAAACATAGGATAGTAGAAAAGGTCCATTGGAAGATCGCCCCATTGATTCCACGTTAGTTGTAATAGATAAGTGTTATGTACAAGAGAGTTCGGAGGCGTCAGTACATCGCATATGGCGCGGGTGTTCGGTCGCAGATCCGATGTACCTATCGGCATCCGCGGACTCTTGCGCCCGGAGCGGCGCGCTGTGAGTATGCGACTATATCTGTGTTACCCGCGCAGGTACCGAATGGTGGAGTTTTACTACTGGCGCGAAGGCAGCGGTGGCAAGTCGCGGCTCGAGACCGTCGTGTTGTTCCTGCCCGACGTGTGGTCGGCGCAGGCGTCGCGGGTCGACTGGACCACCATTCAGGAACAATATAAGGCTGCCTACGAGGCGGCGCTGAGGAAACTCGACGCGGGGGTGTCGACATCGGCGAGTGCGGCCGACGACGCGGTGACCCCAGCCGCCCCAGTGCCCCCACAGCCCGCGGACAAATCTCAAATTGTTTGTTCCCAGTTTTGTTTGGTTACGTTCCCGACTACGTGTGCTTCTAAAGTGGCGATGATTCCCGTCTCAGCGATGTCGCCTGATACTACCATTTGGTCGAGCGGATTAGATCTACAACTATTCCGATATCTCTCATTATAGCATATTCATTTAAATATAATAAATATGCTTGAACACATTTTAACAAAGAAAAATCCTATTCACATAAAAACTACCCAATCCCAATTTCAGTTACATTTAAAATGGTTTAAATAATCTCTTATTGCCGCAACGAGCAAAATATTAATTATACAAAAAAAAAAACAATTCAAGTACATATATTCAAAAATCTTCCTCTCGAGTCATACAATTCAAGGAAAATTCAAAATGCTAACCATCACAATAACTTGCAGGAAAATGAGGATGCTGATAACAGCACAATAACCATTGACGAAAATGATGATGAGGAGGTAAAGCCTGAACCCACACATCATTCCAAGATTGACCTAAGGACTATAAAAGTAGATGCGTTAAGACAAGAATTACGGGCGAGAAACACCAGTTGCAAAGGTACTGTATAAACAATTATCTTTCCAGTAATTTGAATTTTTCTCCACCTTTAATGTAACATGAACTAACATTTTTTTGTATTAGGAAATCGCTCCCAACTTATATCACGCCTATCTAAAATACTCAAAACAGAAGCGCAGAAGGAACCGTCCAATGATGAAGTCATGGAAGTTATAGATGACAATGAGGAAAAAATCGAAACAGCAGATAAGAGTGATGACCACATTGAAATTGATGATGATGGAGACAATCCATCCCAGATATCAGATATACCAGAACAGACTGAGGATAGTGAGGTAATAGCCAATGACAAAGCTAAGGAGACTGACAAGAAAGAAGAAGATAAAAAAGAGGAACCTAAAAAGAAGACAGAGAAGGAAATTGAGGAAGATAAACGAAAGGTAACATAGTAACTAAGCCATTGTTGATATTCAACAACATGGACTCATAATATTGTTTCCAAGAACTTTCATGTTCAAAGTATGAACAAACTTTCCATAAATGGCTAAAATAAAAAAAAATTAGAACTTCCTGATACCACATGATTCAGATACCACAAAAGACTCAACTTGTGGTATCTGAACATACAATTTAATCTGCCTAGTCTTATAACTAATTTTTTTTTATGAATAGTGGTGGAAAGTTACTGACCTGACATCTGAGATTAGGTGGTTACCGCTGCCCATAACAGCAATACGATTTAAATCCTCCCTACCGAAGTTTATGACGTCACATACTAACAAATTACAGCAGTTAAAATAAAGAAGTGCATTGAATGTAAGGGCAGTGTTGCGTAAGTGTGGTGAATATATATGTTCTATGCAAGCTGACTCAGAACAAACATCGTCACGCATGCTTGTCTTGGGAGGGAGCTCTGAGGCTGATAAAGGTGATTTAAATAAAACTTTTTTGAAATAGTTGGAAAAAGAAAAACAAGCGCTCAAGAGCCGCTACGAGGTTCCGACACAGCCGCATTTAATGGTCCACCCGTGCGTTGCGGCTAAAGGCGGCAAGTTCAACTGCAATGTCGCTTCCCTTTCGCTGCTACTCGATTACCGCGTCACTGACAACAAGGAACATAGCTTTGAGGTTTGTGCTGGAATCAGACTTTTATTATCCCTATTTTCAGTGACTTAGATATCACAGTAAATTGCTTTCCATGCAAGTAAGTGTTGAATCCGGCAGGTTTCCACCTGAGTACTTTGTTAACTAGTTCATAGCCACAACTACCTGGGCAGTGGCCCCGTAGGTACCTATGGTTTTGCCAAAGTAAAGAATTGCGCCCAATACTAAGACTTGAAGATATATCTCATATGCCTTTAATTTCAAAATGCAAACAGGTTCAGTAGAAACTATACAAATGACCATCTCTATTTCAAATCAAAACTGATTAAAACCTTCCTATATCTATTTCAAGACTAATAACTTTCCAATCTTGATTCCGTACTTGCATTGACTGGTGAACGGCCAACTCTCTACAAGTCAGATTGAATAGGCTAATTAATCTAAGACGGGAGCTAATCACGACATGACATCTATCTACCAGAGATAGATGTCATGTCTTAGAATTGTTGGTTCTAAGACATGCCGGATTCCTTGCAATGTTTTCCATCACCGTTTTGAGAACTTAGTGTAGCGCCAACGTCGTAAAAGATAGAAAATCGGCGTCTGTACTCCTGGATCCCGACATACCCATTCTTCCATAATGTATTGATATCATCGGTTGAATTTGCCAAATGGTAAAAATCATTGCAAATATTACTTTTGACAGTTATTCGTTTTCGCTGAGCTGTTCAACGAAATGTTGATGCGTGACTTCGGTTTCTACATTTACAAAACACTGTACACTCTACCTGAGAAGGCGGAGGAAGTCAAGGAGAAAACGGAAGATAAGGTAGAGAAAAAAGAGAAAGAAGAAAAAGAGAAGAAAGACGAAAAGGAGAAGAAAGAAGAAAGCAAGGATACTAAGAAAGATGAGAAACGGGCTAGTTCGCGGAGGCCTACCAGGGAGCGAAGGGTAAGAAATCTTTTTTTATGAATACCCATAACAATTTTTGGATGTTTAAATAGTGATGTGGTATAAACAGGCATCAAATTAAAGTATTGCTTAGATCTCTATATTAAGTTTGGCACATTTACTTTAAATAGACCTCTCAGACAAAATTAATTCTCTAAGAATTTAATCAAAACGAAACATGTTACTTTTATTTTAATGAAAAAACCTACTTCAGGTACCATCGTAAGGGTGTCAGTCAGGTTTCACTCAAGTATAATCTTTTAAAAACCCAAGCCCAATCGTTCACATTGAAATCACACTAATTATGTGTCGTCGAACGCTTGACTGAACTAAACACCTCATTCTGTAGGATTCTCGAAGCGACGATGAACGCAGCTCGTCACCAAAACGCCGCAGCCGTGGGGTAGATTTACCCCTGGATCCGTACCTTCTGCTTTCACTGGTGTACTTCGACACCACTCGCAGCGGATTCATAAACAAGAAAGACCTTCAGAACCTGTTCATGAGCCTGGGATTACAGCTGTCCAGATCGCAAATACGAGCCATAATGGAAAAAGTTTGCATCAAAGACTCATTTACTTACAAGTGAGCATCAAATTAATTCTAAATAGATGTATTAACTGTGTCTCTCACGAAGGCTACGTAGCTACAGATAGTGCCATCCACGATGACGCGCTTTGTTTTTGTTCCTAAACGCAGTACAACATTCCGCTAGTGTTTTAGTTTTGTCGATACACACTAATTGCCTATCTATCTATCTATACTACAATAGTAGATTGGCTTTCAAAGCCAATGTGCAGCCAGATCAATCTTTAAGAGCATATAAGCTTCTTCGGTCTTGGGTGATTGTTATTCATGCCAATTTCATTCCGTTTATATAATTAATTGAATCGATATTCTAAAAAAATGTGACGATCTTTGAATTACTTGCTTATCGATTCTTCAAATGAAGGCCAGAAACGTTAATGTTTTATGTTTTTCCAGGAACCTAATTCAAACTATCAAAGATTTGGCAGCGGGATCTCCCGAGGCCATGCAAGACATGCCACTTGAAACAACTGTAGTCTCGAATGAAGTTCCGGCACATGTATGTATTACGGCTGATAATTTATATTTCAATCTAGTTTACCTTTGAGTGGGTGGTGACTAATGTAGGTTTAGTTTTGTTGTAATTGGGATCAGCCAATGAAAAGGGCCAGCGGGGAATAGGTGATGCAGCTGCCTAATTCGAAAATTAAAAAAAAACTGCATGTTACTCTGTTTACGGATTAAAATCGCAATTAATAGACTTAAAAAACAATGTGTTTAGTTATTCATTTATCAATTGTTACTTGCTGCGCGCTTCTACTTAAGAATCCTTCACTCGGCTTTGGGTAATCTACTATATCTCTATTGGGAAAAATTACCAACTTAATGAAGAAATGCGAGAAACTTTCTATTTGCTCTCAACTCAACTCAGGAGTTATCTGGATGGGATTGAAATACAATAAAAATAAATAGATTTGGGCACTTGTTTAAAATTATATAAATAATTCATAATGATAAACAAAGAACGAAGCAACAATGACCATTTTAATTTTGCCCATGTTTCCATGTACAGATAGCAGAGTTGGAAAGTACGATCGCGGCCGGAAATCGCGAGTTGTTGCCAGTTTTCAACAGAGGCAGCAAGAATGACGGCGAAGAAACTTCTTCTGGCGAAACCATCGATGTCAGTGACACAGGTAATATATTTCTTTCACTGTTTACTAAGTGTATACTTAATTAGCTAATACACCCAAATCAACCGCCCAGAGCATAAATTTGTATGTTTACAATTCGACTTTAAACCCCATACATACTAACAAACCCATATGTTCTAGTACTTCGAAGATATATTAACCCTTCGTGTGTCTCCAGGTGTGGTGATGTACAAGGCGCGCATAGTGGACGTAGGTGCCCTGGTAGCGGCAGAGGCACGGAACTCTGCGGCTCGCTCGCGACTTGAGGCGGCGCTTGAATCTGCGCGCTCAGCATTACGTGCCGCGAGGCAGACCGCTGCCTCTATCCAGCAGGCGGAGCGCGGCGCTTCCAATCAGCTATCAGACGTGAGCGCCAGCCTTGCGGCCGCGCGCGCCCGTATCACTTCCCTCACGGTTAGTACTTAGGGGCCATTCATTAATTACGTAAGGATAAGGGTATGTAGAGATTTTTTTATCCCCCCTCCCCTCGAACTGACACTGATCTCTCCTCTCCTGCCCTTGAGGTTCCCTCTTTGAACCTTATCCTACATTTAGTGGGGAAATAAGGAAGGTGATATATAAATGTGGAATGCTTCTTTTGCCTTTAAAGTTATTGTCACTTACAGGCCAGTTCAAAAATCTTCCACTCTGCATTGAAGAGCATCCAGGCTAAGGTGGAAGCTGTAGTCAACATCAAGTATGAAGACGATGATGTTGTGGAAATCGTGAATGGACCTAACACTCCCACAGTGTAAGTGATTTTCACTTTTTATGTCTGTTTATTGCCCTTTAAGTAGCATAATTTTGATCAGGCATGCTATATGTTCCATGTTGTATACAAATGCACTTTGCTTCACTAGTTCACACATACATTTGGGGGTCCAGTAGCTCGCATCCTGTTATACGAGAGACACTAGGTCTAGATAAACCAGACTATTTTGAAGCGAGGTTTGTTTTGGACACAATTTATTTAATGTCCAATAATATTCAAGTACTTGGTTGTAAGTGGTTACCTATGCCCATAACAACAGTAATATTACTTAGGTTCTCACCCACCGAAGCATGAGTAGACCCAAGTCGCACCCCGTTACGCCCGTCATCCGAGACTGGGATCTTACATCTCATGCACATGTGATTTCGTTTAAAGCAGAAATGCTCACCTAACGTAATAAGTTAACAGAAAATGTTTTATGTCCTCCACAGAAACAAAAAAGAAACAAAGAAGGAAAACGAAGTAAAACTAGAAAAAGACACCCCGCCTATAGAAGAATCTAAGGACGCAGCCACAACGGAAGCTGACAATAAAGACGAAAAGCTATCTGGAAATAAAGACACAGATGATATTTCGAATGACAGTATGGACCTTGATGAAAAGTAATACTATATTACATTTTATATATAGCCGCTATACATTGTCACCGAGACCCGCTGGGGCGGGAAATCTCGTCCACAGTCACCTCTAGAAAAGTATATGATTGTAAATTATTGTAGTATTTAATAATACCAGTTCAAACTCTGTAACATGTCACTGCTGGGTTTCGCCAAAACTAAGTGTTCCATAACATATTCTATTTTCTTATATATATTATATTTGGTCATACTGGTGATGATTTGTCACAGAACAGAAAAAACTGTAGAAGTCGCAAGTAGGCAGATCCCGTGTCACACCTAGTAAGCAGTGCTCCACTCTTCAGTCATGTTTGGTCTATGTCAGAGTAAACCTCTCCCAGAAAAAAAAAATAAATGCCGTATTGTGCTGTTTTACAGTGCAAAAACGATAGCCGAACAATTTATTAAAAAGGGGCATATAATAATCATCGCTAACTATTATTTTATTGTTTTTTGTAAATCAATATTGTTAAGCTAGCGATTCTTAAACATTCAACTTTTACTATTCATTAGATATTTGTCCTAGATGGTCATGAATGTGTTATAGATATGATTATGTAGCTAGTAACTATTTATGTAAACCCCTATTAAAAGGTTAATAAGTTATACTTATATATATATACCTTAGTTTTTTCTTGTATGTGGGCTTCATAGGTCTAAAAAGGTACTTAATTGATTTTTTTGTACAATTAGCTTGTATTTATTTTTATTTCCAATATTTTGTATAAAATATCTTGTGGTTCAGCTTTCCCTAGGCATCAGACATCTGGGAAACGAGTGCTTGTTTCTGTAGGGAACCAATTAGCTCAGTTTTAGGGCTAAGATTTTGTAATTAATAAAGTGGAAACAAATACATGGTTGGTACAGCTATACCATACAAAAAATAGTGTTTTCTGGTAATTAAGGTGTTTATATTTATGATACAATATCTGTAAAATCATTTTGTATCCTGTTTGGGTACTAAGCGAGTAGCTGTGTTTTGTAGTTAGTCAATTTTATATCTTGTCATTGAAGACTATATAACAAATATCTTTAGCAAAAGCGCCATCTCGTGCTAAGTAGCCTTTCACTTGTAGTATTGTATTTTATTGAGTTTAGAACCATTTTTCGATGATTTTAGTGTAAAAAACACATTTAGTCACACTGTAAAGTCATGCTATTTCTATCGTTGATTTCTGTTCTGTGATTTGTTTGGTAATAGACATATCTGGAACATATGGGAGTGTTATAATTTTTGAATTGTCCAAATCAACACCACTGTGAACAAATATCAGAATATCCAACCAAAATAATACTATTCTAA
Source organism: Aplocera efformata (assembly GCA_921293045.1). Lineage (NCBI taxonomy): Eukaryota > Metazoa > Arthropoda > Insecta > Lepidoptera > Geometridae > Aplocera > Aplocera efformata. Next base: position 5,672,955 of record OV121045.1, read on the forward strand.
AGGCGTAACCTATGTGTGTCTCGGATTGTCTAGGCCCGTGGACAATATCTCACCTACTAGCATTCTATCTATGCATAGAAAAACTTTCAGTAACATCTGATTTTGATGTTCACTATAGAATTCATTAGTTTATATGTAAGGTAAGGTACTAGAATAAGAAAAGTGGGCGTTGTTACGATCCAGTTTATATTCAGTATAATGAATCTTAATTAGTACATTATGCTAATAAACTAGAAAATAAAATATTATGATCTAATAATAAAGTGTATTATTTATTTGCAATGTAGCAATTATTTTCTAAACCATTTTATTAACATTTTAACCGCCACGATCTTTAAATATAAGCTTACATCGCCTCCGTTTAAATAACAGTGAGGTAAATATCAACTAAATTATATTGATTATATTGTAGTTCATTTTGCAAGCACTTATTGGTTAAGATTATTTTTATATGTAAGGCGGTGGGAGCAAGTTCAAGGAAAAATGATTTATAGGAAAAAGTATATAATTGAAGAATACTACATAATTACAACTAAAAGTATCATACAAAAATTATACATTATAGTATACTTGCGAATATCAATTATATAACTATTTGTTAGCCGGGTACGGTACGGCAAGTACCTACACATCAATAGATTGTTGGTTGCCTGTTATGTGCCTAGTCATTCCAATCTATAAAATCCCTTTGAGTATGGGTACTTCGCGATAGGAATAAAAAATGCCTCTGAATTTTTATAGTTCATCTCATATGGCACTGAAAGAATAGTCTGATTGAGAGCCGCCTCAAGCATCTTATAATTAGGTTTCAAGGCGAGTCCCTGTCTGTAAGCGTTGTAAATAAAGTAATTTTTAATTTAATGTCTTAGTTATATGAAGAAGACGTTCATTATTATTATTGCACGTTCATTATTTTTTATGATAGAATTCTATAATCTTATGCTAAAATAAATATGTAATAAAGAAGCGCGCATTAATCCTATTCTTATACAGTATTTAAAAAGATTTAGATTTTAAAGTATCCTAAAAATAATCGGGGATCTAGTTGGTTACACTATTTAAACCTTGTCGGCAACGATTGATTGGAATCGCGTATATGATCGATTTGGCAGAAGCGGTTCTGTACAATCTGTAGCCAACAGTCATTAGTTACTTACGTCAATCATGCAATCAAACAACATTTCAACAAACAGCTGCAAAGTTTATATATTTTACAATTAACGTGTTTCCCAATTACATATTGCTAAGCAGTTTACTCTTTACACACCGCTTTCTAAATACAGTCTCTTTTTTGAATGGAAAAAAAAAGAATGAGGTTTTCAATTCGGCTGTTTGTATGTTTGTTACGATGTTTCTTTGACAATGGTAGTGTACCTTCGAGGTAGTCACATAGAAATATCGTTAAGAAATTCCATCATAAAGCGAAATTAATAAGGGTTAAAAGCATTTACGCCAAATTGTTCTACTTTTAAATCAGCTACTTGTCATGTAACGGAATGTGATGAAAGTACATTTAAACTATATACCCTCATAAAAACTTTACACTGTCCGCAGTAAATGGTAAACAGTTACATTCATCATCAATGAAAAATGTTCATACACCTTTTGTGTTCATTATTTTTGACCACAAAAGAACAGGTCTTAATAAGCCGAGATTAGTTTAAACACAAGGCTCCACATAGTTTCCAGGGAACAGTCCCGTGACGCCATCCATGACGCCCTCCCACCACCCGTCGTCGTTTTTCTTCAACACGTAGATTACAGCGCTCTCTTGGAATGATAACTCGTCTTCTTTGTCGGCGAAGTAATCGTAGATGGCCACCACTATAACAAGACATTTTGAGATTTACTATTTTTAAGCGAAACTTTTGTCAGGAAAGATAGATTATTCTGAATGATCATTCACTAAAAAAGCAAGGCATATATAAATGCAAAGAAACGATGCATAATGTTTTTTTTTTTTGTTGAAAATTTTGTACTTTGTCGGGATGTTAGTAGACTTTTTTCCCAACTGGTGGCTTATTTTGGAATGTATTGAAATCGGGTCAACTTTTTATCTCTTTCCTTCATTTGGTTGGTTTATTAATTTATGTAATTTTTTTTTGTCCTGAGAATGATCATACAAAATAAGACTCGTTTTTTTTTAATCTGGATCGCAGTATAACCTCTGGAATATAAGTGTGCGAGATTACAATACATCGAGTGATTTCGAAGAGTTTCCTGTATTAGACTAAAAATTTTGTCACATGCTAGTGCGGAATAGGCCGAATTCATCACAGTACGGGACTCCAAGGTAACATCCAAATACACTGGAAGACATCGATTTCTTCATAACTTACCATTCCGATGTTTGTTGTTGGAGGTTTTGCGTCTCATTTAAACTGAGAAAAAGACAGAACAACGTGAATATATTCTACTAGTAACCTTCATGGTTCAGGTCTAATTTCGGCTTTAATAACTACTAGCTGCGCCCCGCGGTGTTACCCGCAGTTTTCCGGGATCAAATTTAGCCTATGTGTTAATCCAGGATTTCAGCTATCCTGGTACTAAATTTCATCCAGATTTGTTGAGCCGTTTAAGCGTGAAGGTGGTACAAACATACACACACACACACACTAACACATACATACAAACTCTCCCCTTTATAATATGAGTAAGAAGTAAGATACTTCGATGTCAGGTAACATTTTTCTTCCAAGAATAAAGCAAAAGTATTTCTAAAGAGTCAAGAATATAAATTGTATTATAAAAACATTCCCATGATAATATATATATTAAAATAATTTTTAGGAAACTAGTTACACCCACATTTACTAATGCACATTAATTGTAAAATGATTACTGATTTATAATAAATAAAATAAATAATAGAATAACCATATCAAGCTCAAAGATATGCCGTTATAACGTATAATAAAAAAAAAATTATATTTAAATGGAATGTTTTTCCAATTCAAAGGAACCCAGTTATTATGGCTCTAAGAATGATTATTACCTTTTTCGATATAGTTCTTGGGCACCCAACCAGGGAGGTCCTCCTCATCAGGGACTATGGCCGGCACCGCGCTCGTGTACTGTTGACCAACTTTGTTCTAGAATTCACAAAATTCAGACCACAGTGTAATGTTTATCAGCTCGCTGTGTTGGCAGTGGACCTGTCGTCGAAGTGGGGACCTGGATTTGATCCACGCTCGGGACGAATATTGTGGTGAAGTATGGTCTTCAGTGTTTGTTTTGTGTGTGTCTGTGCTAAATGGGACACGGTAAACATTGCAGTGTGCGAGCTTTTGTCTGTTGTTGTTTGTATAAATCATGCTTCACGACAGATCCAGTGGCACTGATTAGCGAACACTAAACATACTTGAAATCAAATATTGATTTTAATGCTATAAATATAACTGAAATTGAACCTAAGGTTAAATTTTATTTAGATATTTTATCCATTATAATATCGTGCGATCCCTACCATCCAATCAGAATAAATAGAATTAGGTGGAATAAATGTATTTTTTTGAATACGTACATATAATACATATTAACACTCAGACAGAAAAAATATCTAAATTCGTTGCACAAATACTTGTTCTGGGTGGGAATCGAACCTAAGACCTCAAGCGCAGAAGGCAGAGCTGTTAGGCCAGTCAACCATGGCCCTAGCAAATAATTTAAATCACATACGTTGATGGCGTGATGCTGCCTTCCGAAGCCGTCTTGTGAGAGCTCGTCATCCATGGGAGGCGGCGGCAGCGGCGGCGACACCGAACCACCTCGGATAGACCCTCCGCCGGCCGACGACGACGAAGCACGCTGCAATAAAGAATTCTTATTACAATAATTTGTGTATTTCTAGAAAATTACACAAGTTTACTAGAAATACACAAGTTCTTGTAGTTCTTGTGTATTCTCTGCCTGTCACAAATATCATGCTTAACACTCAAATGTTTGCCCCTCGCCGGGTATCAAATCAGAGACCTCTTCCAAGGCAAAGGTAACTGAAAATATATTTAATTTTCGGCATTACACATACTTTCAACAAATTTCGTCCGTTTCCAGTTTCTTTTGTACATATATGAAGCATTATCGGTTTTATAAGTGAAATGTTAAAAATAAATTCAACTAACCTGGCCAGGCAGGCTCATGGAGTGCTGACTATGTTCACCGTCGGACCCAATCAATGGAGAAGGCGGAGCTGAAACCATAGATAAAAACAAACTTGACTATAATTCAAATAAAAATTTAAACATGCAGTTATATTTATATATTTATTTATTTCGCGTCTCTCGGAAACGGCTCTTACGATTTGGATGAAAATTTGTGTTTAGATAGAGTTTACCTATATAATTGTATTACTACTTGTAAAAATGGAAATTAAAAAAAAAAAGTTTTTGTTTAAATGTTGATTGCTAATCTACTGTTACTTCAAAAATGTTTAAGAAGATAATGACAAATTATTGCATTATTTAATCAATATGTACTTCGTGTCTAATAAATATAATATCCGATAAAAAACCGTTTACAAAAAAAAAAGAACAAACTAATCTCGGTCGCCCAGATACTAGGTGGATAATAAAATAAGCCACAGCGAATCAACAAATCAACTATATAATCTTATTGCAATTTTGATATTGACTAATTTCGTGATAAATCAAATGCAATGCTATTGTGCAAGTTAAACGAAAGTAGATAATATATATTATATAATAAATATGGTATTTACTCGAACTGTAGCTGACTTCTAGTAAACTGGAATCCAATTGCCAAAATCACAATTTTTATATTTAAAAATGTACAACCTAATTTTATTTTAACAACACTTACGTGGCATACTCGAATGCAAATCTTGCTGTGAATAAGTTGTGGAGTTTTGATGTTGATTTGGATGAACCATTCCGACCTAGAATAAACACAATATAAGGCACAAGCAGTCTTTGGTATACTGATTGTTTAGGGGAGTAGTTATATAGGGTCATGATTGAATAATGATCACATAATGACCCTGATTTGTCATGCTAGAACGTTGTAGGTGAGTTTTATGAAACCCGAATAGCAAATCGAAAGTCATTAGGTTCAAATCCGTAAAGCAAGTGTGGCGGTACCAATATTATAAGATTATAGTCAAAGAACAAATATACCTGTTTGCGCTTAAGCTTAGAAATAAGAAATTACTATTGAGACTAACTTAATTGAGTTTCGCATACTATTTTAACAGCTACAGATAGTGTCATCCGTGAAAAAGCGCCCCACTCTTCTTCCTAATCGCTTACAAGTGCAGTACAAGTGTGCAACATTCTGCTAGTGTTTGTTTTTCTATACTACCATTGTATCAACAATATTAACGGAATGTTGTACACTTGTACTTTATAAGCGATTAGTATTATGTCTCTCACATTCAGGGTACATACCTGGGGTTGTGCTACTGGTAGGGTAGAGTAGCCGGGCGGGCGTCGGGGGTAGTTAGGGGCGTAGTGCGACGGGACTTGCGGCGGCGCCACGGCCGGAGGCGTGCGGTATTCACGGGAAGATTTGCCTGAAAATTTTGATAGATAACACGTTTTCTTGTTCACAATAATTATAAATTTACTAAAATAGCCTTGTTCAATCTGTCGCGAGGCGTAAGGCGCCACGCCACTATCACTCACAACATATAATATAGGGAGCAGTGAAAGGCTCACCAAGCATGCTTCGTCCCAGTAAGACAGACGATTCGTGTCCCAAGATACGTGCAGACAATTCATTTAGACAATAATCTTAAATTAAAGGATACGACGAAAATCTAAAACCACCAGCATGCCAATGCAGGTGTTGGCGGTCTAGTATGAGCGCACGAATGTCCCAGTTGAAGCTCGCGACGTTTTCTGACTCGGAAGTTGATATGAAGGAAGAGCTATGCTACTACCAACCTAACCAGGCCAATTGTCAAAGGTTTGGACTCATCTAGCGTGCAATTATTTGCAGACTACAGGGCGCGCACGGCTCGCCAGCTTCTACCGAAGCCCTTGGATGACCAATGTCAAGGGTTCCTCTTCCAAAATGTAGGGGTACTCCAGTTATATGGACAATAGGAGTTAGCCTCACTAAGCGTGGGTGACCTCGTGTCAACATGTGGTCTACCAACTGCAAAACTTTTAAAACTTGGTCACCAAGAGTGCCTCATCCTAGATTGGCCGGCACTCAATCATCTTGAAAGTAGTCAAACTTTCTCACCAAGTGTGCCTCGTCCCAGAGTGCCAGTATTGGCGGCCTGCGCAGCGCGCACAGCTGCCGGCGGCGTGGGCGGCTTGGTGGTGGGCGCGGGGAGGGGCGCGGGGGCGGGGGTGGAGCCCGACCTACGGCCGCGAGGCGTGCCGCTCGCACCGCTGTTCCAACGGGCTCCATGGCCAATGTCATCCAGCACTGAAATTTATATTGCAATTATTTAATTGTTTACTAGGTATAATCCACATAAAATAAGTTAAGTTGAAAGAAATGCATGAATATGATGGTAATTAGGGCATATGGAAGAACATTTTTTTGCTTTGACCTGACCCTGTTACGTCAGCAATATCAAGGTTACACCATCACGCACAACAAATCACAGGTAAACACAGTAAGTCATTTAAAATTTAATTTTAGATAAACCTGTATTTGAGTAGCAGTAGAACTTGTGCCAAGTTTGTACAAGTACTGCTTTCACACCAGGTTATCCGACGCCAAGCAGTAGTGTACTTGAATTTCTGTATTGCGGTGGAAGGGTATGGATGCCAGTGAATTTACATTGTGCATTTGGTTTCAGTATAACAGGTGCACTGCAATGCAATTTAGGTCTTCTTATATTTTAGTAAGGTAAAATATGAGATAGTATTGTTGTTTATGTGCGGAGGTAACCATTTAACATCAGGTGGGCTGTCTGTCCATACCGTCAACTCAACCACATAATAATATCTTTATTTATCAACTAAAACTACAATTTTGTAGCAACCTTAGTTAATTCCACACTCTTACAAGATAATGATCTTCTTGTACTAAAATTATCTACACCTACAATCAGTAGAAAATAAGTATTAGGAGTACAAATAAGATTCCGCCGTTTTATTGTAGATGGCGCGGCACGGAGTTTCGGTTAGCTTTCGCAGATGATAACCGGCTTAAAAAATAGTTTGGACATTCAAGAACAACATAACCTATTAATATCATTGATTTTATATTGGTAAAATATAATTTTTATAAGTTGAAAATGTCAAAATTTGAGCCAAGTAAGCGTCATTTGCGGGAAATATTAGTTTACTTCTTTAATTTAAAGAAATCTGCTGCTGAGGCGCATCGATTGCTCGTAGAAGCATATGGTGAGGTTGCTTTGAGTGAGAGAACGTGTCGAGAGTGGTTTCAAAAGTTTAAAAATGGTGATTTCGACGTAGAAGACAAAGATCGCAGTGGAAGGCCAAAAATTTACGAGGATGCAGAATTGGAGGAATTATTGGAGGAAGATTCATCTCAAACACAAAAAGAACTTGCTCTAATATTAGAAGTCACTCAGCAAGCAGTCTCACATCGTTTAAAATCATTAGGAATGATTCATAAACAAGGAAATTGGGTTCCGTACGAATTAAAGCCGAGAGATATTGAACGCCGATTATGCTTAAGTGAAATGCTGCTAGCTAGACATAAAAAAAGGGTTTTTTACATCGTATCATAACTGGTGATGAGAAGTGGATACATTATGACAATCCAAAAAGAAGAAAATCATGGGGATTACCTGGCCACGCGTCAACATCAACAGCAAAACCGAATATTCACGGAAAAAAACTTATGCTGTGTATTTGGTGGGATCAGCTAGGTGTAGTGTATTATGAGTTGCTTAATCCGAGCGAAACAATTACTGGAGCCCTCTATCGAACACAATTGATGAGATTGAGCCGAGCTCTGAAGGAAAAACGCCCTCAATACTATTCTAGACACGAAAAAATTATTCTTCTGCATGACAATGCTCGTCCACATGTTGCGGCTCCCGTGAAAAAGTACTTGGAAACACTTGATTGGGAAGTGTTACCCCACCCGCTGTATTCACCAGACATTGCACCGTCCGATTATCACCTGTTCCGGTCCATAGCACATGCTCTGACGGCGCAGCGGTTCACATCTTATGAGGATACCAAAACTTGGGTTGATTCGTGGATAACCTCAAAAGACAAGGAGTTCTTCAGACGTGGGATTCGAATGCTGCCTGAGAGATGGGAAAAAGTGGTTGCAAGTGATGGGCATGATTTTGAATAAATTTATATTACCGTTCTTCTACAATAAATATTTAATTTGTGTTAAAAAACGGCGGAAACTTATTTGTACTCCTAATATATTAAAACTTTTACATTTAGAATCACTAATGACTCATTACTGTGAGTCTTTTGGAGTATTTCAGAATAAACGGATTGCAATAATAGATGAAGTCAGCAAACCTACCTGTGTAGTCAATACTCTTTCTCACATACTTGATGGGTTTCTCAGGGTTGGCTGGGGCAATGATCTTGTAGTTTCTATTAGTAACCTTATTGGCAGTGAGCACCCCAATCTCTCTCCTTGCCACTTTTTCCCTATGAATGGCAACAGTCTGTGCAATGTGATTCATCTGGCCTTCCATCTCAGCTAATTGCATTGTCTGCAGTTCCAGTAGTTGAAGAAAATTGTACGCTAACGTATTTATCTGATAGGCTACACTGGCAAGCGACTGAGTTGTATAGTTTTTGGTGCTCTCTAAAGCAAGTCTCTTGTTCTCAGACTGGAAATAGTTAGCCTCGCAATAGTCAGCCACTCGTTCAAGGTTCGTATGGCTGTCTGTGAGGTTGTTCCGCCCTTCAGGGATGTCGGTTTGAAGCAGAGCAGCTAATTCTGCCATCGTAAAGCTGATGATGGGACAACGGAAATAGGTGTGTCAGTACTATTAAGCGTAAGCAGGCGCACTAAACTAAATGCGAACGCAAATCAAAATCTTGATACGTTCCTAGTATCTATTAGTTTGTAAGGTATCAATTTCTATCTGTTAAATTAATTTGTAACAGCAGCTTTGTGGAAGAACCAAAATTCCAAAAACACCACTAAATAAACGCACAGATAACGTGTTAGTACCACAGACTTAATACAGTTTTTAAATTCTTTTGGCTTTGGCTTTTACGTAATAACTAAAATCTACGTTCTGTAGGAACAAGATCAGGAGAGTATGTGTGTTTAACACTCATAATCTAAATATTTATAATATAATATAAAATCTTCGCATGAAGTTAGTTGCCTGAATAGAACTTATTTCTTATATAGAAAAATTTGTGTATTACGGAAATACACGCTGGAAACACTGTTTATCTAGGTTTGGTCGTGCCCATGCGGCATTAGTAGAATAAAATTGTCTGTCAAAAGTCAAGTCAATTCTATTACAAAAGTCACTGTCAGTCAACAAACAAAAAAATTTCATTTCATTCTAATTCATTCATTGATTTGAATAAAATTCGATCGACTGTATGTACATTCCAATGAGATTGTGAGAATTAATTCATTACTCTAGAGCTTTTATAAAATTGATTTTGAAATGTAAATCGTCGCTCTAGTCTTAAAACTGCCTGCGCCCGATTATGGGAACAAACGGCAACGGCCGACGCGGAGGCAACAAGATGCCCGACGTCCGCCGCCCTATGGAAGAAGGGGACTATTGCATGGAAATAATGGAGGGTCCTGAACTCGACTTCGTCTATGATGACTGTGACACCCAAGCTAACGAGATTGCAGAACTGTATAGCTACACGGAGCATCCAGAATATCAGCTAAACGTGAAGGCATTTGAAGACATCATGGAGGAGTTCAACTATCGGCCAAGCTGGCAGAGGTTGAGCGTGAAACAACAACGCACCGTGATAATGAAGCTGCTGGAACATCTCGACGTTGCTGTGAGTGAGATACGAATGCGCGCAACCCGGTGCATTCTTTATTTAGCTCAGGGCTGCTGGGCCGAGGTGCAGTCTGACACCGAGCAAGCTCACTGGGCGCGCATCAATATTATGACTCTGTATGATATGGGGACATTCTCAGCATTTGTTGAACTCTTGAATCTTGAAATTGTACGTAGTAGCAATTCTATCGCTTCAAGGAAACTAGCAGAGTCACTGGCAGACTCCAAAAACTTACGAGTGATATTGTCTGTACTGTACTTGATTACAGAACACATGAGAACTGAGAAAGATAACCCAGACTCTGAATATGCACATTTGGTTAATAACTTCAAAGAAGAATTGGGTTCGCCATTTGGTGATGAACTGTTGCCTGTAAAACTACTAAGCATGGTTACTCATTTGTGTGCTGGAACAACTCCCCATTTTCCAATGAAAAAGGTCTTGTTGTTACTGTGGAAAGTGTTACTTGTTTATCTAGGGGGATCAAAAGAACTTAAAGAAAAAAAAGCACAATTAAGAGAGACTTATGGTTTGCCCCCACTTACCGAAGACACCATTGAAATAACGAAAGGAATGAGGGCAAGCTCCCCCCCTCTCAGTGCTGCTGATATGCTAGAAAATCAAAATCCTGGTAATAGAAAAATTAAGGAAAATGAGAGGTCTCTGAGGAGACAGACATTCATGAAGCAAACTTCTTTGGATGAGTCAGATGAACAGATTTTTGTTGACAAGGAAGATACAGGCAATGGATCAGAGGATTACTCTATGGAGTATCAAAATATACCTTCAGATGGCTCACAATCTGAGAATAACGACTACCTCCCGTACTTATCTCCGAAACAGTATGAAAGTCCTCCGCCTCCTCTGCCTAGAAGCCTACCTTGGCTATCTAAAGTCAGGCAAAAAGATATTGACATGTTTTTGGACAATGTCCGTATTAAATTTGTAGGCTACTCTCTCCCAGGAGACAGGCAAACGATTGCCGGCCTTCCAAATCCCATCCATGAAGGAATTGATATTTTGAAAAAGCACATGTACACTAGTTTATCAGAACTTCAGGCTGAAAGAGAGCTTGAGATAGCAAGAAGCCCCTTAACAAAAGGAGAAAAAGAAGTAGAGGAAACTGAGGCCGAAACATTGTATCGGGCAATGTTACCTAATTTACCACAATACATGATAGCCCTGCTGAAAATCCTGCTGGCAGCTGCACCTACCTCCACAGCCAAGACCTACTCAATTAATATAATGGCAGACCTGTTGCCTGAAGAAATGCCAATGACAATTCTCCAATCCCTCAAACTGGGCATTGATGTCCACAGACACAAAGAAATCATAGTCAAAGCTGTCACTGCCATTTTGCTACTTCTACTGAAACATTTCAAGTTGAATCATGTATACCAATTTGAATTTATGTCCCAACATCTTGTCTATGCCAACTGCATGCCCCTTATACTGAAATTTTTCAATCAAAATATCTTGTCTTATGTTGATGCAAAGAATACAATACCTATATTTGACTTTCCCGCTTGTGTCATCGGAGAGCAACCAGAATTGACAAAGGAATGTTTAGATATTGGAGAAACCACCGTATGGTACTCATGGCGGAATGTCTTCTCCTGCATCAACTTACTCAGGATACTGAACAAACTGACCAAATGGAAGAATGCCAGAATAATGATGCTTGTTGTTTTCAAGAGTGCTCCTATTCTGAAGCGAACACTTAAAGTTAGACATGCACTCATGCAGTTTTATGTATTAAAACTATTGAAAATGCAAAGTAAATACCTTGGGAGGCAATGGCGGAAAACTAACATGAAAACCATTAGTGCAATATACTCAAAAGTCCGTCATAGATTGAACGATGACTGGGCATTTGGTAATGATGTTGATGCAAGGCCATGGGATTTCCAAGATGAAGAATGTTCGCTGAGGGTCAGTGTCGACCGTTTCAACAATCGAAGATATGGTACCGGCAGTGACCAAGAAATCGACTTGACTCCATTGGATACAGATATTAACAGTGTACTCGAAATGAACATGGAACTGGATGAGGAATTTAAAGAAAACTATGAAACCTGGCTGGAACAGGAAGTGTATAATAATGAAATTAACTGGGATGTATTGTTGAGTGTGTAATAAACATAATCAATCAACGAGTAAACAATGTATTCAGTGTATTATAAATCACTTTGATATCTATTTGTATTAGATTCTTATGTATATTGTTTGGTTTAAACTGTTATTTTTAGTGCTTTATTTGGCTCAGTATTGCTTCTTTCATAGATATTATTATTATAGATCTGTTAATTTCTTACAAAGATAAAATTGGTAATTTGTATCAGATGTCATTAAAAAAAATTATTTATGTTTGTAATAACTATCATGTTTCCATAAAATATTTAACATACTATTTGAATATCTATAAATTATGTGAGACATGGGTACTATTTGTTGAACCAAATTGCTATAGTTGTTGCTATGTAAAGACTAACCATGAATATTTCGATGTAAGGACCGCGTGCATTTACGATCTGAATTAGTGCGTACGGAACGTAAGAAATCTTTTGCTTTGATTTCGTACAAATTAAAAATTCTGAGTTTCCTGAAACAGATTTCGTAATATGTAGTAAATACGGACAACTGCACACCACTTTCCATGATGCTGTGTTGCTGCAGTATAGTCGTAAATAGCTAACATATTTTTTGAGCACTGAAGTTCTGAGGACGCTCTCGTTAACTGAATGAACTGTAAACGAAAATTATCCAACTTAAAATTATGCATGTACATACGTAATAACTAGGTATGCCTGAGAACACAAACAATGTATTCATTGATTTGTTATATAGATGTAATCAAGCCCCTACCCACACTTATGAAATTGCAATAATCTGACTAAATATTTTTAAAAAGGTACTTTTAAAAGTAGACTTAGCTACCTGTTAATAAAGTTTGGATAATTCTAATTATAATTTGCTGTTTTTTTAATGATCTTTTTATGGTGTACTAGCGACTTGCCCCTTCTTCGCACGGTTGTATAGTGTGCGTACGTGACTTAGGCAATACAATTCCGTACTAATTCATACATCATTTTGATATATTTCCTGCACTAAGGTTAGTAGTAGTGCTCGAATTACTGTGTTCCGGTGGAAGGGTCTGGGAGCCGGTGAAATCACAAACGCATGCCCCGTCTCGGGTGACGGGCGCAACGGGGTGCGACTTGGGTCTTCTCATGCTTCGGTCGGGGCAGACCAAGTCGTATTGCTTTTATGGGCGGACACACCACCAGGTGGGCTTTCAGCTCGTTCCGTCACTTCTTTACCTACATTAAAAATAAAATTTATTATGATTTATTTTAGTATAGTTTTTGCTTGCCAATTTGGTAAGAGGGTAACACCTACCTACATATCCGGTAGAAATTAGTTTTGCATAAATGTAAATATGTTCATTTTTATTCTCTAAATTAGGTATTCTACCCTCTAGGTAGTGTGTTACCTACCCGAAGTAAATCGGATTTCCTCACTTATCTACTAGACAAATAAAACCCCTCGGTGGTCCAGTATTAAGATGAACCCCGCTGAGCTGTTGATGGGCCCATTATAACTCACCCCTACCCTGCTAGAGCCACTTAGGAGCGGTAAAAGGATCCATTGTTGTATTACAAATGTTCGGATGTCATTGAGGTGACGTCTGACGTGAGAACAAACCATATTGCACCATTAGGAAGCTTTTAAGATGTAAGTAAACAGATCGAGTTGGTGCTTATCTTACCTACCAACGAAAGTTTAACTATAGGTACATCTTAAATTATACATACAAACGTTTTTTTCCGTGACCTGAGTGACGAATCGAGATCGAAAAATCGAAATCGAGAACAGCCAAACACCACCAATACGACTCAGGTGCTCCCCTATCGAAGTGTGAGAATAGGTAGGGTTTCTTTTTAACCCCTGATGGAGTAATTTTTACCGCTATATGTGTCTGTGTGTGGCATCATAACTCTTAAACGGGTGAAACGATTTCGGTGCGGTTTTTTAAAAGCAGGGCTTCTAGCGGTGGTTCTTAGATATATTTTATCAGAATCGGTTCAGCCGTTTTAGCTCATTACGATTAGGTACACCGAGTTGGGGGTAATATGTTGTTGGCTGCAGATGGTTTTACTTTACGCGGGACTTTAGGTGGGAACTTCTGGAATTCTCTCGACCGGCTTAAAAACTACTATGAATAGTGTCCAAGGACTACTCTGTCCATTACTTGGACCTTGGCTTGGCTTATGGTCGCTGGTGCAAACTCCCACGTGCACCAATGAGTATTTCACTTGAAAAATTTATGTGAGCAATACCACGTTCTCGAAACGGCGAAGGAAAACATCGTGAGGAAACCGACATTTTTTTGAACCAAAAATTTGAAGATATGTGACATTTATCAAGCCGGATTGGGCTCCCGTAGTAGATCAAAGCCCATTCACTCTCAATTATCGACAGTAGGCCGGTGTCCCGGTATGCGTTTGTACCGATAAAACAATGTGTATCTATTGTTTGTTCTATCCTGTCTGTACATCTAGAACACCTACGGGTAAGTGGTGCTGATCTCATCATCGGGGTCACCAAGATAACGTCTTGATCTACGGTCATAACGGTTATCCGGGAAAGTCGGGTACCGTGAACGTACCAAGCTAGCTACAAGGATGTGTGTATGTTGTGTCCAGCTATTGTATCTTGTAAGTTTGGTTATGTGACCTATACAAAATAATTGAGGCTCAAATCCAAGTATTGCTAAATGTTCAATATGTTCATAATTCAAACTTATGCTTAAAAGTAAAATGGTAGGTTTTATAGTATCTATACCTACTCGTGTTTAATTAGCTGCGCCCTGAGGTGTTACCCACGGTTGACCATCCTACGGGAAGACTACCTACTCTTTTTAGGGATAAAAAGTAGCCTGTGTTAATCCAGGATACTAAAAGCTATTTTCATCACAAATTTAATCCAAATCCGTTAAGGCTTTGTTGTGTGAAGGAGTAACAAACATACATACAGACAAAGCTTCACATTTCTAATGATTAGTAAGATTTAGTTCACTTAGCTACGGAAAAGATAATTAGATATAAAGAAAGAGTTCATAGTTCCTTACCTACCCAAACAGTAAGAGGATCCATTTTACTAAGCCTACTTAAATCAATTGTCTGTCAATTGTATAATATTGACTGTTCGTCGGTACATGCCGTATCGACCAATAGACATTATTACATTACATATAGTGCAATATTATGGTACGGAACCCTTTGTTGTGCAAGTCCGATTCGCACTTGGCTGGTTTGTTTAAGAACCGTTATATAGAGTGCGGATACAATCTCAACGCTATGCGCAAGCATTTTCCGCTTTATAACTCGAATAATTCGTAAAAATTGAGCACTGTCACATTCTATTGTAGCTTTCTTTGCATAGGAGACATGTTTGTAGTATTCTATTTCGTATTATTTTCAGGAGTTCAAGGACTAAAAATGTTTGAAAATGAACTGAATGTGAACGATATTTTACGCACTGATTTGATGCCAACCTATTTTTTAAAGGAGGGCAATGAGCAAGTGAATTTGTCTGCAAACAAGGAATTGGAATCCGTGAATGGTTCCATAGATAACGCGCTTTCGACTCTGGATTATCACAGGTAGGAAAAACATATACTTATACCTACATGGTTTTACAATCAGAAGTAGCAGTAGAACTTGTGTCAAGGTCGTCCGGAGAGATACTGTCATCACACCTGGAATCTGCCGCTAAGCAGTAGTACTCGTATTACTGTGTTCCGATCGAAGGTGTGGGTGTCGGTGAAATCACATACGCATCAGACGTATCATCCCCGTCACTAGTGATGGACGCAGTAGGATGAATGCGACTCAGTGTAAAAATCACATGAAAGAATTTTGGTTTAGCAATCCAAAATAAATTTATTAATATTTAATTTGTATATCGTGAAAATATCGCGAGTTTTATTCGGGGCGAATCACAATTTTTGGATTAGTTTCATATCTACCAATAAAATATCTTGCTTATTTGTTTGTTGTATGTCTTCATCATATACTGCACTTATTAGATTTAACGAGAGACTTGATTTGAGACAAAAATTACCCGACTTTCATTCACTTTAGAAAAATGATGAATGAGTACCACTGTCGGAACTACGTAGCTGAGCAGATACTGGAGGAGATGGGCAAGAACATGATCCAGGATCGCGTCGGGAAACCCTTTGCTATTGAAAAGGATCAGACCTTGATGCGAAAAACTCAAGATCTTAGAACCAATTTCATGTACGACGTGGGATCAGCCAACTATCAAGAATGGTTGGCAAAGTAAGTGTTTTCACATTTATAGGCTCAACGCCCTTTCATTAGCATTGCATGTCATATGTGTAATGGACATGCATACTGACAACGAACGCATATTGCGAAAACCTATCTATTTTAAAAACGTGTTGACCCTTCCGCGTGGTCTATTGTTGACGTTGGCAAAAAATAAATTTAGATATTAAGATTAAAGTCTAACTAATAATTGATTATAAATCTATTTAACTTGTTAGGAGTGTTATTTTTGTTTAAAATTTTATTATGAGACCAATAGATAATTTTATTTGTTTTTTTTATTCAGACCTTTTTTCTCGTTAGTAATCCCATGAGACTCAGGTAACTGGTAATAACTAAAAGATTTATTTTATGATATTTTACTATTATTTAAACCTCTTAGTACCCCTACAATTATTTTCCTTAACCATAGTATATGGTCCGTTCTTAAACGGATAAGAAAAAAAAATCGAATTATACCTAATAATAATAATAGAACTTTATTTCAGGCAACAAGAACTTAAAAATTAAGTACATTATATATTCCCTGAGTATAACATACATATAAGAAATATATTACAGATTCACAACATCTAAGGGTGAAAGTTTGTGTTTTGTATCTGTCGGTATATGTTCATGTTTGACTATTCCTTATTATTGTACAACCCATTCCAGGGTTGCATCCCTCAATGACGCATATCGCCAATATAACGCAGCCATCAACAACACCAACCACTTTCTTGCGGACAACACGTCATCTCTGTTGGTTCCCCCACCAACAATACAGACTAGAGAAGGTTATGAGGTGTATGAAGGGGCAGATGTACCTACACACGTACCTACACACGGGTATACGGTACCTGAGAGTGTACACGATATCTCGAAATATAGTAAGTTAAAAAATACCGTCTCATTTTCTTCTTGAGTCAATAGCTAACTCTTTAGAGTCACTACCTCCTGGGTAAAAGTACAATAATTATTGAAAGTAAAATTAGTTCTACTGCTGGAACTTGTGTGAAGTTCGTCCGAAGAAGTTCTGCATCCAAACCTGGTAATCTGCCGCCAAGTAGTAATACAGTAGAATCGTTATTGCTGTGTTCCAGTGGAAGGGTGTTAAATCACAAGTGCATGAGACGTAACATCTCCGTCTCTGGTGACGGGCGCAACGGTATGCAACTTGGGTCTTCTCATATTTCATCGGGGAGTACCTAAATCGAATTGCTGTTGTTATGGGCGGTAACTACAGGTAACCACCTAACATGAGGTGGGCATTCAGCAAGTCTCGTCACTTCAGTAGTATAAACTTATGTAGGAATGTAAGTGTGAAATGAAGAGTCTCTTGTTTCAGGTGGTGGTTACGAATACTCCATGCCTCCACCACCCCCGCCTCTTTACCACCATCCGGTGTCACATACGCATGTAATCGAAGAATATGAGTCCGAAAAAGACAGCCATGGTCTCGGCCTCGCAGACCTATTTGACATATCACTCACGGGGATTGCTTTTCTGTCGTTTGGCATGTTCGTGCTTCAAGTGTTGATGTGTATTACTATGGTAAGATACTTACTCTCTTGACTTGTTGTAGAATAAAGAATAATCTATACTAATATAATAAAGCTGAAGAGTTTGTTTGTTTGTACGCGCTAATCTCTGGAACTACCGGATGTGAAAAAATATTTTTGTATATGATAGCCACATTCACAAGGAAGGCTATATGTAGGCAATCTAGCATAACGCATAATTTCTTTAAGTTATTATTATTTTTTTCTTTGAATATTTGTTGCGCAATTTTTTTCGTGAACCGATTTAGATGATTCTTTTTTATTTGATATCTCCGAAGTACTTCCATAAAAGTTTAATGAAGAAACTTAAATTACGTTTTGCCGATTTTTACATCAAATACTTGTAACTATACTACACGCGAAGTTGTCGCATACTTTTGATCTATCACCAAGCAGTGATACAATTGTGCTCCAGTGTTCTGGTGTGGGTGCCATTAAAATTACAGGCGCACGAGACGTTGCATTACTTACTTGGGTTTTCTCATACATCTGTAGACGAAGACTTTCGTATTGCTGTTAATGGTAGTCGGGAACTGTGACTTATATCAAAGTTCATAGTCACATAGAAAAAAAATGAATTGTATAAGTACTGGCGAACTCAGTGACGATTTTCTTTTTAAAATACAGAACCACCACCAGCCGGTGATGCAGATGGTAGACAACGGCGATTCCGTAAACGTCGATGAAGCATTTCGGTTCAAGCGGGAGTCCCCCGAAGCAAATCCTTCAATGAAGAGCGTGAACACACTGGCTCGATACGCGCTTTTGACTCTGCAACCCAGGTCCACGCCCTGTTTGTACCGAGCCTTGTGTGTGGGTAACAAGCGAGCGAGGGAATTACAGGATGTTAACCGCTTCTGGTTGCCTGTGTGGCAGTAAGTACATTTTCAGGTGTTTAATGAAGGTGTTCAGTGAGGAAGCGCTCCTGGTCAAGCTTGTAGTTCTTTACAGATCATCTTAGTTAAGCAAATCTTGGCCCGGTCGGAAGTAGAATAGGTCACCGTTTAGTGGCATTTCAGGATTCGGAGTCCAAGCTAAGTCGAAATCCTTCGGGCACCTTAAAAATTACTTCAGATTTGACTAGTTACTCACATGGAAGAAGAAACTTATTAATAATTGAGATAATGCTGCCACGATTATGCGTATCTTGATCTTCAAGACCAAGTGAACAGATAAATATGCACTTCTCTCTCACGCCGTTGCGGTGGCCAAATAGATGGCTAATCGTATTTCTAGTTATGTGAGTATCATGCGACCGAGGGAATTACAGGATGCAAGCCACTTTTGGTTGCCACTAATAAATTATGGAGATTCTTTTATAACTAAACATTATCATATAATATCATCTTTTATAATTGATGTTTAGTGATTACTACTGCCCATAAAGACTCGAGGTGAGCCAGGTGTGGTGGCATTACTTCTCCAGATAACTTTATACAAGTTCTGCTTCTTTGAGTTGCTCCTTTTTCACCACCTGGTGGAAATGTGTAGGGAAGTAACCTAAGAAAGTAAACAACATGGCCCGCAAAAAAAATACAAATAATTTCATTACAGCGCAGGAGTAGCTTGGGCTCGTGGAGGAGCCCTGGGGGCACTCAGAGCAGCAGCTCTGGGGCTTGGTGGAGCTGACTGTGACAGTGCGTTCCCAGTCTCACATTGTGAATCATCATAAGATGCCAGGAATCCGTTCAATTCATCCTTTACATAATTCTACGTGACGTAGACCCTCTACGATACACTACGTCGTAGATTTACATCCGAACTATATTGGGAAGAAAAATACATGGTCACTCCTCTGGTCTCCAAAGAAACACCGTCTTATTTTTTTTTAAATCTCTTGCCGTCTTTCAATTATCGCCCGGGAACTTTTTTACGTGGAGCAGTTAGCGTTTTTGGAATAATCAGTCTTCCTGAATACAGATTCTAAAACAGGTGAAAACAGTACGTCATCGTTTATCAAGTAGTAGTATTCATTATAAATTTAGTTTAAAACTATATATAAATAATATGCATATCTTCGAGTTAGCCATTAAGAAATTTTACTTATTAATATAATATCATTTGGAATGTAATTAAAACCGCATTCTGTTTTACGCTAGTTTTTAATATGTAGTATACCAATGAATAAATACATTATTTTTGAGCTTTTGACTGTAAAATATTTGTATGTACAAGATCCACCCTATGTTTAATTAATGATAAAATTATTGCTACTGATTAATATTCATTCTGATAATTACGATCAACCGTGATACTAAAGTAAACATTTCATAATATAATGAAAATTGAGAATAAACCTGCTAACGCTTATACTCCCACTAATTACAATATTTGATTCATTATGGCACTCTCACACGAGAATTCATCAGTATCATGGAGCAAAAAAACAATTACCTAGTCGACATCTTATTTACAACAATTTTAAGAATACTTGAAACTTCTATTCTATATCAGTTATAATACTATTATTATATCTGTTATAATGACTAACATAGATATGTTTTACAGCCTCGACGTATTTGTCGTCTATTAATCTCATGCTTAAGGAAGAAAGTTCCAGAACATTTATATCCCAAACAACCGCAAATCTAATAAGACCCAGAATAAATCCCGTACAGAATCAATGAATGATTTAAAAAGCTATATAAATATTTAAAAAAATGTCGAGGTTTCCTTTAACCACCGCGCACATCACCAATCTTGTTCTGGCAATTTTGAATTAAAGTGTGCTCAGACTATTACCCTCCTATTGAATATCCAGTCAATCTATGGTGGTGAGTTTGGTAATGTCACTGGGGTAAAAACACAACTGAGGGGAGCATACGCATACGGATTCAGAAGAGAATATGTCTGAGGAGCGTGTCCGAAAATCTGTCCTGGGAACAGCCCTTGACGTTGGGCTATTTTTAGTCGCGAGGTTAGCTGTTTCTTCCACTTTGTTCTTCTGTTCTGAAACCAGGTCTTGATTTGTACCTGTGAAATCAAAATTATATTGTGAGCCGTGTTATAAATTCTTTGTATAACTTTTACGTTAAATGTATACGGAAATTCATATTTATTTTAGGGAAAATATAATTAGGTGCGTTTACTACTCGCAAGAATTACCCATTGAAATGTTATTTAGCGATTAAAATAATTTTGTAGGTATTTAGTGCTTCCGTAAAATTCATCATCTTTTTGCGTGTATTACAAGACCTGGCATTACAATAGAACGTATGTTTGGAACGAATCTTTGTGTTGTATAGTGTGATTATTTCTAGTTTCTTAACATGCACATTATAGAAAAAATTCTGTGAAACTTCACATCTAGCAATCTTCGTAGAGTGTATCAAAAAAAGCAAACTAAACACTACAACAGAAATATAAGAAATTCGTGTATCACTGCTTAGTGGTGGATTACCAGGTTTGAAGGCAGTACTCTCTTCTCCAGACGAACTTGGGACAAATTCTACTACTATTGGAGTTCTTTGGGTTGCTCGTTTCGCACCACCCACGGGACTGCAGTAGGGACTCAGCCCCGGACGCTAGCAGCATGGTCCTCCTAAATAGTAGTGGTAGAAATGATCTTAAAACTGGCTACCTCTGTAAGGCCAAGTGCTTTGGACAGCTCCATTCGCTTGGACACGCTGAGGTACTTGTCGAGTTTGAACTCGGCTTCGAGTCGTTCCAGTTGTTTCGCGCTGTACGCTTGCCTTGGCTTCCGCTCCGGTCCAGCTCGTCTAGGTCTTCGGGTCTTATCATCTGTTGGTGACGATTGAATCTTGATTGGCTTGCAAAGACTAATTACATAAAACCACTTAAAGTAATATGCACATAAAGATCAGTTGCCATTAATTTTTTTGCAAATACTTTAATATCATACATACCTACACCCACACACAGAGCAAACATCATATGTTCGTCACACAAATGCTTATTCTTAGTGGGAATCGAACCCATGATCTAAAAGGCAAAAGGCAGAGCTATACCAACTGAGCAATGAGGCTGTCATTTGGGCGGATCTAACACCTCAAGTGGTTAAAATAAGTTTGCGTCCAGCAGTGACGGCTGATAAATTTAAGCTTTCTATGTCAACACAATCACAGACTATAGGTACACAATGACACGTCGCATGTTCGTTATACCATGCATCTAATTTGCTCTGTTTTATGCCTTTACTGACATGGTTAATGGGTATGCTAATGATCTTTCTTCCTAGAGCCGTTCAAAGTTTAAGACTCATCATTATTTTTTATCACCATAAGCAGTTTTTATTATTTGTTTATGTGATTTTTGACCCACTTTGCACTCATACTATGCGACTTGAGAATTATCATAATGCATAGACAATGTTATAACTTATGATCTTTCGCTGTCATAGTTAACATATGCTACAAACTAATATCTTCTACTGTACCAACATTATATCAACTAGCCTCTGCCTGTAGCCTCGCCTGTTAATACAGTGTTATTTCCTATTAGCTGCGCCCTGTGGTGTTACCCGCAATTGGTCATCCTACGGGAAACGTACATTTTTCCGGGATAAAAAGTTACCTATATGCTGTTCCAAACTACAATCTATCTCTGTGCTAAATTCCATCCGTTAAGCCGTTCTGGTGTGGTTGAGTAACAAACATCCATCCATCCAAACTATCGCATTTATAATATCAGTAGGATGTTAATAATTTCAACCAAATCAGTTCAGTAGTTTTAGATTGGATATATAATAAATATTCATATAAATATAACTTATACTTACAGAGATATAGAGGCCTTGTGTCATTTACAATTCGAAAGTATGTGATAGGACCGCAAAGAATGTCTAGTGACTGGTCAGAAAATTATTTATTAAACCAGTAATTCCCTTATTTTGAATTTCTCTCGATTCATATCACACACATACATATACTGTTGTTTTTTAACGTTATTGGGATATTTCAGCTTGATATCCCAAACGAGACGTTCTAAGTATGGTTTAAAGTTAATCGTGAAAAATGTTTAGCGGTCTGACTAATTGTTACAATCAACACGGTATCTTCGGTGTGGTTCGAGTTGTAAAGGCGTGGACACATTCGACGAATTGTCGCAGCCGACGGTCGGTGGTCGCGACTTCGCACCGAGGTGTCAGCAAACAGCTGCCGCGACGATAATTACCAACAAAGATCGCATGTTTGCGCACGGCCTTAGGACCCTGTTACGGAGGAGTTCTTCCAGAATTGACACTGGTTCTGAATACTTTGGTATTTCGTGATGTTTGTGCGTGTAATAGGTGTGTGAATATGACTCCGCCCCTTTTTGTCAAAATAAAACACATTTGTTCGCTTACAAAATTAAAAAAAAAATTATTGAAAGTATGCTCCATCTGCAGCTACAACCTTCGCCCATCGTTCAGGTAGTTTTCGTATTCCTTGCTGGAAGAAGTCCTGGTCTTTTGAGCTTATCCAGTTGTCAATCCAAATTTTGATACTTTCACATGAAGTAAACTTTTCTCCAGTAAGGTCTGTCTGCATCGTCCGGAATAGGTGGTAATCCGAAGGAGCTATGTCTGGTGAATATGGCGGGTGGGGTAACACTTCCCAGTCCTGTCCCTCTAAATATCTTTTTACGACTTCTGCGGTATGCGGTTTGGCATTGTCATGCTGAAGAACTAATTTGTTATGTCTATTCACCCATTCTGGTCGTTTTTCTTCTATGGCTCGCTTCAAACGCATTAGTTGTCGTCGGTAAACTTCTCCATTAATAGTTTCAGAGGGTTTGAGCAACTCATAATATACAATACCTTTCTGATCCCACCAAATACAGAGCATGACCTTGGCACAGTGAATATTTATTTTTGGCTGTGATGGGCCTGGTTCGCCTGGTTTCACCCAAGCTTTTTTGCGTTTAGGATTTTCGTAGTGTATCCATTTTTCGTCTCCTGTGACTATCCGATGCAAAAATCCTTTTCTTTGCTGTCTTTGAAGCAGCATTTCACAAATGGTTTTCCGACGTTCCATGTCTCTTTCTTTTAAATCATGTGGAACCCAGTAACCGGCTTTTTGAATCATTCCCATCATTTGTAAACGCTTTGCAACAGTTGAACGATCAACATTTAATGCTGCAGCTAATTCTGATTGAGTTTGGCAAGAATCTTCCGCCAATAATGCTTCCAATTCAGCATCTTCAAATTTTTTTGGTGGTTTTCCATGTTCTTTATCCTCAGTACTAAAATCGTTATTTTGAAATCGTCGAAACCATTCCTTGCAAGTTGTATTAGACGGAGCATGCTCACCATAAATCTCCACAAGCAAACGATAAGTTTCCGCTGCAGTTTTCTTCGCAATAAAATAATGTAATAACACTTCCCGCAAATGACGTTTATTTGGAATAAAAACCGACATTTTCGAAAAGGTGAAAACAATTGTTGCTTACACTTCAACCAAATATCATAAAATGCGTTAGATAGCTGACATTCAGTACTATCGAATACAAGTATGGTCATTTATTAGTACACGTAAACAATACTAAAAACGACATCTGTTGAGAAAGGGCGGAGTCATATTCACACACCCAATACTTTAATTTTGAAACCGATAATCGTTTTAAAGATGTCTCATGTTTATGAACGATTTATTTTTACTACTGGAAGTAATACTTTTGTCCGTGTATTGGTACTTGAGACAAATTTGAATTATTGTATTATCTTAAAATATTTGCTTTGGGTCTAGGTACCAAGATAATGTTCAACTCGTAGTTTCTGAAACCCAG
This sequence comes from Aplocera efformata, assembly GCA_921293045.1. Classification (NCBI taxonomy): domain Eukaryota; kingdom Metazoa; phylum Arthropoda; class Insecta; order Lepidoptera; family Geometridae; genus Aplocera; species Aplocera efformata. The sequence continues at coordinate 5,697,486 of OV121045.1, forward strand.
TGTTTGGGTAGGTCCACCCACACTCAACAATGACAAAGTGAGGTACTTTGAAGTAATATGTTCTTGCAATAGCTGGGCTCAACATAGCTTCAGATACCGTTTTAATTTTTGCAGGCAAGTTGTCTGCAAAGAATCTATAATAGATCCGAAAATAACTGGTTTTCCTAATTTTTTCAATCAAGATATATCCGATATCATAAGCTAATAATAGGCTGGATATAAAATGATTTGAATAAAAAAAAAACAATAAGGGCTTTCGTACTTTTGTTAGATGAGAACACAATAAGAAATAAAAGAACATATAGATAACATAACATAAAAGTTGATTATGTTAAGTGGAGTACCTATATATTATAAAAATGTTGAGTTTTAATCCCATTTCTTCCGCATCAAGACTTCCTAGTTCTTATTATAATTTCAAATGATTAACACAGCTCATCGTAAACCGCTTACGCAAATCGTTAGCGTTGGGTTAGCACCGGCATCGCAACGCGTATGTCCACACAATTGGCGTGTTGACTCGCGTCATGTCAAACCGCGGGCGCAACGCAAACACGCTGATTGTGTTTATAGCCACTTAACAAACGCCTGCGACAATTCCGATTAGTACACGAAAAAACTTTACCGTGTTTATCTTCGCGAGAGCTGCTACTTTGTAAATGGGGCGTGCTTTGAACTCTTCAGTAGTTTAAATGAGTATGCGGAGTACGAGGTAGGTTATCCACTCAAGCGTCCGGTCCGCGCGGCGAATTATGTCTGTAACGTGCCGCATCTAGTATCAAATAGCAGTATTAATAACAGCTGAATTTGCGTCTGTTGACGCGTGAATAGGATCGATTACCGCGCGAGTTTTTCGACCCAATCGAAGCCTAGATGCTAAAGCAATTGTAATTTTTTGACTCAATCGAGGCTTGGACGCTTGAGTGTTTAGGTAACTGTTATCACGGGCGTTGTCAACGGGGCAGTTGTCTCCCTCTACAGAAATGTTCAGGAATATTGTGTCTAGTCAAATAGACAACAGACTGACTGACAGGATGAAACTTGAAGGGTTTCGTTTTTGCCATTTCGCTAAGTAAACCCCTGATATACAATTTATAAGAGAGTGGTGGCCCGGGGGTACAGACGCTGACTTTCAATCTAAATGTCGCTGGTTAAACACAGAAGTACACTAATGAGTTTTATACTTAAAAAAAAAATGTTTGTACATCGTGAGGAAACCGGCATGTCTTAGAACCAAATATTCGAAGACATGTGACATCTAACAATCCGGATTAATCTCCCGTGGTAGATCAAAGCCCATTCACTCTCAATTATCGGGAGTAGGCCGGTTTCCCTGCAGTGAGAACATTAGAGGCTGATAAGGATACTAGTAGGTACATATGGCTGGTTTAATTCAAAGTTGCGATGATCTTGCCCTCTCTGGTTTAATGCTAGCTGCGCTCTTGCTTATTACAGTTTCTTTTTTCATTCTTGGCAGATGTGATTCATTTATTTATTATTAAGATAAATATTTTAAATTTATTACTAAAAACAATGACAATGAAAATGAGCTTAACCTAATGCAAGGTACAAAATATATAGTATAATATTATATATCGGCGTATTTTTCTGCAAGTGTAGTTAACTTGAATTTAAAATTTAATATTCACTTCACAATTATATGTATAAGTCCCATTATTTTGCCCCAACCGCGGGGTTAGCTGCGCCCCGCGGTTGGGGCAAAAGTTGGAAAAATAAATTCGGTATAAAAAGTAGTCTATGTGCTATTCCAGACTATTATCTATTTTGTACCAAATAATTCATCCAGATACTTTCATCCATCCAAACTTTTGCATTTATAATAGTAGTAAGATTCAAAAATATATTACAACAACTACAATCTAAATTATTTATTTACTGGATTGTATTGCGCGCCCGATATTATGAACGGAGTTAATATGAGTCATGAAGATGTCATCTCATGTGTCTGCAATTTCACAGGTATGAGAAATGAGTAAGAATTAGAACTAGGGGCTGGTTGCGTGTTCGCTCGTGTGAATGCTGACACCGGATAGCATCACGCAATCGCATCTCGCGTCACGCATCCAGCATCCGATTACCGGGGTGCCATAGTAGATAATTACTTTCCAATTTTTATGTTTACTTGCACAATATAGAAATATTTAGTATAGAGTATTATAGGGAGATAATTATCTAATTGGTACTTTAACCCAATAAATACAAACTTATTTACGAAAATATTCGAAACACAAATTTATGTTTCAACATTTTACATCGATTGCTTTTTTAAATTGCTCAAAGCATTTTCTAGCAGATAACTTTGATATCGCAAATGGCATATTTGAAGCTGATTTGACACTCATATATTTTATGAAACTTTTAATACCCTTGTTGGTAAAACAGTTTAAATAAATTTTATATTTTAAGACTTCTATTTCTTCTAAAAAACTAATTTCAAATTTCAAAGAACATCACGCTTCGATCGATATTTATTAAAACTTTTTTTTGTATACTTTGTGTTTCAAGAAATTACCTACAATTATACAGGTAAATAGCAAAAACGTACCGCAAAAGTAACACAAAATGTAATCGAAATCTAAGCCTTTTCCTAGGTACACGAAATAAATAAATATACAAGAATTGCTTGAAGACGAAAGTAATAAGATTTCATATTCTAACAATATGAAATCTTATGACTTTCTTGAATTTATCGCATTATATTTTTTTTCTTTTGCGTAGGTACGCTTTATTTATACTTACCAAAAAAAGTGGAGGATGGCTGTTGCGTTGCTAACCAGTGGGCGTACGCATGTCCAGCCAGGATTCCTGCATCACTCAGCGCAGTGAGATCAGGACACGTGGAGGTCGATGTTACTGTAGGAAACATTATGACAATACATAATTATTATAGCTAGCTTGCCCGCGTCTTTCGTCTGCGTAAAATTAGTAGGTACTTAGAATATCTTACTTTTTCTCCGAGGTCTCATTAATCTCCATTCTAATATAGTATGGGTAGGTATTTGGTTTTTTTGACAGTTCTGTTTACTCACATTATGCACCTGTTTTGTTAGTATTTTTCCTTGTCTTTTTCAATGAGTTATTCTACTTTGTTCCTTTTTTTTCTATACTTTCACTGCGGTACATTGAATTTGGACACTAAAGTTCACCAATGTAATATACATCCAGTAGTGCCTTTTCGGTCACTCACCGGTGGCTCCTAAAGGTATTGTCGTAAAAAATGTTCCAAAGTATCCTTCGGTTGTTCAACTGTTACCCCACTAATCACAATAATAAGGCTTTTGATTTTGTTTTCTGAAACTTTTGGTACCTACAGTCTGTTTTCTGCATAATTTGAAACCTGCGAAGTATTGTATGTGAGTAATTGTTAACATTCGGTTCTACAGTGCCTGCAGTAAGTGAATAAAAAAATATCTTTTAGATCTTAATCCTATAAATAAAAAGCCTAACCTCAACATCTCCCGGCGCCTCCCGATAAACCACACGTCACCTTGCGTGGTCGACACGCACTTGGCCAGTTATTTATTAAGCACCTTTTTTTTTTTTTTTTTTTTTTTTTTTTTTTTTTCCGTGGAGAAATGTCTTAGCATACCGCCCTGCCACGGGGAGACAGAGCGGTTATGTGGGACTGCCACCCACTAAAACTCCACGGTGTCCTCCTCTGCCGCTTAGTGGCGGGAACACGGGAACGTTTATACACACATCCGCGATCCCGCCGCAGCTGCCCGTTTCCGGACCCTCCTTGGGATGGCAATGCCACCATCCTCCCTCGCCACGACACGCCAGGACACGAGACGCGTCGCAACCACCTCGGGGACCATGCCAGCGATAGGACGTCAGACTACCCCGTGTCAGACGCCCTAGGTCCCCATGCGACGGGTCAGATATGTGGCCCCGTCGCCTGCCACTACGGCCGCAGAGGATAGGGAGAGTGGCGCCTCTCAATACCAACACTCCTCTTCCCCTGCGGCCCCACCGCGTCCGCCATCTAGCGGTGGCGACCCCGCCGTGGCCGCGGAAGGTAGGGAAAGCGGCGCACCGCTATACCGGCACTCCTCTCCCGCCGCGGCCCCTAACCCTCAGCTGCGGTGCCGCCCATACGACACCGCAGCCCGCCTCAGTTGCGGTGCCCCCCATAAGGCACCGCCACCTACTGTGGCCGCTCCTAGTCGGCTTGGAGGCAAAGCCTAAAGGAGCAGCCCCTCCCGGGTTCCTCTTGGCTTCACCGTGGGCAGCCCAACCACGGTTACTAAGCCCCCCCGCCCCGACAAGGCGGGAACCCGCGGGGGGGATTTATTAAGCACCTGCTCCTTTCTATTGACAGCTAATTTTACCGATCCTACTCAATTAGGTGAAAAAGATAGACTTAGTTATTTAAAAATAAAGTATTAATTAACACGAATGTCAGAATATCACTAAACATGTTATATTTGTTTACTGTTCCGGTCTAAGCGACAATTTTCAGGATGTTCAGAACATTCTCGCTTCCGAAATGTATTCTGTAATGATATGCCAATGCCAATTTTTAATTGGGATGATTATAGTCGGAAGAAGAAATTTGTTCTGGAAATGGGTTGCTATAAATTGTTTCTCGTTTGATGTGATCACTTTCGTAATACTTCCTTAATTACTGACTGGCTTCTCCATCCTAAGTGTGTTGTGATAGGATGATGATCATTTAAAATTATAATAAATATACAGTAGGTACTTTCATATTGATATATTTTGAATTTTTGTAGGTTTTAGCTTCAAAAGTAATCCTTTCAAAGGTATTTAAAAATGAATAATTGAATGAAGGAAGACTGAAAGTTGTTTGTATTTCAACTTCAGAGATTTTTTTAATGAATCATTAGACAGTTAATAAATACATAAAGTATCTAAAGATAATTTTATGTTCTAAATATTATATCCTTACCATTGCGTTCATCAGCCGTTTCTTCAAAATGATCTCCATCTGATGTTCTTTTCTGGCTAGTATTGGATTCACTATTGTAAATATTATTGCCTAAGATACTATCAATAAGGAAAGTTTTGCTATTGCCGTTCACACAGCTATTTACATTTTGCGTAGAAATGTTATTACAGACTATTTTTGAATTCACCAACGAACTTCTCGGAAAAATCAACCGGTTCTGCTCAAAATAAAATTGTCTATCATTTGTCAAGCTGTTTAGTCTCGCCCTCACTTCATTATCACTGGTATTATTGATGTGTTCACTATTTTCACAGATATCTATTTCATTATCACTGTCGAATTCGGCTCCTGATTCACTACAGTTAGAGTCATCACACGCGTTTGTTATATCCGCATTAGGAGATTCATTATCGCACGTGCTGGAGATATCGTCTGTGGCTTCCATAATTATAGAACTATTGACCACAGATCACATTTTGTCCCCACGGACAGCACTCGCAAAAGAGCAATCGTGTCTAATCTCCGCGCGGCCGTCGGAAACCGATAATTGTTTCCGAAAATAGGTGGTTCCGTGATTTGCTATCGGTAGGTATGGTCGAGGTGTGATCCTCCAATGCTACTGGCTGTCCGCACCTTGGAGGGGATAACGCCATCTTAGGTAGGAGTGGCCTACCACCTGCTAAAATTCACACCTTTCTTTTATTTGATAACACGTTATGTTGGAGCTCTTTAGTTCACAAAGGATCTCTAAAAGCTTATGATGAGGCGGATCTAATTTCCCGTGTTATTGTTTGATTAATGTCACGGATTCAAGTAATTTACTGTGAGCGATCCAGCGATTTAATAACAAGTCTATTTTTTAATGAATTGATCATCTATCTATATCTATGTATCTATACCTATAATAAAACTGCAACAGATCCAATTCTGTACATTGATGATATTTGTATTTTTTTGGGGGGCTTGGTCGATGGTCGATAATTTTGATAATAGTAATTTCGGGATGAAAATATCCAGTACCTCGTTGTATGAACTCAAATCATGCCAAGTTTCATTTGAATTCATTCAGTATCGGCGTGATGTGCGATCAAACAGATATACATACAAAAATGAAAATAAATATACAGATTTGGCTTCAGTACCATATACAGAGAGAATACCAAAAAAAACAATAATCTTCAATGTACAGAATTGAACCTGTTACAGTTTTATGGACGACTCACATTCAATAGTTGTTACTATTGGATGTAAAACGGACATAATAGTCATACTTTGGTAATGTCATGTATTACCAATCATGTACCTCAAAAAATTATGAGATGGCGCTATATAAAATTGACAGCTTATATTATTATAAAAATTACGTTTTAAATATGCGTTTTTATAAGGTAAGCTTAAACATCAAAACCGTATATAAACACAAAACATCATCCAAATCGTTAGAGCCGTTTCAGAGATACGCGAAATAATGAAATAATGTATTTATACAAGAATTTCTCGTTTAAAAGTAATAAGATATAAATTAGATTGTTACCTTTCCCAAATGTATTTATTCAAAACATGTAGGAGGTAAACTTAAATTCAGATGAATCCCATCTAAATTTAATCTAAATCATCTTCCCTCAGAGTGAGGACTTTGCTTCGGCCCACTGTCAGAGCAAAATAATAAAAAAATTACAGATATGCTATAACTATTTAAGCTTTTTCTTTTTTTATGTGAATTCGTGACGGAACGAGTTGAGGGCCCACCTGATGGTAATTAGTGACCCTCGCCCATGACAACAGTAATGCGCGCGACTCAGTATGAGATCCAAATCTTTACTGAGTCGCATTCATCCTGCTGAGTCCATCACCCGAGACGGGGATGATACGTCTCATGTGATTTCACCGACAGCCACACCCTTCCACTGGAACACAGTAATGCAACCACTACTGCTTGGTGGCAGATTCCAGATGTGGTGGCAGTAACTCTCCGGACGAACTTGGCACAAGTTCTACTGATACTTTTGGTTGATCCTTTAGCACCACCCAGGGGGTACGTGTAGAGAATCAAAGGGTACACACCTACGGACGCGAGCAACTGGACCCCCCAAAACTGACCTCCGCGAATAGCAACTGCAATACGATTTAGGTCCTCCCTGAAGTATGTGAAGATATTATAATTAAATTTGTCAAATAAAAAATTGGATACTATTCTCTAATTTGACGTAGACCAAAGGTTTCAATTACACATTACAGCGCTGTCATCTTCGAACCAGACTTGCTTACGCTTAAGGTGGATTAGTGGATTGATACACAATTTTTATAAATTTATATATTTCACTGATCTTCTAATTTTATATCATAGGTACAGCAAATAACCATGACAAATACTGAATTGTTGTCAACTCAAAACAAAAACGAATAACAACTTAAAATTACAAAAGTTGGTTAGGGGTACGAATCCTAGACATTGAACAAGAAAACAAGTGATCTAGGGTTTCCTTTACATAAACCTTCCAGCTCGTACAAAATAAAGTAGTTGAGCGCTAACAGCACCTCAAGGTTTGATTTAGGTATTGCCAAAATATAAAAAATCCATCCATGTACCTATCAAAGGGTTTAAAAAATATTCCGGCTACATAAGTGTATGGAGTAACAATGAAGAGTTCTTTATAACAAATCTAAATATAATATTAAAAATATTTATAATCGCACATATGCTTTTATAATTTGGTGAGATTATAAAAGCGTATTTGCGATTATAAAAAGCGTATCAGCTACTATGTACTCTATGAGTTCATAAAGAGTCCATATAGGATATAGCTGAAATTGGCTCTATAGAAATATATACAAGTAGAAAAAAGTAGGTTTTTTAGAATGATTAGAAATAAGGAAAATTTAACATTTTTGTTATGATTATGTAATTGTAATATAAATATTACTAGCTGCGCCCCACGGTATTTACCACAGTTTGCCATCCTAAGGGAACACTGCACTTCCGGGATTAAAAGTAGCCTAAGTGTTTATCCATCATATAGCTATCCTGGGAACAAATTTCATCCAAATACGCTAAACCGTTTGAGCGTGAAGGAGCAAAATATACACACAGATACACAAATTCATACAATCTTTCGCGTTTCAAAATAATTAAGACTACTGTTTTCCAGTGGAAGGCTGTGCTATGTGCCGATGAAATGTTACGTTACGCACCCGGCAAAGAGACTCGACATGATGTGACTTTTTATTAATTAATAATAATTTAAGAATTTTTATACTTTGAGCGTCGTATTATTCTTTATGTGTGGCTATAGCGACTTAATTACAGGCCTCCAGCTCGTTCCATTATAATTGTCAGAGACAAGAAAATGTATTTAGACGGTCAAGAATCTTGAAAAAATTTGAATAGCGTGCCTATAATTTTTTTTTTTTTTATTTGGTCGGAATGTGATGATGGATATAAAAACGTTCATAAAATCTCATCACAAAAATTATTCTCTCACGCTCCCGATTATCAAATAAAACAGGCACAACTAACGGACTCTCGGGACAAAACATGAAAACAGGATGAATGAAAGTTCTCAGTGAATAAAAGCTTTTCTCGTCTCGTCGAGGTATACATAATTGAAATGTTATACAGTAGATGGCGCTGCACAACAACGAATATCCTTGAACCCTTTATTGTATGAAGCTTACTCAATAGTTTTCATTAAACAACATAGATGGCAGTAGTTGTAGAGATAATTCGTTTGCAAAGACTCGCTATTTTTCATTTAATTTATTAACAATAGAACACAATTTGGACACTGAATTTGGTTAGTTACAGATCTATAGCGGCTGTAAATAGGCATTGTCATGAGAGATAACTTCTCTTATTTAAAATTAATTAATTACCAATTAAAAAAAATGCTAAAAAAAAACATTATATATTGGGTGTGTGAATATGACTCCGCCCCTTTTTGTCAAAATAAAACACATTTGTTCGCTTACAAAATTAAAAAAAAAATTATTGAAAGTATGCTCCATCTGCAGCTACAACCTTCGCCCATCGTTCAGGTAGTTTTCGTATTCCTTGCTGGAAGAAGTCCTGGTCTTTTGAGCTTATCCAGTTGTCAATCCAAATTTTGATACTTTCACATGAAGTAAACTTTTCTCCAATAAGGTCTGTCTGCATCGTCCGGAATAGGTGGTAATCCGAAGGAGCTATGTCTGGTGAATATGGCGGGTGGGGTAACACTTCCCAGTCCTGTCCCTCTAAATATCTTTTTACGACTTCTGCGGTATGCGGTTTGGCATTGTCATGCTGAAGAACTAATTTGTTATGTCTATTCACCCATTCTGGTCGTTTTTCTTCTATGGCTCGCTTCAAACGCATTAGTTGTCGTCGGTAAACTTCTCCATTAATAGTTTCAGAGGGTTTGAGCAACTCATAATATACAATACCTTTCTGATCCCACCAAATACAGAGCATGACCTTGGCACAGTGAATATTTATTTTTGGCTGTGATGGGCCTGGTTCGCCTGGTTTCACCCAAGCTTTTTTGCGTTTAGGATTTTCGTAGTGTATCCATTTTTCGTCTCCTGTGACTATCCGATGCAAAAATCCTTTTCTTTGCTGTCTTTGAAGCAGCATTTTACAAATGGTTTTCCGACGTTCCATGTCTCTTTCTTTTAAATCATGTGGAACCCAGTCACCGGCTTTTTGAATCATTCCCATCATTTGTAAACGCTTTGCAACAGTTGAACGATCAACATTTAATGCTGCAGCTAATTCTGATTGAGTTTGGCAAGAATATTCCGCCAATAATGCTTCCAATTCAGCATCTTCAAATTTTTTTGGTGGTTTTCCATGTTCTTTATCCTCAGTACTAAAATCGTTATTTTGAAATCGTCGAAACCATTCCTTGCAAGTTGTATTAGACGGAGCATGCTCACCATAAATCTCCACAAGCAAACGATAAGTTTCCGCTGCAGTTTTCTTCGCAATAAAATAATGTAATAACACTTCCCGCAAATGACGTTTATTTGGAATAAAAACCGACATTTTCGAAAAGGTGAAAACAATTGTTGCTTACACTTCAACCAAATATCATAAAATGCGTTAGATAGCTGACATTCAGTACTATCGAATACAAGTATGGTCATTTATTAGTACACGTAAACAATACTAAAAACGACATCTGTTGAGAAAGGGCGGAGTCATATTCACACACACAATATGAAAATGATAAATATTAATAATATACACATCTGTAAAACAGAAAGCGTAATGCCTTAAAATGATTTTGTTGCACACACACTATAACATTAAGAAATAATATTACACAGAAAAATTGGTGCCTTTTAAAAACGGAAACAACGTGAAAATTACACCACATTCATCAGCTTTATCACATGTGTTGAATCACGTTGAATCGAGGATCCACTCACCCCTTTGTCATAGACTCTTTTCAGGTTGCATTACATTCTGGCACAGATTAAAAAGAAACAGCTATACTATATTCAAACTGATAGTTCAAAAATATTAGATACTCGACTCCGTAGTTTAGTTTTCGATTCTGTAAGGTTCGATTCCCGGCCGGGGCAGACTTAGTGTGTTTCATGTAATATCGTGCTTTCGGGATATCCAATTGTTAGCGTCCGTAGGTGAGTACCCTTTGAATTCTTACACGTACCCCCTGGGTCATGCTACAAAAAGTAGCAGTAGAACTTGTGCAAATTTCACCCGGAGAAGTACTGCCTTCCTACCTAGTAAGCTGCCGCTTGCCAGTTGTGGATGCAGGCAGTACATTGCAGTATGAGGTAATCACTTAACATCTGAAGGACATTCAACTGGACTCGTCAATAAAAAAAAAGTTATCTACATCTGGTTATTATCTACCGTCAAGCAGTGATGCACTCGCATTGCTGTGTTCTGGTGGAAGGGTGTGGGTGCCGGTGAAATCGCATGATCATGAGACGTAACATCTCCGTCTCGAGTGACGGACGCAACGTGGTGCGGCTTGGGTTTACTCATACTTCGGTCCGGGAGGACCTAAGTCGTATTTTGTTATGGGCGGAGGTAACCACTAAAAATCAGGTGGGCCTTCAGCTCGTTCCGTCACATTGACTATATATTATAAAAAATATAAACTTAAATATTATGTATGTGAACTAGCTTAGACTGAAAAGTCTATGGTTTTAGTTTAATAAAAAGTAGCGTCGAGTCTTGTGTCACACGATGCTAGACATGAATCCTACTCCAAATGAAAAATATAAGGCAGTGATATTCCTTTTAACACGAAATGGGTTTTGGAATTCCAAGCAAATAAATAACCTTATTTCTCTTAATAAATGCCTTTGCCACAAGGATACAATTCTTGTTAAGTTATTTGCTATGCCCCAATAAGATTCAGTGGATTAAGAAGCCTTTATAGGCAAATCATATTGCTCGCTGAAAATATATTCGTAAAATACACTAGAAGTTGTATGAAAGAAATCGTAGAGAAGGTTTATAGAATATCTGTTAAATATTATAATAAATAAGAAGTTTTACACATTTATTTTTATTTCGAGTATATATTTTTTCACAGCATTGGAAGGAGAAATAGATATTATAATTATTTAATTATATTCCTGCTTTTATGAGTCTCTATAAGTATTAAATCTTCATTTGCACACTATTTTCGTGTGAGTATGCGGCCTACTCTGGCGTCGAAGGTTTCAAGCCTAAGGCTTTCAATATCTCAATCAAATTGTATATCCGGGATTGACATCTTAACGTGCCCTCCGAAGCATGGAAGCACTCACCTCACTAAACGGTGACCCATCCAAATACTTACCTCGCGGAGTTGTTTAACTCCAATGATCACTAAAGCACATTTAAGCAAACTACGCCATGTATTTGCGCAAATCGGACTGATTAATTTCCGTTTCCTGGTGTTTCTTGGTGATTCAGTAAAAATTTATAAGTAGATATATCGACTGCAAATAACGAATGGAAATGGCTAAAATTACATGTGGCAGGGTCCCACAAGGTTTTTAAGGTTGTTAAAAATGTTTATTTTCTGCTCTCTGCGAAATGTCTCATAAGTGAAGTTGTGGAAATCATTCTTCATTCTCCACACCCAACATGATCTCGAAACACAATGCTTGGAGTTTCCGCCTGCTTGAGAGTGCAAGTGGCTTTTACGAGTAAGTTGAAGAGAAGGCTTATGTTGCTATATTTTTTTTTCGTAGATTTTTTATATACGTAACTTAAGTGTCAGAACAAGCTGATGGAACAAAGGATCATCTTAAGTGGTTACCACCATTCTAAACAAAATACTTCTCCAGTCCTCCCTTACCGTATGAGAAGACCCAAGTCGTATCATGTCCCACCCTTACTCATGCTTCAGGGTGGGAGTAGTTTTGTTATTAAGTGGTTTCTGCCGGCCATAAGCAACCCAAAGTGGGCTGTCATCACTACACTCAAGTCACAGTTTTTATAACTGTTCTAGTTATCATGGTACAATTAAAATCCTAATGTGTAGGTAAATGTTCCCTACTACTAAATGTTCCCAATAAAGTTAATTAGGTACATACATTTATTTTTCTGTGTGAATGTTCATGCTAAAAAGTGGCTATATTAGATTTGCATGCCATTGTAATTTTTCCTACGTAAGCAATGGTACTTCCAAAATCATTCTTCTCAGCTTCGATTGCTAGTAATATAAACATCTACCTTTGTAATCTAATAATGATCTGTGTAGGTGAACAAACGTATTTTCTTTCTTTATTTCTGGTTCTAAAAGCTAACGACAACATGAGCTGAAAGGGTCCATTGATGTGAATATTGGATAAGAGTCAATACCAATTACAGGATCATACCCTGATTAAATAGGTTCGCCTTTGTTGACTAAGGTGTACTCATACAGGTACGGCGACGCAGGCAACTCTGAGAGCTCCATTACTTTTGAAGGAGGTATTTTTGTACCCAAAAACAATTCACAATATTTTTTTATGTGAATCTTCTATTGGCGCGGCATGGCAGTAAAACCGCTTGATGATGTGACGACAAATAATCTATAATCATTTATTTTGTGAGTCAATATTGTTATGAGATAATAAGCCTTAATAGGTAAAAGTACCTAACTAAACATACGAACATACGCTTACGTACGTTAAGAACATAAATCTTACTAATATTATGAATTAGAATATTTGGATGAATGGATGTTTGTTACTCAATCTAGCTAGAACGGCTGAACGGATCTGGATGAAATTTGGCAGAGATTAAAAAGGCATGATGCTCTCATTATGATATTACGCTATCATTTTCACATCTACCAATTTTTTTTTCTAATCTTAATATATATATGAAAAAAAAGAAATATTCCAACTTAACACTTGGTGTTAAATAATGAAGAGTTAATTAAAAATTTTATTACTTTCAGGTAAAATGATAGTAATCGAAGTATAATTATTTGATTACGGTATAGCTAAATTGTGACCATTTATTTTTTTTGTCAGGGACGCTAGAGGTTTTTTTATGAATGGCTACTTATTTTGCAAAGCAATATTAAAAGTAAACTTGCGTTTAGGCATTTTTCTAATGTTAGGTACAAACAAGATAATATGAAAATAGATGTTTGATTGTGCCCGTGCGATCGAAGTCTCCGACTCGACTGAATCAAAGTCCCAACCTATTCACACTAAAACAAAACGCCGTCACCCGCGGGTTTCGAATGTAATAAATATAGGTAGAGGCTAATAAAGTATCGTTTGGTTTGTTTGCGAAAGCGGAACATTTTTAGTCTCGCTGGGGACAGCGGAACCTGAAAGCTGGACTGCTTCGCTGAAAGTGGGATGTATGGTCACGTGAGGTATAGCCAAAGCTGTTTGGATTTTATAGCAGGTTCGAATTTCAGATTTTTTCTCTAAAGGCTAACCTAAGTTGGTGTTAACTATATGAACATGCTTACATAATAGATTTCATGGATTCATGCTGTGGTTGCCTGTAATCGGTTGTGCATTTAGCTTTAAGACCATCACACCACTATATTTACAGCTCATCATAATTATCCAATAATATTTTTTTATTTTTTATACTTATATTTTTATAATATAAGTCATGACTTATATTATAAAAATCTATTTTTAAACGTTTGTGGATCATACTACGAACAAATCGAAATTCTTTTGACAGAACACGTACGAAATTCCTCCCAGCCTTTGAAATTCAAACTGCTGCTGCCAGATAAAGTTCCTGTGTTATATTTGTGCATTTTCCACAACAATACGAATGCAAAAAGTACGGTATGACAATTCTTTGACAAACCCGTTTAGGATTTATATTTATACAATATATGGTGCAAAAAAAACAGCTGAAATGTAAACAATTATATATTATACAATAAAAAAAAATGTATTTGGAAGAAATCCGAGTAATGCCTTAAACAATGTGTTTAGGAGTAAATATCTCTTGATATGCTATTGATTATGATGCAGACGTAACTCAAATTGCGAGTACGAGCTAAGTTGGTGTACTGAAAAACTTTGGACATCATTTGTGCTAATACGTAATGGTAGGTTTATTTTATACTGCTACTAGGGACCCGCACCGGTTTCGTACGGGTAGCAGAACATATTCAAATATGTATGGCTACAATTTTTTTATGTCGCTGTCTTATGAACAGTTATGAAACATGCTAATATATTATGTGGGTTAGATTATAAGGAAACTGATGTTCATCTTACTTGACGTACATTTAATGTATTTTATTTACACGATTGGGCGGCGCGTCTGTCAAGTTTGTTGAGTTTTGCCATGCATACTAAAAACACACTTGTAAAAATGTTACTACTAATGTTACTGCTATTAATAGCTTTAATCTAGATAATTAAATTTAATAAAGATACGCAAATATATTATAGTTTCAAAAACTGAAAGAAAGACATAAAAAAAATCTAGCAATACTTTTTCACGTTATAACGCTACTAATAGATTAATAATTTTTTTAAAGGAGAATGATTCTGTAGTACATATTTCTCATATAATTCTGAATAAGAAATATGTACTACATAGTATGTACTGTAAGAAGTATGTACCGGCGCATGCCGGTAAAGCGTATGAAAAAAGGGAAATTCACCTACGGACGGACCTCCCTTGTCATGATTGTATAACGTTTTCCACCTGTTTTTAACGCTTATTGATTTTAATGAAAATCATATTTAAAAATTATCGTATTATTATGGGCTGTGAATTGGATAAATAACAATAGTCAAAAATAATACAACTAAAAACATTTTCGGAGAAAAACATTGTGGCAAAATGACATCTTCAAAAATGTACACGTTAGAACGATGCGGTGGGGTAGCGTCGTAGAGGGGTCCTTCATTTGCATGAGAGGCAGACTATGGGGTTCAATCTTGAATTTTCTATACCTAGTTTGTATCCACTTAAAGGAAACGTTCTTCTTAGTAGAGAATTTATGCAAATACAAGCCAAACATCGGTTCAGATATTATTCCAGTCAGCACACCATGAGGGCTTTTTTACAATATTGCATAAGTTTTAACACAATCATTTTTCCTTGAAAAATAATTGCTTTGCAACATATGCAATTCCGCCACTATTCAGGAGGTGTTCAAATAACAATTTAACTTCATTTTTACATAGAGACAGAACGAAAAAGCGTCAAATTATAGTCTCGCACAATTCTAACAGAGTTTTGAGCTTGATAGCACGTGACATAGACAAATGGATTGGCTAACCCAATCGAAGCCATACAATAAAAAAAAAGAAGTTTGATATATCATTGTGATGTTACCGTACGTACTAAGGAAAACAAAACTATCGGTCTACTGCAACATTTTAATTCCCCACGTCATTCAATACATTATTCAGTTTGAAAGAGGATTTGAGGTTGAAGGCTCCGAGTAGATACTTGTACTATGTCAGTCCCGGGGGGAGTACCCGCAAATACACATCGCACTCAAATATCATACGATGTTTTATGTGGCACTATTTTTAAATTTATGCACCATTTCAATGTCTGTTCATTCAAGATATTGAATATTGAAATTGTAAAAGAAGGTATTTCAGAAAACAGTATTGGTGTGATGATCATATTACAAATTGACTAAGCGATATCGTCTCCGAATTTGCAGCAGAAAGATAAAATAACACAATATACAATAAGGCGTATGTACGCCTGCGTTGTGTATATTAATATATGAACCATATAATTATGATATATATGAAATAAGCAAACTTGAGGGGAACTTAACTATGTCGCTATTATGCTATTATTATTGATCATAGTTATGATCAATTGAAAAAAAATAATAAAAACTGAGATATTGGTGATTTATTAGCAACTAAGAAAGATACTAAATGAAAAACAAAAACAACAAACGTTACCATACCACCACTTACATTACTTATGATAAAAGGACCTGAATTCGCTTTAACTTCGTAAATTATCAGGTATGATGAAAATTGTGTTATAAACCACTGTTTTCCCTTTCCCGTTCCCAGTAAAGAGCTACGTAAATAGATATAATTAGATTTTATGGCGCAATGTTACAACATGAGAATCGGATCAATCATAGTGCGTATTTACAAAAACATATCACGGTTTACGATCACAATAATAACATCTGTCCTAGATCCGGATAATGTCTGCAATTGTTACTCTGTGGAGGTAAAGATGAAAGCGATCTTTGCATAATATTTGATATGATGTAATCATGAATAAATTTACAAATAGAAAGGGAAGAAAAATTATTTGTGGAAGTGGTTCAGGGTGCTACACATCATCTATAAAATAAAAAAATAACAAATGCTATTTGGAAAAAGGTTTCCAAAATGGTTTGTTTGTATTTAATATTATTTATTATCATATTCACCATTATTACACATATTCTGTGTCAAAGATACAGACATGTTGAAGATCTAAGAGGCAGAAAGGCGTTGCAAATTACAGTAATAGGGTTGCCGTTAACATTTAAGTACGGGACCCTTAGATAAAAGTATTTTTTAATTCAGTATAGTTTCTTCTTTAAGGCTTTTTGTTCACACAAATTCTACCAGTGTCTGGTGTTTGGGGACACGAAATAAGAATGTGGCCAGTATTAAACAGGAGGATCTGTAATATGAGTATGTAATATAATTAACCAAAATGATTCTCCTAAGAACTTTATGCAAGACTGCACCACAAATAGGACAACACAGTTAGTAGGTCTAATAGATGTAGAAATATAAAAATCATGTACAATACATGAAATATTTTCTAAAAAAAAGCAAGTTAAAGCAATCTTTAATTTGATTGTACAATATAACTCACTAGCGAGTTAGCACCACACAACTTGTATTATCAAATACTCTTGTGTAACAATTTCTAATGTAACGCTGTCACTCCTAAAATAATATTTTATTACGTCCTGGCTTTTCGACTATACCCAAATCAGTTCTGTCAAGAATTTCAGTACTGCGCAAATGAAGACTTTTGATGCTGACGTCGACACATGCAGAAATATAACAGTCAAGTAGATTTAGGTTAGTTAGAGTAGAATAATAAATATATACCCACATAATACATGGCTTAGTTGGTAGTAGCCCTTCTTTCGAAGCGAGGGGTACCGGGTTCGATTCCCGGCCGGGGCACACTTTGTGTGGTGCATGAAGTTTGTTCTCGGATCTTGGGTGTTTGTCTTGTGTTTCTGTGTTTGTCCATGCCATTTGCGATACAGGGAATCCTAGTGCAGAGGTATGTTAAAGTTTAAGTTTATAGATTACTAGCAGCCCGTCCCGGCTTCGCACGGGGTAGTGACATAACTACATTAGTTGGATCTATGCTACCGCGGAGTTTTTTGTAGACATTATGATGTTCTTCAATATTGTTGTACATTATTTTGTTCTATCGCTAATAGTTTCGGCAGCGCATTCGACGAAAGACATTTTAAGACTCATTTTTCTACACCTTCGGTTTCATTGTTCAAATTTTACCAAGAATCCCTAATTTTTTTCAAAATGAAATTTAGCCTATGTCAAATTGGAAGAATGTAGCATTTTATTGGTGAAAGAATTTTTTAAATCGGCCCAGTACTTTTCGAGCCTATTCATTACAAACATACAAACATAGGTACAAATCTTTCCTCTTTATAATATTAGTGTAGATACTCATAGACATACATAAAAAAGTAGAAGGAAAAATTCAGGAGAAACGGAAAAAAAGGATCAGAGCCTCTCTCTCTTTTTTTGATCGCAATGACGCAGGCGGTATAGAAAGATCACCGATGAGTGCAGTGCATACCAAACCTGTAATTAGTTATTTAAGACGATTTCTTTTCTATCTAACAGTAACATTCAACGTTACTGTTAGACGAAAAAGAAATCATCCAGTTAAATAACAAAAGCAATAGTAATAACATAGCAGCTAAATTGATTGATGGTATTAATTATTTGGATGAAGTTTGCATATTAATTTAAACAATTTTAACAACATTGTTTGTATGGATGCAGTTTACGTACATACCACGCAGGTACATCTGGTAGTTGAAAAAATAATATTGAATTCCCGGAAACCATCTGAGTAATTAAAAAATAATACTATTTATGTTTAAAAGATGGAAACTGTTAACTGTTGCACGATTGAAACGGATTGAAAAGGATCTGATAAAAGGATCCAAATTAAACTTTAATGCTTCTATTGCCAATGTTCGGTCCCGAAAGTTTGTATACTTTCGTTGACTATTCACGGAGAGCTCTCGTACTTGAATTTGGAAGTATGACAGTGCCTCTGCCAAATAGAGCTGGTGATTTACCCAAAGATTTCAAATGTTAAAATCTGTCTGAAAAACTGAGGCATTATTTATGAATGTGTGCGTTAACAAAATGCCGACGCGCGCACACTAATACGTGCGTAACGTTCGTACGGTCAGCAAAGTCACTAAATTTGAAATTGAAATCTTTGGATTTACCTATCTACCTTGTTTTACCGTACCAAAGTTGGGCTCTCTTTTGGGCCCTTTCTATTTTTAAATCATGAAATAGATATAGGTCATCAAAATTAATGAAAAACATCTAGGTACACGTCAACATTTCAAGTTCATGAAGCTATTGTAAGTCGATTTTGTTAATTTTTCGCGTCGCGTGCAAAAGCGCTACAGCGCTTCAAGTCTATTTGTTGTCTATGAGTAAATACTCATTCTATACTTCATACTACACAATCCTAGAAATGCTAAATACTATACTCATACTTATACTCATTCAGTTATAATGTCACATTCCATTAAATTTAAATATAATATAATTAAAGAATAGCTGATATACATTATATGCGACCCTTATTCTGTCATGATGATGATTTATCTTATCATATTTATTATAATAATAGATCTTTTTATTTTCTACTGGCGTACCTCACCCTTTTTGATTAATTCCAGTCAATAATGAAGCCAAGTTAAACAATGTATGCTTGAATGCAAACAGGATCTACAGGCACTGGGCATCACACACACAGTTACAACAATATAAGCATTCAAACGCATAAATTCATACTATAGTTACCCGGTAGTCACAATAAGCTTAGTTTTATTAAATCGGTGGAATCGTATGTAGTATACCTAAAGGTAGATAAATACTTTTGTCAATCTTGTCCAATTGTATCGAAATATCATTACTGCGACTTTTAAAACTTATCTCAATTTCATTTATTGCCTTCGGCAATATTATTTGCTCGTGAATAGAAGAATTTTCAACTCAATATTTTGGATTTTAGTCCATTATTGTCATTAGCTCGTCACATTCCGCGGACTCGCGTAAAATTTTACTAGAACAAAAAAAAAGGGTGGCGAAATCCTTCAAGATTATATACATGCCTTATCATCACTAAGTATTACTTCATTCCGCACATTAAGTTTTCTTTAGGTATTTCAATTGCCATTGCGTCCTACATTTTTAACTCTCTTCCACCAAGCCTAAGATAAAGTTAACTTGGCATCATGAGAACAAATATTCTATTTTTCTCGTCGTTGCTAATATAAATGCGAGAAAATGTGCAACTTTTATTTTACCTCTATAGTAAATATAAAATAAAACAGGACACAAATTTTGACTCAAATTTGATATCACAGTTATCGTCACAGTTTTTATTTAAACTGTTCCAATAAATAAATGAAAAATATTTTCTAAAGAGCTTGATCCGATTGTAGTCCAATTTAAGAATAATCGGACTTTTATAAAATTGAAAACAATCTCCAAAATAACCCCTCTGTATTTGCTTCGGGCGGGAAATATACGAGTGGGAGCCAAAATATTTCCTCTAATCGATACTATGGTATCCCCATAAACATAATCCAACAAGTCAGGCAGGATAATTGGGGCGCAAATGAAATGACTTGGCAAAAATTTTGTATTCAAATTCAGATGTAAATCTACATACGACACGAGTCGTTCGTTAGTGGAAGTTAATTTTAGACGAAGGACTTTAATAGCTTCTAAGAGAGTTGTTATGAGTTTTAACTAAATATGAGCTGTGTGGTGAATTAATAGGTGTAATGGTATACTTGTTGTATATGATTTATGAGTTTCAGACGGCGGCGGCACCCTGCGTTGCTGTGCAGAAGACTGCTAAGCACTATATTAAATGGAATTCATTGCCGGCATCTGTTTTTCCTGATAACCACAACATAAGCTTACTTATGCATAATGCAATCATTCATTTTTCTATACAAAAAAATCATAACTGTCCCTATGTAGAGCTGTTGAATAGTAACCACTTTAAGCATAGGCTTTAGCTCGGAAGGGGAGCGCGATCGTTTCATACTTAGACAGGCAGAGCCACAGAATATCAATTTTCCCAGGTGACAAATAGCAGGAAATGCAGGCACGCACATAAAAAATGGATAAGAATTGTTATCCATTTTTTATGTGACTAAAATGACATAATTCGCTTACTGCCTGGTAGAGATTACTATTGCTGAGATGGATTTGCATTTCTGTGTTCCGTTACAATGTTGTGGGTTCCGGTGACATTACAGTACATGAGATGACGAATAACAATGCACCTGAGGTACATTCATACTTAAAAAAAATATAAGATATTCAAACAAACAAACCAAAGAATAGCTGAAATCCGTATTTAATCGCTTTTGGAAACTATAATCTATATATATCTATATAATCTGAATGTATTCGTAAATTTGGAAAGTATTTTTACTTTCATTTTATCGTTTTCTGTTTATCACAATCGATCGATAGAAGATAAATTGGTAGTTTTACCACACATTTATTACTAGATTGCAAGATTAATAATAAGTTCCGGCCTTGATTTATAACTCACATCGTAAAGAAAAACACATGATCCTGTGAATATTTTGTTTTTCTTCCAGTTATTATATAAAATAATCATACCATAAATATTATAAATGGCGATGCTTATTGATTTACGAGAATGTCACGTGATTACAACGAAAAATCTGGAAATATTGTAGATTTCCTTGATATATTGTCTACATTGAATCGGTTTCCATATTTTAGTGCCTGTAACTTATTATTTTGTTTATTTTTGTGATTTCATAATATATTTTTTGTATTTCTCAAAATAGAAATAGAAATAAAAAACTTTATTTTGCATTACATATACACAGTAGACAGGATTTTGAATATGTTAAATAACTTAAATCTGTATTCACTGGGTAAGTAGGTAAAAAAAATAATGCAGCCACTTATGTTAATATGTTAATACTCGTAGTCACTATTAACCACCTACCACCTAATATCCCAAAAATATCTAGCCTGTACTTAATGTTATGAATAAAATATTTTATCATACGTAGTAAGAAGTTTTATCCAATAAAATACCAAGAGAGTCAAATATTGTGAATCGTGCCGCGATTTACCCCCTTACATATCCCTGCACTCACTGCCGCAGGTGATATAGGCATACATAATCATACAAAGTCAATATCAAAGATCTAAGAAAAAAATCAAACGCTCGTTATTTCACTTCGAAGGCAAAGTTAAGTTAACAACTTGGCTATGGAGCCGTCCAATTAATTCTATTAGTCGTCCATTGATCCAATAATTCTATTAGTCGTCACTGAATCAGGAATCATCGATTAATTTAAATCGAACTCGCTCATCTCAAGTGATTTGAAGTAGAAAAATCTTCGCTGTATAAAAGTTTCAGCAAGTACAGTCACGTAAAAATAATATCATGGTATCATGCAAAGTTTAATCCTTACATCCTTAAAAGCCACGTTAATATGTTCTTTATAATTCTATGAATAACTAAGAGAAAAGTAGATCGGAGGGATCATTGGCAACCCACAATAGGCAAGCGCCCGAGCAGAACTTATTCATCAGTCTAGTGTAAACTACCCTTAACAACATTCAAATCAATAGGCTTTCACGTATCACGCACGTAGTTGAAACCTTCTTAATTTTGCCGACATCCCAAAAACTCAAAACATAGAATTTATCTATAATAACATAGGCTAAGTTATTTTAGGAAAAAAAAATGATTAGGGTTACGTGCAAAAAAAAATTGAAATTCCACGCGGACGAAGTGGCTGGGAACAGCTAGTTGTTTGACAATTTCAGACATATTCTTGGTTCAAGTTCACACTGACGTAAAACATCAATGTTTCACATGTTGAGTATGGATTTGGCATGATTGACGTTCGAACTGTGTTTTTTCCCATGAAAAAAAAGTATGTTTTCCAATTAGGTCGGAGAGCAAGTGCCAAATGTGTTTCGGTATTAATATGGAAACAGTATGGATCTTTTTGTTGTTATGTATCACTACCACAGTATGGGAATCAAATGAAAGGGCTTGCTGACGAGAATACGAAAAGAGCTTGTTACTAAAAAGATTTTTATACCATTAATTTTTTATAGGTGTTTTGTAGAATATCTATGGTAAGGAACATTACGGTGGCTCCATTTGATAGATTTTGGCCTATATGAAAGCTATTTATCCCTTTGATCGCACTGCCAAACTGGGAATAAATTACGTATTTATGGCACAAAACATCCAACTCCCTAGGTAGAGTCTAAAATTGAATAAATGAGACACGCTTATGTCATAAGTGACTCGGTAGGGACTTAGAGTTATGTTCAGTATGGCTAACTGCTATATATATATACCTACGTTAGTAAATGATTGGTCCGTAGCGGAGGCAATTCTCGCAATAATCTCGAGTACGAAATGACAAACTGGGAAAGTAAAACATTAATATGAATGAATGTTTTTGAGATAATAATGCTTTAATGTAACGGTTCCAGTAGATCCTAGATGTAGCTATTAGTGGGATACTACTAATACTACCTAAGTGAGACAAGCCAGGTTCAATTGAGCTTGGCCAACGTTTTTCGTATTTTAAATCATTGTTGTGTTTTTGTTTATGTCGATGTCACCTGATAGGGAATTCTAGTGTTGGGTACAAAAATATGTTAACGTATTTTCATATTTACACCTAAAGAAGCTTTAAAGTAAATGACAGAACTAAGGTGAAATCGATTTTATGTTGATCCGAAGTTAATAAATAAATATAAATGTTTACACACTCATATTCCTGCACTTAGATTACCTGTGTTGCAGATGGCATGGGCAAATACAGAAACAAAAGATTCATGGACATTTCACACAGCGTCAAAGTAAAAGTACATTATTAATTTTCTTTATAAATTCATACTTATAACACATATTAACACCCAGACACATCTATGTCCGTCACACAAATGTTTTATCCTGGGTGGCACAGAAGATAAAACTAATACAACTGAGATATGAGGCCAGTCATATTTCTTCATCGTTAATAAATCTAAGTTCTGCTGAACTAATTATTGTGGCTCTAATTGACGCTCAATCCGAGACAAGATTTGCTCAATCGCGATCCGTTGCAACGGGGAAATTCGGCACTTAATCTAGTAACCGCACTTAATCATTCAATGTCAGTCGAAGACAAAAATCCTTATTTCATTTGAGTACCTACTTAAAAATATACTTGGGGCAGTCATTTTTTATATGTTCCTACGAGATCACGGGTTTTTTAACTTCATGGCGAAGCATATATTAAAAAAAATGTTTACACAGTCATACCTCTGCACAAGGATTCTCTGTGTCGCAGATGGCATGGACAAACACAGAAATACAAGACCCGAGAATCACACAAAGTGTGCCACGGCCGGGAATCAAACCCGGGAAGGCAGGGCTACAAAAACCAATTAAGCCACGGAACCGCCTAAAATTGAAATGGTTGTAACAAATAGTATTTACAAAGTGAAATATTTATGTACAATAGTAATACGGACCCAGACGAAGTAGGTCATGAAAACGCATTGTTGAGCAGAAAATCGTTCAATTAACCGTCACTAGTGCGAGCTCACCCCTCGATTCAAGGTCACACAATCCACCTTACACATGATGTGTTACAGTATATTTTGAAGCGATGGCTCAATTGGTAGTTACATTTCTACCAGGCCAGGGTTACCAGCTACCAGGGTAATAAGTAATCAGCCACCTAGCAGTGTTGCACTCTCATTGCTGCCTTCCGCTAGAAAGGTACGGTGCCAGTAAAATTACAGGTGCACGAAACGTTAAATACTCGTTTTAGAGGGACGGTAGCCAGTTATCATTCCAGGCTCTTGGCATTACAGTCATGTTAACCCTCTCCGTAGGTGATACCTGTCAGAATTAACACAAGTCAGAAGGGTACTAAAATGTATTTAATCTGGAGGTCAGTGGGACAAAATACACCACTTTATTGTATTTATTCAAGAATATTTTCACCGCCAGTACTGTCAGTCATATTCTACTGTTACAATAACATACGTAATGAAAAGAGTTCAGATCGCTGCTATTTCTACCAACGAACAATAAAGGTACAAAGAGATTTTTCAATTGCAATTTATCCAGTAAACTGATTTCAAATAAACCTTCAGATAGGAGAAATCCTTTTCCAACGATTGGCAAAATTCAAAAGAAAATAAAATATGTTATCTGATTCGAAGCGAGAAAGATTCTCTGGTATAGTTAATTAAACTGAAATAAATATACTGGCTGCTCAAAATTACTTTCAGTGTACTGTACTTTAAAATTGAAGTAACTAGCAGACTTCATTCTTTTTTTGATACAAAATTACTGATCTTCAGTAAGCATGCTTCACAATCGGCGAAGATATTTCATAAAACGTACGTGTGTTACGATTAGTTTTTTTATTATCACATTCACATGTATATAATATTTCTTAATAGATAGAATGCGAGTGTGTGGGCACTCGCATTTCATGCAGACGGAGTGGTGGCAGTACTTTTGGACGAACATGGTATTAGTTCTAATGCTGCAGTTTTAGGTTGCTCCTTTGACACTACCAGGGACCCATGGTATTCCGCTAATCGTCTCAAATCTACCTACGGACGCAAGCAATATCAGCCACCATGAGGATGGTATAAAAAGGCACGGCAATTACTTTAGCAAAATATTTCATCTCTGATAATTTTATGAGGAGGCTTTAAAAAAATATTTTCAAAATATTTCACAACATACTATTTTTGTACTATGTTTATATTATGTAAGATCTATTGTATAAATATTAGCGTAATAAAGGTTCACACAGCCTCCGGGCTCAGATCAGAATTTTCAATAATTATTCTTGCGTTGTAGAAAAATCCTTCCGCCTGCCTTATGTGCTATTTTCTTTTAAATCGAAATGTGAAAAGTACACCACAAACCTTTTAGTATTGGACACGGAACATTAAATGACACTCCCGTTGCGGTATCTGGCAACAGTCGCACTAAAGGTGTATATATCAATTTATGAGGTTTTTAAAAGAATTTTCAGGTATTAAAGTTCAGTTAAATGTTATACCCATAATATTTGACACGAACAAAATCAAAAATAAATCAAATATGCACAATGTTTTATGTTGGCACTATTTTTAAATTTTATTTATGGTTTTATGTCTATTTTCTCGTCACGTGTGTAGCCCCTATGTGAATTGGCGTGCACAAACGTTGTGTTTAAAAGATAAGCGGATTTCCCAGCAGCGCAGCGGCGGCATCAAAAAGGTCGTGTGAGGGTTTAATTGTTATTTATTAATTATATGCTTTTGGCACAAATTAACTAGTGCTTTGTTTCATATCTTTTCGGTATTGTGTCGTGTTTATTTGTATTTGTTGTCAAGTTTTTAAGATTTCAGGTTTTACGTATATTCATTTAGTGTAGGTAGTAGTAAAACCAAAGGTTTGGACGCCTTCGCAATAGTCTTGCAATCGATAAGTTCCATTGAAGAATATTTTCTACTTATTGGCAATTGGCTGCGCAGAACGGATATTTTTCTAACTTTAAAAAGGAAGAGGTTCAGGTGTGTGTTTGTTACGCAGTTTATTCGCCAATTGTGGATTGCTTTGAATTATTATTTTATTATTGGACAGATGTTCGAGATGTTGCCATTTACTCGTATTGAATTAAAATATTTCACCTCTGTGGGCGAGATCCATAGTAAATGATAAAAATAACAATATAATTACAAGCTATACTTAGTTTGAGGCTAGATGGCGTTGTCTGTAATGTTCGTGCATATTTATAAAAAAAAAACATTCAGTGGTAGGCTAAAACAACTGGCCATCGCAACACTTAGTGGATGTATCTGAGACTAAAAAACGAATATTGGCAAAAAAAAATACTCGAGACATAATCGGCCGTCATACCGACGTTACTGTTTAAGACACGTAACACTGAAGCAGTTAAATTTTGTTTGTGCAAAGTATGTAGTAATAAGTAGGCTAATGTAAAACTACTCCCACAGATGGATTAGTTGGTAACTAGGTCTGGCATGAGGCACTTTCCCTAAATTGTCTGCTACTGTTCAAATAAGTAAGTAATGGAAGTTGGAAATATGTTGCCTAATTAGAATTGCCACAAGCGATATACTGGGTTAAATCATTAAAGTGTATTCATAAAAATAATAACACATTGATGCTTTAAAAAAACATCTGGTTGCAAGATTGAGCATTCTCTTTATTAATCGTAGTGTTGCTTTCGTACCTGGTAGAAATGTTGGCAAGCGATATGACCGCCTATACTTAATACTTATCTTTAAATTTTATTACATATACCTTAATTTAAGTGGTTCTATAATAAAAAGTTTTTAATATGTACTAGCTTTTGAAGCTATAGAAACTGAGATAATCACGAAACACAGTTTTAGAGCCTTGAATAATTTACGACGCAAACACGAGATTTTATGAGACTTTGGAGACAACTTTTAGAACGCCAAAATGCAGGTGTATACGAATTTCCAGGTATCTCTAATAACAAGAAGCCCCTTTTTTACTTAAGTAACTGTACTAAAGTCCGCTTCTCATCTTGGATGTATGTCATTCAAATTATACAAACGTTCAGCATTCTTTAAAGGAACATCGTGAAGAGACCTCATTATAATTGTTTTATGACTTATTATGAATATTTACGTCTAACTGTGGTAGCCATCCAGATACGTCTGGTTAGATACAGGCATATATATAGTCACATAGGTAGTCGTACTTTTCGGATTTAAAATGTAATTAATTGTGTAAAAAGGTGCAAGAATACAGTTTATCAACCATGCTGACCATACCATACACCACCAAGTCGACGAAGGTTCCCCATTCGTTCGTAACCCTTTCCAAACTAAACGTAAAGAACAGTCATGTGGAAAATTTGCTTGTAACTTTTCATGAAAGCATTGTAATTGTTAGGGATTCGGTAACAGTTTTCCTTTTTCATCTGTGGTTGGCGCTTTCCATTAGTAACTCCATAGCTTTTGGTTTTCATCGGCAAAGTCGATTTTTCCCATGGCCAGTCAGCTAGGGTCTTGTTCAAAATGTTTTAATTGATAAAACCTGGCAGTTTTTTTACTTATAATACTTTCCAGTAAGCTCTTTAATCCAGTTGCTCGTAGATGAAGAACCTCAGAGTCCTTGCACGTAGCTCCTGGGTGTTGCTAAAGGAGCTACAAAAAGTAGTAGAACTTGTATAAAGTTCGCGAGTAGAAGAGCCTGCAATGAGTTCATTGCAGTATTCAAACGCATTGCTGAGTTCCCGTGGAAGGGTGTGGGTGCCGGTGAAAACAAATGCGCATGAGACTTAACATCCGTTTTGGCGACGAGCGCAACAGTGTGCACTACATCGGTCGGGGCGGACAGCAATA
This sequence comes from Aplocera efformata, assembly GCA_921293045.1. NCBI lineage: Eukaryota > Metazoa > Arthropoda > Insecta > Lepidoptera > Geometridae > Aplocera > Aplocera efformata. The sequence continues at coordinate 5,725,558 of OV121045.1, forward strand.
CTGCTTTTTAGCAATAAGGAAACCACTTAAAATCAGGGCATGTACGTCCCGTTAATTATGTTACATAAAAAAAGCATTCCCGATTATGTGATATAATTATGAAAAATAATCTGTATCACAAACCCGTGAATGTTGTAGCAAGCTGACACAAATTGTTGTCGTGAGCGGTAGGTACGTACTGACGCATCGCATCGCATAGTTTGCGAGCGCCTCGGGTGGAATGCCTCTCGTCCCACCTTTTCATGCCCTGCCTTTTCTCTATCAAACTTGACGTACAATGTAGGTACATGGCCTGCTTTGTGCACCTTTAAGGGTTCAAATCAAAATACCTACGTTTTACGCTTTCACAGATTTTTCGCCGCTAAAGGTTAAAAGATGCATCAATCAGTTTTTCACTTGAAACAATTATGTGCGCTACCACATAATTGTTTCAAGTGCTACCACGTTCTCGAAACGCTGAAGGAAAACCATGTGAGGAAACCGGTATGTCTTAGAACCAGAAATTGGAATACATGTGATATCTGCCCCTCAGGATTGTGCTTCCGTGGTAGATCAAGACCCATTCAGTCCCAGTTATCGAGAGTAACCCGGTGTTCGTGCAGTGAGAACATTAGAAGCTAATACGAAGAGGTTGATAAGCGTCTACTAAGAGCTATAAGCTATAAGACGAAGTCAAGGTCAAAATACTTCCGAAGAATTTTTTAAATATGCGTTTTTAGCACACAATTTCTACACCTACCCCACCACTCCAGGAGCACGAGGTGAAAACTGGTGTATGCTTTTGGCCGTCAACTATGTGAGACTTACAAACTATTAGGTGAGAGCTCCGCAGCTTAGTAGCTGGAATCGAGGAGTCCCGGGTTCGATCCCCGGCTGGGGCTCACTTTGGTGGTACTTCAAGAGTAGAGTGAATAGGTTTCTCCTAGACAAGCGTGCTCCATCGTCGGCCGCATCTTCACTTCCCATCAGGTGAGATGGCGGCCAAACGCTTGGCTATACATAAATAAAAAAAAATAAAAAAAAAAGCATGAAATTTGTTCTGAGATCTTGTGTGGGTCTTGTGTTTGTCAGTGCCACCTGCGACACAAGGAATCCTGGTGTAGGGGTATGAGTGTGTAAGCGTTTTATATATATAATATGTGTAAGAAACCAAACATTAAGATCTCGATCAAGTTGTACCGGTTAGCATCGTAAACCAGCGCTGTAGAAACTATACAGTCCAATGCTGAGTCGCTGCAATAATTATGTTCGCTGTAACAGCAGTCTTTTTTACTAATGTACCTTATCTCTTTAATTGGATTTTCGATTGTGGTTTTTGTGGTTACCCCCATTGGTCCATAATAGGTAGGCAATAGGTGTCAAGATGTTACTAATCTCTTCACACTAATATTATAAAGACGAAGGTCCGCAGTGTATGTGTACACTGCGCAGGTAGTATTCAAAATTTATCTGGAATTGATCCTGAACTATTGAAAATGCAAATTGAAAGTATTTACTAATTATGATACATATTGGGTTAGCCGAAAATAAAACGACACAATCATTTTATACATATATTTTATTAAACATTTCTTTCTGTAAAATAGATTAATTAAACTGACATTTACAACAAACAACTATAAAATCCTTTGTCATCAATCTAACACTAGTTACGTTAAGGTCCTGTTTTTGGAATTGATCTCTAAGAATGTCCACACACGCCTTTGTGCCACAGGGAACTTATTTTCAACTAGTGACATGCTGTCTGCGATCTGACTTTTTTTATTTGAAAAATAGAATATATATATTGTTCTGTTCAATAATATTCCCGTTGATAGCTTTATAGAATTTACACAAAACTCATTTTTCTTGTGTTTCGGAATATAATTTTTTTTAATAGTATCCCGTAAATCATATCACATTTTATAGCATTGACAACAAAGCAACGAGAAAATCAATACAGCATATTTCGTAGTACTGGTCACTTGTCAAGAATAAGGCCCTAGGCTTGGAGATTTTCAAACATGTACACACCTAACGTATCACACGAGGATGGGAGGGGATGTGTACTTGGCCTACACTGTTTTTGCATCAGTACAGTCACAAAAAAAAATTTTACATAAGTTTTCAAACTCCCGACCCGAAATTTCCGTTGCGAGTTCTAGTTTAATGTTTATAGTTGTATTTTTGGAACTGATTTAGTATTAGTATAGTAGCACTTTTAAGCAGCAACAATCATGAAAACAAATGTATTCAGAGTTTGATCATGGAAACGACTCAATCTATTTCCCCCAAACATAACAAAGAAATTCATAAAAATGGTGTTTTTTACGAATTCCATTCGATTAATATACATAAAAAACACTATTATGAAATCGGACCTTCCCCTTTCCAAATACTTATAACATTGTTTTAAGTCGGGGTGTTAAAATGACGATATCTAGATCAAAAGCTGTGCAACAAACCATCGCTAAGTTTCTATTTCGACCTTATTTCAACTTATTTCTGATATTTATGGTATATTTCATAATTTTTAATGTAAATATTGCGTATGGCAGAGAAAAATATTTTTGTGGTGAGCATGAAGTTCACTCTCGGGGGTGGGAAGAATGTGTCCAAAAAAAATAATTATAAATAAGTACACAGTGAGGCGATCAATAAATTTCAATCTGTTTAATTGAATATTACAATGTCTCAGACTTTGCATTGTTACGTAAACATTACAGACAGTGTGCGATGAATTGAATGGCATGTTACGGCCTGTAATGGCATGTCTGAGATATATCGGAACTACTTCTTGAAAGTAAGATAATTATATTTAGTCTGAAATCCGTCTCACATTTAGAAGCATTACATTATGTCAATACAAAACTTCAAAATCGATTTCTGATTGAATGAAACTGATGAGTGAAGGTTAGAATAAAAATTGATCTATTTTTGCTAGGATGCCGTCTTTTTATTACATTTTTACAATTTTTTCAATGGGATCTGAAGTAATTGGAATAGGATATAGTATAGCATAGCTCATTAATTGACTGGTAAACGCAATGCGGACGCTAAATATGAAAAACATTCTTCAATATTTCTAAACTAATCTACTCCACGGTGAATTGGAAAGCATCAGAATGGGCACGAAACTCAGCAACAATTGGAAAAATAGATTCGTTGTTTAGCAAAATGCCGTTTTTGGAACGAATTAAAAAACGACGTGTTTAAAAGTTTAAAATGAAGTGTTCAAAGTTTATACAAATGACTGTACTCATGCCTTGGTTACAAATCTATCTAGCAGTGCAAAAGCCACGTATTGATGACACATAATTTTTAGTTTATATTAATTGTTCAGCGTAGGCTTATATTAGGTACCAACAGAGTCACATGCCTTTAATTTCTTTACCTACATACAATTTAGACTAGCTTTTATTGTAGCAATTTACATCAATATGGACTAGATTCACTGGGGGCCATGTATTCATGCATATGAAGAAAATGACTCGACATATTTTGAAAATTGTCTATCAGAGTGAAAGAGAAGTGTAATCAATAAATACATAACATTTCATTTCATCTCAAATTTAGAAGCAGAAAGAAAGACGCAAGAAAAATTACAACGTATCAGATAAAGTCACATTATTAGCATAATTTAAATTCAGCATGCTTGAAAATCGGGCCCCGGTTTAGACTAAGATTTATTCAAACGACACATTTTTTATTTAACTTTTAACAATTCACAATATTTAATTCTTCTAATTATTTTTCATTTGGTTTATTATTGTAATATTCATTGTACAGCCAGTATAAGTAGAAAAAATCTACGTGAATTTCTTTTAATCTAATTTTTTGCTTGAAATTAAGGAAGAGTTCAATTTTCATATATTATATAAAATTACATTTTGGAGTTTCCGAGTTATTGTTAGAGAATAAAAATAAACAAGGAGATAGTTTTAGTATATCTCTATCTAAACTGCTTCTTCATTAAATACTACTAATTATTAATAATTGATTCCAGAAAATGGTATACGTTCGAAAAGTAACACATTAACGATGGATCGTTGAAGGATGACAAATTTAAAAAAGCAGTAAACATAAAATACTATGATAAATAAATTCTACGCTGTGAAAATAGCACCGAATGATACCAAACATGACTAAAATACACCTTCCATAAGCAAGCTTTATTAAGAAACGACTTTGAATTTGGAGTTATGAGGCTTAAAAGGAATTAAAACTGTAGACAGATGAACTTAGTTGGCAATTTTAAAATACCTAATGAAGTTGATGGTAAGAAAAACAAGAGTCATAATTCCTTTTATGCTGATTGTACAATGAAGTCTTCAAAACTGAATGGCAACCAAGAAACATACAATAGATATTATGTAATGTTTCAGTAGGCATGTGGGTCCAGCATATCAATATAACTCAATTCTATTTCAAACATGGATGTACAATATTTCCCTGCGATGGAAACTGTGAAATGTAGAACGTTATAATATTTACGGTATTACAAATTCAAGTGATGATCTTATAATAAACATGACATCTACGATACTATGTGTCATTGGAATGGGCGCTTTTGGTCCCAGATTTTATAAATTACAAAACACTTCCTCAAAACCATTTCATTCCATAACAACAGGTCTCTCCTTGCCCCTTCAGTTTAAATTGTAGAGTTGGAAATTGTTCGGAGAATTTTACCGTTAAAGTAAGCATTTAAAGCCGAAGTATTCAACACAGTACCCATAGCAGGAAAACTGTACGTTCATCTCCATAATAGCTAACGCCTCAGCTACATTTATAAGTGATAGCGACATTTATTATACCAAACATATATTATACCAAACATATATTATACCAAACATATATTACACTCAATATAAATCTTATTATTATATAACAATTATCCGCGCGATGGTGACTTGAATAAATTATGCACAACAAGCCTATTAAATACTTAATTCTATTAAACATTAATAACACATATTCTGTAAGCTAAATCTCGTAGACTATATAAGACTATGACAAATGATTGGGATATTAACGTAATTCATATTCCAACCAAATGCATAACAATATTAAACCTGAAAATTATAAATGAACCTCCGCTCCGTACAGATTACAAGTTCTCGTAGCGCAAGTTACGCGAAACAGATGAAGACAATTACGGCACTGTCAGAGCATTAGTTTGAACGCTAGTCGCATCGCGGAAATAAACACTGTGGTATAGGCCTTATTAATTTATGCTCATACGTCGGCCTACCTGACATCTAACACTATAATATTATATCTACCGTTTGCAACTAGTGCAAACACATTGTACATCAAAACCACGTAAGTGTACGACACCGATGCAGCGGTTCTATAACCGCGACAATAACACTATCCTCGGACATTTATCACTACAACAACTACTATACAAAAAGCTCTTATAATTTAACAGATTTTAAGCGCAGTTTTGAAAGCTCTCTTTATAAGACTCTGGATAATAGGATTTATAGAAAAAGAAAATTATTGTGCTGAGAAAGCGTCAGTTTTGACTTATATTTATAGTATTATTATAATATATTTACTCAGTGTCTTAAATTTAAATACATTTTTGTGTACAGTGTTATTATAGATTAGGTTTAAGTAATATAGTGCTCTTATCGTAACATTTTACAGACGTTTTTACATAAAATGATTAGTTATAGGTTCAGGTTTGAAATTGGATACCTAGTTTATAATTTATAATAATTACCTACAGCGTTTAGGGCGTCATAAATATTTCATAGTGCATATTAATGGCACAGTCGCTTACGTTGTGTAAGCGAATGTGCCATTAACTTTAACTATAAATATATAAAACTAACTAAAACTAAGGGAAGAATTGTTAATTTTGCATATTGTTCAACGGCATTGTGTGTGAAAGGGAAGTCGGCGTGCATTAGACTTTATTTAGTACATTTACAAATGCCCATCTAGTAATGCAGGTGTTCTATGTTTTCTTCTCACATCCATGTTTTATAGAAACGTGGCATATTTTCCCAGGTATTTCTTAGTATTGGCAGCGTCGGGTACCTCCCGTAATCGTAACATACTTCGCCGCATTCTTCGTTCCATTTGCATTGCATCGTGAAACATTCAATCTGCATAAAATTTCACGTCTTCCCTTAGCTTCCGGCTACAATCAGAATCGATATAATATGAACATTTAGTATCATTCTGTCTTTTACATCCTTACCGATACATTTCAACAATTAACATTTCATGACTATTATTCACATTTTCACATCTACCTACGCGTCTGAGTCACTCCCACAACTGACTACTAATTATTTATTCTCTCTGTTCACTTCGTGTCACAGCTATCGTGCAGTTTGTGCATTCACAATGGTGCAATACCGCGTATGGTGGAGCGGGCTCACGAGGGTTCGGCAGGTGTGGAAACACCCGCGGCTTGTGACGGGGGGCGCGCGGATCCCGGCAGGGTCGGTGCGGCTCTAGAAAGCGCTCTTAGGAGCGGTTGCGCGTCCGGTTCCGTCACAGGGTCATATTCAACCGGTTCTTCAGGGGGTGCGGCGGCCGGCCGGATATTGTCGAGCCGCGGGCGCGGCGAGTACCGCGGCGTCAGCGCAATCCCCCCGACGACTGGGTGCGATTTAAGACTCCCACCTGGAGGGCGTCGTGCATCATGCGCTCGTTCTCCTGGCGAACTGCGAACAAGTACAGAGGCTTAATCATTGTCACGGCTTGTTACTTACGGAGCGGACTCTGCTAGGACCTTAGGGGTTAGTCGAATCCTGATGTTCTAATGAAGTCGGAAATATTCGGATCGGGGGACTATGATGTTAAACAAGCCCAGGTTTTTTTGTATTGTGGTAGTACTATAAAATGAACACAGCTCAAGTTGGATTTTATCTCTCTTAATTGAAGGAAGGTTTCGGCTATAAAAGCTAAGTTTACATCAGGTGCCGCTATTTATTAAGGTATTAAAACGTGATGTTAATTACAACATTTAATTGTTAGATACGAGATTGCGATCAAGTTAATGTTGGATATGTGAGTATCACACAAAATATTAGTCAACATTATTTTGTATAGATGTGAACAAGTATAATATAGCTCTAAATACCAATGGTTGCTATATAAATCTAACAGTGACGAATCCTATTATAGTTAGTGTAATATTACGAGTATCAAGCTTTTTTCAGACAGTCTGAATGTAACAAATCCATATTATATAAAATTGGTTAGATTTATTAATTTATCCTTGATGTTTTGCCGAACAACCGGAAAGACGTTGTTATGTACAAAAAATATCACAAAACTCAGAACGAATTTCCTTGTAATGTAAATGTCTCAAGATACAAGATACTGACTGATTAATGAACGAGATACAAAGGCTATCAGTCTTCATACGCATTATAACAAATGAGAGAATTCCCTTAGCCCACATACATTGTTACGCTTACTCAAAAACGTGATGTAACTGATGACATTGACGTTCTTTGTGGAATATACCATCGGAATGGTGAACACCTTTAACATTGTCAGTTTTAAGCGTATTTCAGACTACACACAACACATTCTGCAAATCTACCTCATAGGTAATAATAGGCTAATTCAATGAGTTTTATCTGCAAAGGAGATGGATCCATAAAACATCTTTAGTTCGTGTATCTAATCAGTATCGGCTTTACTACACTATTGTGTTAATGTGAAACACTTGAAAAAATGCCGGTGAAATTACAGGCACAAGAGACATACTCGTCTCAGTTTCAGTTTCTCTTAAATTTTTCCTTTTCCAGTTTAAATTTTCTTAATATTTTTAATATACAAACAATGTTGAATTTGTTAGTGTCAAACTAACAAATTCAACGAAGTCAAATTGATTGAGTCATTTTCGAGTTTTAGCGAGACTAACCAACAACAATTGATTTTTATATATATAGGCTAGCTGACCCGACAGATGTTATTCTGTCTTGATTCAAAATTTGACACGACATGGTGGCAGAAATCCAATACAAAAAGGTACTTTAAACTTTTCCCGATTTCCGACTTTTCCCGTAAATTTTCCAAAGAAATTGTGTTATACAAACTTTGTCCTGATTTTTACGTATACAAGCAGAAATCAGTCGAGCCATCTTTGAGTTAAAGTAAGTAGCAATTGATTTTATATATAAATAAGATTTCATACACAACACAGCACAACGCAGTCTGATGTAAAATAATTGCCATGACGTTGGTTTCTCGTGGGACACTTTCACACGCAGTCCGTACTAGCCATCTACTGTGTTGAAACTAAGCAATTCAAACTTATTTATTACATTAGATCTATGTATCGTTTAGACACGTCAAATTTTATGGACAATAAAACATATTCAGGCTCATATGACGCCTCACTGGATCTCTTTGGGCAGTAACGTTTCATGTTTTAGCGTTTAAGGACAGTTGGAAAAGATGCAACCCTAACCTACCATAGCCCGAGGGGAAGAAGGAGATATAGAAGTTGGTCTGCGTCAAGAGTGGAGCTAATTTATTCCTAAGCATTTTATCATCTAGGTAATCAGATATTTTATAGTAAGCTTTAAAATGAGTTGATGTTTGATAAAGTTTAAATTTATAATTAACTTTTGTTTTAGAACAGGCCTGACGATCAAACAAACGTAGGTTTGATCTGGCCTTGCTAACCCTTTGTGTAAAGATGCGTGGTATTTCTTAGTATCGATTTAATATCTTTATTGCGATGATATAAACTTAACACATTAAAAACAGTTTGAAAATGTTACCAAGCGTTTTTCAGTAACGTATGTTTGCCGTGATTTCACTCGATTTGTAAACTAAAAGTGCTTGATGCCACATGTTGCATCAAATCGAAACATCCATCGAAAACACGAACTTTTACAGGAGAGTTTCAGAAACTGTATTCATTTTTATACGGGCATTACCATTAAAATGTTAAAGGTGTGGTGTTCATTGCAAATATACCATGTTTGTTAACTGGTCTCAGAGCTTAGTTGGTAGCTCTTCCGTCCGTGCTGTAGAACGAGTGATCGATTCCCACCCAGAGCAAGCATTTACGTGACTAACATAGATGTAAGTTCTGTATCTGGGTTTTAATGTGAATTATGTATTAATCGTATATTACATAAAAATACCCCTTAAAAAAGTACACCAGTAATTTGGTTTCCGTAGTACAAGGTATGCTCAGTTTGGGGCTGGAGGGCGTGTAAAATATTCATAAATATTTATTTATTTATTTTCTGTCTGCCTGCATGAATTATTTTGTATTTTTTTTTTGTAGTCATAACATTCGTTTGTAAATTCCCTTGAGTCATCAGAAACAGAGTTACTACAAAATCCAGATAGAATATTTCCAGTAACAAAAATAGAACCCGCTACCTTTTTACGCATATTATAGTCGAAGATTGTTTGAATTGGATAATATGCAAAAGGCTTTGTTCAGCCAAATTTTAGACTTTAAAGAAAGGAAAAAATAATTACAATTTCGTCTCGCGTCCTACTTTCAGAATATTTTATTTAATAAACGGTTTTTACAACTTTTCGCAAGCTCACATTCCTTTGAGCTTTTTATTTTTAATTAATGGTTTAGATCTAACTGAAATTCCGCGACTTCGTTCGTGTGGACTGAGTTAAAATATTTAGCAGAAAGCTAATACACATAAACCTGTATCAAAATGGTGCTGGGCCACCGGGAGTTCAAATTCCCAAATGCCCCGATAATGTAGCAGATAGTGAGGATCTCACTCTGTTATCGCAGGAAAGTTTTATAAAATTTATATATATTTTTACTAAAAAGTCAATATCTATATAAATAAATAAAATTGAAGTGTCTGTTTGTAATGTCTAAATAATAGTTTTGGACTAAATGATAGTTTATACGCAATAACAAAAAAGTTTTTTTTTGTTTATTCCTTTGTTCCGGCTAAGAAAAAATAATTAAATTTCTGCGCAAATAAAGTAAAATTCCACGCGAACCAAGTCACAGGTAATAGCTAGCTGGAAATAAAACAACCAATTACAAGAAAACGAACTAATAATTAGTTCATTATCTGTAACGTGCGATTTTTGTTGGCTTAGTTACAAGTTAAGCCAATAATCTCGAATATTCGAGGGTTCTTTACGCCGAAGTATGATTAAGCGATTGATGTAACGTAACTTCGAAAATATTGCTAGCTTGGGGAACTTTTCATAAGCCCTAAAATTCCTTATTTTTATGAATAATTCATAAACTTATCGTTTCCATTACACTTAATGGTAAAGATTTCTACTGGTATTAATCATTTACATTTTCATCCACAAACTAGAATTAAAACAGATCTAGGAAATGTAATCCAGAATAAATTGAGTGACCAAATGGCTTTTTCGCCCTCGCCAGTCTAGAGATTACTTCTAATGATACATTTCTAGTTTCTTATACTCAAAAAAAAATGTTTAATTTCGATATAGTAATTAAGGAAACGGTTTGTGAAATCAGTAAACCAGAAAAGAAAAATAACTGTTTCTATACTGAGTGTCATACAGGTATATGCAATCATGATTACAACCATCTACTATTATTAAACCCTTAGTGTTGTGAAGCCAGCTAAGGTATTTTCGAAAAGGTTTATTGTTTGTTCCACGTAAGGTCAGATAGGTAGTTTACATGGAGTTCACAAGAGTTCACAATTTGAAAAAGTTGTATATAAGTGAGTGAAAATTTACCGTCTAGAATTACTATTAATCTATTTGACGGACACCTTAAATATTGAAAGTAGTAAATAAAGTACAAAATTAGTTATAACAGAACTTTCGTAGGGGTAAGAATAGTTATACTTTTACAATGATTTGATATACTTATTAATGGGCAGATAAATACAGATTTTACAATATAAAAAACACCGCATGGTACTACGCGTGGTAGTTGCTTGAGAAAGGTGTAAAAATGTGTTTTCATATACAAGTTTATATTCAGCCAACTGACTGGACGTGCGGAGGATTCTGTACACCTGAATACACTGGCAGGTATCCAACATCGACATAAAATGGCAGACAAACTCGATCTCTGCCCAAGTTACTCAATATAACTTGATTGATAGGTTTCCTTACCTGTAAATAAAATACCTTTTGTTGTGAACTGATGGGTTATTTATGTAGGATTCACAGTTTTATTTTTAGTTTTATGTCTTTGGATATTATTTATAATGGTGTGTGAATATGACTCCGCCCCTTTTTGTCAAAATAAAACACATTTGTTCGCTTACAAAATTAAAAAAAAAAATTATTGAAAGTATGCTCCATCTGCAGCTACAACCTTCGCCCATCGTTCAGGTAGTTTTCGTATTCCTTGCTGGAAGAAGTCCTGGTCTTTTGAGCTTATCCAGTTGTCAATCCAAATTTTGATACTTTCACATGAAGTAAACTTTTCTCCAGTAAGGTCTGTCTGCATCGTCCGGAATAGGTGGTAATCCGAAGGAGCTATGTCTGGTGAATATGGCGGGTGGGGTAACACTTCCCAGTCCTGTCCCTCTAAATATCTTTTTACGACTTCTGCGGTATGCGGTTTGGCATTGTCATGCTGAAGAACTAATTTGTTATGTCTATTCACCCATTCTGGTCGTTTTTCTTCTATGGCTCGCTTCAAACGCATTAGTTGTCGTCGGTAAACTTCTCCATTAATAGTTTCAGAGGGTTTGAGCAACTCATAATATACAATACCTTTCTGATCCCACCAAATACAGAGCATGACCTTGGCACAGTGAATATTTATTTTTGGCTGTGATGGGCCTGGTTCGCCTGGTTTCACCCAAGCTTTTTTGCGTTTAGGATTTTCGTAGTGTATCCATTTTTCGTCTCCTGTGACTATCCGATGCAAAAATCCTTTTCTTTGCTGTCTTTGAAGCAGCATTTCACAAATGGTTTTCCGACGTTCCATGTCTCTTTCTTTTAAATCATGTGGAACCCAGTCACCGGCTTTTTGAATCATTCCCATCATTTGTAAACGCTTTGCAACAGTTGAACGATCAACATTTAATGCTGCAGCTAATTCTGATTGAGTTTGGCAAGAATCTTCCGCCAATAATGCTTCCAATTCAGCATCTTCAAATTTTTTTGGTGGTTTTCCATGTTCTTTATCCTCAGTACTAAAATCGTTATTTTGAAATCGTCGAAACCATTCCTTGCAAGTTGTATTAGACGGAGCATGCTCACCATAAATCTCCACAAGCAAACGATAAGTTTCCGCTGCAGTTTTCTTCGCAATAAAATAATGTAATAACACTTCCCGCAAATGACGTTTATTTGGAATAAAAACCGACATTTTCGAAAAGGTGAAAACAATTGTTGCTTACACTTCAACCAAATATCATAAAATGCGTTAGATAGCTGACATTCAGTACTATCGAATACAAGTATGGTCATTTATTAGTACACGTAAACAATACTAAAAACGACATCTGTTGGGAAAGGGCGGAGTCATATTCACAATACATCCTGGTGTTGTTTTTCACAGGCACTGGTTGGCCTTATCCGATACCAAAATTTGGTAGTGTGTAGTATCACTAATCCAATACCTAATATCAATTTGACCAGGTATATTTGCCGGCATTCTTTCTTGTTTTAAACTTGCAACCAACCTCGTCTTTGTGTGGGTCCCATACGATAATACCATCCAAATATAAGACATTTCCCATGGATTTACTAAACACTTTTTTTGTTACCAGTTTGTCACCACTTAGTACCAGTGCTTCTATGAACGAACAAGGTACAATTTATAAAATCATATTCCTAGTAAATAGTTATTCTCAAACTTAAATATAATCAACATTGAAGACTATAGAAAACGCTTGCTCGTGCCCTGTTTTTAATAGCGGTCTGGTAAAGAAAAGTTTTACCCTCTGATTGTGCTTGGTTTAATTGAAACTAGGTGGGTTACAAACGGGCCGGCAAGTCTTGGAATGCAGCCAGTGCAATCGTATCTGATTGCTTCCACTTTGAATTCAGGGACTTACTTTGAAATAAAAGCAATAAACATAAAAGCAGAATACCTACTGACTGCTCTTTGAATGACTGATTTATTAAGGAACACGCCTAGACAAAGCACAGTTCAGTACAGAGTAGAGAAGAATAATGAATATTCTTGGAACCTAAGGCCTTTCATGACAATAAAATTAATTCAATCTATTTCTTTGTGTGACTTAAGTGACGGAAATTGCTGAACCACCTGGTTACCTCAGCCAATAACAACAGTAATACTTAGGTCCTTCTTGACCCAAGTTTAAGAAGACTTAAGTCGCATCTTGACTCCACTAAAATGTGAGAAGAGGGTGTTACACCTTTAGTGCCTGTAATTTCACACCCACACCCGGCACCCACACCTTTCTACCGGAACTCGAGCGCGAGCGCACCATTGCTTGGCGGTGACGGAAGCAGTTACTTCGTATTTATTCCGTTTAACATTATTTCAACGACAGCTAAGTCGATAATGTAACAGGCTTGAAAAGTAGCAAAATAATTGAAATATTTTATTATGTAATATGGAAAAGTAATAAATGTTACCACAAACAAAAAATACGTTACGCGTACGTTCCAGAGGCAAATGTCATTTCAATAAAGCGATACCAAACATACGAGTATTTATTTAATTCTTATATATTATGCAGTATTTTGTATCTGAATTAGCGCTCTATAGTAAAATCAATCTCTCTGTAGTCGTGTTTTGGAATGCACGTAAAGATGTCGCATTTACTAGTCGATAAGCCATGTCTAAGGCCTACGGGTGGCTTAAATACTCCGACACTAGAGTTGGCACAAAACCTGAAGAAGTGTAGCCTAAACCATTGTTCCGATGATCGAATAAATATGATATCATAACATTAATCGATTGTGAAAATAGCAATATGAAAATTTGCATAATTTGTACTGACCCCTTAATATAGTTGGAACCAACGAGCGATTGATAACAAACAGTGTAAAACTTGAAGTAAATACATAGGAGATGCCTAAACGAACATCATTTTTTTCATTTCATTTCATTTCATTTATTTTCCACATATTGGTACATCAAGAACACTCTGTATCGTCAAAACCTAAAATATAAATTTGACTTACTCAGAAAACAGACAAGATACCGTGATTCAATAACAACTTATTATGAGATCATCAGCTGTAGAGAGGCTTCGTCAGGAACATAAAAACATAATGTCAAAGAACTCAATACAACAATGTCAACAAGTTTCAGCTGTAAAAGGGCTTTGTCACATAATTAAAATAATGAAAACAAAAAAATTAAAATAACAGGAACAAAAAAATTAAAAATAATAATATTTAAATACATGTTAATGTCTTCATATAAGGCTAATGTCAAGTTATTGTAGTGTTACCATGTCACAAGTTGTCATTTCTACTAAATAATTAATTGCGATAATTAATACATAAAGTACAAAATTTGTAATGATTTAAAAATGTCAACATAAAATTGTATTGAGTTATAAAGGTCTACATAAATAGAAAATACAAGGTAAAATAAGAATAAATAGCGGCTGTAAAGGGGCCTTGTCAATAAAATAATAAAAATAAAATGTCTGCTTACTTATCAACACCTAAACTGTCGTCATTTAAAGCTTTCGATCGATTTTAATTTCGATCGTACCAAGATTTCTTAGTAAGATCTGCGCTTTTCAGTAAGATCGCAACTGTTGAAAGATATTTTCAGCATTTCAAGTTTGCGCAGACAAACAAACAAGTGCTGAGCTGTTTACGTATCAAACACAAGACTTTAGTATGGTAAAGTGCAAGTTTGGGTTTAGGTACCCTTACTCGCTACTAGGAGTAACATCCGGTTAAAGGGGGAGTAAGTTGGGAACTGCTTTTAGTGTGTTGTTCACTTGGTGGAGCTCATATAAAATATACTAGCAACCCGCCTCGGCTTCGCACGGTTATACAGTGTACGACGAAGGTCGCAATACAATTAATTAAGTAGTACATAATTTTGATTTATCTCGTAAGCATTGGCTATGTAAGCGCGCAACAACATGTCTTTTACGATATCAATACAACTTATTGAAATTCTCGGTTTTTATCTTCTATGCATATAAGCTATCCGGAAAAAACTCTAAATTATAGTGACAACCGTATCAAAGTCTTGATATCTATCTCAGTAGACGAGATTTTCTTAGAACTCTCTAGATTTAAATGAAGTTACAGCCAAAGAAGACATAATTTAGAACACATTTATATAAAACTAGCTATATAAACGTTGAGGCGTTTGAGCGTGAAGGAGGAACAAACATACACACACACACATACAGACTTTCGCCCTTATAATTTAAATGTGATTAAGTATTTTAAGACTATGTATTCCTATGATATATAATTTAAAACTAATGTTCTGTTCCAGAAAATCAAACTGATTTAAAGATGATCTTATCACACGAGTTACTTTTTTTTAAACAAATCATTATAAAAAAGTATAGCACTTTATATTATATAAAAAAAATAATCATATTGGCTCTGGATTCGCGAAGATATTGCGTAACAAACGTACAGCTATTTTCAGGTCGGGTAAAAATATTAGCGATCAGCTTAGAGTATCCACTGTTAACCTTAAGCTCCCTCCATTTTAACTAATTAAGACGGTGGTTTCATTTATGAATTTTCAATCCCCGAAAACGTTAATAAAGGTCTTAGTGAGTAATAGCTTACAAAGGGATGGTGTCAGTAAAATGTATGAATTACCTTTGTGAGTTTTATGTAAAGGTTTAAAATTTGTATTTTAATATTTTTAAGGCTTAAAGAGTATTATTAAAATATATATACAGGTTCTTATACGTATACGTATACATAGTTGATATATCAATCTGTCCCAGCCTAATCATAATATAACTTCATATAAGATCTGGTAATCTGCCGCCAAGCAGTAGTTGATATAAAAGTTATTCTGACAGTTGGATTATTTAGGAATGATTAAACTGGAAGGTGATTTGTTCCTGTGAATTGGCTGAACAATGGCAGCGATAAGCTCACCACTTGTCACGTCTATACGTTAACACACAAGGTTATAATAATTAAATGCTGTTCGTTGGGAAGTGCATCACTTGCGAATGGCTGTACCGATTTCGCATCTTTTATCGTTTCAATTTGTTCGCAATAGTCCAAATTAGGCTATGGAAAGAAAAATCTCAATTAATTCCCTGACAATTTGAGAAAACTGCGAGTCTTTTTTCCACTACGTGCGCAAATTGTCAAACGTGGTTGTCAAATTGTCAACGTCTGTTGGGTCGGCTAGAAGCTAATGAAAATGGCAATATATGACGGGTGCCGGTGAGTACAGGTGAATTACATACCGTGTATGTAATGAATATCTAATTTCATAACCTTCAAACATTGACATTATCACGTGTTAATGAAAATACGTTTAACTAACGTCTCCGACAAATTCAAGTGGAGAAACGAAACAAATAAAAACAGTTCCGATTGGTGATTTTTAGTTGTTATCTAGAACCGTTCAGTAGGGCGTGCTAAACTACACAAATTTGACGTATCCAAACGGTAGGTACTTGAGATTTAAATGAATAAATAAATTTGAGTGAGAGTAACATAACAGATTACTCCAAATCGTTATTAAATTAACCAAAACATTTCACAAAGATAGTAAACATAAAAATAAAACAACTAACCCCAAACTATGCATAGCTTGTGCTAAGGGAACTAGATAAGTAATAGAACACCTACTCGTAAATACAATGTTTTTTTACTAACACCCAGACACAGCAAAAACATCTTTGTTCGCTTTATTCGTTACACAATGAATATCGAACCCATGACCTACTGCACAGAAGGCAGAGCTACTACAAACTGAGCTGTGAGGACAGCCGACTTGGTTCAGTCAATTTGGTTCTAATAGATATCCTATAAATGTATTATTGTAGCAGTTAATAAAATATATAGATGGTACAAAAGTGATGTGCGAGTCTGAATTGCACTTGTCCGAATATTTTTCTATATCAACAATATTACATAAAAAAATATATTTGTAAACACACGTGATTAAAAGAAAATGGTGATCGACAACACTTAAAATCAGCTGTGCAGCACAGTCAGTGTCAACGTCCTCAACAAATACAGTAACAGTTACAATTTTTTTACAAATGTATTTTAAAAGAAATGTAGAGCATTTTATATTTAATTGAAACGACCTGAGATAGATTACTCAAAAGAAACAATTACACGGTGGATGGGCAACAATTCAATCAATGATGTCAGCTGGATAGTAGATTGATCGTGTACTGCGTTAATTTTGTATACGCCTTCTTTAATGTCCAAGCAAAAAATCCTACAGGGTAGTGCATTACAATTAAAAAAAAATCTTTCTTTCATTCTTTTTTTCTTTCTTTCTACTCTGAAGCCACGAGGTGAATACCCACCTGAATTTAAATTGTCTCTTTCGCCCATAAAAACAACGTACACCTTAGGTCCTCTCCGACCGAAGTCCAAGTCCAAGTCGCATTCAGTTGCAACCAACCCCGAGACAGTGATGGAACAACTCATGCGCCTATAATTTCACTGGCACCCGTACCCTTCCAATATTCCATTTAATTCGAAATAAAATAACAATACCACTGAATCGATAATCTCGTCCTTAGGAAGTCGGTTAAAAAAAAAAAACAGAAACCAACCATTTCTATAAATGTCTGAAAGTTTGGGTATGTGTGTGTGTGTTTTTTACTCCTTCACGCTCAAACGGCTCAACAGATTTGAATGAAATTTAGTACCAGGATAGCTTATGTCCTGGATTAAATCACAGGCTACTTTTGATCCCGGATAACTGCGGGTAACAACGCGGAGCGCAGCTAGTAATAATTATAATGAAGAAACCCTGGCGTAAGGCTCACACAGCATTCGAAATTTACTAAGCAAATTAATCGTGGAAAGTTAAATAAGTAATTACCAGCTGGTACATAATTGAAGCATAGTGGATTTCTGTGTAAAAGACAATTTAATTGAGCATGATAATCAACATCAGTAATTACATGCTTTTACGTAAATTCATTTATAAATTGGTTTGTGCACCTTTCCGTATGGTTGATAATATGGGACTTTAGGATCTGTTTATGTATTCATTTACATAACTATTAAATTATTTATGCATTCCATAATGTTAATACTATTGTTAATACGTCTTTTTTTGTTAATCCCGACTAGAAAATTTAAACATAGCCTATCGATAACTAAATGTGAAACAATTAGATAGAAGACGGATAAGTGCAAATTACCTACATGTATTAACATGTTTCTCGCATGCGTAGGCGAATACCTTTAAAATTCATACACATATCCTCTTGGTTGTATGAAAGGATCAACTCAAAGTAACAGTAGAACTTGTGCCAAGTTCGTTCGGATTAATACTGCCGTCGTGTCTTTAATTCGCCGCCAAGCGGTGGTGAATGTGCATTTCTGATTTCCGGTAGAAAGGTGTACGTGTCGGTTAAATTATAGACACTTAAGGCGTTACATCCCCTCTAAAAGTGACGAACGCATTGAGACATGAATCTACTCGTATTGAGTCATATTAATGTGGGTCTTCAGCCCGTCTGGTCACATAAGTTAATTAAAAAGATTGTTCATTGTCGCTATTTTAGAGATATAGAGACCATCTTTAAATATGAGAGAGATTTGAGTGTTCAAGAAATAAAATTAGACTTGTGAACTAGTTGACAACTTTTGCAGGCATTTGCAATATAGTTCCAGAGACACTTGAACGAGTATGTTAAATTGTGCAGCTTCAGCATTTTTACACGTTACTTATAATAAAATTATACAAATAAAATTTAAGTGTCTGTTTGTAATGTTAAAATAATAGCCTTTTACTAAACGCATTTGAAAGAACATACGGTAGTTATAACAAAAAAAAACACTTAATCTTTTTGTCTAACTTTCTGTTTGCTCCGGCTAATCTCCGAAACGGCTGGATCGATTTTGATAGGGTGGTCTGGTAGATATTTTAGAAAAAAAAGAATGGATTATGGATGAAGGATTAAAAAAGGAAAAGGATGAACTGGCGGGGTATAGCTACTCTATCATGTGTATGGTGTCATCCTGTCCAATCTATATTCATGTGTAGTGCGACTGAAGTACAATCACAGAATGTAGAAGAGTGACTTGTAGTGTAACGAAAGATACTTATTATGCAAATATTTTGCATCCCACACTGGCTATAATAATATTGGCGTTCGATAAAAGTATTAAAGTCGCTCGCGTCCGTTGGTGAATACAAAGGGCCACAAAAAGTAGCAGTAGAACTAGTGCAAAGTTCGTCCGAAGAAGTACTGCCTCCACACCTGGTAATCTGCCACTAAGCAGTGGTGCACTCGCATTGCTCTATTCCGGTGGAAGGATGTGAGTACCGGTGAAATCACATGCGCATGAGACGTAACATCTCCGTCTCGGGTGACAGGTGCAACGAGGTGCGACTTGAGTCTTTTCATACTTCGGTCGGGAAGGAACTAAGTTGTATTGTTGTTGTTTTACAACATCAGTGCGTACCGTCACATTCGATTCATAAAAAACATTGAAAAAAGTAGGTATAAAGGTAGCAAAGTTCAAATTCCATTTCACGCAGATATAATATGACTACAGACAGGACCTGTTTCCAAATGCCCACTTTCACTAATATTATCAAGTTTTCAGTTAAATATATTCATGAATATCGTAAATCTATGACTAAACAAGTTCCCTGTTTCAAGTTTTAAACAGCAATCATTCTCATTATTTCTGCCTGTTATTTTAAAGAGGGAAAGTTAAACAAAATATTAATCAATGTAGTCTCCTTGGATAGAATTGATTGACTTTCAGGTATAAGTAGAACAGAAGTTGGGGTTTCCTATAGTGATTATATTATCCTCTTAAATAGAATATGAAAAATATCGATGGACATTTCACACAGCGCCTGAAACTAAATATTGGTTTTACTATAGAAAGCAGATTAATTGAAAAAAGTGTTATATAACATACACTATTTAACATACATAGTTTATATATTAACATAGATGTTTCTTTTATGTCTAGGACATAGAATAAAACATCGTTTTGTTTTACTTAAAACCAAAAACATTTTATATGATAGCTGTTTCAAATATTTTCATTGTTTTATCCTTTCGACTCCCTTCCTCCCCCTCCAATCTCAAAAACTTCCCAACCAATTGAATTCCAAAACTACCGTCCCAATTTCGTTACCATTACCTATCCATCTACCAAGTTTCAGGAAGATTGGATAAATGTAGATAATAAATGGAATTTTTGTTGGACAAACCTAAATACAATGCCGATACGTTCAAGTCGAATTAGAGAACTTGGTATGCTCATTAAACAAGATATTCATTGATAAAACAAATGTCTTATTATTGTAATTCAATGATAAATTTATTCATTTAACTCATAACAATTATTACGTACACAGTAAAAATTTTTTTTTTAATTGTTAATTTGTAATAAGTACTTATTATTTATTATTAATATTCATTAGACCAAAAATATTGGATATGAAATGTGCTACTGGTCTAATTTTGTGAACTCTATTTTTATGTTTGAGTTAGCTTTATTCGTAAAAAAATAGTTAATTTAGTGTCAAACATGTTTTCGTATGTATTTGTGTCGAAACAGTAGGGAGGTTCGTATTCGTTGGTATATTATTGCTGTGAAATATGTCAAAAACTATGAAATGTCAAACAAACTGGTTGAGTTGATTGACAATACAAACGCGGTACGATACCTAGACAAAAATAGTTTAAACAAAGACTTTATGTATATTTTTTGTAATTTCAAACTCACAGGAAAAACAACAATGACGAAGTTTCCGTATGAATATTTTACCTTATTCGTACGAGCCCTATACCGTGTCTATTTTTTATCCAATTCGGGTCGACCTATGTATATATATGAGTTGGGTGAACGGCCAATGCTGGTCCGTCAGCCTAGAATTACAAAATTTCTGCTATATTTGATTCCGGGATCTTGAAGCCGTAAATAGCTTCGAAAGATAAATCTCAAGTTACTGAAAAGCAAATGAAAGGTCTGATTTTCATAAAATATACTAACTGATTCAAAATAACAAGAGTCTGTATATAAAATAAACAGAAACTTTATACACACGCAACATAATTTGTTTGCAAATTGTTTGCGAGTTGGCCCAGCTTAGCCACGTCACTTTCCAACAATATTTTAGCGCAAGCTTGCAAACTTTCAGACCAGTCCCCTTCAATTATACCACTCGAACTTGGCCAACTCGAATGCCGTGTCACAGATAATTAACTTAATTAATACATTCAAGAATTCGCCAATTATGTAATGCGATGCTATGATGAGACATTACTGGGGAGACAGTCATCGGATTACTGAAGATGGAAATTCCTGAAATGTTTTGCACAGATTGAAATTTTATTGTGTACCTTCAAAGCTGTTTGTAATAAGGAACAATATATTTATGGTGATAAAAACATAATAAAAGGGAAATATTAATATATACAACTTGAAAATATAATTTGTTTAACACATATATTTTTTCAATTTATGCAACTTTATAAGTAATTCAACTATTATGTAACTAAATATTGTAACTGAATTTTTCCGCAACCTATTGAGTGAAGTTTTCGAAAAACATGTTTCGAAAGAACTTATTCCACTGTTTTCCTTAATAGGGGAGTGAAGTACCTAATAATGTTTCTTTGACAGAAAATGGGGGACCATGTTACTCGCGTAGTTAAATACCCTCAGAATCCGACTCAGCAAAGATTTGGATCTCGTACTGAGTCGCACGCATTACTGTTGTCATGGGCGAGGGTCACTACTTACCATCAGGTGGGCCCTCAACTTGTACCGTCACTCATTCACATAAAAAAAAATCTAAACACGTGTCTCGTGGGTGGGGCAAAAGGAGTAAGTGTTTGGCTCTCGGTGAAATTACAGGCACATGAGGCAGTATAGAGTGATGGGCGCAACGCAGTGCAATATGGGTCTTCTAATGTTGTTGTTTATGGGTGGCAGAAACCACTTAACATCACCTGGGTCGTCAACATTAAATGTTTTATTAATGTTGATTTAATTGTATCGCTAGAATAATATTATCTAATAGTAATTTAAAAGTAGGTATAACACACTGTTTGGTTTAATTCAAGCAAAGACCTCAATAACCCTATTATGCCCTTGAAAATGCTTCTTTCATCACACTTTATAAATGACCGTGATCATACTGATCAGCAAAATCTTCTTTTACGAGATTATAGACACAAAATGAATGGATTTAGTAACGACGATTAGGTGTAATCAATCATTAAAATAACTGCTTATATTCATTAACTCGGTGCTTTTATGTGAAAAAATTCTAAAATCCATTTACATTATGTGTTATATAACCTAAATAATGCCACATGGATAATTTATCGTAATGGATGAAGACTTGTTTAGGTACCCAAAGGTTAAAGAATTTAACAACCCAAAAATGTCTATACATTTTTTGACTGATAAATTGACAAATATCCTGTAATCTATTAGTCCACGATATTGTTTGGCTTACAATTTCTATCATTCTGTCTTTTATACATTGTAAAGGTTTTTTTTTACTATGGCATGTGCTAAGCTGGTTCTTTGAACAACGAATGAAAATCTTTGGAGATCTTCTCGCAATAGTTCAGCCAAAGTGATTTGAATTCCATATAAGTAGATAGAATGCACTTATATTTTTCTCAGTGGAAAAACATCTGTTCATGGCTTTTACCGAAGCTTAGAATAGGTTAAGTGCATTTTCCTATCTTCTAAACTTATACGTTATCATTTTGAATTACAGTGCCGTAATAATATTTCTTAAAGTAAATTATCATAGTCACAAAATGTAAATGAGTATAACGGTGGACACTTGAGACGGACCATCATACTGTGTGGAATGCTTCATTAACTACGATTACCACCAGTTAAATTATGGCTAAATTAGCTATCATTGATAAATAACAAAACTGGAGATATACAGAAGTAAAAAAAATCAATGTATAAACGTCAGCCTCCTAAAGCCCCTAAGCCAAAGAGATTTATAAACTTTATGCACAATATTAAATATTATTTATTGTTTTGTTAGGAAGAGGTGGGAACTGAGCTTGTTGTTGGATTAGTAGATGATTTATTGCTTACGTTTTTTTTTTTCAAACAACATTTATAATTTTTATTATTTGTGTTACGGTTTTTGATTTTTATTTGATTTGAAAGAGTAGGTGACGGTCAAATCACATGTGCATGAGATGCAACATCTGCATCTTGGATGACGGGTGCAACGGTCTTCTCATACTTCGGTCAAGGAGGACATAAGTCGGCTGGTGTTATGAGCCACTTAACTCAGGTGGGCCTTCATCTCGTCCCGTCACTTTTGTTACATAAAAAAGTCTTTCAAAAGACATGTGTTTACCAACGAGCAGCATTAAATTTTTATTTACCTCTTGTATTATATATAATATAAGCAGTAATTATTTATTTAACATTTATAATTTCTTTCGCGTGAGTAACTTGCCAGCTCTGGTGTTGGGTGTCTTCAGGCTGCCTAAACTCCTTATGTATTTATAAATTCCTTATTAAAATATTATCATGCTAGTCGACAGTTAAAAATAAGCGTTTTTTCTTGTAATATTTTTCCAAACAGAATCTGTATATCGATTTGATTTGACATGGGGCCATCTTACTGTTTTCCTAATAATATTTATGTTTACCATGTTCGTGTTTTGCATCACAATCTGCTACGAGATCGTGTGAAAATACTATAAGTCGGGGTCATCGACCGGGCGTGTAATCTAGCCACATTTAAGTGTACATTTTCCGTCTCAGTTAACCGAGCATTGCCGGTTTAAAATTACCCGACATCACCCAGCTTTACAGCGAACAGCTTAAAATAGATACGCTGGAAAACTCTTGTTACTAAAATACCGAGTCTTACATCGCTGTCTAAAGATAATTTTTATATCCTTGGTGTGTCACTAGTTGTTATCAACGCGTCACGAATCGCGCTTAACCCGTTTCTGTAATTTGCAAACGGTTAACCATCCGTACGTTGTTCAACATTCTCGTCAAAACAGCCCAGCTAATACATTCGATTTTAAAAATTATCGCCATTTTAAATAAACACAGTAATATTGGATGTCTTAAGTTTATGATTGACCATTACTGGAGGAAGGAGGAAAATAAAACCATGATGGCAATGAGCTTACCACTATTCATGTCTACGTTCCTATTAGAGTGTCACCGCTTAGGCGAAAGGTTAGGTAGACTTAATAGGCCACTGAATCTACAAACATACATATACTCGTATGTATGGTTTCAATAACCAGACCTATGCAAAGCAAACAACGTAGCAGGTTTTGGGGGAAATAATATCAAAACAAACTATAAAAGAAACGAGAAGAAACATTTAAACCCACCATTAAATCACAACATTAAAATATTATCAAGATACCTATCACGAAGATTTATTTATACAACTCGAAACATAATTTTAACTTAGACATTTACATAAACAAACTAGATTTACCTATGGATTGGCGCGGCTCAATCCATAGGTATCAAAACCCAGGCAAATCCACGTAAGTGTATGAATTATGTTGAGTCTACGTTATTATTCTTACGTCTATCCTTGTAACTAAGCATAAACAAACATCTATTTCAATCTTAAAATGCTTGATAATTTGTACATTTTGCAGTCGGAGGGGCTTTTTTGTACGGTGGGATATTTCGTTTGGATAACTTATGATAATAGATTAGCTGCTCGCCGTTAAATAATCAATTTGAGACTATAACTATGAAAAGACTGACAGAAGTTGTGTTTTTTGCAAGTGATTAATAATAAAAACTTTCGCCAACTATATACCCAAGCATTTGAATGGAACATTGTGTAATTCCTCCATATTTTTTTTCTAATTCTAATGATAAGAATGGATTTTCTTTCCGGAGTTTGTTTTTTTCAATTTATATCAATACTGAATGACAGATAGCATATATATGCTAACAGATAGGTCTAAAAGATATATAACAGATAGGTCTTTGTAAAATAAAGATTACGAAAGCTAGTTTTTAGCTGTTTGCTGAAAATTAGTGGATCCGCGCCCGTGGCTCTGAATACTTTTTGACGGGATTTTGATGACAGTTTTTGTTTATAAAAATAACTTTAGTCAACAGGTAATTTCAATAAGCTGAGTTGCAATAAATAAGTCAAGTCAGACGTTTACAATGAATGAATGAATACTCTTTATTGTACACCTCGATAGAAACATACATAACACAAATAAAATTAACAAAACAATCACAAAAAAAAAAGAGGTTACAATGGGCGGCCTTATCGCTAATAGCGATCTCTTCCAGGCAACCTTTGGATGGAAAGAAATGAAAAATGTGAAAATCTGGTAGGAGGTGCACCAAAATCAACATATACTATATACACTTGCAACTCCATAATTTAAATAAAAATTATATTCAAAGATACTTTTTTAATCATTGTTGGAAAGAATCAGTTGTCCTTATGAAGCTGTAAACACTTACATACGCCACGACATTACAATGCCACAAATTGGCCACCGTTTATTTCACTCTGGTGCTGAGGTTGCCGTAATTAAATACAACCTCGCAACAAGAACGGTCTGACATTCACAATTAGTGAACGTTGGAAAGGAATAGCAAATCAATATGCTTCTTACTTCATATTTTTGGATTAGTAATTATAGCAAAATAACTAATATCAGTTAGCGATTATATTCGTATCTTCTTTCGCCCCAGTTGAATATGGGAGTAAAATTCAATAGGTATAATTTTCGGTTTTTTTTACTGGCGTCTCACTATTTATTTAATTTACAAACTCAGTGAACTTATAAGAGATGTACGAATAAGAAGTTTGGGATTTTTTAATATCATTCAGTAAAAAAAAAGGACGCCGTGCAGAAAGGGTGCAGATTCGTTCGGGCATCTTTATTAATTGGTTTAAAAAGAAAACCGAACCCTATTACGACCCTATGAAGAACCCTTTATTATTACGGGTACAAAAAAATCGCTGGTACTGAATCCTCAGTGGATGAGTTCGAATCGTATCTAACCTTTTTTTGAAACAACCCTTTGTCATAAATTGAAGTACCCTAATACATTTAATTTCAGGATCACTTTATAAGATTAAATTGTGCTACTTACAATAATTTTCAATATTATCAAAAGTTTTCAGACATACCATGATATATAATGATATTTTTAGTAGGATATTTCATAAATAGCCTACAAAATTAATAGTAGTGAGAAATATGAAATAATAAAATTTCAAAATTACAGCCAGTACATTTAAAAGAAAAACTTAAAGAAAAAACGAAAATATTTTGAAGAAAAACCTAATGTAAATAGGAAACTCTCATTTAACGAGTAATTTTATTATATTTCTAGGGTTTAAAGGAAACCATCTAATAACTTTCTGGTATACCTATTTGCATGTTTATTTTTTTTACATAGTAGGGCCCCTAATTGTATAGGCCCAATGTAAGCCTTAGTCGGGTTATTTAGATTTTTTAAATCAGGCGTTTGTTATACTATCGTGAGAACGTAAATGCGATAAGTGGGTGAGGTCATCGCTATCAATGTTTCAAGCAGTAATGTAAATCATTGCTTAATCCGACTTATACAAATGATACTAACTTAATCAGGATTAATTAAAACAGATCCAAGAATGATCTTTACATTTTTTTATTGAAAAACAAATAGACAAGCTCATATCCATATCACCTGTCAGGTACCAATCTTTAACGAGTACGAAACCCCACAAATGAGGCCCATTGTAATTATGGTTGTTAAAACAGGGCACATAAACAAACAATATGTGTAGGAAAATAAAATAACTCCGTGTATGTAACACTTGTATGAAAACGTACCCTCTAATTTTCACTTTGTTGTTTACACTACGCGCGTCGGTACGCCCACCGTAATAATTAGATTTGCTTAAAAATGGACGAAAAATTACAAGGGCCTTTGGAAAGCTTTTACGAGGGTCCTAAAAGAACAATTGTGTCGTACATTTTTACTAATCAGCAGTTTGTGAATGACAGACCAAGTTTCGACGACAAAAGGGGTGACCACTTGATATTCATAAAAAAATTAAGCTCATTGCCATGGAAATTATACTAAAACATTTAATTATTCGTTATGACTCTGAATGAATTACATAAACTAGAGTTTTCAAGTTCTTTGAGGTTGATTTTCGTTTGGGCGTCATATTGAATCCAGAGCGTAGCGACGAAATCAAGAGCTATATCACGAAAACACTGAGTGCAGCGAAGGATTCCAGCTTGACAGAGACAGCTTTACGTCTGAGAATGATATTCAATATCAATAAAATTTGTGCCAAGCTCGTCTGGAGAAGTAGTACCTCAATGCTTGGTAATCTGCCGCCAAGCAGTTGTGCACTCGTGTTGCTGTGTTCTGGTGGAAGGGTGCTGATGCATAAGACGGGATGCAACTTAGGTCTTCTCACACTGGTCGGGAAGAACCCATGTCGTATTAACGTTGTTATGGACAGGGCTAACCACTTAACACCAGGTGTGCCAGTCGTCCATTCATTTTGGTTACATAAAAATAATCGTTTACTGTGATCATGTATATAGCCATTTTATTTCGCGGTACGAGTGTACCGTGAAATAAAATTAATAAAAAAAAAACAATCAGCATCCGCATCCGGGTAAGGCCTTGTAATACTTTCTGCAGATGAATTATTTATATTTATATTATCTAGGTATTTACGTCTAAAAGTTTTAGCTTTATTTTACGGTTTCATTACGACCCATTCGGGCTTAAAAATTGTAGTTTAACGACCTGATGATGCGGAATCGTTTTATTATAGTTTTCACTCTCGACACTGTTTATAAAACTTTTGGCATCTGGTAAAGGATGTTACATTTCTTTGCGGAATATTATTGCTACTGGTAGATTTTCACTTGTGGCATTGGAATAATAAGAAGCCTTAACGTTTTATTACAATTCGCATTTATAATATAAATGAGAAGAAGGGGGATAGTGGACGATATTACGGGCTTTGCTCTCAATCCGAAAGCGGCTCGAGAATCACTTTTTTTATTTAATAACTTGCCGACCTTACTAAATGTTGTCCTAAATTCATTCATAATTTCAAAATCAAAAACGCAATAGATAAATCCCGAAGAGAAGACACTATTTATAATTTTTATAACACTATTTATATAATATAAGTAGAACACAAACGTTGAATTGGGGTAAAATCGGACTACGATACCCATTGCCTAAAATTGGCGATAGTAGGATATCCGTGACAAAAATAATGAACGCAAATGGAACTGCGATTAACTGAAAATTTTGCGTAATGAGCATTAAACTAATTTGTAAGTATATTATATAACACTATTTAAGTATATTTATATCGCATACATAAAAAAAAAAACTCTAGTTAAGACCTACGACCAATACAGGTAACACTGCAAAATAGGTAACAACATGTTTGAATAAATAATATCCCTCAAATTCTAAACGTCGTAATATCGCACATCCTTTGGATTGTGTATTAAATTCAAAAGACGAAGCATAAGAATCTGTAATTTCTCTGTATCCATCCTTACTTTTTAATAAAAGTATCCATCGTACCCTAAATACCCACAAACCTCGGAGACTGTATAAACCTTCCTATATTCAACAAGTGCCATATAAAACTCCCGGCATTGTTGGCAGGGCCAAGACCGTAAAGGATTAAGCTGTAACGTCGTAAGAATATCTTCATGTTTTATGGATGGTTTCGTGGTTTTATGGTAAACTAAATTTGATGTAATATGGTTAAATAATCATCATAATCTCCTTATGGGCTGACCGGTGAGATATTTAAAGAAATTGTTTGCGTTTAATATCTGCTATGATCATTCGGTCTCTGGTTTTTTCTGGATTATGATTTATTACTTATGTTCTTAGTGCTTATTCACTAAAAACATTCATTGTCCGATTTATCGGTCAAAACAAATCGTTTTAATAAAATATTGTCTACATATCGTCTTATCGCTGTACAAAATTTATTTATTATTTATTTTTTGGCTATTGTTTTGCTACCTATCTCTACAAATCACGATTTGGTTTAAATTAACGTCTATTAATATGTTATTTATTAAATATTCAATGATATCAGGATGTATTAGTGAACATTATTATTCGTGTTACCGAGATATTTACTATGATTTGTGACACGAATAATAATGGTCATAACCAGGATAGTTTAAAAAAAATGGTATTAGTGAACGTATTGAAAAAGCCGTTAGGCATATTTTTACCTCGCTGCTGCTGCAGATGGACATTTCACACAGCGTCATCTAGCCCCAAACTAAATACAGCTTTTACTATAGAAACTAGATAACTGTTGAAATACATAATAGTATTTTTTTTGTAAATACATACTTATAATAGATACATATTAACACCAGTCAAACAACAGACATTTATGTTCTTCCACCAATAGCTATATCAAATAGCTATGAGGTTATTCAAAATCATTCGTATATAATAAACGTATAGATTTACTTAATTGTCGATTATCTACTCATAAATCTTATAGGATCCAATGGGAGGTTCAAAAACTCCGACAACAGTAACTACATCTTTTATCGTTTAACTACTCACTAGCTTGATCAAATTCTAGTCACGTTCTTAAAAACAAAATCTTTCTCGATTCACGAAACGTCGCACTATGAAACTCCTAATCGTAAACGTTATTAATGGAGTTTAGCAAGAAAGCGGGTAGAGAAATATGTTTTGCATATTTTTCACCTAGAAAAAGCAGCTTTTAAGTCTGTTGGCGCTCAACTTTAAATGAGCTGCAATGTATACTTATAAGCAAACTACAGTTCACATTTTTTTGTTATAGTTCTATTTAGGATATGTCGTATGTAGTTATGTTTATATCTAGGATTTCAGTGAAAACACGGATTACAAAAAATATCTCCATCATATTGTTTTTGAAACAATTTAGTTCAATTCATTTCGCAGATTTATTCATCTATTTATATTTTTATTTTTAAATCATGGACATTTCACGTAGCGCCATATAGAACATATATAACTGGACCTACAGCGTAGATGGCAGAGCTACTACTAATTGAGCCAAGAGGCCAGTCCTTATTCCTTAGTTCTCCAGTCGTATTGACATTTTAGAATTCCCTACAATTCATTTATTAAAATTTAGGTTAGGAAAGTTACCTAACTATTATAAAAGGCGTACTACAATCTAGATGTTTTTTTAAAGTAACTATAGTGACGGGACGTGATACCAGTCCACCTGATGTTAAGTGGTTGCTGCCACCCATAAACAACAGTAAATCATCTCCGGTCAAGTAGCTTTGCGCTCATCCCTTTGAGACGGAGATGCAACATCTCATGCGTGTGTAATTTCACCAGCAACCACACCCTTCCACCGGAACGCATCTATGCGAGTGCACCACTCGCACTCACACTTGACAGTGGACTACCTGGTATGGTATGGCAGTACTTCTCCGAATGATCTAGATACAACTTTTTGACCAGGGACCTGAATTACATGCTTGTGATAAATGTAAAATAATACACAAGAGTTTGTTATCAGATTATTTCATCGAGCTGGGAACAGTAAACAGGAAAATAATTGAAACAACGCTTTTAATTGATGTTAAAAGCTTTCCATAAGCTTCTTACAGCCCAGCTTGTAAATTCACTGAGTGCAACAGTTTTCAGCGTTGATATGAATTTGAATTGAAATTTCTCTGGAGCGCTACATTCCTTTCCAGCGAAGCTTGTGATTAAAAATATAATCGTCTGTTGTGTTCATGATGGGATTCATTTATCCAAGAAAAAAAAACATGTAAATATTGTTTCTAGGGTTTCGTACTGTATATTTTAAACCATAAGTCGTAGCCGATTATAATTTTCACGGGAGCCCAATCCGGATTAGTAAATGACACAAGCCTTCGAATTTTTGGTTCTAAAAAATTCGAAGACATGTGACTTGGTTCGGTTTTCTTATGATGTTGTCCTTCACCGTTTCGAGAACGTGATATTGAGTACATCCATTTTCATGTGAAAAACTCATTTTGCACGTGGGTTTGAACCAGCGACATTCAGATTGAAAGTTGGTGGCTGTGCCCCTGGGCCACCACGCTCTCAATAGACACAGAGATAGATAACAATTCAAAAATCAGGTCAAATTGTTAAAAAAAATCCATTCACTTTTTACCAAAGTAGGTATGATTTCTAAAATATTACCTAAATTCATGCGGGTTCAACAGGTTCTTTAAAATAATACCC
This sequence comes from Aplocera efformata, assembly GCA_921293045.1. NCBI lineage: Eukaryota > Metazoa > Arthropoda > Insecta > Lepidoptera > Geometridae > Aplocera > Aplocera efformata. Next base: position 5,756,848 of record OV121045.1, read on the forward strand.
GTGCGCGATAATTTTAAAGATATATCTCTTCCATATATAAGCTACAAAAAGTATTGTGCAGTGTTAGACATTGTGGTCCTCAGTTTGATCTGTTTTTAGCCATTGAGTGTTGAACAATTCCAGATTAACCAGCTGTATTTATGTATCAAAGTTCAGTCCAACTGGGCCATATGTCAGAGCCGAGTGGATACGCGGAAAGTTCCAACTGTCTAAAACGATTTATACGGTCTACAGTTATTCAACGTTTTTAATCTGGGGTTGGCGAGTTCATACGCCGTCCACGGCGCCAAAATAATCCTCACATTATAATGACAAATCCTAAAACAGATGTACCAACTTCACTGGAGGCAAGTAGATAATCTCTTGTGAGCATTTGTTGCCTACGTCTAATGTTTATTGTCAAGCTAAAAGAGGTCACGTGCGGGTTAGACTGAATTGTTTTTAGTATTTGTTGTTATAACGGCAACAGAAATATATCATCTGTGAAAATTTCAATTCTCTAACTATCACGGTACATGAGATACAGCCTGGTGACAGACGGACTGACAGACAGACAGACGGACAGCGGAGTCTTAGTAATAGGGTCCCGTTTCACCCTTTGGGTACGGAACCCTAAAAATAAGTTAGTGCTCTTTATTTATTTTATGAAATGTCTACAAGTTTTCCTTTTATAGTTTGATATTAATTCTCAATCAACTCGTCAAGAACCATTGGCCTACTTTTTTACATGCGTACCTAATACGCAAGTAAGAAAGTAGAACACAGCTTGCACACGGTTGAAAATGAATTATAGCACTAAAATTAAAAAAGCAAAAGAAAATAAGCTTCCCTTATTAAAGTATGGTGCAACTAAGCACTTACTATGACGCCATTGTCTAGCGCTTTTGTAATTAAACCAGCGCGAGACGCCTGTAAGATGAAGACTTCTCATACCTGTGTTTGCCATGTTACATGGTGCTTGCTCCTGCATGTCCTATAGTAGGAAATAACACAGCTTGTCATAAATTGTGACATACGAGTAAATATGACATTTAACAGATAACATTTAACATTTAAGACCCCGTTGCCTCATGATTTTAAATTAAAATCGATAATTTTATTTCAAAAAAATTTATGGCATAATTCTAAAAGTTTGATGTAGGTACTGCTATTTGTTCTCTATAGATCTCTGATGGATTCAAGTTACCTGATAAATCGGCTCATTGAATTTTCGTGATGCGGGCTTAAATTTTAACGTAACACACCCTTGTTAGTTTCAATTCAATTCCTTTGAATGATTATACTCGTACTTCACATTTACCTTGGCTTGATATGGGCATAGCAGTTTGAGGGACCATGTTGCTTGCGTCCATTGCTGAATAACCCCAAAATCCATATACGTGTCCCCTTGGTGGTTCGAAAAGAGCAACCAAAAGTAGCAGTAGAACTTCCGTCAAGTTCGTTCGGGCTACCATATCTTGTAATCCGCCGCGCAACAGCAAGCGTGATGCACTTGCGTTGTGGTATTCCGATAGAGAGGTGTAGAAAGTGCTTGTAAAATTACTGGCACTCCTCGCTCCCGAGCGACAGGCGCAATGCAATGTGAATAAGGTTGAGACTTAAGTTGCATTGCATTACGCCTGTCACTCATTCTTTGGTAGGAGAGAAACTGATTCATACTTAACATCAGGTGGACCGCCAGCTTCTTCCGTTACTATTATCGCATATAAAAATACCAGGTAGGTACCACCGGAAGAAAATACTATCCATTATTTTTCCATTTATCTTATTCCTTGCCTCCCCTGGAAGTCGTCCAAATCTTTTAGGGTTTAGGTTGAGTAAAAATAATGTTTTCAAGTGTGAGTTGTACCTCGCGACATTAGAGATAAACTCAAAAAGTTAAATCAGAGAGCTTTGACTTTGGCTCTCTGAAAAAATGGTTTTTAGAGAACCACAGACAGAAGAAATTGTTCCATTTTAGCCACAATTTGAATGGTTTTTAGAGAAAAAGCAGACTAAATTTATTGTTCCATTTTAGTCATAATTTAATATGCATTTGGTAACGGTAGTAACCAAAAATCATAGTAAAGAAAAAACATAAGTGAAGTCACTTTTAAAAATGTTGTCTAAAAATTTATATTTATAGTCAGTTGATTTAATTAAACCTACTGTATCTGCTTACTGGTACCTAACTAACAATCTCTTACAGGTAGCATCAGTACATAATAAACAACAACTTAGAGTGAGATGCACCAAGTTACTATAACGATAACAAAAACAATTTTAGCAATGCGTAAAATGGCGTCACAAATAACGTAGACATTAAGCTCAATTTCGGGCGGTTAAGGTTACGTCGCTTACTGGTCACCCTTTTAATTTTAACGTTTTACATCATGGTGCAACGGTGGATCGTAAATTTTATTGTTATGGTTATAGTTTCAGCTAAAGTTAATTTTAACCAAAACAATAACGTATCCCTTGGTACAAATCACCTTTAGTTCCGAGGGTTTTAGAAATTCGAACTATTGACACTTACTCAAAAACCGGCTATAACTAAAAAGTTAGAATTTTCAAAAGTCCAGTAGTCCAGAGTACCTGCAAATAGAATTTAATAGCAAAGATATTATCTTTCAATATATATCTTTCAAATACAAGTCAGCCGTCGAATCCGCACTAAAATAGATAGATGGATAATGGAAACAGATTCATCGCGAAGCCTAATGGACGTCCTAACCGTTTTCTTGCTGATAGACGATTTACAAACGTGTGAGTGAGTGGTTGTAATAGTTGGCGTATTTACATGAATCGTTTGTAGAGAATCAGTGGAAACAAGCAGTGAAATGTTTCCAGACAGGAATAGAAATGTAGTAGGTACGCTTCGATTTTATTCGAGTATCATATCAGCATGTTCCCACTGCAGCAACATAGCCCATAGTTTTTACTCTCGACAAACAGAGAATGAATGGGCTTTAATCTTCCATGAGAGCCCAATCGGGAATGACACACACATTTTTTTAAAGCAAAAAGTTCATTGGTTCTCCACTGGTTCAAAATGTTTTACTAGGTACATTTCGTGTTTACTTTGACGCAACAGTTTTGAAAAAAAAATATACTAAGTGAGAGAATTCTACTTTGTGTGTTTTGACCGAAACTTTTTCATAGTCATGTAGTATTATTATTATATTATTTATTTATGCGTATAAATTTTAACTTTTCACGTATTAATTGCGACTCTCAATTCCAAGTCACGTACTGCGCTAATGAGTTTTGAATTGAAAAAAATATGTGCTAAGTACCAAACTCTCTAAACGGTGAAGGTAAACATTGTGAGTTAACCAGCATATTCTAAAACAAAAAAATCGGTGGCATGTGAAATCTACCAATCCGGATTGAGCTCCCAGTGCAGAACAAAGTGCACTCACTTATTGAGAGGTGTTCAAGCAGTGGGAACATTGGAGGCTGACATGGAAGTAGTCGCTAGAAAGAAATTAAGTAAGTTTAAATGACCTGTTGGAAATTTACAGACTGAATAAAAACTTCCGGCGCAGATGTTTTTAACAGGTCACACTTTTCATAAAGTTTAGTTTAAAAATTCTTTGTTACGTAAGGTTGGGTTGCAAACAGGAGGAGTGGCACTCGATGCCCAACAAGAGAGAGGTCCGGAATCAAACAGCCGCTGCGGGTTCGCGGAGGTATGTGAAAACGTTCCTGTATTGCCACCACTAAGCGGCAAAGGAGGACACTTTAGTAGGCTTTAGTGGGTATGTAACATCTAATCGCTCTGTGGCAGAGCTTTCCCTCAAGGAAAAAAAAACCATTTGCTTTCATTTGCTACTGGTACTAAAGTTCACTTGCAGTGATATATATATCACAAAATAGCAATTATCTATGACAGTGACAAGAGTAAAACTCTTTAGGTTCAGTCTCTTTAGGAGTAAGTCAACAAAATAAACTTTTGTTTGAAGTTTCGATAGTTAGATATAGCTTGGTGTCACGCAGTAGAGATCATCGGACTTGCAAATCCTGAATGAACATAGAAATAAAATGCTCCAACTACAAAGGTATGGAAAATACTTTGAACTCTTTTCCGGGATAAAGTGAGCTTCATTGCAACTAGAAAACTAAAAAGTAAAGCTGCAAAGTCATTTATATAGCAATTAAATATTGATATTGGGTTTCTTTCAAGAGACTTTTTCATAAATACTTTATCCTTATAAAGCTGGAAGATAATTTTTAATATTGCAATGGCTTTCTTATTTATCTACTAACTTTTTACTCTGCATCTGCATCATTTACTTCCGTTTCAGATTTACATATTCTCACTGGAAGAACACCACCACCACCACAGGAACCCGTTCTAATACATGCCGGATTCCTCTTTTTTTTCTATACCATTTTTAGAACGATGTACTGTGCACTTAATTACTTCAACCTAAGTGCGAATGTGAATCACTGAAGGATAGTCAGCGTCTATACTACTGTGCCGTCACGCTCTCTATTTTACCAACTTCAAAAAAGGTAGGTAGTTCCTAATTTGGGACAAGTTTGGTGGTACTACCAAAGTACCAAATTATATATTTTTTCCATTTATCCTCATTAACTAACTTTGAAAAGAGGAGTAAATACCAAATTATCACACACTAGGATAATCAACGTAATGTTTCTGGCAACAAGCCAACGAATGGCTTTCAAATAGGTTCATATCGAAAGAATGAAAGTAGCTAATGACGCATAAATACGAGTATCTTCATCGCGTGTCCTATGATTTTACATCTCCAAGCAAAATTACACAACACCTAGTTCTTGATATCCACCCGTCCGCGGTTCTCGCTCATCTAGAAGTTTTCGAATCAAGCGTAAAATTAAAAAAGTTCCATATTCCGGGCTTGTATTACTTAAACACCTATGAATCTATGAGTGGCTGCAGTGGCGATGCTCGGTGTCTACTTTCCTCGCTTCACTGGTCGCTAGTTAGCGCTTTCAGTGGAAAGTTACGTATGAATCCGGGTACTGTGAGCACTCAACGAAACTAGACCAAACCCACTCTCGATTAGATTTGAAGCGCTTTTCAAATCGTTCTAGAATATGTAACCCAAAACTTTGTACCGCTAAAATGTTCGCGATATTTAAAAATGAGAATCGTACAAATCATCACTGACTGAGACTTCAAACTTCACTTTCTTTGACTAAATAGGTCATCGATTTGCGCCAAATCAAACGATGCGTGCGAAATTATTCGTTTCGCTCCGTATAATTTCGACAACTAAACTCTGAAAGTTATTTATTTCCTTCGATTATGTAGTTAGTATTCTTCTTTTCTTAATCTTTTATAGTAGAGAAACTGAAACTGCCATAAATCTTGTTTTTACAAGTAAACTACGGAAAGATGGCGTCTTGGAAGGAAGTGAGCTCGAAGGAGGTCATCTAATAATAATACGCTTCTTTTGTACTCGAGCAAGTCTTGACTTCCGCCTCAAGGTACTTTCCGTTCTCCTGAACTTTACCTACCTATATATTGCACATTGCTTTTCAGTAAGTGACTAACATTGTGATAGGGTCAATCACGTAACAACCAGGTCAGACTTTGTAACAGGCTTAAAAATCCACCATTTTCTAATTTTTACAAAGCCCGCATTTGTGGCAATCCTCTGGAGTTTTTTACTTTCACGGCAATTATGCTGAACCAGGGAAGAATCGTCTTTATTTATAGCTCGGTTCAAAGTTTCTCGATTTCAAAGACAAATATCTATCTATCTACTTTTACAAGTGAAAATAGCTAATAGGTCGCCCCGAAATAAGAACTGAACTTAAAGGTTGAATAGGTATTTTTAACAAACTGATTTTTTTTTATGTAGCGTGTTTTATTCGGGACCGATTTGGATGTTTTTTTTTTATTTTGATGCGATATATGTCAAGTTGGTCCCATAGAACTTTCAAAAAGTAGTTAAATACTGAATATGTTCTTAAACCTAAGTTAGCCTAAGATCAAATGAAATTTAAATCAAAAAAAATATTTTTTAAATTTTTTACTTAGGTTCTCTAACTGCAGGAATTTTTAGCTATTCAAATACTACCAATAGTGGTAGTACTTGAATATTAAATAAAAATTTCAGTTCAGGATAGATATTTTTAAGCACGATAGCTTATCCAATTATAAAGATATATTAGTAAACATTAATGGTACACTTTTATGAATTATTGCATCTTAATTCATACTAACGAAAAAATCTAACACGGCTTATACTTTAAAAAAATATCAACTTCAAGACTATACCCCTTCGTTGTATACATATTGATATCGAATTTCAGCTTTGTAGGATTATTGGAAATATTTAAAAGGCTTTTTATTTGAGGGTTTTATAAAAAAAATTAAAAAATGATAAAAAAAATTTCAAACATGGTTATGGCAACAAGTCGTTTTATAATGCTTTAGCCAAACTCTAATAGGATATATCTGGCAAGCTGATTGGACCTTTTTTGACGTCTTTAGGATCCCTTCTCTCGGAATCTACTCTGCCAGTTACTTTAAAACCAAGTTTCAAGAAGATTAGATATACGCCGTAGGGGTTTTGGTTGAACAAACCTATATACATACATATATACATATTGGCAGTGAGTAGTTATGTATGTATACATACATACATAATTACTCACAATACCAATTCAACCAAGTAGAACATCGAACTTTGCACGATACGTTCGCTCGTTCAATAATTATTCATGCAAAAACTCATGCTTGCGGGTCTCGAGTTCGATATTTTAATCCGATATTGGTCCACCCTACAGACACCCTTTCGAGTTTTGTAAAAAGAGGAGACAGAGGAAACCACTTTTACAAAGTTATTATGAACGTAGGAAAATTTAGGAGCCGATATTCAAAACCTTTTCCTTTGTGTCATTTTATACGAGTTTTGGAGTCTGCCGTAATTGTTGTATCGGTTTAGGTCACATTTCACACTTTCCTCAAGTGATTCTGAATTTTCTCGAATGTCGGGTAATAAGTACCTACTGTCATGTGGGTTATAGGAGCGCTCGTGATAAAGCTTGCTTCAACCTGACTTATTGGTTGGGTGACCGTTTAATGGCGTTTTGAAGTGAGTGCTTCCATGCTTTGAAGGTGAAGGATATCGGGACGAAGAAGATGGGTATGGTAGATTATAAAAATATTTAAGAACAAACACATTGTTTACTATATTACCAATAAGTATGAATGATTTGATTTTTCTTAAACAGGATTGCATAAGTCTTGTGAACTCATTACTCCAAAACTGCTTTGAGTTCAACGAGAAGCTGATGATAGATTATTCAGCCATATTTGGTAAAAAAAATTGGTGCAGTCATTTCTAATGTCACAAGTTCTGTAGCAATTTTTTATGTTTATAAGTTTTCGATGATTTCCATCTATCAATTATAAATAAGTAAATAATTATCTTGTTCAAAAAACAATAAGAAAAGTCAATCAATAAATGAACCTAAAACTTTTAAGTAGCTACATATAGCTTTCATTCATTTCGCATAATTCAAAATTACTTTTCATTGTTATGGTACGAACAACAAAGAAGAATTCTCTTTACCCCGAGCAAAAATGTCGAATTCCCACGAAACATTCCAACAACTTTGTAAGAATTTTAGATTTTGTGATGTAAAATAATGGAGACGCCTACCTGACGAACTGGATTTGATATATGGAATGGACATCCTTTAATATATCAGCTTTCAAAGTGTCAAATCGGCGATGCTTGCCTATATAGCCAGACAATGATGTATAAGGTTGGATATTGAATATCAATGTAGTCGGGCCTCACAGCTCAGTAGGACTACTACTCTGTATTCTCAGTACTAAGCTCTGCCTTCTGCGATGTAGGTCATGGGTACGATCCCCACACAGGACCAATTGTATAACAAACATACATGTTTCTTGCATGTATACCTATCTAATATAGCTTCGAATGGAAGGATCAAATACCTACGGAAGAACAAGTTTCCTGGAAATCTTTTTCTGGACAACCGTACCAGCCTTTGATGTTTCCCCTGGACACCGGCCTGCACTCGATAATTGAATGATTTCTAGACATATCTAAATTGAAGCAAATATACACATGTGGATGGATTTGAACTGAGGTTAAAAGCTCATACACCGTTTATTATGATATTTAAATATTAATAAATTATAAATTATTAATAATTTATTTATTTTCCATATAATTATGTTTTAATTTAACTGGAACTTATGTTTTTAGACTAATTTTCTCACCAAAAACCTGTGTTGTTTTCATTGGTAATTGAATACTAACAATATGTGTTAAACATTATTGAAAACATTAAACTTCACAAAAATACAGGAGTTCCTTGTCGTTAAAAATGTTTTATTATGTAAGAACTCATTAAAATGTACACACCGTAAAATTACGTTTAAAACTCAAACCTTTCTTGTCCGTTGCTTCAAAGGATTAATTACGAACAACCCGAAGGGGTATTACACAATAATATAATTGTAAGCAGGTACAACATGGGCAAATAATACCTATTAACGAATTTCTTGACGAGCCGTAAACCCTTCATTGTAAGTACAGGATTGCTTGTAATCGGATCTTTCGGACGGACCTAATTCTAAGAGCAAATCTGTAAAGCTACGGGTATAAATACCGAGGGTCGAGTGGAAGAATTGACTAATAAACCTTTTTTTTAATATTTGGACACCGATTTCATCGTTTATATTGAACTACTTTGGATTATAAAATAAGGGTAATTTTATATCGATTATCGATTTTTTAATAGCCGTATTGACCTACTGGTTTAGGTCGATTATCGATATTGTCTTAGCGTTCCGCCCCAGATTCGCACGGATGCAATTTACAGAACTTAGAAACTAAACGTCACATTTTTGTATTGAGATTTTCATACAAAAATGCCTTGTTCCAAACCGATAATTTTTTCAAATAGAAACAGATTTTTCGAACAAAATTCTCTTTCTGTTTAGTTCTAAAATGATGCTCATCATACATATGGCCTGCGGCTTCGCCCGCGTGGAATTCAAACAATATGCATTCTAAATATGCTCTTCCTCTGGATGCAATATCTCTTTGCAAACTCCTTCATACAAACTATCATAACCTCAAAGTTTTTTTTATCATGTGTAGAGAGATGGGAAAAGTGATCCTTTTCCTATCTGTCTACAGCAAAATTGGTTCACTTTCAGAATTATAATATTAGTTCGGATATATAAAATTTGCGGTCTAGGCAGTGTATATTAAAATTAAATGCTGTTTCATGAGTCTAGTTTCCGCAGATACCCTGTTTACATGTTATTTAGGAATTCTATTAAAAGCGGATACTAGACCAAACTTTAGAACTTCTGAAATTAAGATATAAATAATTGTATAATATATCTGTTGTTTGAAAATAACTTACTGAAGCTTTGATAGAAGCTTTGATTTTACTTTGATAGAAAACATCGGTTTTAATCTATATATAAAAATCACTTTATGTAATTGTAATAAAATGGCTAAAAGGCCAGATAACACAATTTGTTTATCAAAATGTGTACAAACTATCGCAAATTCACGATTGAGTACCGTTCTGAAAATGGATCTAATCTCATACCTCCGTCTTCCGCACTGACAGGTGATACCACTATGTAAGGCAAAGCTAATCAGGGACATAAATTGAGTGTGGCATGACTGAATATCGGCTTTCAAGATACCCGGTGGTCTGATTAAATGGTTAATTCAAGCTCTTGAAAATCTAATAACAATACCTACTATTTTACATTAACATTGTTAGAACGGTTTTAAAAAAGAATGCTAAACGATGGTAACAATTAGACATTCGAGTTTTTATGTCTAAAGTGTCGGTTCGGAGCTAACCGCCCACCTGATGATAATAAGTTACTGCTACATAAACAACAGCAAAATGAGTACGGTCTACTCCTACTGAAGTACGAAAAGTCAACATGAGAGGATGGGAAGAAACTGACGGAAGTGTTTTTTGCAAGTCACTAAAAATTAGTTTACTTTTCAACAAGATCTCGGTAAAATAAAATGTGCGCTTTTTGTCGTTTCGCAACAAAGATATTTGTGTATAGAGGAGCGCTGGAATAAGGATCTCGCGTTGAAAAATATCCGTATGCTATCAGCTTTTCGCATAATAAGCATTGACAGGTTGTCTTAAATTTTCTATGTACTCTTCATGCCATATTTGTTTTATTTTATTGTATTAGATTATTATAATAAAAGTTAGTACAAGTAACAAATTTAGCACAATAAAGCATTTTATAGTAACAAAAAAGAAATGTATCTAATTACATTATAAAAAAGAGAAATTAAATAACTTAGAAAAACACAACTTACTTGACTAACTTTTAACTTTAAGCCTTCTCAGTCTGCGATAATACTTTTGAAATTATAAGTATGTGTGTGTATGTTTATGTAAATAAATATTACAGAATAATACGCCGGTAGAATTTAAATTTAAAAATAATTATTAACAGCTTTAATATATTAATTATTTATACTTTTGTCCCTTAAAATTACATTTGACAACAGCATTGAGTAAAGTACGGCAACACTGATTTATAACCGGCCAAGAGGAACTCAGACTGGCACATCAAGAGTACCGTGATATCTGCCGTGTTGTAAGTTATGTGTGATTTCAGCCCGTTAAGGATTGTACTGACAGACGTAGGCTGAGTAATAAATTTATTTCATCCTTTGGAAACGAAACCCTATAATTGCGCTCGGAATATAATAAAGACTAAAAACAACAAACGAGATAACGTCATACCTGCGAGTAGATCACGGTAATGCACATATTCTAAGAGTGCAGCCGTAGCGAAAACCTCATAAATCCGTACTGAAAACGCGCGCTCCGGTTATTATTGGAATCTACTCGTACATCTCAGCGCCTAGATTGAACGGCCCACAATAGCCGCACCATTGCAGAAATCTTCTTATTTTGGCTACTTCTATCTAATTGCATATATTGCATAAAGTGTAAACAGCCAAAAGCTATTGCAAGCTTATCTGTGGCGACAGCAGACATATAAGCTTAAATACAGAATAGCTGAGCCCTCCACCTTGAACCCACATTATCACATGATGAATATATACTTAAAATACTTACCTAACCTTTTCAAGGTAAACTTAACCTTGAAAACTATAGTTCGGTTAGTGGATATTAAGATCTTCTTGTTAAGCTGTTCTTCCTGTTAAAAATTAAGATGTTCTTGAGCGGATAACGCGCGCGCGCGTGCGCGTTATAGAGTTATAAAGTTCCTCATCACACAAAGTTATATGGAGTCAAAATCTAATTCTAGACTTCTCTACCAACAGAAACCAAGATAACTAGCAACTTGACTACGAGGAACATTTTTTACGTACACAACAGTATGTAGCTCGTAAATCAATCAATCAAATGTGGATTAAGTAAATAACCCTTTAGCGTTTCGTTGCTACAGTTCGCTTATTTCACAGAACAGCGATTTTTAGTACATTTTACGTGTAAATAAGTATAAAATAAATACGCTTAAAAATAAAATTTCCTGGTAGATAGCAAGAAGATGCGGACTCATAGATGTCAAAACGAACTTTGTAATCACACCATAACACAGCAATGCCTTAACGGTCAGTCATTAGACTACTTAACGGGACTATTTCCTTAGATTTTATCTTAGATATAGAAAAGCATCGCCGCCAGCGATTCATCAATGTGGTGAAAATTATAAAATTTAGTATTTTATTACAAAGCTTTTTCCATGGCTACAAAATACTAATTTACTTTTTAAATTCCTATTAACAATAGTAGAACTTGAAACTATATTACGAGTAAGGTCCAGATTTTAAATTAAAAAGCCGACAATGCCAGCCATCGCAAAAAGTTTTTATTCGGTTCATTGTTGGTCTCATTTCTTGAACTTTTGTATATTATCATATCCAAAATACAGACTTCAAACAAAGCTCAAAATAAGCTATGAAGATCTTTATAGCTTTCACAGCTACAACTGTTTAGAGCTGGATTCAAAAACCGTATGAGAAAACCTTCCGAGTGCAGCCCATTTCAATGCAAAGCACGTTCTGCAAATATTCGTTCAGAACCTAAGTGATATAGCACCACGAACTAGAGGTATTTTCCGATACTACATGTGTATCGGATAGATGTTCCGACATATATGTTCCCAAACCATTGAAACTAAATCCCAATTGATCATGCTAGAACTTTCAACATCCCACAAATATTATACTTGCGAAAGTGTAGGTATGTGTTCGATACTTGATTGTTCCATATATATTTAAGTGATTTGTATGAAAAGTTTTATTAAGTATTTAAAGTTGAAAAGTAAATAGGATATATTTCGGAAGAGAACGTACAATACTATTATATCTTTTTGTCTTAAATAGTTTAATGGCCACTTGTTGAAGTTATTCGCTTATAAATCTTAACGGTAACTTGTAATCGTTGAATGAGGTAAGATGCGGTTTCAATAAAGCCTTGGAAAGTTTCAACTTAGTAGCTTAGGTAAGTATTTGAGCATTAGAGTCACTTGAAAGTGAGACAATATACCTTGTTTACTTTTAGTTTATGAAGTTATTTAAATAAACTATTTTAAAAAAGCTAGTTTTAGGTTCGCAAGTTCAAAAACCTGCAAAGTATAGGGTTATATCAAATATATTAGGTATGATATTTAATAATATGGGTGATTAAAAATAATTGCCTTTTTTTCTTTCAATATCTAATCAAAATTTTTCACATCTTTATTCTGGCTAAGAAAGAAACTAGTACCTTGAAATATAAAATGAGATTTCACAACAATAACCCACGGTTTTCTTAATGACCAAAACGTATTTATATGCAATTAAGAGTATATTTAGTTAAGAAAATATGTCACCATCATAAAAGTACAATATGTCACCATCATTAGTATCCCACACACGTAATCAAAATTAAGGCATTAAACAAAGAATCATAGTAATTGTGGGCACTGCAATGATACTTATAATTTTACTCTTAAATAGATGATTTATACTTTACGTAACTCACTAATGGAACGCAAAATAAATGATTGTGAGTATTAAATGGTTTCAACCTTACATAAAAACAGTTTTCGCTTGCCTTCAATCGGAATGGTACTTTAACCGAAAGATCGTTGAGAAATCTAGAACGTCTATTCAATGAAAAACAAAGAAATAAAGGAACAATAGTTTCTCCAGTTTCGCCGACGCCAGTGATTTGGGAAATGCGAAATTATTGATATTTCCCCATCCATAACGCGACTCAACGCGCCATGCCTGATTTCACACTATTTATTGAGAACATTTCCTCAACAATCTAATACAGACACAAATATTGAATGCTACATCAGTTAATCAATAAAACAATATTTTTCATCAAAAATAACAAAACAAGCCCTTATAAAATCGCCCCCCCCCCCCTTAGAACTCATTAGGACTTCATCATAGGTACTTTTATTGATGTTCAGTGTTCATTTCTGTTTCACCATCAGACCAATTGAATAGTATTAGTCGCAGGAAGTACACGCATTTACTAAATTTCCGCTACATTGGCATTCGATAAGTGCTTTTATTTCAGCCTCACTGGCATTCGATAGTACATACATTCTCTTAAATAAAAGCTTTTACTACAAGCAAACTTTACTAGGTATTTGTAATAGACTTAAAACAGATGGATTTTCAATTGGAATGCTATTTTTTGTTTTGATTATTATTACTTGTATGAACGAATAAACGGTTTTTTTTAATTATTTTAAATCTGTCACTTGTTTCTCATCTTTGATCACGTCAGTGGCGGTTTATTCGACATTTTTTTTAAACAGTTACTTGTTTATGTTCGATGATCATGACAGCGGCGGTTTATTCGATTTATTTTTTTAATAGTCTTGTTTCTGATCTGCTCTATGATCACGTCACGTCTATGATGATAGAACACCAATCTGTGATGGTTGTTTTAACAATTTCAGCTATGTCCAAACTCTCAAACTTCACAGGGACAGTTTGGGTTGACCTTTTCAAGTAGTACAAGTTTTGGACATCGCTAAGATCTAAATAGTCTGTTGTTTCCTATAACATATTGCAACTTAGAACATTGATAGATTTTGCAAATATTATATGCAATTATTAAAATATAACGTGTATTTTTTGTTAATTTCCTTCCAGCTCGTACCATTAATATTGAATGGCCACCGGAAGCAACATTTACATCTAAAGACTTCAATTAGAAGACGTGATGAGATTGTTTATAGTTTTCATCGACATACGTTTTGTTCTGGCTGTCAGATTACTACGAAATGATTTATTGTACTTCAAAAAAAAGTGTTAAAAGTGTCTGAGAAAAAACTAGTTCACCACTAAATACGTCTACGTTCCCACGGTAACCACAAACAAAGGGCTATGTATGTATATTTTTCAAAGAATTCTTCCTTTTATTACGTAGAAGAAACAATTAGCAATAAGCTTACGTTAGCCAATTTCCGGGGGAAGCTAACGATTTCCCATTGTTGTATAAGCTTTGAAAATTCCGTCTAACTCCATATATTTTAAATAAAATTCTGCGTAAAGAACATCACGACGCTATTTAAAATAATTTTGCTGGTGGGAAATTAAACTTTTCCCTTAAATTAAAGAGCTGTATCAAATGCTCGTTCTATGCGTAAATTACTAAAACATAGTAAGGTTTAAATTTAGATAAGTTATTTCTAAATTCGTAATTAATTTACAATCAAATCAATTTTAAGTCACAAGTCTGTACACAATTCCTACTTTTTTTTCGCTCTATGTTCTGTTGTGAGATCTATTTAAAGACTGTTCTTTCAGAGCACCTGGCCTACGGGAAGCGTGATACTAGAGCTCTTTCCTAGCAAAGAGTTTCATTGCTAAGGGTGACGAAATCACCAAAGCCTTTTTGTTTGATTTGGTGACGGAACGAGCTGAGGGCCCACTTGGTGGTAAGTGGCGACCCTCGGCCATGACAACAGTAATGCGACTCAATATAAGATTTGGATCTTACACTGAGTCGCATTCATACTGCTGCGTCCACCACCCGAGACGGGTGATGGACGTAAAGCTTTGAGCAGCTGGGCACAATTTCATCAAGCAGCGGCTGGAATCATTAAAGCTCATAAAATCTATAGATCTGTAGATCGTTTGATAAGCCGTTTGATGATTCAATTGAATTCGGAAATGAAAATATATGCATACCTATTATATAATATTACGGAGTATAACCACAACTTACTTGGTATCGCATTGCTGCCAACATGCTACAGTATATTCAGGGCCGCAGGCATTCCAAATGGTATGGTTTGAGGGCAATAGCTGATATTCAGTACCCCGAGTATTAATTCGGAATAATTTACTTGGTAAACCGGAAATGTAAATGCATTGTAAACGAGTGAACCTCAAAGTTCGCAATTTATTACAAGCATACATGGATGACCTGGAATCAGAACTTAATTGTATTTTAGTCATTTAATATTTCACTTGTTTGTTTAATAAAAATATTTAGTTTTTAGGGTTCCGTACCTAAAATGCGAAAAATCCGTAAAGTATTTTTTTCATGCAAAATCAGTTAAATCTTATAATAGTAAAGATTATAAGGTGATTGTAATACGAGCGTATTTCTACTCCTGTAAAAAGTCGTAAACAATACCGATAAATCACTATAATCTAGTTATTTTACGTTGAGTCATAACAATTTTTGTTTATGCCTACGACCACATCCGATATATCCTACCACAAATTTACATAAACATGAATTTTATTACCAATAAAAAAGTCAAGTACTCGTTCTGTTAAATTATTACGTATTTTTTTCGATTTGTAGTACTATAATACATAAATAAAAATCAAGTGCGGAATGCATAAAAAGCGCATTACTTTAAAATGCCTGCACTTGTATGGTTAATTCTTTTTTTTTGTTTTGTTAATTGTCAGTACAAAGTTTTTATAAAAGTAACTGTTTCAAACGGAAAATTTAAAAATTTTAGTTATAAAGTTGCCTTGTAGAAAAGATAAAAAAACATGTTGGTAATACGGTAGGTAAAGCTTCAAAAATATTGACAGAATTGAGTTCAGTTGTTCAGTTTTGTACATTAGCTGGATGGAATGGGACCTACATTAACACAGGCTAGTTTTCATCCCCAAAAAGTGAAGTATTTTTTGTGACTTGCAAAATACAAATTCTATCAGTTTTTTCCCATCGTCTCATGTTATCTTTTAACCGGTAACACCGCGGACGAACATTGAATCTTACCACAATACTGTAGCAGGTATTAGACTCCATCACAGACAGCACTTTTTAATTATTA
The DNA here is from genome assembly GCA_921293045.1 of Aplocera efformata. Lineage (NCBI taxonomy): Eukaryota > Metazoa > Arthropoda > Insecta > Lepidoptera > Geometridae > Aplocera > Aplocera efformata. The sequence continues at coordinate 5,773,145 of OV121045.1, forward strand.
TATCGTATACGTATAAGTAAATAAATATCCATGGACCTCATAAACAGCGCCATCTAGCCCCAAACTAAGCATAGCTTGTATTATAAGAACTATGTAGATGACTGATAGAATACTTACATAGTATTTTTTTGGAAATAAATACATATAATACATATTAACAACTAGACAAAGAACAAACATTTATGCTCGTCACATAGATTATTGTCCTAAATGGATTGAACCTGCGACTTACAGCACAGAAGACAGAGCTACAACCAACTGTGCTGTGAGTAACTGAGTTGCGTATAGTGAAACATAAATAAACAAATATCATTCCCGATGCTTTTCATCTGTCATTTATGATATTAAAACATAGTAACGCGAAACGAACAAGATTTCATGAAATAAATTAAAGAAATGATTTGCATTATCCAAAAGTTTTCGTTTGCCCTATTTACCGCTGGAGTTTTGACAACCGTGATGGATCTAGGAAAAAGTAGTGTGGGCCAAACAAACGCCAAACATCATGACATGATTGAATGCTAACGGATATCGGTGGTAAGAAAAACAAATACCTAAATATTGGCACGGAAATATCGTGGGAGTACGCTGAGTAGAGATGAGTTTTTATATCGTTTTTTACAAAAGCAACCTCTGTAGTACACTGTTTTTTTGCGAGGATTATTATTAGTTTCCGTCTGACTCGGGGACGCCAAACTTTATGCAGGACTACTTTCAGATAAAATCCCCAAGGTCTGGGCGCCCGTTGCTGCAATCTAAGCAGCGTTAATTGCCGGCATCACCCTTAAATAATAAATAAAAAAGTATTCATGGACTTTTCACCAAACGCTATGTAAGCATAGCTATGGAAATAAAAGTACTGATCGAATACTTTTATTGTGTTTTTTTTTATAAATCAGAAAGAACATCTAGTTTGTCACACAACTGCTTGTCTGGGGTGGGCATCTAACCCATGACCGACAACGCAGACAAAAAGCAGAACTACTACCAACTAAACTGTGAGTCGAAAGGCAAATGAAGCACTTACCTACGACTTAGGTCGTCCCCGACCGAAGTATGAGGAGACCCAAGTAGCATTGTGTTGTGTTCCCCACACATGCTACTTGACCTCTATCACAATCACATAATACTTGAGACATGAAATTGCAAAGGAACTTCCTATATGTTACTAAACATGATCAATTGTCCATATTATGAGTAGGTTTTGACCGACACTTTTTTCAGAGACAATTTTATTCCTATTACATCTGTTGAAACGGGTATACTATTATATCACGAGATAAAGAGACGAAATTGGGGTTAAATTATGATCCTTTAACCCTTTCTGAATAATGGAACACTCCATGGTTAAAATCTTTCAACCGAAATTTCCGGGAGTGCACTTAAGAGTCTGGCTAAGGACCGGTGTTACAATAAACTCTTGATATTCAAAACTCACCTTTGTAAATCTAATTGATAGGAAGATATCTGACTTAGCTTATCGTAGATACTTCGAATTTTCATGGTTCAGTATCTAATTTTTTTTGTTAAGGGTAAAGGAAACCCCATTATACAATCATAGTCTGACTGTCAGTCTGTCTGCCCATTTAAAAGATGCAGCCCTAAATATTTTAAACCGTAAACTGGAGTGGGCTGACATTTTTACAGAATATTTTTTGTATGGTGGATATGCAAACTATTAACTAAAATATAATTGGTGGTATGGAACCCTCAGTTTGTAAGTCGGAGTCATACTTTATTACATTATAAATGTGTTCATTATTACACTTCAGATAATGATCATGTATTATTGATCATACCAAAGAATATATTTTTTTATCTGTATGTAATAACAATTCAGGGTGACATTGGCCCAATCCCCCAGCAAAAACAATTCTAAAAATACCAAGGAACATTATAAGCTTTGAGCAAAATCTCTGGAATTATTATATCATCGTATTAGGCAGCGATATTCGATGGGAATTTTGGTTTGTTCTACTAATGCATTGGTTTATCCCGTCCAGTAAAGAGGGACAATACTAACCACACTAGCTCCTGCCCGTAGCCTTGCCCGGGTTACATAGAAGTATAAAGCTTGCGTTTTATTCCCAAGTCACAACTATCGGGTCACATTTTGGGTAGTCCTTGTTGCTTGCGTCTGTGCGTCAACACATAAACCCTGGGTGGTGTGAAAGGATAGCAAATAGTAGAAGATTCATAATAGCATAACTGGGAGATACAAGCTTCATCCAATGGCACCCGTCACCCGAGTGCTTGACGACAGATGTGGTAAAAGTATTTCTCCGAACGCATATGGCAAAAGTTCTCCTGTTACGTACTCGTATAATACGCACGTTATGCGGTAATCGGTAATCCTTCTACTCGCCCGTAACTTATATCATATAAAATAAAAGAAAAATGGACAAGACCTTGCTTTTATTGCATTTTTAACATATGTTTAAAAATGCAATAACAGTAGCAGGTTATATAAGGTCTGTGGGCATATAACTTTAATACAAGTTGTTCTGATCAGTCATTTAATTTTTAATGATGAAATAGTGAAGGCGAACCTAGCGATCAATTCTTAGAAATGTCTTAATACTTGTTTAAAAAACATCCATGTAACCTATAATTATTAATTGGTCATTTCCTATTATTATACATTTTCACAATAGTGTTGATTTGTAAGTATGCCATACTCCATGGTAAATTGTTATGAGTTCCTTTCTCGACTGTTATCAATGCCACCTGTTAAACAACTTTTGAGCTTGACAGGAATCGAATAAACCACATTCCTTAATAATGAACTTTCCTCATTCAAATATTCAATGAGTTTGATTAACAAATATGAGAAAACTTTGTTTATAAAATGGTATTGAATCTGGCTAGTTAAAATTGTCACAAGGTGAAAATACTATTTTAAAGCATCGTTATAGTTTCCTATCCCTAGCGGGATATCAATCCGTTTTTTTTCTCAAGTTTAGTGTATATATTGTTCCCAAAGGGCTACCAGTGTCTAAAGTTTGGTTGATAACCTTTTTTTAGTTCTAATTTAGTGGACCAATTTATACTGTTGGTTTTTATTTTAACCATTCATTCCAATCAAGTGTAGAATACCGTACCGATTTTTATTGTATTCGGAAAATAATGAGATGAAAATGGTTTCGATTAATTAGTGGATCACAGAGTTCACTTGTTCATCTTGATGAACCAAAGAGCCCGTATAAATTTAATGTTAAGTTGGATTTTGCGGGAAAAAGTTTAGAATGAAAAATTGCTACAACATCGGTGTCAGATTTTATAAAAATCTTCAAAGTAAAGACGTTGGCATGTAGATTGTAAAAATTATGAATACATAAATAAATTAGCGCCACGTAAAATATCTCTTGCATAAATTTAATAAAATTGTTCTTGGATTAAGGAGTCTCTCCCGTACAGTAATTTGCAAAATAACGAGGATTTTGTCGTAATTACGTCACACTATAGCTGTGCACCTGTATAGTCTGAAATCACGCTCGACCGGAGCTGTCAGTGAGCGCTCGGTTGTATATTGCACCACAAAGGGGACTATAGAAACCATTATTCATTAAACTTAAAAATTAAGTGGCCCACATGGAACCTTTATAATTACGGTGAATAATTAATACTAACCATCATAAACACGTGACATCTATAAGTACAGTAACTAATCATGCAGAAAGGGGGTTGCGAACGTGCGTGGCATGTGTGGCCTGTATGTACTAGGGCGTAATTTGACAAAGGCCTGGCAATATCCCAGCAACCATCAACCCTCTCGTTATTATCCACTATTATTTCCTCATCTCCACATTATGAGGTCGGTGTTAATATTTCGTCTATGACTGAAAAGCAATAAGTTTTCAGTAAATCATCTTCGTTGACGGTTGACGAAGAGAAAAGGTCGAAGTCCGAGATTGCCTTGCATTTGTCGTAAAAAAGCCCCCAGAAGATTTTGTCTGTGTATAGAAAGTACACAATAATAATCAAGTACCGCTTGTGGTGGCGGTGGTGAGCAGAGTCGGCACGACGACGTTCGCAGCCCCTGGCACTCAGGGTCGGAGACAGTCGCATGCGAAGCGGGAGGGGCGACGGTGGGGCAACATGAACGGGGCTCACTGAGAGGATGGTGCGGCGGCACGGAGAACGTGTAGTACTTGGCCGTTTGGTTGTGCGCTCGGAGCACAGAGCTGTGGGTGAGCGTGATCACCACCACGAGGACCGACGCCAGCGCCAGCGCGAAGAAGGAGGCGGCGACGGCAGCCACCACGCGGCGTCTCCGCGCCTCCTTGCCGGCGTCCTCGGGGGGCAGCTCGGGCTCAGGCGGCGGCGGCGGCTGCGGCTCCGGTGATCTGCTGCGCACGCTGGGGCCGCGACTCCCGGGCAGCTCGAGGGTGTGCCGGCGCGAACGGCGCGCGCGCTCGCACTCCGCCGCCGACGAGTGGTGCCGGCGCAGGCGGTGTGGCGCGCCCGGAGTCACGCGGCACGACGCCGAGCGCAGCGTGCGCGCCGGCAGCATCAAGTCATCGCTGGAGGTTCGCGGCACCCGCGCAGAATGCACCGAACGGAACGAATGGTCGCGCGCCGAAGTACTCGGAAACGGAACATCGACGGAAGCGCGGGAAGAATGTCGAGAGAACCTCTCGCGGTCGCGGTGGTCTACTCGCACAGACATGGTGCGGGCGGAGCGCGCGGCGGCGGCCGCCCGAGTGACGGATCCCTCCCCGCTAGGTTCGCGCCGAACCGCCCCGCCGTGTTTACACTCGTCCCCGATCGCACAAAGAACGCTTGCAAATATATTCCTCCACATCGCACGGCGATATAACGGGATGTTTCACGTTTTCAACGTCCTGTCGTCGCCGGGTCCGTATTTGCGCGATTAGGGCTGTTTGGGCATTCCTTTTAACGCTTAACTTGAAGGAAATATTTATTCAATCTTTTCAAATAGCAAAAATCACAGAACAGTTTATAATAATATCCGACGTTAATGTTAGTGTATAATTTAAAATTTTCAAAGCTTTATTAACTCACTGCGAAATAAAAGTATTGACATCTTCGTAATATTTTATCACCGTATTTTTTTTTCATATTTCTATTACAGCCGGCCGACAGGTCCTGTCGACTCATAATTTGACAATCAGCTTTTAAGCGAGGCTTGCGTACGTATCAAAAATTTAATATAAAGAAGCACTTTCAGTTTATACTGAGTTTTCCGGGCAAATTTTCCAGGTTACATATGTAAGATCTGTTTATTCGTCGCGAACAATCCCTAAAAAATATATACGGACTTTACTTACCAACGAACGAATTACAGATAAATTCTGTAATTAATTTTTATGCACTTCTGTACCTTTGAATTTACTAATGGGATAGACGACAATAGAGGAAAGAACGAGTTACTGACCAAAATAATGAAATCATTCCATCCACCGAAATGATACAACAGAACAGCATTTAATATCAATGGGTGTCCCATCGGCACGGGCTGGGCGCTAAATAGAGCGAGCCGCTTTTGTTGTGGACTCCACGTTGTCAAGTTAAATTGTCTCGAGGCGGGAAACGAAACAGATACAGAAGTTGTGAGGCCGCTACATCGACACTATTCAATAGGTAACGCTGTATAACTTGACTATATACCGTGTGTATATGATATGTGCACGTCACGACTCATTTGTCCATCTTGTTTACAGGGCTGAAGCTTTTGTACGCCAAAAACCAAGAGGCTTTTCGACAGGTCGCAAATATACACGAGAATAACATGGGGAATATTTTACTTTACCCGCGCTCTAGCTTCGCACGTACGGGAAAACAAAGGAAAATATGCATTTTAAAGGCATTTATAATACCTGTTTTGACTGTGAGAAAATATCTCCACCGCCAAAGCCTAAAAATATTATATGTTGCACAAAGAGTGCAACAACACTGTGAGTGCTAGTCGAAAATAATTTGTTGAACATTGTGAAAAGATAATATTGCATTAGGCTTAATTTGTTGTGTAATATAATGATAATATTGGTTGTTACTTCCAATGTTAGGGACTGATAACGATTTTTATTGTTAGAGTGAACAATTAGTTTCAAGACCTAGCAAAAAATAATGACATTATATTAATATGAATAGATATTCCTATGTATTAAGAAATCTACTCGTTCACATACACACACAAATGTAAAAGAAAACTTAATATATAACATATCAAATTTCTTTCTAGCAAGCTAGGGAAGCTGGTAACTCTTCAGTTTGTTTAATGAGATGCTCGAATGAATTCGCTATTCAGAATGTTTGTGACTTAAAAAGTTGTTACATTCTGTAATCGTGGCATGTGGTAACCTCTATAAGAATAAATATATTTCACGTTAGACAGTAGCATAACTTACAATATTTATACAAATGTTTATTTTAAGGTAATGTATACTAATATATTAGGTTATATAGTAAACATATGTAGGCCGATAGATGAGTTACAATATATGTAAGTAAATTTAAGGGTACTGTCAAAATATAATACCAATCAAGGATTAATATGTGTTATGCTATCTGACGTTTCCCCTTGTATGATAACATACAAAACTACAAGTAAAGTAGGTATGCACAATTCGTTAGTATAACTACGTTATAAAACACATTCTTTTTACCGAGAATGATTTGGGCACAGTACACAGTATCACAGTAAGATAGTCAAGTCACACTATCTTACCATTCATAATAATAGTCACTTCAGGTTTTCGCTCCTCTCCGTTCTTGTTTGTTGGTAACATCTGACGAACAATGGAACTGCCACAGTGATGACTCTATCGGACATCCCTCAGATAAGATACGGATGCGTCACTCAGAACACGTGACGTGTGGAAAACACAATCAAAGAAGACACATTTCTTGGATTTTTCTGTCGATTCCTCGATGCGATTGGTATGACCCGAGAAATCATGTCAACACGTTTGTAAACAGGAAAAAACTACATAATGAAAGAATATTGTGGATATGTTTCACAAGCAAATTATAAATAATGTTCAGACTTGCACACTAAGGGGTCCCTACTAAATGTATTTTTAATTTATTTTGTTATATTCGCCGTAGTAACTCATTATCTGGGAAAATACCTGGAACTGCATCAAATGTATGTATCCAAATGCTTAACATATGGAGGGGCAGACAGAAAAACAGATGATGTACGCTTAGCAATAATGATTCCAGTACTCGTTATAAAAAAAACTTACTTATAATAATAGCTCGTCAGCTAGAATGCATCCCGATTTCTCATCAATTTCGTTCGTAATAAAACTGAGAAACTAATTTGTCTTACACCCTAATCCTTTGTCCTTTGATTTTTCAAAGACCAATGTTGACACCGTGACACTTATTGGGATCTTTGGTCGTGAATTATTCATAGACTTGCCCAATAGGAACGTATATCTTTAGCCCGCCCAGCAAAAGTAAAGGTACGTAGCAAACAAGCTACTTTGAATCCAGTGATAGTTTCTTGCAAACTTGCACCTGAATTTTCAGTTCAACTGAATAAACAGGTCAACTCCAATTTGGCAACCGTGTGTTTTTTTTGGTAGTAGAAATAATTATGAAATATTGACATTGTATCAATAATCTACAAGTATTTTTACACATTCAATATTAATTAAAAATAATAATATTAATCAATAGATGACTACTAACATTATACACCGTTGCCATTTAGCCCCAAACTAAGCATAACTTGTACTGTGGGAACTTGATAACTGATAGAATACTTATATGTAAGTACTTTTCTTCTATAAATACATACAATAATATATGTATATTAACACCCGAACATACAACAAACATCTTATGTTCGTCACACAATTTTATTTCTTAAGTATTAATCGATTCCGCGACCCATACATTCATAAGTAGAGCTGTGAGGCCAATTAATATTTATTGTTTTTAAATAAACGCCATAATAGAATTACATGGACTTAAAACGTCATATGTATGGTAATTGATATTTATTTATGCAAATCAATCACCAATGGAACGCAGCGAGCTAATGTTTTGTTTGTTTTTAATAGGGTTCAGGTGTCCATGATGCTGGATTCATGTTGCTCGGGTCTGTAGGTGAGTACCCTCCATACGCCTACGCGTGCTCCCCGGAGTGGGAAAATGAGCAAAGTAGTAGTAGAACTTACGAATAATTTGTTCGTAGAAGTAGGTATTGCAGCTTCTGGCAATTTGCCGCTAAGCACTTGTGCACTCGCATTGTTGGTTAGTGGGAAAGTTGTAGATGCCGGTAAAATTCCGATACCCGGCACGTGTTTACGTTTGCAAAAATGCTTAGTAGGTCTAAACAAGGCGACCAGTAAATACTACTAAATAATACAATTGAAAACGCCTGAAATAGAAAAGTTCTTAACATAATTTAGGCCAGTATCGTGTTGTGTAAATGTTCTGTTCATTTTCCACGTGCTCATTATTCCACTTATCAGTATTACGAACTTGCTCTAAAAATATTTCTTTCCACTCGTAGGTGAGTCTGTGGAGTATTATTGTTAATACATTGAAATAAATATCCAAAAGATTTATTATATTGTAGAAGCGAAGTGGTAGAATAGTAATAATGAATAATAAAATCCACAATCACATCACACGAAACATAATTCCAAATCATCTTGGGCACAGCTTGTATATCGTCGTTGACATCAAGAAACAATACTCTGAATCAAAAATGGAAAAACTATGAGAACCCATCATCAGTAAAAATTGGTAGTTAATTTTGTACGCTGCGCTAAAATGTTAGACTATATTTTAATATTTTTGGTGTACCCAAGTCAATTCAGATATTTTGCACTGTTTACTTTATGAATGCTTTGTAATTTTTTCTTTTCGAAATATTGTTCGCAGACGTAAATATACATTTATATTCTACTACTTCTATTGACGCCGTAGTACGAGTCTGATAGAAAATGAAACGATCGTGGCATCATCATATTTTGTCACTCCCCGCATAAGTAATATTACAAATAGGACTGTGCAAACTGATACCCCCTTGGAGATAGTTGATGTTTGTCACGTAAGTATTAGGAGTTATTAGGAGGCGATGTTTGTTCAGTATAATGAAATCAACTATAATTAGTAGGCTTGCATTAACCAAGAACCAGTAAATAACACATTATTAATGAGTAGTTGGCCTTAAGAATTTCATCAGGCTGATGAATCAAAATTGCTTTGGTGAAAACTTTAAGTCAAGGCTGCTTTTCCATAAGGAATGTAGAAGTTACCTAAACTACAAAGCGAGGCTACGAAACTATGATTTCTATTAATGCTTAGTGGGCGGATAAAATGTTTAAAGAAACTGTGATAAGATCCGCAATACGAAGCGGTGCAGTCGGGCTACGCATTCTTCACTTGCGTTATTAGCTGACATCCATAGATCGCCTTCCTAAGCTTATCCTTCTGTAAATCGTAAGGTCTGTTACAGTTTTCACATTTCCAATGCATCCTCCCACATCCTTGGTAGTAAGTCAGTTATGAAAAGTTTGCGTAATGTAGTGACATTGCGTAGCGCCCATAAAATTGGTCCGGATACTACTTTCGTCGGCTTATTGCAAGAAGTCACTAAGCGACATATGCAAAACATAAAATAAATCCTTAATAAAAGAACTACAATCATATTTATTTTTAAATCACGTGAAGCTTTGGTTGCTTACAGTTACACGTCATAAACCAATTAAAAATAGCAGTTAAATAATAGGTAAATTAGAGGGTAGCAATTCATCTTAATAAATGGAAAAATAAATGTTTATACTGCAAATCTTCCACATTCGACTTGTCGTCTTCATACACAAAATCTTGACATTCATTATCTAGTAAATTTTAGTATCAACGTTGATGAGGTATTATTGTCACCCAAGCAACCACCCATCACCACTTAAATGATATTATTTTAAATAACTACCATTATTCCACATACCATATTTACATCAAAAATTTAAGTGTGTTAATGTTAATATGTATGTTTTTGTGTCAATAAATGATTATTATTATTATTATTGTTTATTTGGTGCACATTATTTAAAGATCTTTTTTTTTGCATTGGTTATAAAAATATAATATTGTAGGTATATAATTGAATTCTTTAGTTATACGAGAATGATTATTAAGGAATGTACAATTTTACTGAAGGCAAATGTTACCCGACTAATTCGTCTTAATTGCTATAATAGTTGACCCACACTGTGAGTTGAGGCTCTGCCTCCCCCTCGATAGATAATGTTGTGGCTTTATGTACAGTATCGGTGTTAGTTGTTACTCAGATATAATATTATTACAAATGTTCCCTCTTCAAAAAAAATGTCATTATTATTCCATGCGAGTGAATCCGAGCGGATACACCTAGTCAATATATAAATATTTATGTTTTGCGCATCAAAGTACCCTTCCAAGGGTCACTATCTGGGCACTTTTAAGGAAAAATAAGCATTGTTTATAGTTAACTTTTATTACGCATAAAATAAATTTTGCCATCTAACGACCGAGGGGAGTGGTCTCGCCTCCGTACGTAGTAAAAGAAAAAGGCAACACTCTTTTGATCAAGAATTTTTAGAATATGGGAAAAATGTTTGCAACTGAAAAACTCATTGTTACAAGTAAGCCAAGTTTGAAATTGAAAAGAGCGCAAGAATTATGACTGAAACATTTTTTTACAAAACGTCTTTTAAAGTTTTGTAGAATAAGTGTTCGACGAGGCATTCAAGAGCTGTCGAAACTTGACTGTGATTCACGTTTTTGAGAATGGTAATAATAAAGTGATTACAACCATTGGAAAGTAAAGAGTAGTAGTATAATAACTACTCGGCTTATTTATCGGATGTAAACCAGCTTTTTAGGATAATCAAATACGCATACGAGTATGTATATTTGTCCTTATATTATAGATGTCATGAAACACAAAGGAATGAATCACCACTTTGCTGTAAAGTTAAATAATTAAATAATAATTAACGTTACAGCAAAATGGTGATTCAAACTTTTAGACATCTACATACGCAATTTTCTTAACAATTTCTGGCCGGTGACAGTTTCTGGAGTAAGAGAAACTTAACTCCTCTCATTAGGTACGTCACGCAATCTATCCGTACCAGCCTCTAATGTTCCCACTGCAGGGACACCGGCCTACTCTCGATAATTGAGAGTGAATGGGCTCTGATCTGCCACGGGAGCCCAATCCGGATTGGTAGATGTCAAATATCGTCGATTTTTTGGTTCTAAGACATGCTAGTTTCCTCACGAAATTTTCCGTCACCGTTTCGAGAACGTGGTATTGCGCACATAAATTTTTCAAGTGAAAAAACTCATTGGTGCACTTGTGGGTTTGAACCAGCGACCTTCAGACTGAAAGTCGGCATCTGTGCCCCTGGGCCACCTCACTCTCTAATCTATACCACGCAATCTATACTACCTCAATATATTCTGGCAGACACACTTGCTGTAAATGCACAAGTCATAGTTCATAAAATAGCTGAGATTATGGCATTTAAATTCCCGTAGTAAATCGCTTTCTAATTCGCTTCGAATCTACGTGCTCGTACGATCCTTAAGTTGGGGTTTCTTAGAATACCGGCGTTGCCATTAAGTGGCCTCTGTATTTCATGAAATGTCATCCCTGAAACATTGCCTTCAGAAACATGATTTATTTCTAGAGTGATTTCCTAGAGAACGCATTCTGACACCTAGGTTCTTACAGTTAATTTCCGTAATAAAGCGATCACTTAATAATGGTACTGGTATTATAAGAAACTACAACTTGGTTTCAAGATTAATTTACACTCGGAGAATACCTATTTGGTTTCACTGTCATGGGTTAGCTATGTAGTATTAAGTTAACAATGGAAAACTATGACCCTGTTTACTTTGCGACAAAATAACTGTACTTCTTTTCTGAAGAGGAATTTAGTAACTTCCAAGTACACATAACTCCTGAGGTCGGTCTTCGTCTGTGAAGGTAATGCTTGTTTACATTGTTCTGTATTAGGATAAATGTCACTTCTTCCACATAAAGCGGTCACTCAGCTAGTAAAAGATCCCGTTTACTCTGATTTAACCTTATAGGCTTAGAGCGTAATGAATTGAGATTTACGAACTTAGCACTTTAACTTACCTAAAATGGACGTTACGACTAGCAAAAGAACAAACTTTGACAAAAAAAAAGATTAGTAAGTAGTAAATTTTTTCATAGGTTTGCGTCCTACTTCGTTGACTGCATCTTTACATAATACTAGCTGCGCCCCGCGGTGTTACCCGCGGTTGGAATTCCTACGGGAACCGTTCATTTTTCCGGGATAAAAAGTAGCCTATGTGCTATTCCAGACTATAATCTATCTCTGTGCCAAATTTCATCCAGGCCCGTTCAGCCGTTCTGGCGTGATTGAGTAACCAACATCCATCCATACTTACAAACTTTCGCGTTTATAATATTAGTAGGATTAGGTAATATTGCAGTCAAACGTTATGAGTAATATAACACTTGTAATAATTGAAACCACATCAAAAATCTTGTTTTAAAACATTTTGTCATGCTTAAATAAAATACTATCCAATACAATTGTAATTAAATCTATTAAGTTACTCATTAAAATCCCCTGATCCACGCAATTTAAAATACTATTTGTATTCCAAGACTTGTGAAAGTTGAGTAAAGTATGTCCATCAAAGACTCCAAAGGGATTCCCAGTGGCTGCTCAACTGCCTGAAATATTTGTCCGATTACAAACAATTTACTATGAATAAAACATAGGTTTTAATCTTTGTACCTTTAGTCAAAATTTAACTTAATCTTATTTTGTAGGTAAATTACAGTCATTCATAAAACATAATTATTATATTTTATTTGGCCCATATCGAACATTTTTATTATAAAGATTAATGAATTCTGAATAAATTTCCTTTTTGAACAAAATAATATTAACATCATTATACCTAACATCATTATAACTTATGTATAAGTTTTAAAGTTACAAGAGCTCAGTACCGTCATAACTTTCTGATACAAAGCGATTTATTTTACGCTTATTTTCCTAGACAAAAAAGGTTGCTACAAGTATACAGTTTCACGCCTCGAAAAAACGAGAAACAGAACATAGAAAAACATATAATAGAATTTACAATTTACGCATCCGCGGGGGCAATAATCTTCTCTTCTTTATTATGAAACGTCTCGGTGTTAACAGAACTTAATCACTGAACAAATCTCCACTCAAAACGGTTCAAAAAGGTACTTTTATGAATCAAAAACGAGTTACGAGATCGGGTTTATTCAAATCGAGAACGTAAGCAAGAATCTACTTACTACATATTTCGCTGTGTAAACATTCGTAGACGGCGATGTGCTACTTGCGAATCTATTCTACGTAAACATCGTGATACCATAATCTTATGGAGATTATTGCTTACGATAGTGGCGTACGATTTCTCGGCCCAAAACGTGCGATAAACTTTCCTCGTATACTTCGATCAGTAATGTTTAATTTTAACGTCATTATACACAGATCAGAAAAACAATAGTCTCCCAAACTGATGAAAGTAAGAGTGGATATATAACCATCAAACTGATGATATGTGTATTATAATGTTCTTTTAACAAAACCTAAATTCTACGTATTAGTTTTGCTCGTCAAAATATTGTTTAAACTTCATTTCCACTACCATTTCCATATCACGGCGATCAAGAAATCCTCTCAGTCTCTTACAAAATCTGATCTTTTGTCTGTCCTGATATCTGTGATTTTTAACATTTTCGTATACTCAATTAAGTATACGAGTATGTTGGGAAGGTAATAAAGGTTAAGGTAATATTTAATTCTATTCAATATAGAGTATTGAATACAGTATTGAAAACTTACAGCATTAAAGTCGTGTTCTGTATTAAAAATGATTGAACAAAGTACCAGCCACCCTTCACAAAGACTTCCTCTATTTTAATCTGGCCAACGAAGAAAAATGATCTTGGCTGCCAAGAATATTGAATGGATCTAATTTCATTACCTGTGCTTTTATATGTACTTACTACTAAAGAGGAGGTTTTTGTAAAACCGATGTAGTAAACGAGACAGCTATGAAATATTTAAGATTCCTATTGTTGGATTTATTTTTCTTTGCATGCATTACCCTGCTTGTCAATAATATAATCTATATTGTTATCTACACACAAGTTGTAGTATTTTACCTCTGAAAATAATACAGTTATGAAATTTAAAGTAATCTCATAACTCTATTTAGAAGAGCATGTTGAGTAACATCTCATGCAGAACGTGCATGAGATGTTACTCTGTGATGGGCGCTACGCGATACGACTTAGGTTTTGTCATACTTCAGTACAAGAAGACTGGAGTCCTCTCCAGTCTTCTCTTTTCTATGTCTACGGGCGCTAATATCGCCTCCTCCGTGACATTAGTCACATAAAAAACACCATGATATTCCAGAGATATATTTCCACTTTCGAAACTAGTTTTAGGTAAATAAATGATTTGTCGCAAATAAAATCAAGGTCTAAATACTTATTTTTATTGTTTTTTTTTTTATATAAATCAAAACAACGAGAAGTGGAAAGTTAATTATCACCTTTAATTGCCCACAACAAATCAGCGAATGCTACCGCTAATCATTCGATACTTAAAGGTTCTGACAAAATAATAAAACAGAAGAGAAACACCATTTAAATTGTTTCAAGTAGCATGCTAACTTCTACAAAGTATTTGCAATGAGTATTCAATCGTACATCAACACTATTTCAATTAAATACCACTGTTGAGAGTCGAAGTTTCTCGAAACATATATCAACAGTTGTTACTGATTTTTCAACTTCTTATTATACCTAATGTTAGAGATTATGAACGTTTCAATCAAGTTATACTGGTCACGAACAATGTTTTATAAGTTTTCATAAAATTTAAAAAATGTTTGGTTCCACGAATCCTAACTTATATTATGCAAATGCGAGTTTGTTGGTTACACTTTCACGCCTTAACTACTCAACCGATCATCTTGAAATTTGCATACACGTTGTCAGAAGCACAGAAAAGGACATAGTGTACCCTTTTTTACAAAATCTACATTTTGTCAGGCAAAAGCTAGTATTTAATAAAAAAAAATCCCCATTATTGATGTTGTTCTGTGTTACCGCCGACGTTTTTATTCGAACAAACCCTTTACATCAATGTATTTCTGAATCGTTTCTGAACTATAAGTATAAAAACAATAAAATGTCTAACTATTATAATATAATAGTTTTATCAAAATTTTTACCTAAACCTCGCATTAAATAGCGAAAATATAATAAATAGCTTCGTCAATTTTATAATAAATTTTCTTTATAATATGGTCCTTTGGACAAGGTTTAAAATGAGTATATGTCATGTTTTGTATAGTTTTTGTTACGTTGTTATAATTGGATTGAGATAAACAATTTATTTTTGACACTTTTGCCAAGCGAGTTGATGGTTGTATCAATGGATGTTATTATTGTATTCGGTTAATTCTATTTTTAAATCAGTCAAATGCACATTTACTAAAGAATTTCCATTGATTTCTTGCTGAAATCACTGGAATGATCCACGAAGCTGTACGTAATCAAAGTTACGTAATAGTGAAACGAGTAGATAAACAATGTTCCTCTTATACCGTCAGGAATATGTTACGTAACATATCAACAGTCTATCCTATAAAATTACTATGCCACCACCAGAATACGAAATTAGGTCGTCGTGTGCGATACATTGAATGAGCGTACTCACTACTATTTCGCGACAGTGAAGTGCCAGCGTTAAGTATAGAGATGAATGGAAAACAGAATTAGGAATTCATATCTGAGAATGAATCAGAAGAATAACTTTGATTATTAGACATCATCCACAAAAATGATACAAATATATAGTCTACAAATCTGTAATTCCAGGCACATGAAGATTTTCGTTCCTGTCTCGGAGTGAAAGGCACAACGCAATACGATTTTTTCTCATACTTCGGTTGGGCAGGACCTGAGTCGTATTGCCTTTGTCGATATGAGTGGCAATAACTACTTAAAATAAGGTGCTTAACAAAATTCCTTCGCTGATGATCTGAAAAAGTAGTAATTAGTATACCTCCGCTAAACTTCAGCAGAGGCATACAAAATACTACTTTATGTACTTTTCATATTATCTTAACATGTACTTCCGGAAAGTAACGCCCAATCAATTATTGCACAATAAAAAAACTATGGTATATTTGGTTAATGTGTCATCCCTATACTGTTTTAACTTAAGTCTTAAGTAAGTCACAGGAAGTAATAACTACCAGGACAAGATCAAAAAGACTCTCAAAAAGAAAAGTGACAAAAAATTGTCATACACAGTTCCAAACAGTTTATTAGGGAGTTTATTGTTTCAGTATACGAGAATCTTCTGATTTGTTTTGAACTATAAATAGATAAACAAAACCGGAACGACAAGTACGAAGATATAACAAATTTCCTAGTCATCCTGTACAACAATGTCAATACTTACTAACCGAATGCTATAATAAATAGGTCACAGCACCAACATTGATTGAATACAAATTACAAGAACAAACCAAATAAAGGCAACGAGAATTCTCTAACGACTTGCACACAACAAATAATCCGCCATCCGCTATCTTATGATATTTAAACAAAAAAGAAGTATCTACAAAGGTTTCTGTGTTAACGAAAATACGTATAAAGCCTCTCTCCAATTAGATGGAGTGCCAGAAACATCCACGACATGCCGGCTTGTGTTTTGTGTCCGACAAAAACGTTTTTTTAACGCGAGCGCCTCTTGTGGTGATCTCGATTAGATAGCGCGAAAATGCACTCTAAAGTAATAAAACCTGGTCTAATCTAAACGCTAGCGCAAACTGGTCCAAAATAATTGAACGTTGAGTGTAATGGGAATTAATTAATACAATTGCTTTAGGATTTATGTGGTGCAAAGTTGAAATTTTCAATGACAAATATTTATATAGGTAATTAAGTTAAGAAAAGGTTCGAAATTCGCTTGCCGACCGGAGCTAACTTTGTATGATAAATATATACATTTTGGTTTCGTGTCTTAAGTGATTTGTGTTGTATTTTTGTCTCGCAGGTTGCATACCTGCGATTCAGGAAATTGTATAATAGTATTGTACAAGGGTATGGATGTGAAAACACTACTTCTTCATTAATTTATTTATATAAATTAGACGGACTATAATTAAACAATTTCATAAAAAATACAAATTTGTTAAATCATTTGAAAAGAAATTCGAAAAGATTAAAAAATATGCATTAACGGATTTTTGATACATGCAGAATTAAAAATTGAATAGCAATTTGCTTCTATACAATTCTAAAAGGGCTTCATATCACTAGAAAACATAAGTAGGTACTCCATTTTGCGAAGATCCCTAATTCTATACATCTTTGATCATTGACCCGAGTGACGTGTTCTTAAATGATTTGAGTACCTACTACATAATATCTACTCATACAAAGGTTTCATAAACTTGGTGACAATATCGATTTCCCTTAAAAGCTTTTGGGTAAATGTTGAACCATCGTTTTATCTGGAAATATTATATGTACCGTTTTTTAAGCTGAGAAACACACATCCGCGCTAGAAGACCCTCACACATACATACGTCATTATATTCATATAAAACCTACTCGTATTAAACGACCTCAAATATGAAGAACATTCTAATTCAAAGTCAAAAATCTTTATTTTCGTTGAATTCTTAAAAATTACTTGGAAATGTCAATTTCTTTTTTTTAAGTAAGTACTTACGAGAACATGAGTTCATAAAACTACATTTAGCGCTTGTTCTATCCGGCCTTCAATAGGGAAGAATAAGCACGAAACCTCTAGTTACTTTCTTTTCGCGAGCATGATCTCTTTAATTCTTAATTAAAATGTAGGTTTTTTTTTATTGCGCGATACATTCGCCAATTACAGAACGATTAGAATGATTCTAATTTTATTTAACAGATGTGCCTCTCAGTTGGTCCCATAGAGATTTCGTGACAAATATTTATCCCTAAGGATGAAAAATTGGGGAAGAAAATACTGAAATCAATTTATTTGTTTTTATCTTAATATATCGGTGTTCACATTATGGAAATCATATTTTAAAGGCTATCCTGGGGCGTTATAAAATGTAAATGATTTTCTGCGATGGATAGGCCTTTAAATTGATTATTATTCCCAAGCACGCTGAAATTTGTAAGTTCCTATCACTTCATTTATTTCTAGGCGATTGACTGTATAAATTGCAAACTTTACAGCCAAAATATATTCATTGTTTCCCCCGCGACAGAAGTCCCTGCGACTTCTATCGCAATTGCCATCCCTGCAAACATTCGCATTAAGAATAAAAATTACGTTTCAAGAACAATGGGAGTTTGTTATTGCTACCATGTGTTTTTTAATGGTAAATTAATCACAATAGCTTATAGAAAATCTATTCTTAACCAATAAAGCTTATTTCTTTACAACGAAAGTAAAACCAACAAATGTACTTTCAACTAATTCAACGCAACTTTATAAAAGAAAATTGAAAACTACCTACCAAATAAGGCTAATTATTTACAACGTAAAATGTTACAAGAAATTACCTAAGATAATCCTAAAAATACAGAATATTAACAGAAGACCAATAATTATGCAAATAGTTCTGAAAATAGCTTTGTATCCCAATTTACATTCAACCAATATCGGGATTTGGCAATATCTGACTCCTTTGGGGTGGTCTGGTTTTAACAAAAGGCATCCATTAAGCCTATACGATAAAGTACAAACGCCCGCTTAAGATCAGCCGTACGTTCAAAGCTTCATGAACGTTCTGGGGTTCAAGTTATTTAGACTTTATACCGAGGGTTGTGATGTCTATAATTTCCAAAGTAAGAAACTGATGTCCTTGAAATATTTATGCTACAATCTTTAAAGTACCTCCTTTCTAACCAAAAAATGATGAATGAAATCCGACAACGCGTTAATGAATTACAATGAAGAACACATTTTTACTTCCATCCCCTCTCCCAAGGAAACCGTGCTGAATTTCAGGATAAAAAATATTCTATTATAAAAATATTCTCGTAGTATGACCTCAAATTGTGTCAAGTTTCATTTGAATCCGTTCAGTAGTTTCGGCATGATGCGCGGCCAAGATACAAACAGACACAAAATGAAAAAAAAAAAAAAATAGTTTTGGCTTCAGCATCGATTATAGAGTACACTCTAAAAATTTTTTCACAATATCTTTAATGTACATATATATGTATTACAGTTTTACTATAAGTAAATATAGATAGATATCATGGAAGATGTTTCATTATGTGTATGTTCTTGAATATTGATACATATGAAAGAATATGTCTTCTGTATCAACCGACCTCAAATCGGATACTCGTGGACATGATCTGAATCCATAAACACATCTTATATAAGAATTTACCATAGGAAAGGCATCTTTTGATGTATTTCTGTTCTACATTTCAAGTCTTTCGAGCAAGTTGTGCAAATATTTTGAGACTTTATTACAGGGCGAGGAAAAAATTCATTAGACGAACTCAACGAGGGACCCGAAATCATAAAGATGTAAATCTGATATATAAGAATCAAAAGCCTTAACAACAAGGTAAGAATTATAAAAATGGTAATCCGCCGCCAAGCAGTGGTGTACTCCCGTCGCTATGCTGTGGGTGCTGACAATGCGTCTTTTTTTCGTTTTTATTTGCAGCGGTAACCATTTTATTCAGATCATTCGGGCCGCCCACTCATCCCGTAACTTCAAAGGTATAAAAAAAGAAAAAGGTGTGTTTCTTAAAGATTAGCGTTCATTAGAGACAGGCCGGTCGGTGCAATAAACATTCTTACCTACTATGTATACTGAGCAAGCAATCGATAATTTCGTTGCGCTACGCCTAATTGGTGTTTGGAACGTTTATATTGTATACAAACTACTTACAAATACAAACTACTTACAAATAAATAACACACAAATGTTTCAGATTTTTTAGATGTGATAAATAAATGATACGACACATTTATTTTTAAGGGATCTAGATCCCTTGTTCTGGATCAGGTTAAAAATGTTGACACTGACGCCGCATTAGATCCATGAACGATTTTATTCGCCGCTTGCGATTAGGTTCATACATTTTTTTGGACAGGCCGTTTACAGCATTAACCGGGATATTTTAATGGTATCACATCCAGCCAGGTACAAATTGTACAATCAAAGATATTGAAATATAATTTCATACATACAAAATACGAAAAGAGATTTTTCGAAAGTACGGGACCTCAAAAATGAAGTCATAAATAAGGCTTTTAAAAGGTATTTCAAATGCAAATCTAAAAGAAATAACGCTAATTTATTGGCTAGCGAATATGTATCAGTTTTAGACTATTATTAGTAGTTCCACTTCTAACCTTGAACCACACGAAAGTAGTCTCGGACTACTATTTATACCTACTCAAACTCATTTTTTCCTTTAGTATCGTTTGGACACGTTAAATTTTACATACGCATGTAAACATAGTGGCAACTGGAATAGACCTAATGCAGTATTAACATGCGTCAGAAGCTTCTTAAGCACACTGCATGCACGTTAATATTTCAAATTATAGTCAGTTTTCATGTTTTATTTAGTGTTATTTGTTAAGCTTACGTCTGTTGCAATCCTATAAAATGTAAATTGCAAAATTTTGATGATTGAACGGAACGGACTAACGATCTAATTAACTTACAATATTAACGATGATGATTATAAAAAGGGCACCAAAATCGAGATAAATAGCTAATCTCGTATCGTTATGGTAATAAGGTTTTATTTTCAATAATTCTTTATAAAAGTAGATCAAGTGATCAATTATATAAAAAAATAATGATATCTTTATAATAAAATAATTACATATTCTCTAGCTAAAATTTGCAAGAACGGAACAAAACTACGTCAGAAAATAGATTTTATACACGTAAACGTTATCAAGTAGCAGACTAGTTAGAACCCATTAAAATTTGCTGACTTATACCATCTCAGCGATACTATAACTCAAGAAGAACACACCCCACTTATTTACATATATGCAAATCAGCCAAGCCGAGTGAGAAATCCATTAAAAAGTTTGATTAATACTTAGCCTAACGGATGACTGGCAAATCACACCGCTTTGTCATTTATGAATGAATATCCAAGTTCTGTTTTCAACTTCGTCCTGCCCTTCCCAGTTTATGTCAATTATTTTGAGGTGACCGTATCTTCTGAGGCCACACGTTTATGCGTCATAAACTCTGGCTTCTTATGTACAGGCTGACGTGGTTTGATTAAATCTTACATTGGGTCCACAGGTTTATCACTTTTTTTGGCTGTTGTGTTTCAAATCTGTGATTTATTTATTTATTTAAAATATTGAGTGAAGAAAATAAAATATTTTATACAACACTTCGCTATAGGATATTTCCGTAGCTTTGAAGGCTCTATGAGCCAGCAACTAAGAATTTCACAAAAAAAATTGCGTGGCGTATATTTGATAAAATAATATAAAATACAATTTGCAAGACCATAATCAAAAAAAAAACGAGGAAATAATACCAGGATTTCTTGATGAGCACGATACCAGATACACGTTTGCCATCTTTATACTACAAGATTCTGAGATATCATTTCTAAGTTCCAAACCCAATTTCAAATTCACACGAGAATTCGCAAACTGCACGGTGACGGTAGGTACCGACACCGACAAAGGATACTCCGTTACCGGCCATGTATAATTTAATAGCTTCGGAAGTCTGGATTGATTGCTAAAGGCTCTCTCAACAGGTTTTCACATTATGAGTCCCTTTATGTTTAATGCATGAAGTGAAATGATGAACTTTCTCTAAACAAGACTGAAGAACCTCGGGTTAGGTAATCAAAGTCAAAAATCCTTCCGTTGAATTCTTAAAAGTTACTTGGAAGTGTAATTTTTAAATAAAATAAAAACGCAAACAAATAATTCATATAAATGTTGTGACGTAAGCTAAGCCGCTTTGGACATTCGATTTAATTAATGCCTTTGACTTTTGGGCAAATTACCGAAAGCTAAAGAAGGACTATTAACGAGATTTAGGGGCAATGAGAGATAAAGTCTAAGTACACACGTCACATAAAATACCAGATATTTATGTGACGGGACCTTCATCTCGCTGCGTTATATTTTTTTTTCAAACATGTTGCATATTTGAAAAAAAAAAAAAATAATATATTCATTATTTTCGAAAAAAAGAACACGCGATGTATCGAATTTACGGACAAAGAAAAACAAATGCATAGCGTTTTATGAAATTGGGACATTACAACACTCCAGCAATGTTGTATGAAACGGCGTGCTGGAGTTATTAATCACATTTTCTTTTAATAATTGGCCCAATATGATAAATGTAACTTTTAATATTAATTTAATTAAATGTATATTATTAAAGTACGTTTTAGTTTCTTGCATTCTTTTGAGGTAAGTACTATATACTATACAAGTTCTTATGCGCCTGTGATTCCACCAGCACCGACACGCTTTCACCGGAACACAGCAATGTAAATGCACCACTGCTTGCTTGCTAGGTTGCCAGGAGTGGTGGCAGTACCTCTCCAGAATAATTTCTACAGCTGCTTTAGTTTTCTCCGTTAGCACCACCCGAAGGTACGTGTAGAGACTCAAAAGGTGTGAATACTTTTTGACTTTTACCTACGGATGCGAGCAACATGAACCCCCCAAATATATAACAATAAGCTTGAGCCAAAAAGACGGCTCCCTACAAAAACAGGTACCTATAGCAATACTTCAAAATTGGACAAGCTTATTACCTGTGCCATTATAGGTCTCGTCTAAAGCCCTATCGTGAAGAGTCCAGTTCTA
This sequence comes from Aplocera efformata, assembly GCA_921293045.1. Classification (NCBI taxonomy): domain Eukaryota; kingdom Metazoa; phylum Arthropoda; class Insecta; order Lepidoptera; family Geometridae; genus Aplocera; species Aplocera efformata. The sequence goes on from OV121045.1 coordinate 5,796,034, forward strand.
AGAATCACGTCTCGTAGACGCGTCTCAGTGTCGCCTGTCGTAATGGAGGAACGCGACTCGACTGCGAACACTGACGCTAATGAGGGGAGAATTACTCTTCTACCACTGACCTCGGATTAAGGGGCACCCACACTTACAAGGAATATCATGTATACCAAATAAACCTCACTCGAACAGATTTTCTTTATTGTGCTCAGAAACGTAGAATAACTATAGTATAATATAGTTTAAAATTCAATCTGAACAAAAAAATAATAAACTGGAATGGGTTGGCTTTTTTAACCATAATGCATGTTGTACTACGTGTACAAAAAAATAAAATGAAAGGTGTATCTGCTCCATCTTAGCTACGTAATTACGCTGACTGCTACGGCACGTAGCCCCGTAGCTAAATCCGGATACGGACGACGTCTTCGTTTAGGCTCTTATTTCCTTGACATAAAGGGTTTTCTGATCACCGCACTCTTTAATGTAAAATATCTCTTTAATGTAAGTTTACGTCAATAGTTTTTGTGTAACCACAACCGTTATGATTATAAAAAAAATTAAAAGAATCTCAAATAATGATAAAAAAAATTACATTGACAGTGTTGTAAAATTAGGGTCGCGTGAGACTTGAAGTAACAGTAAGCTCAGCTCATCCCCTTATTAGGGGTTATAAAAACCTTACAAAAGAAAAAAATAACCATTTTAAGATGACTCCCGTGTGACGTTTGTCTATCACAGAGATTTTTTTCGACTAGATTTAGAAACGCGGTCTAACTATACTTACCTTAATATAATAAAGATTTCATGAATAGTAATTTAAATCCCACCTACTCATATGGGATGCTGTATAGTTAATCGCTGTAATGTGACATTAAAATGGTTAAATATAAGATACTGTAGAGAGTGCGTTTTAATACAAGCAGATGAGCAGGTGCGCAAAACTGTAAGCGAGATTGAGTTTATTTCGCTTGAATGAAGCACGTGAATGCATTTTGCCTGCCGTGTTAATAGAAAGTCAATCTCTTGCACCAACGCTTTGGAGCAGCTAATTGGAGTAGATAGTTTCTAATAACGTTTATAATTATTCTATTTCTATAATTTATTCGAGCGTATCAAATAACGATTCATATTAATAACATAAGTTAACTTCCAACATCATTTCGACCCGCAATTTCACCTCGTATAATATTCAACAACGCAAACGTTAAACAGTTTACCGCAAAATCTTTTAGGACCCTCAAAAACGGAGGCATCGTTTATAATAAGTCTTTGAGGTTATCTCATTTTTTCGTTGAAAGGTCTGAGCGGGCCAAGGTGGCATCAAGTGTGAGTGACGTTATCTGACGAACTGACTTGCAGGCAACTGGCCCGAAATTATCTGCTAAGCGTCTGTTCGGTTTTAATTACCGCAATTTGCACGTGCTTTGTCAATTTAAACGCCAAATTGTATGAATAACATGGATTGTTTGCGGAAGAACCCCACAATTTATTACTTAATTCTATAATCCACTTTGTGTTGATATATTTACGCGTGAACATAAATGTGTTATATATGTTCGTACTCATGGTGAGAGACATTGAATATTGTAAAGGGCACACGTCCTAGGCTTAGGTCCCTTTAACTCTTGGGTATCGAGCCCTTACATCTAGAATAAAATATACTTTATGCAAGTATATTAAGTGATTTTTTAATGACTCTTGTACTTGTTAATAATATTAACTTTGAGATACACTCTTTTCCTTGTTCTATAGGTTACATTGATTATAACTCAATGGCAATACCCAAAAGCAAATAAACGGGCGAATTTCACCAATCAACGATTTGCCTGCGGGCTTTCGCTCATTTTTTGCCTTTACGCTCATTGGGCCATAGTAATACAATTTTAATATGTAACGAATAATAAATTTTAATTTTAATCATAAATAATAAATTGTTGATACCTTACATATTATATTTAGAAAATTACCCGATCACCTAACGATTAATGTGCTTGACACTTTTCAAAGTAAAGAGCACCAGTTAATTAATGATTCTCTGATACACAATGAATGAGGCGCGCCGAGTTCTGTTCGGGACGGGTCCCAAATAGAAATCTGTTGTTTGTGACCTCTTTACAATTCGCCTTGCAGAGTCAAACCATTGCCTAAAACCTAGCTTATGTGAATAAACCTTAAATTTCAGCTTAGTGCACTTTTTACACACATTTTGTAAATATTATTTGATGTACTCGAGCAACTGGACCCCGTCAATACCAAGTACGTATTAGTATTTCAATTACGTATGAAAAGGAACTTCACCAGAGATCCTCGTATGTGTAGGGATTCAAAGGGTACTCATCTACGGACACGAGCAATTGGACCCCCCAAGCTTGTGCCCGCAACCTAGGTAAAAACCGTGCTAGACCGTTAGCGTTTAGCGAGTAGAATTCCAGCCTATCCTGCCCATACTGCAACGGCTGGTATCATCTCATGATCCCGGCGTAAAAAAACATTACACAATGGACTGAAATAAAATTACTTGTATTTTCCGTTTCGAACGATGTTGACATCTTCTAGTTTTAATGAGGTCACATGAACAACGTGCAATACCTACTATGAAGGTAATAAAAATAAAAATCTTTTGTCGAGACTATTATATTGGTAGCGAATAGAATCCCCAGAGGCTACGATGAATGTCGCGTGATTACAAGCGCTGCTTACTGAACCGAGATTGCATGTTTTATGGTATCAAGGCATGGAAGTTGAAATAGTGATTTATTTTAAACTAAATCGTAAATAATATTATGAAATTCTTAAATATCTTATGATATTCTTAAAATTGATATTTGAGAAATAAACATTTAGAAAGAGGCGATTGGAGGCGAGGATGTAACATCTCATACGCATGTAATTTCATCGCATCCCTGCTGGGCGAGAATTACTTGGTATCGTGGTAGTACTTCTTCGGATAAACCTAGCATAGCTACTGCATTTTTAGACTGCTCTTTATGCACCACCCGAGCCATCTACGGATGCGAGCAAAATGGTTATTATGGTTTGGATTGGTTAGTAACCAATCCGGATTGGGCTCCCTTGGTAGATCAGAGCCCATTCTCACTGCAGGACACCGGCCTACTCTCGATAATTGATATCGAGAGTAGGCCGGTGTCCTGCAATGAGAACGTTAGAGGCTTTCATTAGCATTGGTTATACAGGGTTCACCAAAATCAAACATCTTGTAGATATGGAAGGCGTGAATTCTAGTTATGTGTGAATTTAGTTTACTTGCGGTTCTGACACCTCACTTTAACTTCATGGAGATATTCACTCATTATACGAAACAATTCAAATATAGAAACATAGTTTCCATCCCAAACGCATCAGCCGATGTCAACTCCGTATCAAAGCGCAATGAATAGACCCTAATTATTTGCAAATGCCACATACAAACTTCAGAAATGTGTCTTGAATATGTATACCGTGGTAGATTAGTGTCGGCGTGCCGGTTTTGGGTTGAGTTTAGCCGGACATTTTTCCAAAACTGTTGTCAATATTTCTTCTGCGTTTATGTTTTCACTTTTACTTTCAAAATTTTTTTTCCTATCCGTCAGTTAAGTTCGACCATACCCAAAAAAGAATTCAATCTATCCCACCAATTAAAAGTATATATTGGTAAATTTAATATATCATGTTTGTGATTGAAATCAATGTGAAAGAAGTTGGTTACTTAGTTTCATTCTGACAATAGACTGCCATACATACAAAAAAAAGTAACAAGTGGAACATTTTATCCGGTCAAGACTAATTTGGACGGAATACAGTCAACTTTGGAAGCCCTATTGGTGTCAAGTGAGCTGAGTTGAGCGGGAGAAAGTTCAGCAGATACGTAAAGCGTATGTTAAATAGTCACTTTGTTCGCTAATAGAACCGCATCTGTAGCGAAAAACTAAATTAGTGGCTCCAACATACCATGCAAACTAGTTGTACTATTAAGGATATTGCACCTACGGGATAAATTATAATTTTGAGTGCATGTCTAAAATTTAATAAATAAAACAGTTGATATGAGCGTGGTGGCCCAGGGGCATAGACGCCGACTTTTAATCTGAAGGTCGCTGGTTCAAACCCACACGTGCACCAATGAGCTTTTCCTCTTGAAAAATTAATGTGCGCAATACCACGTTCTAGAAACGGTGACGGAAAACATCGTGAGGAAACCGGCATGTCTTAGAACCATAAATTCGAAGACATGTGACATCTACCAATCCGGATTGGGCTCCCGTGATAGATCAAAGCCCATTCACTCTCAATTATCGAGAGTAGGCCGGTGTCCCTGCTGGAACATTAGAAGCTGATATGGATGTGATATGTACAGTTAGGTATCTAACAAACTGTTGATCGGAAGAGAAGTAAGAGAATTTAAAATCTTTCCAGGTAATAAATTCGAATATACACATCAGAGCAAGTCATCTGGTATATTGGAATGTGACGTCATCACTCTCCCCTCATTCAACGGAGCGCGGGTTCAAACTCAAACATGCATCACTGAATCTTGTGTGCTCATTCATTACTTTGTGGCGGAGTTAAATACTGTGCATTAGTTGTACGTACAGTATTACGTAATAAAATACTATGTACAAGTAACACTATTATTACTTGTACACAGTATTTTACAACGTATTACTTCAACGTTGTAAAATACTGTGTATTACTTGTATGTACGAAATATTTACATAATTTTTACAATGGCAACACTCGTTCAATTTGAACTATTTTACTTGGTTTTCTCCTCTATTTTATTTATTTTAATGTATTTGTACTGTACTGTATTGTAATGTATTTGTATTGTATTATTAGACTTGTCTAAGTGCATTCTTAATGTCGAAATATAAATAAATGAATTGAATTGAATTGTATATTAGAAGTCATTATACCTAGTTATAGACGGTAAATTGGCATATATTGGGACGCGTCGAAAACATAACAACATGATAACAGATAATATTCGGTAGCACCGGAGAAAAACTTGGAATGTTCGTACCTATATGTTTCATTTTCTTGTGTACAACCTCTTGACCCTCAAGAAGCTACTAATGAGACCCAAGTTCACAAGACGAGATTTCAGCTGCAAACATTTTGAAACGTAACTTATATATTGGACACCCAAAAATATTCGTGAATCGCTTCGCAACGTCGCCATATGTGTAAAAAAATAGTGCATTTAAAAACCAAAAGGAAGGATAGATTACATTTAACTCAACATACGTCTCATTTCACCGGGTGACATTGCTTGAAGAATTTTGAAAACAATGATAATCAATCAATCCTGTCAAGTTCATGCAACCGTTATTCCTTTGAAAAATGGATTCGATTTTATCACCACCGCCAATCGAATCTCAAAAGGAAGGAATATTTACCAATCCGGGATTCCGTGATCGTAATCCGGAAAACGGTCGTTTAATATGCTCCTCGAACGTTTAGGGATGCCAAACAAACCCTCGCGGGGGGTGGTCAATGTTTGGTGAGACCTCAACGAGAAGTGGTTAAACTGAACCCTTTTTTGTGAAACACTTTTCTCATACTGTAAAAAATTGCGGTCTTAAGGAAAAAATATGCAGGCTCTTTTTAACTATCTCGTGTACGAAAAAACATGCCTAAAATCTTGTTCTCCTTGTGTTTTATTTTTATCTTCTCATATATTATGAATGTTGTAACAAATTTGCACGATGTGACTTATGAGTAACGATGGTGAAGAAAGATATAAATCTCAAGTGTATTTGATCATATTTTCCTTTTAAAAATATCGTTTTGTTTTGTAGTCAACAATTATACAAAGATAAGAACGACATTAATACATATTTTAGCAACAGTGTAGGGTGATAAATAAATATTTATAAATGTTATCTTGTTACTATAAACGAGCAATTATTGTAGGTTTATGTAATTAAATTTGGATGAAATTTTGTATTTAAGTAGGGTTTGCTGTTTAATTTTATCGGTAAAAAACGCATTTTTTTATACAAGAATATTGAGCGAACCTTGTTCTCCCACCAAGCTTCTACAAATAATTTTATAAAGCGTCATTTAGCCCTAAGCACAGCTTGTACTACGAGTATGTGAACCAGTTTACCGAAAGAATACTAAATAATAATTAAAATTACAAACATGTATAGTTTCACGACATATATTACATTTTAAGAGTCAGACACAGAATAAACATTATTGTATAATAATATTTGTCCTGGGCGGGAATCAAACCCACGGCTTACATCGCAGAACGCCGACTCAGCTCAGCATAAATGAGTACTAAATCATTAATAACATGAATGTAAAGCGCTAAATTCAATTAAATATCATTTTTGAAAGTTGAATAAGCAACTTACCTGTATTGTTTCCAGATATATTGTACTTTGGCAAACATACTCGGTTGCAAGTACATGCGACCAATTGATTCTCGTAGCCCGTAATAGCGTAGCGTTTTGTCCTAGCCTTGTGCTTGAAAGTACTATACCCAAATAGAGTAGGTAAATAAATGATACACAATAGAGATGTGAATTGTTTCTTATTCTTATCTGAAGTCCATAAATAATGTAAATTGAAGAAACAAAAAGAATGCTAAAATGCCTTGTTTCGTGTGACGCAAACTGTACGTGATAATTCCCATAACATGATGGAATGGAAATTGTGTTAGTCACACTAATTAGGATAAGATAAAGGAATTAATTACACTAATATTATCAAGGCTAAAGTTTGTATGAAATGTGTCAAACGGCTCAACGGATTCGGGTAATATTTGGTACCAGGATAGCTTATATTCTGCTCTTAACTTTATCGGGATGAAAAGTAACATTATAATGTTACTTTTGATCCCGAAAAAGTGCAGTGTTCCCTTAGGTTGACCTATAACGGGGTGCAGCTAGTATTTTATAATTTTATCTAAATGGCTAATTTTAAAATAAATGATTACTTGCAGTTATATTGGCATTTTAAACATCAACTTCTCTCTCGTAGCTTGTTGCAACGCAGCGTTTTGTATTTGCCTTGTGCTCGAAAGTAATACGCAAATAAACAAGTACAAACTGAGATGTGAGGTTAGTGAGATGTACCTACATATCTTACTAACCTCACATCTCAGTTTTTAATAGCTCTGTAGGTGTGTTGTCGTGGTTTCGATTCTCTGAGTGAAAATCGAACGAAGATAGTATTAAATATGTATTATATGTATGTATGTATTTAAAAAAAACATACTATTATTAAGTATCAGTTATCTAGTCCTGATAGCATAAGGTTGGGCCCAGTTGTAAGTTTGAGGCTAGATAGTGATGCAATAGTGAATATTTATTTAGTAATTGTGCTCTATAGATATGAAAATTGTCTGTTGTGCTCAAACTAAGACTGTCACTGTAGACAATAGCTCTTTTTTTCAAAACCTTTTAATCTTTTTTTATCTAGTTATTTATTTAAATTATTGTCAAGTTGAGTTTATCATTAAGAATTTCATGTTGTGGTATCCTATAATTCAAGAAATACATAACTTTAAAATTTCGGATACATTGAATGTAAAATTAAATGTGTTTTTTATTGAATGCCCTCTAAAATAAATAAATACACCGACAGAAAAGGTACGTGTCAATATCTGTCATGAATTACGAATACTTTAAATTACATTGGTGAAAATTGTATATTATATTAGATAATTTGTAAATAAATTGTTCTTACGAAGAAAATGTAATGAATGTTTGGTTTGTATATTTCTTATAATTTGATTATCAAATGTTTTTTCCTATTATATATGTCAATAAAAGCTTTATTACAGTATTCATTGGATTACGGATGTCATCAAGAAGATTAGCATTGCTGAGTTCTAGTAGGGCTTATGTTCCAGTCTGTATTTATTTATAATTAAGAACTTGTTAACAAAATAAGAGTAATATTAATTTGGATGTGATCATCAAGATGATTTGAATTAACATTTTACCTTAGCAGATTCGTTGACGTAGATTCTAGATATTATTATCTCTCAAGGTTTTATTATTATATTCTTGTGTGCGGGAAAAGAACAATGCGATAGAATCTCGGTTTCTGAGATAAATTTGTTTTCAGATGACCTTTGTAAGTAATATGATTTGTTGTCGAGCTAGGGTCGGTTCGTGTACTTACTACCTACTCGGTAATTCACTTTGCGTGGTACGAGGTAATAGGGTTGTACGGCTTAAAATTTGTCATGAAAATTGTCGTAAAATAACGCAAAAATCCCATGATTCCAACTGCAAAGAATCAATGGATCTTTTATGGGAAATTGTATACTATAACAAGCTTCCTGAGAATGCTATCAAACTTCCGATGCAAAGATTTAAATCATACAAAAGGAATAATTTACTAAGTAGGTACCTAATGATCTGACATTATCAGATCATTAGGTACTACCAAAAAGGAATAGATTTTTCCCCTAAACTCTCTCGCGCAAAACTAGCGTGACTTTGAGTTGATTTAAATCATACTACGCTTTTTTCTTTAATTAAAAACACATTACAAACACGTGTCAACACGTCGAGTATGATTGCGTTTTAATAGAAAGTTTCGTACATAGCACACTCATACACAACACAAACACCCAAGACTCGAAAACAAAATTCATTCCTATCACAAGAAGTTTGCTACGGAAATTGAACCTGACACCGAGGGCTTCTACGAACTAGTCTACGGAGCTGTAGAGATTCTGAGGACATATCATAATAATAATAATAAATATTCATGGACACTTCACACAGCGCTATCTAGCCCCAAAGTAATCATAGTTTGTAATATGGAAACCCCATCACTGATGAATACTTATATAGTACTTTTTTTGTAAATATTATACATTTTTTTGTAAATACATTATTACATGTTTAACACCCAGACAGAACAAATATCTGTAATCGTCACACAAATTATTGTCCTGGGTAGGTACTACCCACCACCTACGGCGCAGAAGGCAGAGCTACTACCAACTGAGATTCGATGAATCAAGCAGAAGTCAATGAATCCTAGCAGAATACAAACGAAGAGAAGTCAATATTGAGCTAGACTTACCCATATCATCGATAAGTGGAGCCATTCTGAGAGTTACCCCAACCAGCAGAAGACACAGGAAGAGGAGTAAGCAAGCCGTCACCATGATGGTGTAACGTGCTCGCCGGGGCAGCTCATCAGGGTCCAATACCTGTGGGTAAATGTAATTATGTTTATATGCATGTGTGTGTGTGTGTATGTTACTACTTCACGCTCAAACGTCTTAACGTCTTTGTACGGCGACAGCTAATAACCTCAATGAACACATAGGCTACTTTTAATCCCGGAAAACCGTGAGACGCAGCTAGTAAAACAAAGATGAAATTGATGACTCATTTTATTAATATCGTGTGATCTTTTTGAAACAGTTATAACCTTCCCAAGATGGAGGAACCCCAAACTAAATATTTCTTATTCCGTAAGTTCTCAATATCTATCGTCTAAACGAGTCGAAATTTACTACTTTTCATCCAGACATAAATTCGTCTATGCGAGCAAATCCGCGGGCAAAAGCTAGTCTCATGTAAAAAGTTCGGCCAAGTGCGAGACGGACTCGTGCACCGTGCACGGGTTACGTATAAACTTGGAAACGTGTAACTTGTAGGATTTTTCACATATTTATACACTCAAAGTTTGTAACGTGTAACACGTAGAATTTTGTGATGTTAATAAAAGTTTACTGATTTCAGATATAATATAATATATTCCCTTTACTTGTGCTATAAGACATTGTTTCTTGCCAAATTTCGTGACTGCGTTGACTTAGAAGTATGTTTTTTTTCACAGATCAGACACAACGCAGTGATCCTATAAGGATTCCTTTATGCCTTTTGAGGTACAGAAGCCTAAATAGATAGCCCTTTGATATGAAATCCTTTACTTACAAGAATGAACACATTATCAAGGTTGACCCTTGATAATCCCTGCCTGATATTATAATGTATTGGTTGGTCACACCTATGTTGTCGAAACGTCAACGATTCAAAGCACACGCCTACGACCGCTTTATGTTTGACTACTTAATGTAATCAATCTTCGCAAATTTAAGCGTGACAGTTTTTACATTAATCACTATATAAGCGCTCACAAAAATGAAATACTGAAGAGTTAAAAGGTAAAGACTTGAAAGCTGAGTGTAGCATTATACTAGTATTAGTAAACTAGTAAATTTTGATATCAATGAAATGCCTACGTTATAAATTTTGAGACACATCTTTTAGAATAATTTTTCACATTCATTTGTACACATTAATTGGAACATTTAGACAGTTAAATTGATATTATGACTTACTTTCAAACATAATTAGAAAAGTATATCACTTCATTATATATTGTAGTAAAACAAATAAATATTATTATTTTGTCTACATACCCTTAACGACCCGAAAATAAACTATGCTTATCATAAAGTTTGACTGCCCAGTTTGAAGGAAACAAACTTACAATTAGTTTTACTAACAAATTACGACGAAGCGAAGAAAATTATTATAGTATATGAAGAAGACAAGATATGAAGTAGGTCAGTGATGCATATTCTGACTACACAAATCAAATCACTTAGTATTTCATTAATTTAAACAATCTTATGTCTACTAATTTTCGTCTTTTGAAAAATAATCAATATAATTGTTTTTGTTTATAGAATTAAAACTATTCAACTGTAATTAAGTACTTGGATTTGAAATTACCAACTGAATTTTATTTCGAACTAAGCACCTACATCAACAAAACTCTGCGAAAAATTAGTATGAAGTTCAGATAATACGATTAAGAAAGTGTGTAAGTACGTAGAATACTCTTTGTTGCTTGAAAATATATACTACAAAACAATAACCGTGAAACATCCCATTTTGCTTAGTGGGGTAGAAAATAAGTGGAACGTAAACAAAGGCATAACCCGTGTATGTAAAGTACTGCCAGTGATAAATTAGGTCCACAAACAGCCGCACCTACAGGTGGCCGATAAATTCATGTCAATGAGTTTGGTACCAGTAACGCCATCTATAAGAGAGCTGAGAAGGAAGGTTGAAGAAAGTTTCTATAAGACCCGCTAGATAGCACTGTATAGTAAAATAAAATACTAGTTACATTACGTCCACAAACAGCCGCATCTACAGGTGGCCAATAAATTCATGTCAAGGAAGAGTTTGGTACCAGTAACGCCATCTATGTGAGAGCTAAGAAGGAAGGTTGTAGACAGTTTCTATTAAACCCGCTAGATAGCGCTGTATAGTATTTTACTATACTAGTTACATTACGTTCACAAACTGCCGCACCTACAGGTAGCCCATAAATTTAAGTCAAGGGCACTAGTAACGCCATCTATCTCGGGCTGTCGAAGTAAGATTCCATAAAATCTGCTAGATGGCACCGTATTGGTAATGTAAGTACTGATAAGTGCGATTGAAAATAAGTCGTGTTACAGTCTAATGACTTAAAGCGTCATCTGTTGGGCGGCGCTTTTGGATTAGCGCGGTAGACAAAAACAGTTTACATGTCATATAACGCCATCTATCAGATCATAGATAAACGGAAAAGCTTTCTGTACCACATGAATGATTTAACACGAGCTTAGGTTTGACTTAAGTGTAGAAAATCGCCAAAAGATGGCGTTGCAAGAACAAAAATCAAAAATAATACAGTTATCCTATTAAATAAAAAACACAAAAATTGTTTTTACCTATGTCCGTTATAGGCTTTGAAACCATCCAACCGATGTCCCCCAAACCGATTTTATTAGTAAGGTAGAGTAATAATAGGGGTTTGTTACAGCTTAAGCCTACTCGATTTCTTTATAAAACAGCTACGTTTGCTCTATTTTGCCTTAGTATATACATTGCAATTATTGTTAAAATTCATTAAACGCAACATACTCCTATAATTTAGTAACAATTCCTTTGGATTCAGGTGAAGTTACTGGCTCAATGACGAGCGCAACATTTCACATCAAATCTTTCACTACCCAATTAAAACATGAGCTAAGTCGTTTATATAAAGTAATGGTACCACCTTAAGTGGTCACCTACGCCCATAGTTAATACGGTAAGACTTCGGTCTATCCCTTTCTTTTTTCTTTTTCAAAATTAAAAGCTATCAGCTATCTGCTGCAGAAACAAAAATTCTAAAAATGATTTTTTGTTATTATTACCGTATATATACACTTTCATATGCATTTAGTAAAAAGCTGTTATTTTGATATTACAAACAGACACTTCAATTCTTTTTACTTGTATAGATTTTACATTGAGCAAATCTTACGTGTATAACTTTAGCCTGTTCATCTATAGCGGAGACCAGCAGTGTGCGGTGTTTCTTCGGCTTTGCATGCTCGGGGCTGCGCCTGCGACGTTTCTTCCTCCGCCGCTCTAATTCCAACTGCTCCGGACGCTGCTCTTTACTGGAAATAGATAATAAAAAAAATCTAAACACAGTGACTTGTAAAAATGAACGCAAAAATTAATGGTACAATTGACATGTTATAACTTTTAACGCGGTCGGACGTAAATTAGTTCGCAGGAGTCTAGACTCTAGACCGATGTCTGTCAATTATGAGGACGCTGGGCAAAGACTTCAGTTCACCCGGTGCCGCGACGCATGAAACTACGTCGAAATATCAGGACAATCAACAAAACTGACAAACCACGGTAAATGTCTCTGACCGACAGAAGGACCAGCTTAAACACCTTTCCCCTAGAGACAATTTCTAAATTCGATCCCTGAAGGGCCCACAATATAATTTTAGTGTGAAACAAACAAAACAAAGTACTTCGGGAAACTTTTCTTTCATTCGATTTCACGACTTAAGTATACCGGTGAAATTTTACGCAAAACATCATCCAGTAAAATAAAAATAAATCATGAATTTTTTTACATATAAATATTTTTAAAATCTTATTTTTAATTATGCAAGATAATATGGATGATTATTCAAGGAAGATTTTAAAATAGTGTTGGATAGTTTAATACGAATCTGAAAACCGGTTGTATAATAGTTTCATTGTAATTTCTGAAAAAATATTCTCTAACGCTTTGAATTTATTTCGTAGTCAAAGTCAAAGTTTGAAACTACAAGACCCCGATATAACGCGCACACAATTTTGCCAACAGAGGTTGGCCTAATCCCAATACAAACAAAACTTGGGTTAGCTGTTTTTTGTAAGAAACAAAAAACCAGTGACTGATTAAAAAAATCAGGCTTCAGTATTATAGTCGCTTATTTCTTGCCATTTTAAAAAATAAACATCCAAGTCGGACTACAATGAGCGAAGAAAATTTACGCAATTTAATTTTAAGTAACTTACGCAATTTCGTTTACTTGAATGACATCTTTTTATCAGTTATTTTGATTTAAAAACCAAACTATTGAACCGATTTCGATTGAATTTCCATGGGACAGATCAGCGATCAGCGATTCCGAGACCAACCTGCTGTATGTTATTGACAGTTTTTTTTTTTTTTTCTACAGGCTATGTTGACTTTGTTGGCCGCAGATAGCTTTAACAACTTTACCTGGGCTTTTGATATTGATAGTGTCATAGAATGGTGATTTATATACCTGCGATGTGCCTGCAGTCTGAGCTTCCTGCGTTTGTGCCGCGCAATCTCATGCTCGCACCAGTGAGAAGGCAGCTCCTCGCCAGGACTGCCAATGATTGACGCCTCCTCTGGAACCAAAAGTCAAATATGAACTAAAAGTTCCTGCCAGCGATATTTTATAACCAGGTTTTCAGATTACAATGAAAATTTCAGGTAAATTGATTTAGTAAAAAAAGATTAGAACGAAAGAGTAATTAACATTAAACAGACAGTAGAAACAAAAACGTACATATTAGTGTTATTGAATCCTCCAATCGATAACATTGTCACAAAAATCAAAGAGAATATAATCACTACGTTAGAAGAAACCGATCTTCTATAGAATAGGTATAACACCAAATGTCAAAACTAGGATAAAACCGATCAAAAAATAACAGGGACAAAAACACTCAAGTTTGCAGTCGTTAATGTATTCTTCTTGTTCTAGTGACACTTACACTTATCAAACTTGTACCACCGAGGTAGGTACACATGTTGGAGACACATATAGATCTGGTTGCAGTATAGCCAAGACCAACTATAATAACTTATATACAACGATCATCAGACGTATTTGAACTCAGTGTGACTGTAAATCTATATTTAAAATAAATAAAACCGTAACAGGTCCAATTCTATACATAGAAGCTATTAAAATAGAAACAATTTTTTTGAAGTCTCTCTATTATACTCAAAGTCGTCAAATTAGTCTGCGGGGATTTATGTCGGAAGGAATCGGAGAAAGTCGCGGGTACAACTAGTAAATAATAAAGTAGCATTTATATGTACAATATCTTAATAAATGAGTATACCTATCGGAGCCATCGATAATCCTGTTATATATACGTAACTTTCTATTAAATGGTTATCCGTCAAGAAGTTAATCATGTCTCTGCATAATCTACCCACCCAGTGCTCACAAATTGCGGAAGTGTGAGTGAACAGCCGCTAATCTCCTTCCGATGGGAGAAAATGTTTCATTACGCGATAATGCTCCCAATCCGGATATAATAAAGCATGTTATCGGCTTTGGATCGCTCGATTTAATCTTTGTTTGTGCTAAAATCTCCGATGATGATCTCCGAAATTATTACCAATTAGTACCGTTATTAGTAGAATTAGTAATAAGGACATAATCAATACCATTTAGCTATAACTTACAAGCAAACGCTTTAATCTACTAACATATCACTGGGTATAGTTTACCATGGCAAAATTGTTATCTGTCAAAAAGGTTCTTACAGTTTTTGACAGATATCATCAATCTAGTAGAATTGTTGAATAAATGTTACAATTTAATTTGGATTGATGCTATTTTAGTCATATTTTTGATCTACTTGCGATTATTTGACATGAAGTTACTTACAATAGGTGGAAGGAAAATTAGCCTCATATTACGTAAAACTAGAAAAAACTTACCAATTACTAAAATAAGTACCATACTAAAGTTCTTTATGAACCTGTGTTAAACCTACTTTGCAATATATATTGCCCATTTGGGCACATTCATATCTGGTTATTACGGGTTTATGTCCTGGATAATGATGCTTTTATCGTTATAAAATTGTGGGATGACATCACTACCCATATTTTTAGGTCTACTGACGGTAATCGGGAGTAAGGGCACGTAAGTTTTTTTACTTCACTAATTATACATGATATGCATAATTCATATCATGTTGGGTCACTTACTTATCACTTATTACCACAATAAACAATAAAAAAGTAACGATTACACACTTATACCCGTACATTGGGATTCCCTGTGTTGCAGGTGGTATGGACAAACATAGAAACACAAACACCCACTACCCGAGACCAAACTTAACGATCATTATACAGTCTGCCCCGGCTGGGAATTAAAATCGGGACCCCTCGCTACAAAGGCAGGCAGTCCCACAAAGCTACGAAGCCGTGAACAACATCACGTTAAACAGCTGTTCCGTTCAAGTCTTCCCCTACTGAAGTTGAAAAACCCTAAGTCATATTGCGAAGTGCCTCTGACTCAGACAGGTACGAAACGTCTCATGTGCAAGGAATTCCACAGCAAAACGGGTGAGAAAAGCAGGTTTAGCGGTGGATAACCAAGTATTTTGGCAATACTTTCCCGGATGAAAGTGACCCATGTTTTATTGCTTGTATTTATTGCACACTGACTAGAGTAAAAGTACACGTAGTTGCCACTTTCTTTAATTTATCCAGAAACCAGTCTACGCTATGCAATTCACTACACTTGGCCATCTAAGTTTTTAATTTTTAATGCTTAAAACCATGGAAATTTTTAAGAAACTTCTGACCAATAAGTGACCAGCACTGCCTCCAGACAGGAGTCACTGCATACAACTGGCAGTTGCTACTAACCGTCCGGAAGATGTCGCAGCAGTAGCAGCAGCGGGTGCGTGCGAGAATGCTCTGCATGCAGCGCGCGTGCCTTGCGCTCCACCAGCGCGACCAGCACCGCCTCCAAACGCGCCGCGCCGCTGTCCTCTGTGCATACCGCTTTGTCTACCGTCTGGAATAGACAGACAACTCTATTACATAAACGTCGGAATTGGTTGGTGACATGATTGGAATTGGTGACATGATGATTTCATTCCAACACTCACCATCCTCAAACGTTGAGGCAGTCAGAGACAAAAACGGAATGACTTGTGCTGATCGGCTGTTCAGTACAATACAATTTGCAAGCCGCGAGGCCCATTTATGTCCCGTCACCATCCCATCACGCTCCGTGTCAACAAACTCAAAAACAATCTGATTAAACAACGCAGTCACATTGTTTCACATTTTATACACCGAAACCATTTGCTACAATGGAACTAACATTTACTTCATCACGCTATGCGAATTAATACAACATCGGGATGAAACAGCTCTTAGTTTCACTTTGCTCTCTAAAAGGACGAAGTTTCATCATTAACTTGCACAAGCTAACAAAGAACTTATAATGAGACTGTTCAACTAACGTTTAACGTACAACTATATGTCGAGTGCAGATCTGGATTTGTATCTGCATAAACTGTATAAAAGGCTCGAAACATGTCAGTGCACACGACAAAGCTTGGATTTTTCTTTGGGTAAACGAACGGAGCGACATGGCACCGTTCATACTTCATTTGAAATTTATGAAATCGAGTGCGAGTGTTTTCGATAGCGCA
Source organism: Aplocera efformata (assembly GCA_921293045.1). Taxonomy (NCBI): domain Eukaryota; kingdom Metazoa; phylum Arthropoda; class Insecta; order Lepidoptera; family Geometridae; genus Aplocera; species Aplocera efformata. The sequence goes on from OV121045.1 coordinate 5,812,788, forward strand.
AAAATCCTTCTGTTTTTGTAGTGGGATTATTATACGAATTGGAATATGTAACATTTCATGTTTCCCAATTATTTTAAGGAATAAAAAGAAACGAAAAAAGGATTTTGAAAAATTTTAATAAAGATATATTCATGGACATTTCACACAGCGCAGAAGGCAGAGCTACTTCTTACTGAGCTATAAGGCCAGTCTAGTTTCACACGTTCCAGACATATTTTCTACTTTGAATCATCATCAACCAAATTTAATTAAGAGAAACTTTGATCTTAAACTATCCCGGCATATTTATTTATTTGAATATCATTCATAAAAAATACAGCCTGTGACTGTATGAATTCAGACGTAATGTAGCTATGGTATATTAGTGGTTGTGGCGCGTCTGAAGAGATACTAAGCCTCTGGTACTTGAACTTTGAAATTTGGAGGTCATTTTGGTCAAGGGCATTCTCAATTGCTTGGAATCAGAGTATTTAAAATTTGCAATACCTACTTATTTCTGTAACCACGATTAAAGTTGATATTTAGAAACTAACTAAATTAATTAAAATTTATTGTTTCAATATTTACAAAACTCCTGCTGAAATTTTGATAATGGTCTATGTTTTTTTCCACACAAATGTGAGACTTTTCATTTTGTGTATTACTCAAAGTGCATTTTTTTTATAAAATGTTTTTACGAATTATAATTGGTTCAACGCAATAATTTGAACTGTTCGTATGAAATCTAACAGTTATAAATTTTTGGTTGATTAGTCCTCCCTGAAAAACTTGAGATCAAGAGCAATAGACAAAAAGTGCCTTAATTTACTTTGATTGATGTAATGGTAATCATAACGGTATTTATAATTATAAGGTACGGTTCAATCGGCTCAAGGGGAGGTTCGTTAAGTACAAACATCTTAAAAAATGCTAGACAGCGTTCTCGTAATAACTGCTCACTAAACTGTGCGACTCTGATTAATCGCGTGCGTCAGATATTTTTGGTTGACAAAGACATAACAGTGTAAACCAGACCATATAGACTTGGCCAACGTAATGTACATAGCCAGAAAACTGCAATTGATTGATTGGGATACGACTGTGGGACTGGTAGTATTACGATCTAATCATCATCATCATCATCATCACGGCATTGTAACATCTATAAAGATGACTAAGGATATAAAGTGGCGTCAGGGATCAGATAAGCATTTGAGCTTGTGTCTATATATGTCTATTAGGGTGCGGCACTTCGAGGAATAAAAGGTCTTGCCTCACGTTCATGTGAGTGCCCGTATTGAGCTGATTGTATGTACTCACATCGGTGGACTCTTGTCGCATAGTGAGCGCGCGGCCGACCCGCGTGGCCGCTCATCGCCCCAGCGCAGACGCTAGCAAGCGCCACTTTACACCTGCAACACAATAAGACCATTAAATAAATAAATAAACATTTACCCACTTATACCTCAACACTAGAATTCGCTGTGTCGCAGATGGCATGGACAAACACAGACACACAAGACAAACACACTCACTTGTCCCATCAGTAATGTCCCCCACATTACTAGCCGATACGGATCCCTCATTAAAAATTTATTTACAACATGTGATGGCCTTACATTAGTTTGCTTTAATAGGTTACATTAATACCAAGATTATCTGAAAAAGGGATAACTTTTACTACCTACTCTTCCAGGTGAACTAATATTATCTCCTTTTCTTAATTATCTTTAATTTATTACTATCTCAGCACTTACAGAGCAACAGCAAAACTATCTACTAGGTAGGTAAGTATAAGTTCGTAAGTAAACATAACCTCAAAGTAATGCAACATGTATTTCAGTCTCTCATGAAATCGAAGAGTAAAATAAACGGTGACCAAAACGAGCAATACAGAAATAGCAAACTGAGATTCCAAGTTCCAAACTTGTTTATTTACAAGAAGGAAAAGGCTATGTGTATCGTGGTCAAAGGCATGATGCTTTGATACTCGTTCCATCTAGAGTGAATTGCAGACTTGAATTATTTGTATAGATACGCTGAAGTTCATAGAAGTAAATATTTAAAACTGAATACGCAAACTAGAACCGCCATCCGACAACCCTCACCGAATAAAACGAATGAATAAAAGTGGTTTGTCACATAACACATGCAAGAATAAAACGGCTGCAGCTATCATTCAAAATATCAAATCATAAAAGTGCCACTTTTAACCTGTGAAAGCTAGGATACATATTTCCGAGTCTGTGGTCCACTTTTTCGTTCATTTCAAGTTGTTAATTGCAATAAAAAATACTATTATCATAATGTTGCATGGCTCATTGAAACAAAAGTGGAACTGTTTTTATTTTTGGTCAATGTTCTCGGGACATAGAATAAATATTTATGAAGAAAGAAATTATCAAACAAAAAATAATAATAATAAATAATTATATAAGCGCAATAATTACAATTTCGCGCCCAAAAAAGTTCCTCCTAAAGTAGAAAACATATATATTATATTTGAACGGCTTAGCATAATAGTGTCGTTCCTCCATCTAAGTCACTATACGCTTAAACGGGGCTTCATCACTTTGCGTGCAAGTGCAAAGCTTCTAGTCTTATATTCATTCTGTCTCGATAATGTTATCTTCGTCTTATGAGATTCCTCTCTGGAATGAAATGTCAACAACATCTACCTACTCGTTAGTTCCATCGATACTGAAATGTCCGCACCACGATCTGACCTAGAAAGTAAATTGAAATCCACACATACATATGACATAATATACGAATGTGAGTGCTAATTAGGAAAACAGTCATCGGGTTATGAATTTGGAAATATTCTGTGCAGCATTGAAACACTTCTATCAACTAAAAGCTGATTAATAGAGCATAATGAGAAACGTCAATGAAAGTTTGTTTACTGAATTTGGATGTAGATTTGACACTACCATCGAGTTGTCAGTAAGAACCGACATCTCATTGTTATACATATAATATTACGCAAGTGACTGATTTATTAACGAAATATCGACCTCAATACTTTGTTTAAGAAGGCGTACTACACTGTCAATGATTATATTAATAACAAAATGTCATGATCATAGCGATAACAGGTGTTGCTCTGCTCCACGACATGCAAAATAACTAGTAATATAAATTTAATATTCATTAACCAGATGTATACGTATATTGTTTGTGAACAGGATTATGCTCGCGAAAAGAAATTAATTCTTCCATTAGGGGAATTCCATTAGGCTTGGTCTTCCTCATGAAGGATCGGATAGGGTTTGAATAAATGCTAAAACTAATATTAAGAAAGAATGTTCTTGCAGGTACATATTTATTAACAAGGAAGTAATCTCGCAGAAGGAAGCAGCCGAGAGGGTAAGGGAGGAAGAATCTCCTCACTCTGGTAGACGCAGGAGAGTGGGTCGGCGTAGGCAGGCGCATGAGCGCCGCCTGCCACCCTAACGGGAACTTCCGGGCGGTAGATCCGGGGAATCTGCCGTCCGACGGATGAGGTCCTCACCGATGGTTGGCGTGTTTCGTGTTCCGGGCACGGCACTATATGGAGGTACACATCGTGTTGGGGTCCCGATATGCGAGGACCAACGCCTCTGGCCGGCCGGGTACGGCCGCTACCGTACCCGTAGCCCCAGCGTGAAGGCGTAGTGCAGGAACTCCAAGTGGGTTTTATTGTGTATTCCCCCAGCACTGCTATTAATACACGCCTCCCCAAGGCGTGGGGTATAAGCAAAGTATTTACCCCTTGACAAAAAAAAGCTTCTTATTGTTCCACTTCTCTGTTAATAGAATGCCATTCCCATTCCCTGCCATTCATTCACTCAATGCCATTCCCTGGGACACTGCTCAATGTTGTATCAGTGTTGTTAGATCATCATACAATACACATATGAAATAAGTCCTGAAGTAACAAAACAGTGTTAAATACAGTGAGAAATAAGTCCCCCGTACCGATCTATTGGATCTAGTTGCTCGCGTCCGCAGGTGTGTACCCTTTGATTCCCTACACGTACCCTCTGGGTGGTGCTAAAGCAGCAACCAAAAAGTAACAGTAGAACTTGTGCCAAGTTCGTCCGGCGAGGTACTGCCACCACACCTGGAATCACACAAGCAGTAGCGCTTGTATCGTGAGATGTATCATCCCCGTCTTGGGTGATGGTCGCAGCAGGATGAGTGCGACTCAGTCTAAGATCCAAATCTTATACTGAGTCGCATTACTGTTGTCATGGGTGTGGGTCGCCACTTATCACCAGGTGGGCCCTCAGCTCGTTACGTAACTAACTCACAAAAAAAAGATAGCATAGCATAGTTTGGCCGCCATCTCACCTGATGGAAAGTGAAGATGCGGCCGACGATAGAGCACGCTTGTCTAGGAGAAACCTATTCACTCTACTCTTGAAGACTCCCAAATTGTAATGGTCAGGGAACACAGACTCAGGCAAAGCATTCCACTCCCTTGCAGTACGCACAATAAAAGTAGTTTCAAATCGCTTAGTGCGTATTAATGGTATGTTTTGTTATTTTTGTTGAGCTGCATATTCCTTGATAGACTTCCGCTTATTTATATTGATACATTTGCAATATCTGTGCTGCATCTGAATGTCCAGATAATATCAGCAAAATCGAAAACAAATGTCGCAAGGGTTATTTAATTTTACCCCTGATGATGATGATGATGATGTACCCTGAGGATGATTTACCTATGCGGCTATTTTCTGCCGGACATACGGCCATTGCGTTACTCCAGTGTACTGTAGGTCTCCGTCAAGTAAATGACTCGTTTGATAGGAAGCTTGGTACTCGTATTTAAGATACTGGTTACCATCAACCTTTCGCAGTTCAAAGTACAAAGAAAAACTAAACTACCTTTAAACTAATTACCTAATTAACTAACCTAAACTAATACTAAACTACGACTAAACCTGTCATCTGCCTTCAAGCGCCTGCTCATATTCATATTGCAATACACCGAACCGCCACACCGAGTCAAGAACGCAGGACTCGGCAGGCGCTTGTAGAACGTTTTGTAAAAAAATTAAAATTTTGCATAAATCATTGAATAACTTTTGATTTTGTGGGTTGATTTTGATAAAATAAACGCTATTCACTATTCCAGACTCAGCTTAACATTTCTTAGTACCTAGATTTTGATAACTATCTATGGTTTTTGCGTAAAGTGCGCACAAACATACAGACAAACAGACAAACAGACAAAAATTTCAAAAATTGTTTTTTTGCGTTCTATTACTTATTCTTAACGTCTCCCAGTTATTATTTTGTAAAAATATTCAATGTACAGACACGGCAAGTCTACGATTTTATTATATGTATAGATAAAAGTGACGTTTCCAAGTAATTTATTAAGAATTCAACGGATATAGTATTTTGACTTTAAAAAAAATTTAACAATGAACAAATGAACAATGATAATTCATTGTTCATTTGTTCAACATGAACTATGAATTAACATACAAATCTGTATAAGTTCGGCCGAAGAAAAAAGTCACAGGAAATCAAAATACGCAATTTCGTTTACTTAGATGGCATATTTTTAAATTTCAACGGGATCAATCTGAAACCTTTTAAATAAAAGAGTTTTTTTTTTAATGGTTGCTACAGGACGGAGTTCTGAGGACCCGAACCTAAAAAAACATCCAAATTGATAACCTTTTTTCCCACCATTGTAAATGCGAGGATTGGAAGTTGGTTTAAAAAACACATTTTCGCTGCTTTTGTCGCGTTTTTCTATTAGGAGTACAAATAAGTTTCCGCCGTTTTTTAACACAAATTAAATATTTATTGTAGAAGGACGGTAATATGGCAATATTTTGATTATATAAATTTAATCAAAATATTGCCCATCACTTGCAACCACTTTTTCCCATCTCTCAGGCAGCATTCGAATCCCACGTCTGAAGAACTCCTTGTCTTTTGAGGTTATCCACGAATCAACCCAATTTTTGGTATCCTCATAAGATGTGAACCGCTGCGCCGTCAGAGCATGTGCTACGGACCGGAACAGGTCCGTAGCAATATAATAAAACTTGACGACTTAGTGGTAGTAACCCTGCCTTCGAAGCGGGTCCCGGGTTGGATTCCCGGCCGGGGCACTCTTTATGTGGTGAGTATGAAGTTTGTACTCGGGTCTTGGGTGTTTGTCTTGTGTTTCTATATTTTTCTGTATTTCTGTATATTGTATTTGCTGATATCTTGGAAAGGCGGAAAATGCTGTCTTTTTAATTCATTTTTTAAAGGTCACGTTTTTGATATGATACAAACAACAGGTACAAACATTACAACCAAAGAGATTGGATTACAATTTTATACATAAAAAATTTCTCCTCGACCTATTATTTTGACCACTTAACAATGTTGCTAAGGAATTCTATCTCTTGTCATCTGTTAGTTGAACATTGTAACTGGCTATAAAAGTCTATGGTGTTGACCTAATGGCAACCATAGTTACGCTGTGAGACAGTACATCGCCATTTGCCATCAAATGAATATTGCTATTGATTTTCCACAGAATATTCGTTAACAACGTCCATAACAAAATTAACATGTAATTACGACTCTATGACCCGGTACTACGAGCGGCCAACCATCAGCAATTCATCTATTATTTAATTATAAAGCTTATTAAACAGTATCTATCTATATTTCCCTAATTACGGTAAATGCTCACGAATATGTGTACATGCATGTGTAAAATTTTACGTGTCCAAATGATACTTGAGATCTAAAGGAATAAATGAGTTTGACATTGACTTTGACTTTAATTTTTCTTTTGTGTCATCTCTTACATAATCCATCCATCATTTATTCGGTAGATAGATAAATTAATAATAATAATAAACGTTTAAACACTCATACCTCTGCACTAGGATTCCCTGAGTCGCAGATGGCATGGACACATACAGAAACACAAGACAAACACCCAAGAACCGAGAACAAACTTCATGCTCACCGCACAAAGTGTGCCCCGACCGGGAATCGAACCCGAGACCCCTCGCTTCGGAGGCATGGCTCCTACCAACTAAGCCACGGTTTTAAAGGTAAATTAAAGTAATTTATAATTAAATTATAAACCAACAGAAAATTAAATTGACATTGAATATAGTAAAGAAGGAAAGAACAGACAGAAGATATTATATATAGTTTATAAAAGAAGCAATTATTTTGGCCTCAAAATGATTGAAATTTTCAATATTTTCTGAACTTTTTTTAACTTAGTTACACCGCTTACGCAGTCCTCACTAACAAAAATAACACACCCGAGTTATCCACATTAGGAATAATTGCAGAGGTAATCCTGTCCGCAGTACAATAGACAGGACTCGCTCTTGGGGAACTGCCTTGTTGATTACGGTGTCCCCTGTGCCATTTATATAATCCAATATTCGTAGTTATTGGATTGATATAATATATATCAATCCAATAACTACATATGAAGCTGTATCACGTTATAGAACGTTGGATGCTATCAAATTCATACTCTGTCAAAATGCTGCGTAATTTACATGCAAATGACATTTCGTGATGCCTCCACACATTGTGTTTGCATATTGGATAAAACCGCATACCTAATAATAAAGGCTCACGTCCATTTGTTTCACCAAAGGCACTGAATTTGAAATAACGGACTTTTAGAAATAGCTTCGAATGCATTTCGTATATATAATATAATTTTACATAGGTACACATCTAATAGATTTTGGTAAATTTGTATTTTTTTAGATGACCTAGTACTACTGCTACTACCTTAACGAATATTTTAATGTTCAGTTAAAACGGAAATCAGTGAGACTGCATGCATATTAATTATCTTCTTTTCTCCTAATCTCCAATTATTATTTTTCTCGTGTTTCGGGGCGACAAGAATAAAATTATTAAAATATGAGTTACACAAGTACAAAGTCAGACTGGCAGGTTTCTGGTCACTATCAAAATCAATTAAAATATAAAAATCTTTAATAGCATACTTCTTACTGCGCTTCCATACCAGTTTTCTATGGTCCCTTTCCAAGACCCTGACTATAAAACCCGTGAATATTGGCCATCCTCTGTGCCATGAGAACAGTAAAATTTAAAAAGTTGATTTTTATTTACAGAACTTCAGATATTATAGAACGTGCTACTGGCGGTTAATTTCCAGTCGACGCCAAGCTTTAGCAATATTTGTGTGTTTGAGGTAAACTTTCTGGGTTGACACATGATACGGCATGCAGGTAAGAACTAAGAAGATTTATTATTGCAGGGCTGCGTAAATCCTCTTTATATGACGAAGCGCGGCACGTTTTTGCACCAGTGACGTAGGCTTAATAAACAAACCGCAAACTTGTACCAGAAGGCATGTGTATGGCGTGATGCGGTAAAACATCGCATTATCACACTCGTTACGGTTTAAATGTGATGTTCATAATTAAATACTAACCCAGTTTCTTATCCATTGCACCAAGTGCAGTGGTAATTAAGCAGGCTCATATGTTGAAAGGGTAGTTAATTTTTATGACAATACTTAACATAAAATCGCTCTCATGTGATAGTTAAAAGTTAAAAGCATGTACTTTTAATTTTTACTTGAGAGGTTATTTCGTGTCTAATCGAATCTGAGCGTGTATTTCAGTTTCATTCAGTATGTCAAGATATTATCCTATGTTAGAGGCACCATAAGCTAATGATCGCTTCCTAATTTCGTTCTTTTTCAAATTTTCGATGTTTTTACTACAGAAAACCTCTCTCACATATACTTTGATCCAATCACAGAATTATAAGGCATTACGGATTTTTACTTTATAATGTAGAATAATCAGGGTTCTTCTCGTTGTTATCTACATTTTGATAATGTAACAACTGCCATTTCATTACTTTAGATTAAAAGTATAACCTTAAATTTTGATGTTCAACTAAAAGTCAGTGGTTAGTAACACTGCGGAAACACCCTCTTTCTAGCGAAATATTAAAAAAAATATATTACACCTAAACCAGAACTTGACGTGATATATTCGGAAGAGACGTGATACACATACTCATTATTGTAGAAGGTCCGTTTATAGGATTCCGATACCGATATGAAAGGTCGTTTACTTTTTAGCACTATTTTACTAGCCGATACCTGTCAAATTTTATGACTAATTCATTGTTTTAGTGGTCTGAAACCATCTTTGCATTATGGATTTTTCTAATGAAACCGGTTTGGGGCACTTCGATTAGATTGCTTCAAAGTATATAACCGAGATAAGTAAATCAAATTGTATTTTATTATTAGGACTAGATTAGTGCTATTTCAAGCAGGAACTTGATCACTGACTCAATCAGATAAAAATACCCTATCGCCGAGAGGGGAAACTTGAAGTATGTGTGCATTAATTAAATATGACGTAATGCTTGTGTTATAGAAACTTTATGCAGAATTCTTCAAAATACCGACATTTTGAATGTTAGAGAGATGAAAACCTGTTACTAACCTTTGCTGAAGCTAATTTTAAATACAAGCATTACTTCATATCGTATTCACTACAAGTTTATGAATTAGATGAGCTTTCAGACCATTTCGTATATTTCGATTTTCCGGCCGATATGATATACGTGTTCACTCATAGGAGAAGAGAATTTACACCACAAAAAACCCAACGGTGTTACGGTAGACCTCTTTTTCTTTTGGACCGTGGGTAAGTTGCCTGCCAGCAAGCCGTTGAGTCAGCTAACATCAATCCAATGTCAGCTGGTTCAACGCTAGGTCTGATCGCTACCGGTAACGCTATGTAGCGCTGGTTTTCGAAGAAATTGAAGTCCCCAGCACTCCAAATTCAAATTCAAATTGATGCACACACATTTCAAGGGTTATGATTATTCGACGATGATACACACACCGTCAACGGGTTGTGACAACGGTGTGTGTGGCGGTGACAGTGGAGTTATAATACAATAAAAGCAGAAGTCATACGGCATTCCTTTAATATTAATTTAGATTGAATTTCATAATGATTTCTATGGTCTGCCAACAGGTTTGACATTGATATAGATAAAATAGTTACTTCTCATGCTTAAGTAATGTGCATGAGAAATAACTAATGGGCATTTTCTATAAACTCCTTCACAAAAATATTCTTTTTCATCAATATTTGATATACCTAAATGAAATGAATATTAAAAGTTTGAAAACGATACTTCTCTGTAAAATTATATTCATTGTGTCATGAACACCCCTTTTTCCATTAACGAATGTTTGAAAACACTTTACGTTACTTTTTAGAATATTGTATTCTTTGTCAGGTAAAATAGGTAGGTTAGGTAGAATAGTGAAACTGATTCAATGAGATGTAAGTAATAGAAACATGTAGATACGTGTAAACTAAATAGTGATAATATTCTAATAGTCCCACTATAGATTTAAAAAAAAATGTTACTAAAACAAAGGTATTTGAGGGGACGATAGATATTATGGGCACCATTTTGTTCAACAATTGAACAAAGTTGTATCGAACAAAAACGCAATTTCTGGTAATAACTTAAAAACCAACCCATATTTCACAATGACATTGTGATTTAAACTGGTATTTTACATCTAACACCAAGAATAACCTATTTTTCTTAGAAATTGCAAACTCACTGGCCCGTTGCGTATCCGGTGCGGCTAACGGGCAAGGCGATTCGTTTTCCGGTGGCCATCCGATCATTTTGTCTTTGTCTCATATTATTTGAAATATCGCTGAGTTCAACGCGACTTTCTAGAAAGTGATTCTTGCAGTTACAATGTAAAAAAAAATTGAATTATATCATAGAAATATAGCACTATTTCTTTCGCGCCAATTTTCTGTTTTGGCTATGTTATATTCTCGACTATGGAGAGTGAATTAAGTAACATCAACTATGAACCCATAAATATATATCACTTTCCTTCTAGGTGCTCGAGAGAGATCAAACAACAATTAATCTCTTCTAAACCAAATATGTCAAATTTGCGTCTAAAAGATTAAGGTTAATTTGGATTGTTCCAATTCGGAAGCTATGCTATATTTTCAGATAAATTGTCTTCAACAGAGATATTCAGACAAATAACACCTATTCACTATTGTAAAGCATCAGTAACTGTCATAACTTTCATATATAAAAAGGTAAATTTCTTAGTAAAAAAAAAATACTTGACCGATATGGCAAGTGTTCATAAACCTGATAAGAAATTGGAATATCTCGAAAGCCGATCTTCTAAAATTAAATACAGGCGACATTCCGTTGACTGACCATAAGCCATATTTCACGGCTTTACAAATCGTGTCAGCCGAACTTTACGCACCCCTGACACGGACAGGTGTAATTTCTCTTCAAAGCCGCACTGATGGCCAGAAATGACCTATATAAACGTGAGTCAACATCAATAGCCGGTTGGCTTTAGACTCTCATTCGGCTACCTTTGAGTACCCTCGCTAATTGACTCTGCTACTCTGTGGTGTGAAAATAAGAGTTATCATAGTAGGGTTCTTGTATCAATGTAGTGTAGATAAATACTCATTGTGCTTCGAGATTCTTTGTTTGCACATACAGGCAGATAGAGCCACTAGTTTTTAGAGATACTCAAACAAAGAAAACAATTGCAGAAATATAAATAAAATTAAGTATAGTAGAGTATTTGTATTTGTATATGTTGACTATTCATATTACTATAATACCAGCTTACGCATGCTGATAAATTAATTACCTAGTAATAAATTTTTGCGTACCAGCATAACCGGTGAACTGTATTGCGTTAACATTAAGATATTTTCACAGAATATGTTCTAAAGCGGATGTTCAAATGGTTGCGTATATAGGCAAAGTACGCAGCGATGTTCGAGTCCAAATTTCATTGGGTTTAATTTTTTCGGTTTCAGAGCAAATACCTCATTCATATTTTTGTAGCATCATTAATGCTGAAATTCATATAACGCTCCACATTCGTCTCTGAGCAAAAATTTACAACATTCACCTTGTTAGCAGACTTTTTACTGTGTAATTATTTTGTGTCAACGAAAAAATATTTGCATTTACGTATAAAATATTCACAATTACCGTGAATCAAATAGAGCCTTTATTTTTCAGTTTATCTGGATTTGTGACACCCAGTATTCCTTTTGAACAACGAAGCATTTATACTGCCCTAGTGTACCAGTTAAAAAGATAAAAGCAAAAATTATATTCGTAATGTAAAAGGTAAGAGAATATGGGTAAAGAATTACGCTTTGAACGAATATGCCGTATGATTATGTTAGATATAATATTCAATTAAACAAATTAAAGTTCTAAAGAACCATACTCTAACCAAACCAAACCTTGTCAAAAGACCTCAACTCTTGTTTCAGGTCTTTTATAAGTAACAATCGAGATTTACCTTTTATGAGAGAGCCCCTGTGAATGGAATGTGTCTGGCTTTGCTGTTCAAGTACTCTCGAGACAGATTTCTAGTATGGCGACAGGCACATGAAAGTAAATAAATATTCATGGACATTATACACACCGCCATCCAGTCCATCCATTGAGCCGGGGAGGACCAAGTCTAAGTCGTATGACCGTTGTAATAGGCGTAGGTGACCATTTAATATCAGGAGGACCTTCAGCTCGTCTCGTAACACCTATTGATTACACTAACATTCTTTATGAAACCAATCATTGTGTCAGATAAAAATTTTGATTTGTGACCAAACGACTAGCAGAAAGTGTGAATCGAATCGAATCGACCATTTGGCTTCAATAACACGAAACTTTATTACTCACTTTACGTCGGATCGAAACAAATCGTAGAAAGAAATCAGACGTAGTTGATTCTTTCAGTCAGTTTATGAACTTTTCAGGGCGTCTGGTCGGCACTTCTGCTATTTTATTCACATGGGAAATAAAGTATCTATCAAGTCGGTAAGAGATAAAATCTGGAGCCATTTTTTAGTTCCACTAAAGCGCTACGTAAGCTCGCTGTCAGACAAGCGATTTTATTTTGAGCAAAATTAAACAGAATAAATCCAAAACTAAATATATCTATTAAATTCTTCTTTAAAGTTAATAGTTTTATAAAAGCGTGGTGACCCAGTTGTGCAAACGTCGAGTTTCATTGTGATATATTATGTGCAGATATGGAATAGGTTTTAATTACTAATTGTCAGTATCTAAACGTAATTTTTACTGTAGCAAAAAAATTGCAGTAGAATGGCCCAGCGCAGAATGAATGAATAGACAATAAATACTTTAGCCTAACATACGTAATAAAATCTAGGACTATCAGTACACCAAAAGTTAAGGAATTGTATTTTTCGGTCGTGACTCCCTGTAGCCAGACGTGGGGAGCCAGATATACGTTATGATTTAATTGATTAATTTTCATTTTGGCATCCTACTAAAATCGTCATTTTACAGAAATTAAAATTGTTGAGCCTATCTTATGCTTTAGTCCACAAAATAGTTTATCGAATCTTTGCTACGCTGCAATGAAAACGGGATATACCAACAAACTTTCTTTTGCTTTATTAATATTAGTAGACATAAAACAATACTTAGAAGGTTTTGTTATAGCGTGAAAGTGTAACAAACTTACATTCGCATTTATAATATTAGCTTGGATAACGATAAGACACTCTCCTTTTCTAATTTTGGCTTACTTTGCAGAGTTGATGATAAAATGATAAATAAGGTTAAGTTTCTTGTAGGCAGGCAACAATAACCATTTCTGCTAAAATTTTAGTTTGTTTGGTTAGGCTATTTCTCAAAACTAAATTTTGTATTTATATAAAAGGGATAGCTCTGGGCGTATTTCATTTGTAGTTCTGTTTAGTTTCTATTAAATTAGTAGAAGCCCGCCTTGTCGGGGCGGAGATAAGTAATATTAGGCATGGTAAGAAGTTACCGACGTTGAAGCTAAGAAGAACCCGGCATAGACTGCTCCTTTAGGGGCTTGTCATATCAAGTCTACAAAGAGCTAAACTATATACCAGCTACCAGCTATAGCTGGTAGTGCATTATGGGAGGCATGGTGACTGAGGCGGGCTGTGGTGTGGTGTAGTGTTTTCCTCACGTCACTGCAGCTGACGGATAGGGGCCGCAATGAGAGTATCGTCACAGTCTGATGACGAACGCAGTGGAGCCACAGAGAAAGAAAGAGGAAGAGGAGAGTGTCCCTTGTGCGAGGCGCCGCTCTCTATATCCAATGCAACTATTGTGGCAGGCATCTGGGCCACATATTTGATATTATAGGGGACAATGACTATTTACTGACCAGGTCTCAGAGGTGGTTGCGACGCGCTGTGGTTGCCCGGCATATCACAAAGAGAGAGGGGATTAGCCGTCGATGCCCTTCAAGATAAAGGACCGAAAACGGACAGCCGCGCCGGATCGCGGAATTAGTGTGCTAACATTTCCGTCATACCGCCACGAAGCGTTAGAGAACAACACTGGAGTAGAGGTTAATTGTCATCTAATCCCAAATGTGAGTGAATTTCAGGAGGGGAAAAGGGAAAGAGACAAAAAATTTAAAGCTGTAGCTGATTTGCCTCTACTTAAAATGATCTCAGTTTTGTGCATCAGTACGTCAGTACGTGTCCTCTGACAGATTGGACATGTATTTTTAGATTGTAATTAAAGTCGAGGATACCGGTTTACGTATATTAGTTTTTTAAACCTGTTTTATGGACGTACTAAAATCCATTTTCCGCTCATTCATATATTCTATAATCAGTATAACAATTTATTTTAAAATGAGTATTTGATATGACTTACTCATTTTACTACTAATTTTCATTTGACAGCGGACAATTGGCCTTGAGCCTTTCAAAACGCTATAAATAAACTACAATAAATACAGGATATCGATTTCAACCCCACGTCTATAATAGCATTTGAATTGACATTTAATGACCGATCGCAAGGCGCACTACAACGAAGATACAGAGATCCATCATAGGCTTAGCATACTTAGCCTTGGACATTATAATTGTCCAAGACTTAGTATGCTTTGAACGAGTTTATTGATCCTTTGATGTACATTCCTAGTAATATTTCTACAGGTTGGTTAATTACGAAAGGATTAACAAAAAGTGTAAAGATTGAAATATCAAATACAAAATCAAAAATCAGGCTTACGTTCACTGCAGCTCTTTTTTATTGCTTTACTTTTAAATAGTATGGAATGCGATAAATATGAAATTTGTGTATTGTTAAGATATTATTCGCTTCCGTACTATTAATTATAAAAAAACGTACTGTATCGTCAATAAACAAAGAGAGAATGATTAAAAAAAAGTAAAGCAATTGTACTCTTCATATAATTAGAGACTAGTCTTAACAAGTTACAGCATGTTTAAATTGAGGCGTGGGAATTTTCATATACGAAAACCGACATTACTTATGAGACACTCTAATAGATTAGACAATGTGATAGAACTAGCTATTATATAACTTAATCGCTCGTTCTATCGCGTTGTTTCAAATCCTAGAACGGCTAACAAGTTGGCAACAAAAAAGTAACTGCCGATTTTATTTGTATTTATTGTCACTATGCACATACCGGAATTGGCCATGAATTTTCATCAAAAACGTCGTGATTTAAATTAAAAAGAATCAAATGATGGTTAAAATTTCGTTGAAGTTAACTCTAATACCATGAATGTACGACGGAACTCCGAAATGGTTAGTAAATAAACCATTTAATAATGCTGGCTATTGTATTGGTATGAATTTCCAACCACACAACCACTGTATGATTGATACCAGTAGGAAACTATTAATCATAGAACGTGTTGTGTGGTTGTTATTAATAACCAGTATTTGTTATTGTGCGACTGCCAAGCTTTCGACTGAAATCCCTTAATATTTAATATTCGAAAGTATGTATATTCTGTATGTTTGTTACTCTTTTACCCCTAAATGGCTAAAGGTATTTTGATGGAATTTGATACCAGGATAGCTTATATCCTGGATTAACTCATAGGCTACTTTTGATCACGGTAAACCGTGGGTAACACCGCGGGGCGCAGCTAGTATATTATATTAACACAAGATATGCGGACCCGCGGGTGAAAGTATAGAGTCAATTCAATTTAATTAATAGAAAAAAGTTTACGTTGACATTCTGGCTTACGCTTCGTTGCACGTTTACATGCGAAACTTCACTTGCTCAATTTGAAGATTGAAAATTTAACCACAGCTCCGTAGCTTAGTACTTGTCTCCAAAGCAACGGCCCCTGGTTCGATTCTCAACCGGGCCACACTTTGTGTGATGAGCTTAAAATCTGTAGTCTTGGATATTTGCTGTGTTTCAGTGTTTATGCATGCTACCTGCAATACAGGGAATCCGAAACGGTGTATAAACGTATTTAACTTATGTTTTTTAAATAATGCAAATAAAAATTAAATTTCATTTGCATGAAATAAAAAATTAAGTTAAATATGTTAATATTAAACAGCACCTCTGAGCCATGCTGGTCTTGGGAACCTGGATATCCTTCAGTAGTCTGAGGTCGTTTTATGCAAATTTATGGCAAATAAAGATGGCACAAATCTGGGTCGGCGCCTTAAAGACAGTGATTATATCCTGAAGCCTCGTTTTCCATCTCTCCTGCGAGATGGCTAATGGTGGCTTTTGTTCAGCGACTGAAACAAAATGGTCTGCGAACGAGTCTCGTTTTCGTTGAAATTGGACTTTGTGATTTGAATGCTTTTAACTTCATCGCTGAAATAATCTGGTGCACTAAAAACTCCCGTAGCTTCTCATAAATCTTTTGGAGCTCATGGCAAAAACCTTAGTCAACTCTAACGAATATAAATTATTTACGGTACGGCGTGGTTTGTTCGGTTGAGGCGAGTGTGCGGTGCATTGCCCTATCATGCAAAAACTACTGAACTGATAAGTTGTAATTCTTAGCGCACTTAGAAAACCATTTTTCACAGGGGTTAAAATGCTTTTCTAAGTTTTATTTCATAAAAATACTTTTAAGTTTGACCGTTATGTGTGTCTGTCTGTCTACCTATGTGGTAACGTAGCTCTAAAACGGGTGAAACGTTTGGGTGCGGTATTATTATTTAAAAGCTGGTTCTCTAGCTGGGGTTCTCAGAAAAGTTTTATCAAAATCGGTTCGGCCGTTACAAGGTCATCCGCTCATTACCATTACACAGAGTCGGGGGTTTTTACATTTTTGTAAAATAAACGTGTTCTATGTTCAAATGCTAAGTCTTAAGTCTAATAAAAAATACTTGTAAAACTATTTGAATTTTTTGAATGTATGTATTTACAAACGAGTTACAGTGATTTTAATTTCCATTTAAAAAAAACACGCTTTCATATCTTAAGTTTCAGAACTTACTTAATTTCTTATCTCGTTAGCACTATGGTTTAAAAACCTATTATGATAATGAGCTGTAGGTATAATACTTGTTCAACTACGCGGAAAGTTAATTGCCGGAGGGTTGAAACCACAATGCATAAAACAGCAGTAATTTCACTCGGGTTGACGGGTGATTTCTGTCTTTTCCACGCATAAACAAGAAGGCTTGACTGAATAATTTGAAATTTTTATAATATTAAATTAGTGTATATTCACATTAGAAATTGGTTAATAAAAATAAACGTTTACACACTCAGACCTCTGCACTAGGATTCCCTGTGTCGCAGATGGGATGGACAAACACTCAAGACCTGAGAACAAACTTCATGCTCACCATACAAAGTGTGTCCCGGCCGGGAATCGAACCCGGGACCCCTCACTTCAAAGGCAGGGCTACTACCACTAAGCCAAGAAACCGTTATATCTATTTTGTTGATCTGACTACTTTTAACAGACCCACAAACAGGAAAACATGTATATTTTTTGCCTAGGCCAGAATGAGACTTTGTGAGTCCTCACTCTGCTTTATCGAAGTGAGTTTTTATCACTCATAAATAACTACCATCCTGACAGCATTTTTTATACAAATATTTTTCTTTGGGAGAGATTTGTTAGAACCATTATTTTTGATGGCGTTTCTGTGTAGAAGTGTAAGAAATTACTATACTGTTGCCTTCTACTGTCATTACTGCACGTCTATACTGTGGACGAACTCTGTAAACTATTCAGTTATCTGTGGGTGGTTCCCAACAAAGTGGCTTTTCACTAACTTTATCTGGTGTTACGTACTGCCGGAGGGAGTGTTCAAGACCGATTTTAATTGAGTTTTCTTATTATTACTATCCTTCCTTAGGTTCACGGTAGTTATGCTAATCCTAACTTATTTCGAATATATATATATTATAAATGCGAATTTGAGTTTATTGGTTACACTTCACGTCTTAAATCGGTACTCAACCGATCACCATACACCTTGTCAGAGTACAGAACAAGTACAGGGTACTTTTCATAGAGAAATAATTATAGTTTAAAAATTAACATTTGCGCAAGTGAAGCCGCGGGCAAAAGTTAGTATTTATAAAACGACATAACAATTTTAGTAATAACACTGAATGATAAGGGCTGGTATTGAAACTTGGAAGTGTGAATGTTGTCGAACGTAAATTGATGTAAAAATACTGTAATTTCGATAAAGTTTTGATCACAAAATGTGAAATATTTGCAAAAAAAAGTGATGATGTAGATACGGAACATAAAAATTTTATTCGTGATTCCTAGTTTGTAAATGGGGTAAGAATGTACGTAACGAAAAACGTTAGATGCGACTTTTTTGTATGCGGGTTTTTTTTTTTTTTTTCTAGCTTTGTTGCAGTAATCTCGTTGCCATGCAAGAAAAATGTTTGACCGCGGCTCTATACTGGTAGCTATGGCGCAGCACGGTGCAAAATCTGTGTTTAATTCGCATAGTCTACTTCGGCCATACCATGTTATGTATTGATTAAACCCTTGACAATTGTATTTTTTGACAAACAATGCTGCTGTGGTTTTCTATGTACAGTCATTCATTAATTGAACATTTTCACAAACAAACGCGTACTCAGTAATACCCTTGCACTTTGATTATCTGTGTTGCAGGTGGCATGGACACTCAAAAACCACCTCAAAACTGAGTTTAAATTTTCATAAATTATTTTTCTGCTTGTCACTCACAGGTTGCCCAATCAAGGATCGAACCCAATGCCCTTCGCTTCGAAAGCAAGGTTACTTAGACTCATAAGAACTGGATGTTATTCTTCAACGATTTTCCCTTAATCCAAATGGAAGTTCGCGAACCTCCGTGAATCTTTATGTAAAGGTCTCACAAATTCTTTAATAGCTTCCCAATTCGAAACTTCAGAAAGGTTATTAGAGTTTATGAAACTTCGTGTATTTTCTTAAAATGATGTAATGTTCTAAATTGCTTTGCTGTTCAAGATGATTATCAAACCATGTTTATGACATTAAATTATAATAAGGTTACATTGAAACTAAATTCAACTCGGGTGTCGACGTGTTTCTGAATGCTGTTTCAAGACCTTTATGACACAAGTTTCAATTCACTCATCGCTCCGGGAATAATAAAAGAGATTTCGTACTTCTTTTCATGTGAGCAAGGGTAATTTTCGTACAAATAAACGTAACTTAAATGTTCACCAGTAGGATTAAGTCAAAAATTATTCAGACGCAATTCGTAGAGAGTAAACACAATTATCCGAAGGTTTATCGCAGTAAAGTTTTAAGAGTGTTTGTAACTTCTAAAAATATCGTAAATCTAGTCAAGTTGCGACAAACACAGTAATTCCAACCAAGATGAAAAACAAAATAAGTATCCGAAAATAGAATGTATACGGATCGGAACGGTGGCAAATTTATGGAGATGCCACAATTTGAGTAAACAAACACTTCGTTTTACATGTTACGTAGAAAAAATAATATTATCAACGCATTCTGTTACCTCTGATAATGGTTAGCCTAAGCTATATAATCCTACGACCAGAGTAATCTACGAACGTGCTACGGCAGTTTCGTAGCGCGTCCGTAGCTTTTAGTCTACGGAACACCAATGAGAAAATACCTCAATAACAAAACTATTTAAATACTAATATTTTAAGCATATAAGCTTTCACCATACTGTATAAATATGTGTTATGACTGCCTTGCTTTCCTTTCGTGGATAATAGTTCATGTATGTATTTCATAATCGCAACATTTAATGAATAGATCTACAGCTACAAAGTTAACTTATTACTTTAAACGAGAAATATATAAATATTATATACTAGCTGCGCCCCGCGGTTTCACCCGCATAGTTCCCGTTCCCGTGGAGAATACGGGGATAAATTGATTTTATTTTTTCGTTAATTTTCCAATGTTTTTAATAGTTATTCTGCTATTCGGGACGGAAACAAATCCAACAAATCAAAAACCATGGCAATCGGTCCAGCCGTTCTCGAGTTATAAGTGTTGTAACAAACACGACTTTCTTTTATATATATAGATATATTATTCGCTCCAACGATTTAGATGAAGTTTTGTGTTTTTACTTGAAAAAATTATGTGTGCAACGGTAAAGGAAAAACATCGTGGTATGTATAAGAAATATCTATTCCTATAAATAAAGCTAAAGTAAAGAAAAGTCATATTTTCTAATTTTGCTATGTGTATGTATACCTATGTATTGTGTTTGTATTTTATCTAATCATTAGGATCAATTTTATTTTGATTAGTAACTTGCGTGTGTGTGTTTATGTTGTACACCTTCGAATACGTATATCTCTGTTTTGTTAGGTAGTAGTTGAAAACTTTTGGGGTCAACCACGATAATCGGTTTAGGCCCATGCCTACTAATACGTGATTGACGTGTACTATAATGGAATTACTAATCAAACAACTAATTAGAAAGCATTACGCTAGGGAATTGGTAGTGAGTTAAAGTTTAGTCGTAGTTAAACATTGCTAGACTTAGTTGGGGTGCAGTGATTGTATTTGTAACTTGTAATTGTATTGAAGAAACCATTTCAATGAATGGTTTTGCGTTAAACTGTAGAACAGATTCCTTACATAGTGGTAATTTGTTGCTCACAGAAATATTACCCAGATTGCAGGACAATCCTAGATAGACTTCCTGTAGCTACTTAGGAAAACAATGCTTTATCATTATCTTAGAATATAACATACACAGAAATATACGAAATTAAGTATACGTGTATGTATAAAAAGGTTCCAGGCGGGAACAGCCTCAGCAAAATTAATTACACATCTGTATTGTAATTAATTGGGCTTCCAATTAACAAGTAAAGCCAGGAAAGCCTCTCGCTTTGGTTAGAAACAGGTTACAAGGGACTAAAGCACCTTTTCAGTTTAAGATACGATACGATAACGATATTACGTTATCGGATAAAAAGGCTTATCATTAAAATTAAGACAAAACCAAAAGTTCATTCATTTTCAAAAACTCATTCATTTTTCAAAGTGCTTCTTAGGCAATTAAGCCTTCATAAGCCAGTATTGAGTTTGACAAACCCTGATATTGTATATACGGCTTATATTCTCGTGGGAATAGTAGTACTTAGTACAAATAACATGAGTATTATTTAAAATTCTGTATTTATTTTCCGAGTTATGGTCGAACTGAATTTGAAAACTCAGTCTTCAAATTTCATTACGTCGTAGCAACTTTTGACTGTTGAAAATTTACTGTCCATTCTGTGGTTACTAGTGATATGGGTCAGGTCAATCTCGTTAATATACTGATCGTTAGCGAACGGTGATCGAACATAAGTACCCTTACCATATTGCGTGAATAGTGACTGAATTTCAAACTAAAACGAAAGGGTTATATCATAACTTTATAACCATATACCATTCAAAATTCACAAGATAAAAACCTGTTTTTTATTATATTTATAAAAATAAAACGAAACGCATGGTAACGTGTTTCTTTTGTGTATGTATTTTGGGACATACATACATGAAAGAAACCAACACATCTCTTTTCTTTTGCTTATTACCAGCACACAGCAACGCTAAAGCACTACTACTTAGCGGCAGAAATGGCTTTATTGAACAAATAACATTAAATTCTGTCGTGAATTCAATAAATCCATTTCTGCTTAAATTGGTTGCATAGATTATTCTGTGCATAGTCAATATGTCATTTAGATAACTGTTATTTCGATCAAATTATATAAATAAAAGACGAGTAATAATTAGTTAGAATATACTCAATAGCCTCCCACTTCGTCGATATAAACTAGTCATATTCTGTTTCATTAAATCAAATGAAGAAAAAATTGTGAAAGTACACTAACTCTGACATTGGCAGAATCAGTGTGTACACGAAAATCCGAAAATGAACTGCACTGTAATCCCACAACTACAAAAACTGCAAGAATAAGCCGCACAGTATAGATTACTTAAGTTCACCGCTGAAATATTTATGTAACATGGACTCGAAAAGCATGTAGCCCCGGAGGAACTAGGATGTGACAATGCACTCGGATCCCCTGAGATCCGCTCAGAAACTCGGCCACGCCGGAAACCCGGCCGGCCGAACGAGATATGTGCAACTCAGCCAGCTATGTGGTGACTGGCTTAGCTACTGACATTAGGTGCAATATGTACACTGAAAATCTTTGCTTGAAATGTTGCACGGTTCTTTCTTTGTCAATGCTTAGATTTCAACTGGCCTCATACCACAGTTTGTAGTAGCTCTGCCTTCTATTCTATGTAGGTCGTTGGGTCTATTTACACTTAGGAAAAATATTTATATGACAAACATAAATGTTTGCTCTGTGTCAGGGCCCTTAACATCAGGTGGGCACTGAGCTCATCCTATCATTTGATTACAAATAAAGAAATGAATAAGTTAGAGTTTGATTGACTAAAGAGAAGGGTGGATAATGGACGCTATTTAAATTCTATTTAGGGAAGCGGATCTCTACAAAAAATGAAATTATGAAAAAAGTAATAAAACAGTCTGAACAATTTCCTCGTATTTAAGAAAGTGGGTTCAAGTTAATGATATATTTATTTTATTAATTTATTTGCCCAACACCTTACTACCTCATTAATGAACCAATTATTAAATCCATAAACATATGTCATCTATTCTAACACACTTCGAGAAATTCAAAAATGTCAACTGAAAAGAAGTGATTTGTCTGATTTAATTATACGCAATTAAGATTTTATTGAAGCTGTATTGCTTGGTACATTTATGAGTGTGATTTACATCAACTTTAGGAAATAAGTAAATAGATAAAACTAAAGTTTCTAATAAGCGTGAATGAATGACGTCAGACGTCTTTTCTCAACCAACACGGAAAGGACTTGCACAAAGCCAACCAAACTGAAACTGCACTCACTGTTACACAATCTGTGGTTATTACGAAGAATGATGTCTTTTACGCTTTTTAGCCGGGCTCAAGCGAACTTCTCGAATAATTTTCCAACATGGAGCCAATTTCAAGTCGCAATCCGGGTTTTGTTCATTGATGAACTCGACAGCGGGTAATTTATATACGCATTTTAAAACGTGTTTTAAATTGTAATCAACGATCATGAATAACCGTAATTATTGCTTCAAGTGAGTAATATACTCACTACAACAAAATAAACACTATCTTTAACTATTCTCATGTTATTCTGACTGCACTTTTAGAGTCGAAATATTGTATATTTATACATTTTGTGCCTAATGCA
This sequence comes from Aplocera efformata, assembly GCA_921293045.1. NCBI lineage: Eukaryota > Metazoa > Arthropoda > Insecta > Lepidoptera > Geometridae > Aplocera > Aplocera efformata. The sequence continues at coordinate 5,836,361 of OV121045.1, forward strand.
TTGTTTTACTGATACAAAACCATTTTCGCATTATTGCCTTTCTAATGAAACTGAAAACCGAAACATCGATTGGATGGTTTCAAATCCTATAATGGACATAGGTAGAAACATTATTTGTGTTTTATATATTAGGATATCTAGTGCTTAGAACTAATTTTAGTAGTAGATTCTTATTTTAGATTGATTATTATGTTTTAGTCTTTATATGACATTGAAATTGCCAATTTTGTCAATAGGAAATAATGTATCACGAACACAATTCAATGAAATTGTGAACCTATTGTAACAATAGGCCGCCCAGCGTGACCCTTTTATAAAAGGCAAGATCAGTATTTGTAGAGCAAAGCCCATCGATAAATTTATTTAGCCCTATTTAATTTCTGTTATCAAATTGTACAATAAGAATTGCAATTGAACTCTAATAAGAAGATAAATTGGTTATTTCACTAACTTTGTTCACTTACGTATATAATTAGAATAATAGACCTATTTCCGATATTGCGCAATCTAAAAACAACAAGAGTAAAATCCTGACAATACCACCACGTAATACCATCCCGTTGGGGGGTCCAGTTGCTTGCTTCCGTAGGTGTGTATCAACCGTATTTAACCGTAATTAACTATGAGTTCTCGGGCCTAATATTATCTAATCTCGCAATTATTTGACATACTGAATGATCACTTGACTGAATTGAAACTGCTTTTATACAAATAGTTGAGTGTTCAATTTAGTTTAGTACTCGTTTAAACATTAAATGATATTATTAAAAAAAGGCTTTAGATTATATGACTTCTTAAATTCGTTAAAATTACTTAAGAAACAATGTTTCTTGAGTTTAGTAGAATACATATATAGATAAAAAAATAGCCCAATTAAGACCCTGTTTAATTATATCACATATAAATAAACATCAATGACATATTAAATTTTAGTCAATTGTTAATTTTGATATGTTTAGTTTTGATAGGGTACCTACACAAAATAAAGCTCTGTCATTTTACTCCCGAACGAATCATGTATTTTATGTTTTCTAGAAATGCCTTTCCATCAACTTTCAAACAATGTCACCACCAATCAGCTTTGAAACAAAGCCAGCAACCGACGCGTATCATTTTATTAGCACTCGATGTTACTTCATCAATGTCAAATTCCTCAGATCCGATCGAACTACGGTGAGGGTTGCCAAACAAAATCCTTATACGTACTGAAACAATAATGACCCGGATCATAAGGAAACGATCCATCAAAGTACAAAGAATCAGGAGAAATCACGAGATGAAAGAGAAAGTCCGACTTATGGCTTATTTACCAGTCAAGTGTATAAAATGGATGTATTAAAATGATGTGAGCAAAATAATCACCGCGCGCCTTTCTATTCTCGGAGGACTTTATAGGAAATAGATGTTTAATAAAGTAAAAACAAATGGTTTTGCTGCATAGCTAGTAGTAAGCCCTGCGAAAGGCTCTTGGTTCTATTCCAGCCGGCACTGACTTTGTGTGGTGAGCGTACTTTGCTCTCGGGTCTTGGGTGTATGCCTTGTGTTTTTGTGTTTGTCCATGCCACCTGCGACAGGGGTATGAGAACGTTACGCATTCTAATTTAATAATTCGTTCTAATCTAATTTAAATCGTCCTTTTAGGCACAGACACCAAGTATGCTAAATTTCGTACCCATTTTACTTCTTTGATTTTTTTATAAATTCAATATTCTCTTTAATAGCGATTCATAAAATACTTATTTTACTTTTCCTTTTTATTTCACGCGCAGATGGCTGAGAAATTTTTCATTGGTAAAAAATACTTCGTAACGGATGACAATGATTGAGCCTTGGCTTTAGATTATTTAACGGATATCAAAGATTCTGTGGCTTCAGTTTTGTTAGCAGCATTTTAAATGTATATTGCACTAGGTAGGTCTGAAGGGTATGCTTCGGGACGCCAGTTTCTATGTAAATGATACGGTTACTAGGCGCGTGTGGCTAAGTAGGGTCCAACTATAGAAGAAATGAATTGTACTCATGAGAGATCCCCAAATCTAACAACAAATTTGCCGTGTTGGAAATAGGCAGTTTATAAAAATCAACCCTTATCACGTAAACAAGCTTCGTGTGTGAAATCAAACCCAAATAATTTATGGCGGTAGCACACACAGAAAACCTCAAAGAACACTGAGATATTCACAATTCTAGGAGAACTAAAGTTGTTCTCTTAAAAAAACTTGGACTATATTATTAACCTCACCCGCAAATGTGGGTAATAGCACTGACAAAAGTTCTTTCCTGTCCGTCGGAATTATTCCGGAAGGATTTATTTTACTGCAGAGTCGTTCGTGGAAAAACCAAGGCAACAAAAATCTCCCACACGGTAAAAAAGCCCATAGCGGCTTTCCCTGTCGCTCTTCGGGGAATGAGACGTAAATATATAATAGAAGGAATGTTTTTACTAGTTGCGTCCTTCGGTGTTACGGTAGGCCATACATTTTGGGAATAAAAAGTAGCTTAAGTGTTATACCAGACCATAATCTATGTTTCGGCCAAATTTCATCCAGATCTGTTCAGCCGTTCTGGCTTGAGTAACAAATATCCATCCATCCATCCAAACTTTCGCATTTATTGTATAATAATAAGTACTAGCTGCACCTTCCGGTTTCACCCGCGTAGTTCTCGTTCCTGGGGGAATACGGGAATATATAATATAATAATATAGCCTATGTTACTCGCTAATAATGTAGCTTACCATTGGTGAAAGAATTTTGAATATCGGTTTAATGGTTTAGGTGTTAAAGCGTAAGAAACAAACAAAAAATGAAATAACCTCATTTTCGCATTTATAATATTATATTGTAGTTAGGAAGTAAGATTTCACCTTAACTATATGCTTGCACTTCCTGCTCCTAGCCTTGGACATTAAGTAAATATTATAAGGCACTTCCTATTGAGAATAATGAACTCGTAACTGTACTGAACTGCGATTTCCTTGCAGCGAAATATCAATGTTGTCACTTGTTTTCAATTCACTTTGTGACCCATTGAAATCGTATCTCAGGCAGTGGACACATACAGTCTATTTTAACTATATATTGACCTTTGAAACTACAACTACTGAATCGAATGTTACTTGTTTATAGTTATTATTCCAATAGTTTATTAACATAATATGTATCAGTTAAAAGCTTACCAATGTGACTGCGCCCTAAATATACCATAAATAATTGCAATTATCTTGTTAAAGGTTAAGTAAATTGGGTTAAATTTTACTCCAAATTGGAAAATATCGATTGATAAACAGGAACATAATACTCTTGGTACGTTATAAAACCACCAATTTTAAGACGTCATCTTCTAAGTAATTTTCATTATTATGTGTGTATTACCAAGATTTTTGGTGGAAGTTAGAAGTATGGTTCTATACGTAGATTTATCACAAAATAAACTTGTATTTTCCGTTTGAGAATTGAGCTACAATCATTGTTTTGTAAAATCCCGAAGACAATAAATTTATTCAATAAATACTAGAATCAAAATTTGTAACTGTTTAGGTATAAGATTATCGTAATTTTGTGAATATGTGGCTGGCATCTGTAGGTAAACCCTCAATGTCTACTTTAGTTACTCGCGTCCCCTGGGTGGTGCAAAATTAGCAACCCAAAGGAGCAGTAGAGCGTGTGCCACTTTGGTTCGAAGAAGTACTACAACAGCCGGTAATTCCCACACAATGTACATCGCAAAGCAGTGGTGCACTTGCGTTACTGGTAGACTACTTTCGAATAGAAGAGTCTCGTTATGCAAGTGATATTACAGGCCCTTGAAGCGTAACATCCCCCGTCTCAGGATGACAGACGTAATAAGATGTGACTTGAGTGTTCTCATACTTCATTCGGTGAATACCTGTGTCGTATTGTGGTGGCAGTTTCAAGTTAACATCAGGTGGGATGTCAGATTGCAATATGACATAATTCAAAAAAAAAAAACTAAACAAGTATCTGTGCCAAATTTCATACCAGTTTCGTTCAGCCGTTATGGCGTGATTGAGTAAAAAACATCCACCCATTCATTTATCCATCCAAACTTTCACATTTATAATAGAAGTAAGATTTAATTTCCATAAAACATATGTTAAAAATAAAGAATGAGCGCCTTGAAATTGTTTTTAGTATGTTGGACCCGGTTTCAATATACGCCATGTGCTGCCAACGAGTTTGTGAAATTCAAGCCGCGGTGTTTGGTTATTGGCCAGTAGTTTGGTTCCCTGTCCGGTCGTTTCGTGCGCGCTCAAAAAGATAACACTCCCTCTGAAATCCAGCTGAAATAATAATATCACGGAGATGCAAAGTAAAGGCAATTTCCATACGATCGGGTCATGTTTCCGTTACGAGTACCGCACGCGTATCTATACAAATAAACAATATTGAAGTGTCTGTTTGTAATGTCGAAATAACAATAACATTTGATATACGGCAATTATTAATTAATTATAACTATATAACATTTTTTTGAATTTTTATCTGTCTGTCTGTTTGTTTGTTCCGACCAATCTTCGAAATGGCTGGACCGATTTTGACGGGACTTTCACTAGCAGATGTTATAAGGATTAACTTAAACTACTTTATTTTAGAAAAAAAAAACATCATTAGGGTTCCTTGAAAAAATGGTAAATTCCACGCGGACGAAGTCGCAGAAAACAGCTACTTTGTATAATATTTTGAGATCTGTCCCGCGTATCAAACTCGTATTTGGAGCGTATATCCGACGTAGGGAGCAAAGAAAAGTTTTATAATTAGGGAATAAAATATGAGCCTGGCAAGGGAAAACTTTTGACAAATACAGATTAAAGGGTGCTTGTGGTAATTGTTGGCACTGAATTACCTTGTGGACTCTCAGGACTCCAAATTTTCTGATTTTATTTGTTTTGAGCCATGAGTTCACAGGCGGATTTGTCTTTAGACTTAAAATCCGAAGATCTTTAGATTTGAATTCGAAGCCTAGGATTCTAATATAAAGCATTGATGTAATGAGTTTCTTTTAATTACTTTCAGCCGTTACTATTTAGTTCCTGATACGAGTAGGTATGAAGTGCAATTAAGTATTATGTTACAATACTACAAGCCTAATCAAACGTTAGTATACGTTACTACATATACTAACGTTTGATTAGAACGATTAAAAACATTTACCAGTTAATCTCCAACTACGGACGATTTTAATCGGTGACAATCGATGTTTTATTCAACTCCAACTAACTCAAAGCGTTGTCCTTCCTATAGATACACCAGCCATTTGCGTTAGCACGTCATGACTAGAATATCTATCCTTTTCTGTCACTACCGCTGAAGTTAGACATACTTGTTCTGATTCTTTCATGTATATATTTTTATGTACCTTTTAGTAATATGCGTTACATATGCTTTCTTTGCTGTCAGGACGACTAAAAGCGATCTTCTAGGCAGGTTCAAAAATCCATTAAAAAAATATTAAAGTTAATTCTACAAAAAAAAATGGCATATTAAGATACCATCCTTATATGCCAAAAGGTAGATAAGATATAAATGAGGTAAATTTGTTTTCCAAATAGCTTACATTTTGTTTATTAACAACACGTCACGTAAATCTCCTTGGAATTATCTTTTCACTGAAAGCCTGTACTTCAGTACGATGAGACACACTAAGCCATATAGGTATAATTATGAAGCGTGTACTTATTTTCTGCTATGCCTTCTTTACATGTTTATTGATACATGATTCGAAAATTTTCTCCTATAGAATTACCTATAAGTATACCTATAAGTGTAAGTAAACACGCAACATCAATATCTAGAAACAAAAAACCCGTCTTAGTGTGTGTGGTGTGTAACGGTCTCCATTCAAAAGTATTGAATTTTATCCCCTGACGAAAGAGTGGGGTTTTATTAGTTTATTGTTTGTATCTGTATATATGTCTATCTGTGTATGTGTGTATCTATGTATCTGTCTGTGGCATTATAGCTCCTGATCGATGATGCCACAGACCGATTTTGATGCAGTTTTTTTTTTGTTTGAGAGCTGACGTCGTTGATATGGTTCTTACGTATAATTTATGCGTTCAGGCGCATGAAAATCATCCGCTCATTACCATTCACCAAGTTGGGAGCTTTCCCATTTTAAGTAAAATGAACTTGTCAAATTAGTTTAAGGGGCACACATTAAAGGCCAACCAGTTCATTGCCTTTATTTTACTTATATAATAGTATGTATGTACGTATAATAACTAAATTGTTATTCCTGGTCTGTGCCCATATACATACTATAAGTAGAAGAAAGGCCATGAACTGCGTTTAAACTATGTTTAACATTGAGTCATAAAAAGTGATGTAGTTTTAAAATTGCGTTCATTACATTTTAACAATAAATCAGACTTCGATAAAGGGAATGGTTTTTTTCCAACACGGTAACCTACCGCTCCATCGCCACAAAAGAATGAGAAAGTCAAGTCCAAAGAAAACAAATTTCACGGATTTTAATTACAATTTCCACGACTCAGTGACTCGATAAATTAATCTTCTCTTCTTTGAACTTTCGTTTATTTGGTACCTACTGAAATGTAATGTTGGAATATTTAAATATACAGACATGATATTTATGTACCAACCATTTTTCAACAACTATTTTTCAGGTCCTAAGACATGGTAAATGACAATAAACTTAAGTCATATAATTCACTACCAGGGACTTAACTGCTTAGCTTTGGAAAAGAAAAAGAAATACGAATCTTTCTTCTAAAATTCAATGGAATCTTCACCTTATGAAATCTGCTAAAGTTTTATACGATCACAAAATTTTTATAAAATTATGAGTGTCACTTAGTGCCACTTGTTCCTCAGTTATTACTTTTATACAATAGAAATTCGCTCTTCTTAGATAAATTTAGGTATTATACAATAATAAAAATTCAAAATTAAAAAAATATAAATACTGTAACTTCGATGGTTTATTCATAATATTTCACTCTATTAAAAAAAGGAAATCGTTACCTACCTATCTACTTTTACATTGAAATCTATAAATAAAGAGATTCAGATCCAATATTCGATTCATTCGATTGAAGAGTCCAAAGAAAGGGGGAAGGACATTTTAATATAACAGTCTATATTTCTACCGGGCCTGACTTACTAAATTAATGAAAGTACACAAAATACAAAGTTAGAAGAAAGATATAAACCCCGCAGTGAAGGTATAAATTTTAAAAGACACGCTGCGCGCTTTTGCCTGTAAATTTGAATTTAAAATTCACAACTTTGCTTAAATTCTTTTTGAATTTTACCTAGCAAGTTGTTTGTTACTTGGATATTTTTGTGCGTTGAAAATGTCTCCATAGTCTGCATGATGCGTGTCGTTTGAGTCTTATCGCTCTGTAGGTCTTATAGTATATGGTGATATCACAAAATAAATTGTAGTACCAGCTGATAGATGTTATAGAAATTTTGGGAAGATTTTTAGACGGCTCCGTGGCTTAGTTGGTATTAGCCCTGCCTTCAAAGCGAGGAGTCCCGGGTTCAATTCCCGGCCAGGGTACACTTTGTGTGGTGGCATGAAGTTTGTTCTTGGGTCTTGGGTATTTGTCTTGTGTTTCTGTGTTTGTCCATGCCATCTGCAAAACAGGGAATCCTAGTGCAGAGGTATGAATGTGTAAACGTTTATTATTATTTATTTACTATATACTTGTAATAAATCTCCGCGGAAATATTGTTTGCTGAACTGTCTAGAATTCTAAAAGTAACGTTTGGTTAATGAGTGCCAAGGGATATACGGTACCAGCTACTTTGCAAAAACAAACCTTGGTACGTGTACTATGAAAGATTTCCAATAACCTGTAGGGTCTAGAATTAATAAAAACATTATTAGATACCTATAAGAATAAGCTCTCATTAAACGTAGTAGGACTTCAAAAATATTTTAAGCTAAACAACTCTTATTCAACTAAACCGGCTCCGTAATTTTATAGAGACTTTGACCCAGCCTACAATAGGAGGGATCCCAGGTTCGATTCGGCCGGGACACATTAACACCCAAGACCCGATAACAAACTTCATAGTTTATATAATCAATTGTTATAGTTGCATCGTTGCAAAAATATGAGAGGATTCCATAATTTGATATATCTGAACATGATTAAGGGTATAACTGCTTTGTATGCGAGTCCACATTTCGACTAAACTAAGTAAACTGGCAAGTTAATCAAGTTTCGCTGCTGAAATGGGTAAGTAAATGAACCTGTCTTAATTATTACCTTAAGGTTCCTCACCGGGGCCTTTAGCTGAGCTGAAGCTAATTAGCTAACCATTATATAGCTATGCTGGTGTAACCCGGCTGGTATTATACCGGATTGAACGCATATAAAAGGAATTAAGTGAAAATTGGAAAATAATACATGGAAGAATGGAGGGAAATTACGCGAAATTAGAACAGTTATGAAGCGTTTTGATATTCAATGTAATATGGCCGTTGATTTTGTCAGAGAAATTAGCTACTAGAGAAATAAAAAAAATTCACAGATTGCTTCATTATCAAACTGTTCCGTTTTTGCTCATACTTCCCTCAATAAAACGTCATTTTTATTTCTGTTCATTTATTGCCGAAAACTCGAGAATTTTCCGTTTGAAAATTAAACTTTTATAGCGCTCCATTCTAAACAATGTTTATTAACAAGCTTTCTGTCGACTGATCAATGATCAAAGGTCCATTAGTGTGTGCCCCATCATGGTTTATAGAGCTTCTCGCGTTTACCAGCTGTTTGTTCAGACAATGACTGACCGCAAGTGAGTGCTCGATAATTCCTATTAGTTTTCGTATTAGGTACTCGTCGACTATTTACACCGTCTATAATCAACAACGTTAACAACATTAACACACTCATACCTCTGCACTAGGATTCCCTGTGTCGCAGATGGCATGGGCAAACACAGAAACACAAGAAAAACACCCAAGACCCGAGAACAAACTTCATGCTCACCACACAAAGTGTGCCCCGGCCGGGAATCTAACCCGGGACCCTTCGCTTCGAAGGCAAGGCTACTACCAACTAAGCCACGGAGCAGCATTGCTAATCTATTAATATAAATATTCTTGGACATTTAAGACATCGCCATCTGGCCCCAAACTAATCATAGCATGTACTATAGGGACTTTATAACCGATAGAATACTTATATATTACTTTTTTTGAAATACCTACATACATATATTTTATTCTATTATATATATAAAAATGAGTCTGTATTTCTCTTGGTCACGGCATCACGCGTAAACGGCTGGAATAATTTTGCAATTTTTTTTTGTTGTGTTTGTTATTGTCAGAAGGTTCAGAAAGAAAAAATCAAGAAAGTTGCGCGGAAAATTTTCAGAATATCGTGGGTAACGTAATATATAAATAAAAACCCAACCACAGAACAAACATCTATATTCGTCATACAAATGCTTGTCGTGAGTGGTAATCGAAACCACGACCTATTATATAACGCAGAATACAGAGTAGCTACCAACTGAGCAGAACAGTGAGGCTAGTCACTCAATCTATGTAAATAAAAAAGAAACGCCGTTTGCTGGTAACCGCATCATTTGAGAACGGTAGAACTAAGCCGGCTATTTTATTTTGAAATCTTAGTAATAGTTCAAATTACTTTATACGGTTAAATCTCGACGCCTGTACAAGATACGAATATAGATCTAAATAAATTTTATACGGGCGTAGAGATTTTATCACCGTACTCGGCGACATATAGCGAGAATCAAAGCTCATCTAGACATTATTGACTAGGGGAAACCCACTTTTCACTCGTAAGGATCTGGATAAAGTACCACATACGTTATTATTTTTTATATTCGAGATTTTATCACCGTTTTTTCGACATAGAATTAAAGCTCATCCACACACTACTGACAAGCAAAAACCCATTTTTCACTTCCTACCCACGTACACTATTGTTTTTTAAAGAGTCGATTTTTTATGTTTTGTAACGAAAACAGGGTTGGAACAGACACACACTTTAATAAGCAGTTATAGCGTAAAAACTATCTATAATTTGACATATCTATGTGCATTTAATATGCCCAAGGAGCTCCTGTGACACATTATATTCTCACGAATATGTTTAGTTGTATGTGTAAAATATGACGTGTCCAATTGATACTTGAGATCTAAAGGAATAATGACTTTGAGTTTACGTTTTAGTACTATAATGGCAGTAGTGATGAAAGATCAGCAATTCGCGTTTTTTATAACCCAAACCTTTTCATACCCTACGTACAATCATAAATCAACATTTTCTTCTAAATTTCAATTTGCTGGCAGCAGCGCTTTGTGTGTGAATTAATTAAGTATTTCGGTCAATGTTTGAGTTATGTTGAAAGCATGGAAATTACGTAAGATTTATGCATGGACACTTTGCTATGCTGGCTACAACGGTGCGTTGGATACAACGGTATGCAAATTTAACTAGATTTTTAAGAACTTATATTCGAGCTGCTAGCTTACTACCTGAGGTTGTTTCTTTCTAAACGATGGATAATCTGTAACAGATATGATTGTGTACATTGAAGAATTTTTTTTTGCTCTCTTTAATTGTTTCTGAAACTAAAACAGCTTATTTTTTTCATTTTTTGTCTTCTGTCTTTAACTTGGCCATTCATCACGCCAAAACTATTGAATGAATTCAAATCAAACCTGGCATGGTTTGAGTTCATACCACGAGTAGAACAATGGATACTATTTATCCCGAAAATCCGCACGGTTCCCCTGGGAGAGGGAATGAAAGTCAAAGTATGTGTTAAATAGTCCGATTTCATTCTTTTTTTTTGTGAGGACGGAGGTACTTTAAAGATTGTCCCGTAAATGTTTCAAGGTCATCGGTTTTGTAGGTCAGAAATTATGTTCAAAGGTGATTATAGGCCAAAGGTGATATTGTCAAAGTATTGCCAAATCTCAATATTTATTGTGAATTCGGATAAAAAATCGTTGTAAATAATTAGCCTTACTTTTTAGGTAGTGTTCAATTTTCTTTTAGTAAATTATAGTTATCATTGTTTGCATTGAATTAATTGTAGGTACAATAGTCGGTTTTACTTTTGTTATAAAAAATAAGCTTTATTCTTTAAGCGTATTTTTTCTTTTAGCTGTGATGATAAATTTACCAATAATTGATTTTTATTTTTAATACGAAAGGCTGCAGGGATGGCAATCGCCAACGTACAACCGGACATAGCTAGTAATAATATTAACGTACATAAACACTTTTATTAGCATAATATTAAATGCTATCCATAAGACAAATTTATATCCCGGGGGAAATAAAAATGTCGTATGGATTATTGTTTTAGTTGGGTTTATTTTATTATAGCATGGGGTAATTTCAATGATTACTCTAGCTAAGCAAGTTATCCAAGACAAGACTGATGGAAGTGGCAAAGACAAAAAAAAAAAACGAATTGATAACCTTTAGGTATGTTGAAAAGGGGCACTCAGCAGAGGGTTATAATTATGAAGCAAGAACATTCTGCTTGCATATTTTTTATCATATTACTTACATAAAAACATATTATAATATATAATACAATATATATCACAAATACTCATATACCAAAGTGCCTAATATGCGTTCACCTCAAAATGAATTAAGTCCTTATTACTTTGGTAAATTGCTTTCATAAATTGCGTTGATAAATTTATTCATCAGTATTCATTAATTTAGTATTGGTGTAAATTTAGTTAATATTAGTGCCCATTCATTACTGTGCGTTTAAGGGGCTTACTTAAAATTTTACTGTACTTGTTATTAATTGACGAAGCGCCCCGTTTTTATGTTTTAGTTATTATTCCCATAGCCCTAGAACTGTTTACAATTTTACTAATAAATAGACTTAATAATCCCAACTAGCTTCCTTATGCGGCTTACTCGCGCGATAACTGGACAAAAAATATCTTGTCATGTTTGTGGATAGTCAAAATCAACATAAAGAATATTTGTATAAGAAGAAATAAAAAAAAAAATTGTAAGGTCTTTTTTTATAAATCTTTATCTCCTAAAACACGCTTCCCCATCGATCACAAGTATGATGTTCAAACCCTTTTCGATACTAAGATAAGTATTTAACTGCGCACTAAACCTCATTCCAACCACCTCTGACGTTTCAAATATCAGAACGGATGGTAAAAAGAAATATAATAAATTTTAATAAATATTTAAGGCCATTATTAAATAAAAGCTCCTTAATTTGCAGAATATTAAGCATCCATTTTGTAGCTGTATCAAAACAGTTTGGAACAAAGAACCCAACCTCGTTCGTGAACACTTTGAAACTTCCATTCGCTACAGAAAATAAAACCGGCGATATTTTCTCTTATTGTTTCAACGATCTATTCACAAAAACTACTTACGACCATTATTCAATACCGAGCTTATGGATTCGGTAGATTCTGTGTATAGGTTCTTATGTACGATTGTAACAACTTTCTTTCTTTTTAATGGCAGAAACTAATTAAACATTGGTATGCTAGCCCCACGAGCCTATAGATTATATTGAACATAACCGGCTATACGCTATACAGGTGGTTATGTTCAATATACAATAATATATAGTAACTGGGCGAAAGAATTAATATATGTGTACAAGAATTGCTCGTTTAAAGTAATAAGATATAAAAATCATTGCTGTTCGTGATCACGGTGAATCAAGACAGGATCTGTCTGGTCAGCTAGTAAATAATAATAATAAATAAATAAATGACATTTCACACAGCGCCATCTAGTCCCAAACAAAGTATAACTTGCGCTATGAGAACCAGATCACTGATAGTACGAATAATCTACGAGTATTATCAGCTAAAGTATTATAAGTATATCATCGTAGATATACAACAGTTTTGTAGATACAGAAATATTGTTTTTATCTAGTACTAATTTTTTGTCCATACCTACTAAAAAATAGCAGTGATACTGAATTTCTGACTTTAACTATAAACTCTATTGACACTAAACGTGATAAATCATTAAGGTTTCTGTTTACCTACCTACCTTCGTATCTTAATCCTATCGGCATTCGCGTGGGTTTCATTGTGGAGTAGTGGGTGGGAGAGTGTTTACACAACGAGTCCCTGAATCATTTATGAAGACAATGCACTTAGAACTTTCATGATATTTGTACAGGTGTGCGTCACTCAAGTTTATCTGACCGAAGTCTGGTATCTGCACATAATTCATAGATTCAGAAAGGAACTAACACCTCATAAATTAGCTGCAAAAATACCTACAATAACATCTAGTGGTGAATTGTGAGCTCAATTGTCAAACAACGTATGTATAGAGTAAAATATTTCTCCTTAAAAGTGGTGAGGCACTTGTTTGATACTTTTGAACGCTGACCTATTTAAATTAAATAAAAAGTATTAAAAACTGCAGTTGGTGCTCTACATGTTCACGGCCGCGTTTTACCCACTCGTGTATCTTTTCATACAGAATAACCTAAAACTATTTATCGTACAACGATTGTATTTTCTTATATTATTTCTTAGGCCATAGTAACACATAGTAATCTGTGATATTTGAATCCTGAACCGCTACGCCTTAAAACCTTTAAAATAAAAAAGACAGACGATGTGGGTTTGGTAATATACTTTTTTGGTACAAAACCTTAAAGACCACCTGAAAAAGACACCTGAGACCTAAAGAATAGCGTTGTAAGAGTTTCGACTGCTTTTTTTATAAATGATCTCTCCTTATGCTTTGGGCCACTTATTCACAAACAGCTAAAAAATAATACTAAAATGTTTATTGTTTTAAAATATACACAGACAAATTCAAATTCAGAGTGTGCAAGTTATGCGATGAATTCTGTTTATCAACTATAAATAATATCTGTATTTTATACTGGTTGCACCCAATCCAAATAAATAAATAGACGGATAGAGTCAGTAACTTACAGTCTCAATGTTCCACATGCCAAAACGGAAAACAAAGACTGCAATCAGGCCAATCAATCGCACGTATGTAAGCTTTCATTACTTCACTGTTTGTTGATGTTCCGATGATAGAACGAACTGAATATAGAATGATTGTATTTCACTGAATCATGATATCAAGCTTGACTGGGACGAGGGACGGACTGATATTGCGTATACCTAACCTGAACTGGCGTTTTTAGTAGCTATTCCATATTTGTAGATGCTATAGCCAAGTCTTTGAGCTACAGCGATTTGATAAGTCAAATCGCTGCACTTTGCCTTATCAAATGGCTGCACTTGGTTTCTGATATTAGCATGTCAAAAACCAAGTTTTATTGTTGTTATAGGAGATGATACCGTTTAATAACATTTGGATCATCTGCGTGATTTATTCTACTTAGTAAAGAAATCCTTTGTGAATTTTAATTTGAATTTACCTGAATTCGAGTAAGAGGGCTAAGGGATTGTCGAGTGGAGTAATGGTAGGTAATAATTAATTGTATAAATCTCTTTGAACGAACACTTAAGGATATTTTACATTTTTTCTTTACTGTATCCTTAAATATTTCAGTACATTTTTTCTTTACTGTATAGTACAGTAGTTCTGTAGCTAAATGGAAAAGCAAAAGCCCTTGTAGTTACTCCCGATCCGTCTATCTGTATGTCACATTAATTCTACTCGAAGAATATTGGCACTAATAGAAAAGAACATTGGAAATTCAATTAAAAGTGCTTTATAATGAAAAAGCGAGACAAGATGAAATTTTTAAATCAAAATTCTGATCCATTTACTTTTCAAGTGACGACAATAATTGGACCCTGATATTTTTTAATACAATTATGATGGATTCCATTATTAAGTAAAATCAAGCAAGTAAAATTGATTATACTTCGTAACGATTTTTGTTCTATAAATACGGCTTGCAATTACCGGTAAAACTATATATTCTGTAGAGGTAAACCGGTAACATAATCAACACATACTACTAGCATAACATTTACTTTTTAGGGTGACCTGGTTAGTCTTTTAGAAAAAAATAGGTTTTTACAAGAAATACAATTACCTATACAGGTAATATTAAGCAAAACCCTATCTAAACACAAAATTTCATCCAAATTTTAGAGCTGTGTCTGAGATGCGCAAAGTAAATTAGTAAATATGCAAGAATACCTCGTTTAAAGTAATAAGATATTTTATTTCAGACCGATCCATAACTAACTAAAGATTCGAACATTTATATCGGTTAAGATTTTTCACAAAAACGGTAAATAACTGATTTGATGAATCGGTACACCGGTTTTGCATACCCCAGTTATAATACAATAGGTTGTTTCGCATTCGAATCAAATTAATTTTTGTCGAATTAACAGAACAGAACCTAATAAAAAGTAAACATTCCGAATCTAAACGAAATTCCACACTTTAATTGAAATTCCGAACATCAAACAATGTTTTAGCAAATTTTACCTCGGGGAAATCACAGACGCTGTACAAAAATATCGGCGTGACTGACAGAACGCTTGACCAAATCCTCAAATTTTCTGAATAAAACTTCTTAAATAACCTGTTACGATATTTTAAAATTAAATATTTGAAATAGAAAAACTAGACTTAGTTTAAAAATTTTGTGTCTTTAAAGTTAAAGCTTTATCATTCTAGTTTAAGACACAAAGTTGTAATTTTCGAACCTATTTCCATGTGTAACATAACCCGATAACAAACATTATGCTCATCCGCCAATGTTTGCCCGGACCTCTTGCTTCGGCAACGGGGTTCCTAACTAAATAAATAATAAAGATAAATCAATATTCAAGTACATTCACACGGCATCATCTAGCTCCAAAGTAAACATTGCTTGAACTATGGGAACCAGATAACTGATAGAATCCTTGTAGTACTTTTTGGTAAATACTTACATATGCTATATATTGACACCAAGACACATACCAAACACTATGTTCGTCACACAAATGCTTGTCCTGGGTGGGAATCGAACCCGCAGAAGGCAGAGCTACTACCAACTGAGCTGTGATGGGAGGTACAGTAGAGTTAGTAACCCGTAGTTACTATTTAGCTGTCAATTTGCCACAGTGTATAATTGACTACGACATAATGGTTCCCAACAACTCGTCGATTTCATATAGCTACGTTCTTACTATGCAAATATACAGTCAAATTATAATAAATAGTTGGTTTTTGGAAAGAATATTTGTGTTGTGTATCTGTGAAGGCGCATGTAATAGTGCAGGACTATGAGTTTGAAAGCGTTTGTTTGCTTTGCCTCACTATTTTGAGAACGAAGTAATGCACGCAAATATTTTTATCAAGGGAATACTCGTTGCTTAGTGGTGATTATTTGAAACAACGAACGGATTGAAACTCAGAAGCTTTACCAGCCAACATGCCTTTAATTAAGATGATGAAACATGAATACCTGAGCTTTACAGTTTTCGTGAAATAAGGAACTAGGTGACGTAGAAAGCGTTTTAAATAAATAAATATTTATGAACGTTTCACAATAAATGTCCGTTATTCATTTAATCTTCTGTTGAAAGAAAACATAATTGATAAACGACTTAAATAATTGCAAACATGATTTTAATACTTTTTAATGTAATCGCTTTGGTGGTTTCTTCTACGCTATAAAAATAATCAAAGATAATGTGGACACAAAAAATTTTTCGAATTGAGGACCTATTTTTGGAAGTCGATTAAAATAGACCATAAGTACATTATATTGTGTTATACGAGAACTGTTTCCCTCGACAGATTTCCATTTAGAGGTAGACGTTATCACCAATCTCGCTAACCACTTTGGCCGTGCCTCCTCTCATGGCTCGAGTTTAGAGAGTAGGTACTTTTCAAAATTTACGCCCGATAACTTGAAATTTGTAACAAGCCTAGAGGACACTGCCCATTCAATTATTATCGTTATGTATGCGAGATATAAGAAAGGGAAAGGGAGGTAGTAAGATTTGCATAAATTTTGATGGTTATTAGGCTTCGATATCAACACGGGAACGGTATATTCAAGCCTTCGTCGAACGTTTTGTCGTATATTTAAATGGTTGTATCTTTTGAACCAAAATATTCAGAAGGTTGCAATGCAACGTATGCAACCTTCGTACCAGAGATATTTCAAGAAATAAAAATACTTGGCGGTACGGCATCCTTGATGCGAGTTTTCATTTCGTGATAGGAAATGTAATTATTCAGGTAAATGTTAATTTTTACTAGTATTTGTTTATAATTTGTGTTAACATTTCCATTATCGGGAACTCAAAAGTAAAGTTGTATTGTCGAACTTCATGTACCTACAAAAATGTTGAAATAGTTTTAAAGAGTGCCTGAGGAGACATATCATGATGTTAAAATATATACCGTTCATTTATCACATCATGATATGCCTGAAAAATGTATAGTCACATTTTGTAAGTCGATAAATAGGAAACCCAAAATATTGGCATGGACAGTCTAACAAGCTTTTTATCAAAGCTTAGCTTCAAACTAAGCTTTAGTTGATATTTTATATAAGGTAAAGTTACATAAATATAATTAAAAATTATCTTCAATACTTTTCTTTATTTTTCACCTTCAGTTGTGGAAATTTAAAATCTATGGGACCTTAGAGGCATACAGTATTAAGTAAAATATATTCATCAAAATTGTTTGAATTCGAATGAAATGAAAAGGTTTTCATTTCAGTCGATTATATGTTTTTTTGTCTCTCCTCCTCGTTATGAAATCAGTTAAATAATTGATAGGAACGTTGAAAGAAATATAAGAATAACAAATGGTTAAGATATCAACTTCGCAGTCTAATTTTCTTTTGCTTCATATTTGGGGCACTTATTATCTTACAAGGTCAATATTATTAAATAAAAATATATTCTTTAGTATTAAATTATATTCTCACTGGTGTAATACACAATCTGTGGCACGATCTCAGTATTGAAGGGGGGGGGGGGGGGGGGGGGGGGTTTGGCACACAGCTGGTTTTTTTTTTTTTTCATATATATCACTACCAAAGATAATTCAATTTCATTTCCTGCGTGACGGCTGTGCGTAAATGAAACATTTGATTGATTGGGTCCCAGGTGAGTAGCATTTTGGTTAGTGAGAAGCTAGGCATTAGCTGTTTGTGCAGTCGTTCATAGTCGATTGGAAATGCATGTTCTCGGCGGCTATTACTTGGGCTACCGTTTTTTAGCTATTTACGTATGTTTTCACCCGACTTTCAAAGATGAAAAATTATTAATGTTTTTACTTGAGGACTCATTTAAAAAAAAACGATAATCGATTTTGCTGCTTCACGATCGAAAATTTTTTTTTCAAGCTAATTTACTTTCCAAAATTTCCCCTATTGAAAAGTTCGATCGTTTGGCACGGAACCTTAAAAAATATATTATTAGAAACGTTTTCTATTTCTCCTTACCTTCGTGTACGGAACCTTAAGGGGACTAGGGTTCCACTCAAGCTTACAACATATCTCTGTCTGGACGTCATATCTCTAAAGGTCTTTTTCAGAACTAAGCAGATAGACCTTCAGACATCTTTAAAACTAAAAAGTTCTTCAAAACTTCAGACATTTTTAGAACTATAATTTGCCCATAATGTATTACTATGGCGCATACCTGTACAATTCAAATTATAATTAACGTAACCCTTAGAATGCGAATCCCAATCGCACCCCGCTGGTTTTTTACATAACTCTCAGACAAGTCGCATAGGACATGTTTTATAAATAAGTCGCACTTTTAAGAAAAAGGTCTCAAAATAACGGTTGGAATCATTTATGTTATGGGTCAACGAAATTAGTTATGGGAAAGGGATAGGGATAGCTCTGAACATGACGTTCGTATCCAAGTACCTACCTACCGATTAAACATTCAGAAGGCTCATTTCGAAGCCCGTTCTATGGCAGTTTCATTTCAACAGAAATATAATATTCATTTCAAAACTTGTATGTGAATTTTTCGGAAAGGTATTGTAATATCAATGAATAATCTAAGAAGTATGTAGGTAAATACTATTGAGACAAAGGCTTGTTGCGTGATTCGAGAACGTGATTAGTGAAAAAATATTTTTTTCTATAATAATTATTCAGTATCTATAATAATTGTTCAGAAATACGAGTAGCGTTGGAAGAAACAAGTTTAAATAATAACTCGGTTATGAAAATAATTATCTGGAAACTAACTGGTAACTCGCCGATTACCGAAAAAGAATTAAAATCTATGTGTAAATTATAATTATCACTTACCAAAAATCTCGACTAAACAATTGGCACTCACATTTATCACACTCATTTCGTAAAACAATCCCAAAACGGGATAAAAAAAATAACAATTTAAATATTACAAAGAGCCTTTTTTCTCAATTCTTTTGTTGCTAATGATCCCAGGTGCCCGGAACACCATTGAATCAGTTCGCATAATACCTTAAAAACCCTATAACACACGTTTCCACATTCTTTTTAATTAGGCATTACTTCTAAATCGTACGACGTAAATAAATAATGAAAACATGAGTGAAAACATCACTAAAATTAAGTTATAGGTACTGTTGATTCACGTTTTTCCGGATAGGGGAGGTTTGGGGGTGAAGTTCGCGGTTTTTATGGTGGTGTGCTTACCATGGGGCATTATAGTGCGTGGTGGTGTTGAGGATCGCGAGTGTCGGCCCACACGAGCAGACTGTTGCTTGCGGCCGGGTCAGCCCGTAGCGCGCATGCTCGCAATCTCCGCTCGTTTCTCCCCCGCGGCCGTCGCCCGCAACTCTTCAGGATGATGCTGCCAAGCTGCTACGCTATCCTACCACTGACACCGCTTTGTCCCCGACTTGATTGTTATGAACGTCATCCATCTGCTAATCGGGCATTGCAAAGAATCATGTCGGGTCGTCTACCCTCAGGTTAGACAAAGGCTAAAGATTGTCTGAATGGCATTTCTTAATACAAATCTGTTAATTAATCTTGAATCACATTAGCTTTAGAACAAACATTCGTGTCATTATTCATTCAGTGTATGTAATCGAGTCCTAATACTTATATTCAATTGTGTGGTAATCATTTATCTAAAAACTAAATAAAAAACTCGGACCTGAACTAATTTCTTTAGCGCGTTGGTATTCGATTCGCCTAAGCTCGCGGCTTTAGGCTTATTATTTGCTGTTAGGAAGCACCGGCTGTATTATTAATTCTATAGCAATTCAAACGATGAGCTCTCTGATTATCCCGATTATGTTCTTATGATTGTGTAACACAAAAAAACGTGGCATACGCAGTCTCTGTGTGTGGGGTAAAAGGCTTTATTTATACATGGAAAGAATATTTAAAAAAATATATGTTGCAAGTACAATAATTGTATAATGTAACTATCTTTAACCAACGAAATAATCATGAAATTCATTTCTCATATCCATTAAAATCTTTTTAATTTTGCTAGCAGTCATATTTCTACACAGAGCCCAGTCTCTAGAGTCGGCCCATCCCCCTTCACTCGCTGCATAGTCGAAAATTACGTCCACTTCATCCTCTAGCTCTATGTTAATGTACAGCTCTAAATGTGGAGGAAACCAGTTCCATTTATTGTATGCTTCCAAGTTTATGACGCGTAAAACGTTTTGCAATAAATCACAACGACCAAAACTGAAAAGTCTGCGAAAATCTGATCCACAGCTGTCGATTTTATACGCTCTTGGAGTCATCGCTGAAATAGTTTTAAATCTCTTTCCATCTCTTCGGCGCACAGAAATGTAATTCAAAGATTCAGACCACGATGTATCGTCGATAGTGCAGAAAATATCGTAATGCGAAACGATACTATTCCAAGTAGCTGAATCGAAAGCCATTATGTTTGAGTGGATTTGTGGGTTCCAACTAGTTATCTCTACACCATATAAATTCAGTAACTGTTTATTGGGTGATGTATCACTCCCCAAAGATATAAATTCACACTGAGGTAGCGAATCAGCAACGTTTTTCATGTACAATGCCATATAAATAAAATCTTTCATGAATATAAAATTGTCCTCTGAAAATATTACGAGTCCCGTGTGTTTTGCTGTACTAGACAAATTCTCGAATATGCTATTGGCAGTCCACCACCAATGATGCTTCCTTTCAGCTTTTATTGGATTCCTAAATTGACCACGAAAATCTGGGAATATTACAAAGCTGCAGTTTGAATTTTTATACTTATAAGTCAATTCGCCGCTTTCGGTGCCATCGTTCCGATCATAGCCAGGGAATCTATCTGGATGTGTTTGCACTGAATATGGGTAGTATATCTGCAGGACACGGCAGAAATCAACGTTACTTATCAGTTCATTTATGCTCTCGTCATAATATGAATGTGAAAATACTACCAAAGCCTCTTCTATTCCACTCACCTCTGACAAAGAGGATAAAAGATACTTGAAGCTACTTGAAAACTTATCTAACAGTATAACCAGAATTAATGTATCTTCTGTAACAGCCCCAAATGCGTCTGAATTAAATATTTCTTGTTTATTATTGAATCTGTAAATCAAGTCTAAAATAGTTATATTGTCTGAATATTTTTTATTTTCTGGCTGGCTAGAATATATGTCAGTCTTCGAAATCTGTTCAATATCTTTATTATCATGGTTTAATTTTACTTTGTAATATAATAAAACTATGACCATTATCACCACACCAGCTACATAAAGACGACGCGAATGTAGGAAATTGCGAGGAAATAATCTGCAAAACATTGTAATGTGAGATATAAAATAAGTAAACTAAATTATAAAATGAGGTTATGCATACAAAAATTCCTACAAATGACTTTGACGTATAGCCATATAGAAGAAGAAGAAGACTTTGACGTATTAGTAATAAATTGACACTGCAGGGTTTCGTAGCTTCGCGTACATGTGGATCATCCGTCCACGGCAACGCTGTGTTGTTTGTGGGGCATGGAATTGTACTGACCGGTTCACACGTATCAGGCCAGGAGTCAGCCAGCAACAGTGTTTGTAGGTGAAAGCTTCACGTTTATATACTGCCTGCACTACGTATAAATAGGTCGGGTAGAAACTGGCTACGTGTGGAGGGTTTCATCCGACGGGGCAAACCTTATAGTTTTGTCTTGTCAGTCCGTCCATACATCAAAGCATATTTTACCCTGCTATCAGTCATGGAAAACCAGATCATGGCGAATTGTGTGGCTTAAGACACAAAAGCCACAAGAAGTGAAGTAACTATACTGCTCTGTATAAGTACATTAAAAATGTTGGATGTGTATATAGTGTATGTGATAGCTATATAATCTGCCGTCAAATAATAGTGCACTGGCGCTGTTCCGGTGAAAAGGTGTGGGTGCCGGTGAAATTACAGACCCATGCGACGTTACATCCCCGTCTCAAGTGTCGGGTGCAACGGGATGCGATGCAGAATGCGGTCTTCTCATATTTAGATCGCTGAAGACCCAAGTCGCATCACTGTTGTTTTGGGTGGAGATAACCGCTTAACATCTGGTGGGCCATCAGCTTGTTCCGTCACTTAAGTTATATTAAAAAAACACATCATTTTTTTAACCTTATATATCTCTCCTTACCGTGCCCTTCTTCGAAGCACAGAAAAGCTCCGCTCAGATGCCACTACCGGTACCGATTTAACGGTCACCCATCCGATACCAGACCGGGTGAAGAGTAGTTTAAATAAGATAATCGTTGATGAAGTGTGACGAAGAACAAGTAAACAATGAATATTTCATTATTATCGAGAAAACTTCTTTTAAATCAGTAAAAAAGTAGCATAGTGTTATGGAATCTCGTTGAAGTCTTTTGTATGGATTTTTCATGTTGTTCTTTCGTGATAATTGATGAGTTTTGACCCAAATTTAAATGGATAGAATAATCATACGTATAAAAACTACAGAGTATATATATGACTCCGCAGAATGTATAAACCCGTATGATTTGTGATGTCGTAGACCTTCTACGAATAATAATTTAATTGTTCTTACGCAATATAAAAATATCTATAATCCCAGTATGTGACAAATTACTATCATTACTTACATTTATCTAAAGTCTCACATCTATTTAGCTATTTGAACAAATAATTCCAAGTAGAATCGTGATCAATAGAACTATCACATCAATAGAACAAGCAATAGAACTAGTGGGAAAAAACCCAGTAGTCTCCCACTGAGCAATGTCTCGCCTGGCGGTGGGACCATTCTCTATAATTTCTATATAACCTCAGATGATACTCACTACTTAAAAGAAATACATTTTGTGCCTGATCATTGTTTTAGTGGTCTGGTCTTAAACCATTTTCGAAGGCAATAACCCTTTTAATGAAACTGGTTTGGGGCACATGAGTCTTCTCATACTTCGGCAGTTCTAGTAGCAGGAGAACTTGTGCCAAATTTGTCCGGAAATATACTCCCACCACACCTGGAATCTGCTTCCAAACATTAGTGCTCATATTACTGTTCCAAGATCCAAGTCTTGTTTTGAGTTAGAATACTGTGTATGGGAGCAGGTAACCGCCTTCATCTCGTTCAACTCGTTCGTGAGTCAACTCCTCACATAAAAAACCTAAGTCGTAATGCTCTGCTGTTAAGGGCGAAGGCAACTACTTATCAGATAGTCCCGTCACTTTTGTAGTATAAACATTTACTTGTGTGTGGTCTATCTCAGCATACCTAATATTTTAATTTTTGTGTCACAACTTTTTTACGTGCTTTTTCTCAATTTAATTTTGTTAGCTTACATACACTTTGTGATATATCAATGATATTTTTATCTAGGAATCTATAAATAGCATTAAAAATCTCGGAACCGGTCATCAAAAATGATCATTATCTTTTTATAAGACTAGAGTTATGTTCATAAATTGCTATGATGGTGGATGGTGATGGTACGGTAGCGGATAAGGATTAGGACGAAATAATAATTTTATTCATGGTTATCTTGTTATTATGTATTTTATTGAAAACTCCAAAACAATTAATGGGGCAGATAATGGGGTGTTTGTATTAAGTGGCCACACAGCTCAGTTAGTAGTACCTGTGTGTACTGCGCTGTAGCTCGTAGGTTCGATTCCCATCTAAGACAATAATTTGTGTAATGAACATAGATATTTCTTGTATCTGAATGTATAGAAAATATATGTAATATTACGAGTATAGTAGGTATATATATGAATTTATAAAAAAGGTACTATTTAAGTATTATATCCGTAATCTGGGTCCTAGCTATGCTTAGTTTGGGGCTAGATGGCGCTGTGTGAAATTTTCAAGAATATTAAAGCATTTATTAAAAAAAACCGAATAGGAAAAGAATGATACTTTATGTAAGAACGTAATAACTTATTATTGAACTGAAATAAAATCATAACATGTCATAACATGACTTTATCGTACAAAATACTAGACTCGCCATTTAGTACTAAAAATTTCCGCACGGAACTGCAGGTCATGAACCGCAAATCATTTATTCGTTGAGTGAAGTGAGTATGCTTTACTAAGACATTTTGTCATAAAAAACTAGTCTTTATTTTAAAACGCGGTAACACCGTATTTAATACAAAATATCTAGTACATTATGATGTTATTTTTGCAGTCTCGTGATTTTATTATCGAGACATTTTGTTTGTCATGTACCGCTTTCATAGAACTAAACTTTTGTTTGGTGTGGTGAATCCACTGAGGATATTATAAAAAAAAATGTTTGAGACTCTTTGCTCGCAGCCTTTTGCATTTAGTTTGGTTTGCCTTTAATCGACTTTCAGCGCCATCTATGAGCCTTCTGAAGAACGAGCCCTGGAAAGATCCTCATTTGCTACGTTTGGTAACTTTATTTAGCTGCTTGTCAGCTGCTCTCAAAAACACATCGATACTAAAGAGTGGAGCAAATAGTGATTTTAGTACAATAATTTTGATGGTGAACAAAGGCGAATTTGTCAACCATTGTAGGTTATATATTAAATAACGTTTGCAGTGTAATGTTTTGAAGTGCATTGTAACTAAATACAGTTATTTGTATAGGAAGAAACGCTAAAAATGTTAAATGGTACAAACGGATTTTAAAACTCAGGTTGTAAAAATTTGCCGTCGGCGTAGCCGTCATTAGGCCGGCTATTTTTAATATCATTGGAGCGGCTACTCAGGTACTCGATAGTTCAGGAGATGCAATAGACATTTTTTACAGAAAGTGGAAATTACCTTGAAAAATAATACCAAAAAACTTAAATTCAAATAGTAATCGAAAAATAGATTTATGCTGAACTATTATTAGGACATAATTTGCTTACGCTTGACTGGCTTGCACATCATAAACATAATTAGGTAAGACATGTACTTTTATAATATTTTTGGGAAAAATTCATCAATGTGTTAAAAAAAAACGTCCAAATATGGAGAGATTCGCGATACTTCTTATCGATGGATCCATCTCGTTAATTAACATTACATAAACTAAAATCCGAAATACCTTAATAATTTGTTGCCGGCAAACTATTCTAAGTTACAAACAAACAACAGAATTCGTAGTTGCCGCTCTTTGCTCTCGGTCAGGCAACTTCCCATGAATACCAACATAATTAGACAAACATGATGACCCTATTAATCGAAAGTACATTTTTACGGCAATTTTAATATATTGCATTATATTATTGTATTTTTGAATCAATTAAAAACCATCTTAATGTTTTTTTAATGTAAATTCAAATGCCCTCATAATATAAGTAGCTCAAAGTGTCCTACATCCGGTCGCTAGAAACCGCTACTTGAGGGCGCCACTAGTACGACGTCATTCTTGTATCTATAGTTTCCTTCTGTTTTGAAACCCAAGCTTGGTGAATTAGTTTGTCGAAAAATAGAAATAATTGGAAATTGAAGTGTTGTAAAGCGTGAATCCGGTGTCATAAAGATGGAGAAAAGAGTCGCCTTGGAATTACGAGGAAGGAACCCATCACAGGTAAATAAAATCTATTTTTCGATGTATTGGAATGTTTTGTCGATACGTATTTCATCTGATCCTCGTACCCAGTGTAAAACTGTTTTTATTATTCTGTAATACATAATCTAGGCTCAAAATGTAGCTATGTCCTACTCTATGCTTAAACTTGTAAAATAACATAAAATATGTGGCATTACAGCCTTAAGAATTGGCCATTACCGATTGTTACGTTTCATTCATGTGGACATTTTTTCTACGAATTAATTGAACTATTCGTCTCAATTAGCTATTTCGACTCGTCTAAAACCATTCAATTATTTATAGGCTCAATAATAATAGGAATCATTAATCTGCTTTTGTATTTTTACTGTAAATAACCACATATTGAGGTTAAGTGTTGAAACTTGGGGTGTCAGGACGTGAAATATTGTGTACATGTGTAATAGTTTATGGTAGTTTTTATCAACTTTTCACACTGCAGATATTCAAGGTACTTCATAACTGCTAATTTCTATGAATAATTTACTTGGACAAAAACCTAAATCCAGAAAATAAGATCATTGATCTAAGGCATGTCAATGTCATTGATTAAATACACATATCAGTATTTGCAGGTGCTAAAAAATCAAACCAGCAAAATATTTTAGAGCACTAATAGGTCATGATCATTAATTTAGGTTTGTACCTAAATAATAATAGACCTTTGTAGGGCATACCTACAAACTAAGTGACTACGTAATTTCGCGCCCTTTCACCCACCAAAAATATGTCAACAGATTTCACATAGGTTGATAAATTGTAGCTATAGCACTTGTCCTAAAAAGAAAGATAGTAAAAATCATCAATTTAAAATTTTACACTCTCCTCCCGATCTCAATTGCAGTCGCAATATTGACGCAGCACGTCGCACGCCTTACCAAATCAGCGGCCATTTTTATTGCGTCGCGATGATTCGTGTCATCCGCCATTGCAAAGTAAAAACAATCGTGTTTTTATTCCGCAATTAGAACACGACGATAACATAATTTTGTACAAACAACATTAGAAACACATCCCATCTATGTTGCAATGATTATTTATACGAAATAAACACTCATTTTACCGATTTTACGAACTACGTCTGTGCCTGTGACAACTTAGCAACACCATTTTGATTTGACGTTTTGCTCAAATTGATTCTCTCAGCAAAGGTACTTGCAAATCAATAGCACTACTATTACATTCTTGATGCGCTATTGATTTTTCTTCATGGCTATTTATATAACCAAACGATTCATAAAAATAAATTATGATTTTAAATGCAAATAAAGATTTTCACCTTGGAATTCAATATATGGATATAGGTAGGTAAGTACTACACGCGATAGTCTACTATCCAAATGATCATTGACCTTTACAACGAGGAGGCAGGCACCTATCCCCATCCCTACATTACTCCCACTACCAATAATAGGTATAATAAAAAAAAGGATGCCAAACGCAGACGATGAACCATGGTAGCCACGGCCTCCAGCTACCTTTAAATCTAACGGGCGCTGGTTCAAATACTTAGTTAGCTAATTAAAGAGATTATCGCTTAAAAATTAATGAGCGTAATTACCTGCTTACCTACCTACCTGATAGTTCAAAGGCGTATGAAACAAAGCACTTGCTTATTCAAAGTAATCCAGAGATCCTACAGCGGAAACATTTGACGCAGCACCTAAATTTTATGCTGCAGATTTCAGAGGGAAGGAAGTCTTTTGCTTTAATCATTCCTAAGGTGAATGTTAAGAAGCTAAAAAGTTAAAAATGATGCTAAAGATTGTTACTTGGAGTAAAATGGTGAGCTTTGAGTTGTATGGTAACTAACCAACAGCCCCTGTCCGAGCAAGAGACTGACAAACGCCAGAACCACAGTGGATGACTCTAGGAAAAATACCCAAACCAAATCCTCTGATCTAAAATTGTAACTTTACGACTCTTCACATATGTTCCAAAAGCTCACTTATTATTTTCATTGATATTATATTTTCTTTACTTACAGGTGAAAGATTTGAACCTAGACAATTGCCGCAGTACCAACATAGTTGGACTTACAGATGAATATGTCAATTTGGAAATCCTAAGCCTCAATAATGTGGGATTGACAGCACTGAAAGGGTTCCCCAATCTCCCCAAACTCAGGAAACTTGAACTATCTGACAACAGAATATCCAATGGACTCAATTTCCTCAGTGGATGCAAGAAACTCACACATCTCAATTTGTCCGGCAATAAAATTAAAGATTTGGAAACGCTGAAGCCTCTGGAGGTGTTTGAAAATCTTAAGAACCTGGACCTTTTCAACAATGAAGTGACAAGCATTGAAGATTACAGGAACAAAGTATTTGCATTGCATCCAACATTACAATACTTGGATGGGTAAGTAAAACAGCTATAAAAAACTATCTGTATAATAACTAAAATAGACGCTGCTTACATTATTTTAGAAAAGAGAAAAAAAGAAAATATCTCTTTGTCCCACATCTAAAAAAATTAAAACAAAATACATGTAAACATTCTGCCACTCAGTATTTGCTGCTGTAGCTGCTGTAGCACTGGTTTTCAGTGGTGCAATAATATGTGTCAGCAACTGCATTATGTGCACTATTGATCATAAAAACTAACTATACAAATGGAAAAAAGTAATATTGTTATTATTATAACCAAAATATGAAAATGAAAAGAGAAAAAAAAAAAATAGTATTTCAGAAATGTAACAGGGTAGATTGCTTAAACTAGTTGATAATAAAATTGGTATAAGGTTTGTAATGGTTGTTGGATTATTTAGCTGAGTTTTTTGTGTTTTAATGTTGTTTTCATGACAAAACTTATGTTACTCTTACTAAACTATGTTAAAACAATCAACAGGATTATAATCAAAACTTTTTGGGTTAAGGGTGTAGGTATCTTCAAAGTGTGCCAGTTAAATAATAATAACATACTTTAATGATGATTTAAAGTTTGTTTATGTATAGTAAACTGCTGATTTTGTACAACTTTTCTACTCATATATTATTCATCATTCTCAAGAGAATAAATAAATTTGACATCATTGTGTATTTTCATTTCAGTTTTGATAAGAAGGACCAGGAGGCTGATGATAGTGATGTAGAAGAAGAGGATGAGATGAACGGAAACAATGACAGCGAAGAAGATGGTATGTTTCATTGCATTTACCACAATCTCTTAAGATTCTATGGTTTTAGTTTAAGTATCTGAAATAACAGACCAATGAAGCATTACATTCCTGTCTCAGAGTGATGTTCGCAACACAATGGAACTTGGGTTTTCTTATTCTTTGGTAGGGTAGGATCTTATTCTTATTGCCATTGCCTATAGTTGGCCGTAACCACCAGCTTGTTCCAAAACTCATATAGCATTAACAAAATCATCTGTAAAGGGCAAACTGCCATTAAGTTATAAGAAGAAAATAAAATTACCAACAATCTACACAGTTTAACAATCAACTTACCTATTTGTATTGTTATATAAAACAGATGAAGATCGACCTTGAGCTTAGCAATATGAATTAACTTGGGATGCAAAAAATAGGTAGTCTTGCCATTTAATAAATTGAAAGTAATTCTTTAATTTTATCAGTTATAATGAATAATACAAATTTAGCATGCATCAAAGAGTAGACGATATTAGAAACCTAACCACATTTACACATTTTTATGTGGTCAGATTAAATGTGGGAACTCTGAAAGTACTGATAACATTATTGTAGGTTCATAGAAACCCAATTATTATAATTATTATTATTTATTCCTTTACATCTCAAGTATGATTTGGATATATCAAAATTGAAACACACAAACAGCGTTTGTGTTGAATTACATGTCAGGGGCGGTTATTTAATGCACAGAGATATGTCAAGTCACATTCAGGTTTCATGTTTTAGCTAGTATTATTTGTTAATTATGTTCTTCCTGCCTACTTTCCACCAAAATTCTACTACAACTATTACCAAAATGCAGATTAGTATTAAAAATGTTATACCATCTTCTGATTATTAGAACACAATCATGATCTTATAAATAAATAGATAAACTCTTTATTGTACATATAAATATGTACAGAACATACGTGACAATTTTATTTAGACAAAAAGGATATGTACAATCGGCGGTTTTATCGCTTATAGAGATTTTTTCAAGAAATGCCCTTGTAGTTATATATTTAATTAAAAATGTACTTCATATTTTCAAGTAATATAATATTTTACAAATTCAATGATATTTTGATCGTAACTTTGAATCTGGTTAAAACAAGGGGATAATCAGAGTTATCATACATTCCAGATCTGGACATAGATTTAGGTGTGCTGGTGATAGATGATAATAAATCAGAGAGACCTGCCGAAGGGCGCACCTCACTACCAATGATGTTGTACACTGTATATGGTCTGCTATTCCACATGGGGTTTCTGTTGAAGAGTAAGCATCACTATTTTTAAGATGCTATGTTCTGTCTATTAAGAACTCTGATTCGGAGATATTTTTTGTGATTGTTACTTTATTCTTCATTTTGAATTGTTGAAGCTTGTTTCAATGTTCTTTACAAATTAGGTAGTTGAAATATTAGCTGCCAAAACAGTCTTTAGATTTAAACTGAGCGCTTTGTGCTTTGGAGGGCACATTGAGATGTTCGACACGGCTTTTCTTGTCGATAAGCCATGTCAGGCCTTCAGGTAGCTTTAAAAATGGACCCCTTACCCAATTGAAAGAAAAAGAAGAAAATGATAGGCATATTTCCCCAAAAATTTAGTGCTACATTGGTTAATTCTTTAGAGGCGAGCTTGTCTCTACTCTTTATTTCCAAAAGGGCATGTGTGATATTTCTGGTTCCTATTGAAAGGGTCCACAGGCCCCTGTATATTGTATCACCTGGTTGCCATCAGATGCTCCATATGCTTGATTGTAAACCTTGGACTGTGGTAATCACTTAATAAGTTTAAGCGTAAGTTATAACTCTTCTCACATAAAAAAACATGGCCAGTTTAACTGTGAATATAGCATAAATTCTAATGTACAAAACAAGTTAAGTATCAGGATGGGGTTTGGTGTTATGTTATAAAATAATTAGCCAATATATTATTGCATTAAAAACTTATGCCTAATATAATATGTTTTTCTGTTTTGGACTATTAAACACAGAGTCCCAGATTGAAGTGAATTTGTAGCAATCAAGTCCAGCCAGACGATACTTGAGATTGAAAGGAATATTTTTTTCTTTTTTTTGGGGCAAAGTTATTACATATTCTACCGCTACTTTAGGTGGGTACCCACCACCTGGGAGGTGATGAGAAGCTACCTAAACCCACCAGGTATGGAGGCTGTACTTCTCCGGACGAAATTGACATAGGTTCTGCTGCTGCTTTAGGTTGCTTCTTTCTTACCTCCTGGGGGACACATGTTATGTCTCCGAGGGTAATTAACTATGAACAAAAGCTACATGGACTCCCATGTATGTTTTTATTTGGTTTTATTATGTGGTATTGTCATTATTTGCAGGTTCTGAAGTGGATGATGAAGATGAGGAAGATGATGAAGAGGTCTCACTCAGTGCAGTTTACAATGACAATCTTGGTAAGTAGAGTCTAATTATATTAAAATATCTGGATCTGGTATCATTTTAATTCTCTGGATCAGGTCCATTGACTTGTCCATATTCATTTGAATTGATTTGAAATGCCCATTCTGTCACATTCTGCCCACTACACATTCTCCAACTGCACTGTCTTGAGGTATGCAGAGGTTGTGGTTAAAGGTTTCTTGGTATGATGTTAGTTATATATAAATTTTCTTGTTCTTGGCAGAATGGCTGAGCTGGCCAATGCCAAGTGCTCATATGAGCATTAAAGATAAATTGTGAAAATACTGTATTTATACTTGTATAAACGGCTCCGTGGCTTAGTTGGTAGTAGCTTTGCCTTTGCAGCAACGGATCCCGGGTTCGATTCACGGCCGGGACACTGTGTGGTGAGCATGAAGTTTGTTCTCGGGTCTTGGGTGTTTGTCCATGACATCTGCGACACCGGGAAGCCTAGTGTGAAGTGCCTGTCACAGCGATGCGCCGTGATTTTTAATGCGCTTGTAATTTCACCGGCACCCTCACACTTCCACCGGAATGTAGCGCTGCAGCTTCGCGGTAAGTTGCCAAGTTTTGGGCAGTGCACCTTCCGGAGAACACATTTAGAGACGTTTTAGACCCAACAAACTACATGTACCCCTAAAGTAATTGCACAGATTACATAACTCCTAATTAAACATAATTTATAATTATGAAATATATTTTTAATATGGTAAATAATTTTCATACTTACAGAAGAGGAGAGTTCGGCCAGCTCCTTATACGAAGGTTCAGAGGAGGAAGAGGAGGATATTGATGACAGTGATGGAGAAAATGAACCCAACAACCACTCTAAGACAGGTAAGATTCTGTAGCAATAGGCAATGTGATGTGATGTGTCCAAGGAAGTATTGCTATAATACCCCCCTTTCGAATGTAATTTGTTATTATTATACTTACGGGACGAACACTTTACATCAAATACAGTGTATTTGATCAATTAAGTGGTTACAGCCGCCCCTAAACAACACCTAAACGACTCCAGTTTAGAAGCGCCAAAGTATGAAAAGACGTAAATATTGAGATTTACGTCTTTTCATACTTACGTTACGTCATTTCGAAACAGGATATTACGTCTCATGAGTTCAGGAGCTATGACGCTACAGACAGATACCCGCTATAAATTTATAACACGCCTCTTTTTCGTCGGGGGTTAGTAAATGTCTCTATGTCCAAGTCCGATTGGCTATCAGCCGGTTTTATTGATCCTTAACATGAAATTCCTTCCAGACGGAGAAAACAACGCTGACGGCGAGCCCGAAGAAAGCACTCGGGGTAAAAAGCGGAAACATGATGACGACGACGAGAATTGAGTTATTGCCTTAAGCGGAGTAATCTTACTAGTTCGTAAGTGTACACTGTACAGCGCTCCGATGCATCGGACAATAAACTTGATCACAATCACGTACACTGCAGTCATACCCGTAGTCGTCTAGTTGTCATTTGTGAGATTCGGCTCCACTTGTCGGTGTCGCATCACTTGCCGCTTGTACACGATGCATGTTACTCACGTTCGAAAGTTCTCGTCAAGGTATAGTCATACCAACTGGTAATCTGCTGCCAAGCAGTGGTGCACTCGCGCTGTGAACGCTGGTGAGCTTGAAGTTCCCCGTGTAAAGTTTGAACTGCGCGTCATGTCTCCAAGCATTTTTATAACCTCGCGGAGAAATCATCCACATGACTTGCTACTGAGACTAGTTCGATCCAGTACAAATCGCTTGCGCTGATTAGCCCGTATTTTCAAATAAAACACTTGATTTACTACCAGCCAGGCCTATACAAGCTATTAACAGATTATCGGAGATAGATTACCATGGCAACATCTGTCAAAGAGGTCCATACATTTTTTGACAGATATCAATGTTGCTATTGTGGTTTATCTCCAGACGTCTGGTAATTGATTATGGTTTTGGCTTCAACGGAATCATGGATAGTGACTGGCGCAAGTCGAGCACGACAGTCACTGCTAATGTATAAACCAGCCTATTCACCCCACACCTGCATCATGGTGCAGTGACATGCATCGTGTCTAAACGCCTTGATTATCACGCCATTCCCACGAGCGACGGTGAGATTTAAAACAAATAATTTCTATCATTAATGTTGTCTATTGTGTGAAATCTGTAGTTTGTTGTCCGAAAAGTTAATGTTTCAATTAAATTGTTTATGTAATAATCATTTTTTATTCTATTGACATGCTTAATTTAAGAATCATTTGAAAGTGCATCTTTAGGATTAAAATAGCTCTCATAAAACAATTTAAATGAATTGTATTAGTGTAAGCACATGGTATGTCGATGAGTTGTTAAAATTATTAATTATTTCATGCCCTTGGAATTCACTACAATTATAATTTTGATGTTGGCTCCGCCTTAACGACCAAATTAGACTGATAAAGACATACTTGAATGACGACAAGTCAATTTCCATGTAGATAATTATCTAAAATTTTTATTATATTCCGCTTTTCATATTTTATTTGACACAAATGTCTAAGATAAACATAATGACAAATACATACTTTTCTCAACTAAACAAAGATGTTATCTAACATTTTACTCAATTATGATTGTTACTGGTTTTTTTTTTCATTCCTTTGAAGACGGCCTCGTAGATGTTTGGTTTATTTTACATAATTTAAAGGATTATTGGTGTTATTCTTAAGTAATCTCACTAATGATAACTGAAAATAATTCAAAATATTTATAAAATAAATAACAATCCAATGGGCGAAATATAATAATCTGAATAAATTTAGTCATGTCGACTTCTTGAGTTCAGAGAGTATTTTTCTACAATATTTTTTAAATTTGAAAAGAACGATTTGTGCACTTTGAAATGTCAATGAAATATTTGGTTGATGCATCATGGTGAACGTGCCAGATATGTTAAAGATAATTTTAGTTAATAATTTTATTATTATTATGTAAGTCATTAAGTTTAAGTAATTTACAACTTGGCCTGTTGAAAATATATATAATCCTATTAAGACTTTATTTCTGGGATTGTAAAATAAAAGATAAACATAAACAGATTTGTTTCATTGAAGAAAAACTTAATTTAATCAGGTGGGTGCACAATATCTCTTGTACATTAACAAACTCCAGCCCCATTAGCTTTAGAAACAACGAAATTACTTTAGGTTGATTACCATAACATCATTGTTTAGTGGTCCAAAAATATATCGAACTTTACTTACAGCTACGTTAAATATAGTCAAATACACAAACTGGACCCAAGGCATGACACATAGTCTCTTCCGAAGAGGTAGGCAGAGCCTCACCTGGCTTTTTACTATGGATTTCATGCTGTCTTAGCAATAGACTTGATAAGTTGTTAACTCATCGCCATAAAAAGCGACGGCTTCAGTAAATAATACCTTAGAATTAGTGAATCAATCGCTAACTATTCTGCTGCTCCAAAAACTGTTGTAACAGGTTGTTCTCAATAGGGATGACCAAATTCTCACTGCCGTCGTAAGTTCTTTTCATCTTCACCAACTTGTGGTCCAAAAACTCCGTTAGCTGCGCTCGCAAGGCCAGGTCTGAACTAACTAAAAATTGTTCTCTGCTTTTTGAGTATAGATCTTTGAACGGCAACCCTGGAAATAATAGGTGTTATAGAAAAATACAATTTTTCACATTTTGCCAGTCACTTCGAGGCAACTATGCAATTGAAATGTCATTACTGTGTTATTGAGTTGATTTGTTTTCTCGTTTATTTGTAATGGAGGGGAATCGGGTACACTTGCCCTGAGGGGACAGAGTTCTGAGTATTTTTCACTTCATCAAACCTATCCTGTGGCACATTACTGCACAATCGAAGATTTCCGGCTCTCCAAAAAGAAATTATTTATTTCCAATTACCCACCTGGATAGTGTTGTTTCTGGTTCTCCAGTTGATATTCAATGATGATGTTGAATATTCCCTTCGCATTTGTAGTCAGCGACTGATAAACACTCTTGAGAGACGACAGTTGCAGCGCTCCGCTACGGTGTGTCATTAATGAATTCTCGAACGATGTCTCTTCTATATAGGGCATCAGAGTAGTCAAATCCCACCACGTAAACTTGAATTTACTGAGTTTTGAATGGTCCCATACTGAAAAAAAACTCTAAAAATTAAACAGTCTCGCCTGGACTTGGTAGTTTCGTTGGAGTTAGTTTAGTTCGATTTAGCAGAGATATCCTTCGTTACAGTAAATTGTTAGTCAGTGGCGGCCTTAGGGGATGGCAAGCAGGGCAACCGCCCGGGGCCTCGCTTTTGTAGGGCCTCGCACCCTCGCATACCAAAAAGAAACTTACACAAAGGCGCATTGATATGATCAATCGTAGCTATGGTGTGAACATTCTTGATCTGCGAAATACTTGCGAGCGTCGCTTGAGCCTTTGCATTCCGTAACATAGCCCCATCAATGTTGTGTACAATCAGAAACAAATCCACTCCATTCTCACTCAACTGCGTGTCTATCAAGCTCACCACATCTCCAATATTCGAGGGCACGTGTGTATTTTCCAATAGATCCACAACAATCGCTTCCAAAATACTCTTAATGGTGAGACTAGGAAAGAATCCGTTTATAACAACGCACGGAAAATCTTTAAGCTTCTCTATTTGAAATTGATGTAGTATCGTGCGCTTCGATCCAATTCCATACAAAATAATGTTGAAATTCTCAGATAGTACGTAAAGCCATCGGTTGAAGAGACAGCCGTAGTTATTGTTCAGTTCTATGATTTTCTTTCTGTGTTCGCTTGATACTTGAATGTCGTGAGATTCTTCATCAATGTTCAGATTTTTTAGTCGCGCTAATGTGTGGTCTGATGTCGTGATCTGAAAATGAGCAATCACACATATTATAAAAGCGAAAGTTTGTATGTACAATACATACAGGAGAACGTAACACATAGCCCCACATTATAGTATCTACCCGCCCCGGCTTCGCACGGGTGCAATGTAGATACTATAATTTGAGGCATATTTACTACATATTAAACATAAACCTTCCTCTTGAACCACTATTTATTGCTAATTAAAATACGTTGTTAAAATACGTTACAAACAGCGGGAGCGACTTTGTTTCATACTATGTAAGGAAGAATTGAAGTGTATTTTTATTTTTGTAATCAGACACACG
This sequence comes from Aplocera efformata, assembly GCA_921293045.1. Classification (NCBI taxonomy): domain Eukaryota; kingdom Metazoa; phylum Arthropoda; class Insecta; order Lepidoptera; family Geometridae; genus Aplocera; species Aplocera efformata. The sequence continues at coordinate 5,873,062 of OV121045.1, forward strand.
TCTCTTGCCTTTTTACTAGAATGCATCATGAAATAATTATCAGGAGTGATGAAATATTCTGAATCCTTGCTCATGTTTTTCTTTTTGACTATCTGTATTTTTTCCACTGGTTTTTGTTTCGTTGGTTCCTCCTCCGCCTCTGACGAGTCAACCTCTGCAGAGGACTGTGATGATTCCGACTGAAATTAATTAACCAAGAATTAAAGTTATAAAACACAAAAATTGTTTCTACTTATGTCCGTTACAGACTTTGAAACCATCCAACCAATATGCCCTAAACTGGTTTCATTAAAAAGTTGGTTTTAAATCTTACGCCAGATATCTCCTAGTTTTATAATAAATATGTACCAGCTAGATCATGTGTTCTTATTACTAAGTTTAGTGCTTGTTCAGGAAAAACCCAGTACTGGGAGCTTTCTGGTGCTGGAATTTTGTGCAATTATCAAAATAATTATTAAATTCCACACAGGCGACGATAAATATTTAATCAATAAATACATTTCAAATATAAATACAAATATGGGCTTAAATATTGGTGAAAAGTTTGCGAACCATGTTTTTGAACATTGGAAGGGACTTTCCATGTCTAGGAGAGACAGGAAGTGAATTTCACACTGGTTGTATAATACTACCCAGACACAGAATAAACATCTTTGTTTATCACATAAATGCTTGTCCTGGGTCGGAATTGAACCAGCAAACTACAGAGCAGAAGGCAGAGTTACTACCAACTGAGCTGTAAGGCTAATTGGTAGTAGATGGTAGTTGGCTAATTGGGCTTATTCCCTACCACTCCAAAATCATCCTCATTGATTATAATTGGAAGAATGTGAAACAATTTACCTCATTCTCACTTCCATCTGGTGCAAAATCACTGCTACTGCCACCAGAAAAATCACTCTCTTCACTCTCACTCTCCACTTCTTGGATTATTCCTACAACACAAGAACAAATGTATCCAGAACTATTCCCTAAAAGTGTGGCCAAGTGGCGTGAAACTATACTTTAAATGCAAAGACAATAAAACAGGTCTACCTACAGGGAGAGACGTAAGGGTTGTTAAACATCCGTACCAGCCTTTAATGTTCCCACTGCAGGGACACCGGCCTACTCGATAATTGAGTGAATGGGCTCTGATCTACCATGGGAGCCCAATCCGGATTGGTAGATGTCACATGTCATTGAATTTTTGGTTCTAAGACATGCCGGTTTCCTCACGATGTTTTCCGTCACCGTTTTGAGAATGTGGTATTGCACACATGGATTTTTCAAGTGAAAAAACTCATTGGTGCAAGTGTGGGTTTGAACCAGCGACCTTCAGATTGAAAGTCGGTGTGCCCCTGGGCCACCACGCTCTCTGTTAAACATGGTAGCAAACAATCTGATAATACCAACTTTTTGTATTATTTATGTGTTGTACAATTGCAATGCATTGATTGACTTAAAACTACATTTGTTATTAACAAATCTGAATCTGGGGCAATTGGAATACCTTCTATTGGAGCAATTCAGATTAATTTGATATTCAATATCAAATCTAGAAGTCTACTTCACCTATTCAATCAAAAGACTGGCATCACAGCTGTAGGTTATGGGTTTGATTCCCACTCAAGACAAATATTTATTTGACAAACATAAATGATTTTTCTGTATCTAGATGTTTGTATGAATATATGAATATATTAACCCTACTTTTCTTTATCATATTCTTCACATTTCTTGGTGTAGCTTCAGTCACTTTGGTGATAGAGTCCTTCAGTATGAGTGACAGCACTGTTTTCTGAGGTGTTTTAGGAGAGTCCATAACTTTTGGAGAGTTACTGATTGCAGACTTCACTTTATTTTGCAGGTCATGTTTTGTGTGACGTGATTTGAATTGAAACATGTCTTGGCCCTCCACATCATCCTTGCTGAATAAAGCTGGAAACAACACATGTTAATAAAAATAGGAAAGTAACTTATAATTATTATATTTGAGGGCATTTATAAACACATTCATTAGTGTGTAGAATTATGTAGCATTATTTTATATTTTTGATAACATTTTGCTGGATGGTAGCTTAGTATGGCAGATATTCCACCAGAGTTTATAAGCTCACTGCTAAATTTTAATTCTATAATCTACATTAGCTATAACTTACCTGTAGGTTTGACTGCCTGTTGACAGACTTCCTCATCCATTTCTTCATCAGTACTATCATAGTCTTTGTAAAACCTTCTCTTAGTAGGGGTTGTCTCCACAAAGTCCCCATATTTCTTTGGTTTAGCTCGGAATCTGGTAGTTCTTCTAGAAGGTGAATCAGCCATCTCCGATTCTCTGTAGCAGAGCAACTTATTTTTTGTACTTGTATTAAAATAAATCAGCTGTTAGGTTAAAATTGACTGGCGTTCGGAGTAAGGGACCCAGTAACCCTGAATACAAAGCGCGGAAACAGAGTTAGATCACAGTCAGAGGCTGAAAATAGTATCTTAGAGTTAGTATTGGTGTTTGTATGCTTAAAACCGGCCTTCACTGCAACAGGTTGTTTTGGTAGTAAGAAAAACATAAATATAAAGGTATCATGAATGACGCTCCTTGTTCACCAAGAAAATTAAGTTGAACGCCACTCTACTAGACAAAAATATTGCTGAAACCTACAATTTATTAGTATTTGAATGCAATTACCTACTAACGTACGTACTTAGTACTAGGGATGCAAACGATACATCGATGTTTTAAAACATCGAGGTATCGTTCATAAACATCGATGTTTTACATCGATGTTGACCTACAAGAAAACATCGATACATCGTTCATTAACATCGATGTTTCATGAACGATCTTTGATTGCAGCGCCATCTTTTTGTATTGTGCGCAAAGAATATAGTTACTATAGAGGAAAAGAGTGGCAACTCTATGGTTAAACTTGCATGTATGGAAAGTGCTGCCAACTGGAGTTTGTGCGCGTGAACTAAATCTATACTATATACATGCATACCTAGCCATAGGTTTATATACGTCTCTACCTATTACGATTCTCCATAGAATGTATTCATAATAGAGTTTCTTGGGCGCACTCATGTTTATTACAAAAAAACAACACCAAATAACAAACTAATTTACTTAACAAAACGATACTAACAAAAACAAACAAAATACACAATAAAACAGAGAATTCGAGAAACGCATCAACTTCCACGAGAGCGGGACAGTAGACAGTAGACTATACGTCATTCTTGACAGTTCTATTTCGTCCGCAAAACTCCCGAGGTCGCTGTCATCAGTGAAAATAGGTGGCATTCTAAGTGTGCCCCCCCTGATTGTGCGTAACTATCATTTGTGTCACGTGACTACGTCGCGCCACTGCTGCCATTCTTTTCACTCGCGCCCTGCTAGTAATTAAAGAAAACATCGAAAAAACATCGATGTATCGTCCTAAAACATCGATGTTTTCAACATCGATGTTGCACTTTAAAAAATATCGATGTTTCAGTATCGATGTTTTTTATGAACGATGTTGCATCCCTACTTAGTACGGGAAACAGTAATGTACAACCCGATATAGCACAGCACAGTATTGTACAGCCATTGGGTATCCATGTACATGACACTGATTCAAGGGCTGTAAATTACTGGCTGCGCAATACTGGTCAACGTCACGTGTTGTTAATGCACGTCTTGACGTTTATTTTCGTTCTAACTTCTTTCCCGACAATCTCAAATATAATAAAAAAATCAGCAAAATCATTTTTCTTTTATGCAGCTAATGATCCTGATTATGATCTTTCGTGGTTACTTTGATATACATGAAATATTTTTTTTGTATCATTAATAAATTGAAAAGTAAAACGTTTTATTACGACCTCTCATTCAACGAATGGCACCTGGGAGCCTTGATAATTCTAGTACTCCACCGTAGCGTTATATGCAGGTGTTATCACTGCCATCTGTCACTCGGTCCGATGTGTTTGATTTGGTGATCGGATCCCGGTGTAACAATTAATACTGGTGCCAGTGTCCGGATACTCACTGTTATCGCTTGTTTTTACACCCTCCCCGGTAACGGGCCTCACGGCAACTTGTGGGAGGATGTCTGGTGAGGTTCATTTTGGAAAGCCCATAGATCTTCGAATGGGCATAGATCGGCCACCGGAGGGGTTTAGTTAGGATAAAAGTTCCACATAACCCAGGGCAGCAGGGATATCTGTTGCGAGACAAGTTGCGTAATATGTTGAGAGACATATTGTGAGACAAATTGTAAAACATGTTTTGAGAGCTTTATTGCCCCACCGTGCAATAAAAAATTGAAATGAACTGATATATTTTTACAATTATTATATAAACAATTACTACTTGTATAGTACAAATAAAATCAATGTTTCGTTTAAGGCAAAAGGCGATTTTATCGCCTTTTTATAATGTCTCACCAATATTAAGACGAGGGGTGGGTTGGATTATGCACTCACTCCTGCACTAGGATTCACTGTCGCAGGTGGCATGGACAACACAATCATCCAAACGTACAAACTTCAAACTTTTAACATAGTTTCTTCCGGCCAGCAATCAAAACCCCTCGCTTCGAAGGCACGATTATTAGCTACGTCGGGACTTTGTCTAGCTCCAAACTGATTGTACAGCTTGTACAACCAATCTCTCCACCTCTAGTACGTATAAATAATGGAGGTACAAAATAACAATGAATTACAGAAACCTTTGGAAAAACGATAATTCCTGCAGAAGCATTGAAACTGATGGATAAACTCTTACAACGCGCGCGACGAAGCAATAATCTTCATTGTTTGGTCAATGACATAATTTTAGCTTGTACATGATGCTTGTTAACTTTATTACTACTGCATAAATATTCTCATTGGTGGGCGAGGTCACAGGAAAACAAGTTTTACATCATTTCATTTATTTGCTCAACTTACAGACAATTTCGAAAAATCACAGTTATTTTTGACAATTGTTTTGTAACTATTCAATTACACATTAACAGCTGTCAGCTATGTAATTGGGAAGTGGGTATAAAATGGTATTAAATATTATAATTTATTGGCCACAATACATTTAAATATTATTATACCTACGGTTGAATAGTTATACAATATACATACTTCTAAACGGGTAGATTCGTTTCTTTACAAAGTCGGATTAATTGATTTTTTATTGATATTAGAAAGACATTGAAAAATATAAAGTTATTTAGCGATACATTATTCAATGCCTTTTGCTTTCACAAGGAGAGTGAGCAAAAATGAATGGCAACTTACAAAGTCGAAATAGGACTTGACACGCAAATATTATATACAATCGATGAAGCGAAATCAACAACAACAATACATTTAAATTTTAAATTATTTAGGTGATCTACATACATACGAAAACGGAAAGCAAGTGTTTTAAACCTATGGAAATATGAAAGAAAAATCACAATATGTGTCATTGGAATAACATCCTAGTGATGTAATTAAAAAAAATAAATGGTATCACCAGCAATACCATACAAGTTAGTACCTAGAAATATTTTAATGGTGGGATCGTAACTCATCTATATACATTACCAACAATATCAATAGACTTATACAATCATTCGAGTCCCTACGGCGTCTATGCGACACAGTTTTGTACAAACTGTCTAAAAGCAACTACTCACTATTTAATCGAGGAAGTATTAGCACATTTCGTACAAAACCATGTTAACAAACTTTACATTATTGCATTCATATACCACGCTACTTCAAATATATTCAAATTGCCTACAGTTTACACTAACAAGAATCATTCAAAAATTTCTATGGGAACGCGAAACACCAAGACTTTCGATAAAAAAAACGTTCAGTTCAAACGAATTACATCTGTACAACAGGCATCCCTCGGCCTTTGAAGTACAATCGCGATAAAAAATATATAATGACATGGATAAATTCCTTTTAGACACGTTATATAATAATAATTTACAAGAAACGCAGCCGCAAGTATCATGTAACATAACTCCGAGCCTAAAGAGACTAAAAAACGCGCAGAAAGCGTCCGATAAACATTAACATAGAGCGGTCGAACCGTGACACCGCACCGCAAGAGGAAAACATAAAATGTCCTGAGATCAATTATCCACTACCACGCGAACAGACGCACCGGACACATTGAATTTTAGGTTCATAGTGCGTACCGTGCGGCGTGTCTTTGGTATATAGGCGCACTGTTGCCATCTCGCCCACTGTATTGCCAACTACACTTTACGGGTTCAGCTGGACACACTATCGGATGAGATCGCCGGTGGTGACTCTTGGTTGCGACCAAAGCTGTTTATAGTAAATTATCGACATTATTTATGGTACAATGTTTCTGTTATAAATAGGATTGCGACTAAAAGTCGTTATTGTCGATCGCATCCGATAGTTTGCACCTTTTATTTACGATTCAACTAGATTTTGAGCCTTTATCAATGGTCAGTTTATAATTATAATTGGTAATTATAATGAGTGATGTATCTATAGTATACTAATGTATATTATGTATGTACTCGTATTTATAGTATATTAAATAACTAAAACAGATAATGAAATATGGCTCAACGCAATGCGGTACAAATCTATCCATTCCTAAAAATCTAGCCACTTTTGGGAACTAGCCAGTTTGGATAAAATCTAGCTAGTTCGAAGTTCCAAATGAAATTTCATGTGGGTGAGTAATCTTGTCACGTGGAGCTAGCTATCTAGTACGCAAATGTGGTCACATGAATAGTAAATTATATATATATTTTGGAATTATTCTAGTGACTTAGCAAGCAATAGTTGATCTACCCTTTATTAAGATTGTATTTAGAAGCCATAGCATGGACAAGTACTCAACAAAGTTTAATGCAATTAGCATGTCTTCAACATCTAAATGCTAGTATCATAATGAATTAGTACTTCATAATCCAGAACATAAGTCATAAGTCATAACACAACAGATAGTGTCTAAACCAAACCATCATTTGTAAAATCTGACCACTTTGCTCGTCATATACCCGAATCTAGCCACTTGAGGCTTTAAGTGTGCATTGTGGGGAAGCTTACCACTGCGCCTCACCCGATTAAATCTAGTCACTTTGCTTCTCATCGAAATTATTCTAGCCACTTTGCTTCTCCCCGAAATTAATCTAGCCACTTTGCTTCTCATGGAACAAAATCTAGCCATGTATCTCGTCAAACTCAACCCAACCTTATCGGTTGCAATTTTTGGCCAATTTGACTCTCAAACTTGTTTAGAATGTCTAAACCTGGCCCGTCTGAGGCTAACATTGTGTGTACCCGCAGTAGGCGTGTATGGCAACAGTGTGTGATGGCTTTATGCCTGCTTGACGCGCTTGCGTGGCGGCCCGATGGGCGGGATCTGTTGATGTTGGGTCGCCAGCGCCCGGAACGCTTCGGCTATCAAGTGTGGATGTGAAGAGATCATGTTCTTCCAACCGGCCGTGTCCATCACGTCAGTTGCATGACTCCTGAAAATAAGAAAGAAACAATTTATAAAAATGTGGGTAGATTGACAAAAAGGTGTATAAATCTCGCCTGGAATTATTGGTAATTATCGATGGTATATGCCAACTGCAAGGGTAAATTCGTGGTCCCTACCTACCCCTAAGGAAAACAGGTGATTGTATGGATGTTATGTAAGTAGTAGTAGATTTTTATGTGTAGTATTGGCTCGGGGAAGTATGCAAAACACAAATTGTGTTTATTATGTGTACTGTTGGTATTGTCTTAATAAATTAATATTGTTTTAGAGAGTTACGCTTTTCTCTAACACTACGTTTACAAAAACTGGTCAACTACAGATAAACAACCAAAGCAAGCGATATATATATATTACTATGGCTGTATTGTATTAGACGTGGCATAATACAGTTGTATCTGTATTATTTGTGTCATCCGCCGAAGATATTGACAACTTTACGCAGGGGTAAGCAATACTAGTAACGTAACGGTTTTGATAATCTATAAGTATTATTTTATTTTAGTTATTTTGAAAGGTTTTATATAATAAGGTTTCTTTTCTTATATGGCTTCGATTAGGTTCGAATAAGGTACATAATTAGGGAAAGAAAAATTAGAATAGTTTTCCGGAATATTGAATTATTCGGGAATAAAGCTAATCTAATAATATCGTTTCTAAATTAATAATAATCTATACAAAAATTTAAATGTCTGTTTGTAATGTCAGAATAACAGGGGTTTACTAAATACATTTGAAGGTATACATGGTATTTAAAAAATAATAATTAAGATATTTATCTGTCTGTCCTTCCTTCTATCCTGTTGTTCCAGGTAATCCCCGAAACGGCTGAGACCGTTTTCTACGGGACTTTCAAGTTGATGTTATAAGGAGTAACTTAATACTTTTATTTTATAAAAATAATTAGGGGTTCCGCGCAAAAACAAATCGAAATGGAGGAAGTCGCGACGACAATTAGTAATAATATAATTAAACACAGCTACAATAAATATTTGTCGACACGAAACGGGTTATACTTATGGTAGGTACTAACGTGGTGGTAGGTACTAACGTGTTGATGAAGTCGATGGTCTGCGCCTTGAGCTGGTCCGCTGAGTGGAGATCCGCCAGGATTAGGGTTTCAGCCGCTGTTTCAACGGACAGGTTGAGACATAGCGCTTCTTCGCACATCACTTTTAACCGCTCGAGTGCGTACTGCAATTTAATAAACAAATATATTTACTAAACATAAATACATGTTATGAAATATTGAAATTTGATAAAATATTGAAATTAAAAGGTGTTTTTTTATGTTACAGTGGACTGATATGAACTAAAAAAGGAATCAATCACGTTTACCAGACATCCAGTCTCATTCTTATAACACGAATTTAGAGAAAATAGAACCATTTGATAACATATCTGAGCAATTCTTTATCGCTATTTGCATTATTGTGGATCTAAATAAATATATTTCTTTTCTTCTTGATACAATACGCAGAGTCCGTACAGAGATTATTAAGAAGTATTGGCACAATACCCAGCTCAACGTACGTTTGTATTGCTGTGTTCCGGTTTGATTGTGTGGGCGCCGATTAAATTACAGCTGAATGAGATGTTCCATTTTAAGTCTCCGAGTGACCGGCGCAATGAACTAATTCTTCCCCAAAGACAATTACAAATTTATTAAGTTTTATGTTGCGTATAAATTTAGCAAAGGATGTTCGTTGTTATTTGTTAAAAAATAGTCTTCAGGTCAGATGAACCAGTATTATGTCATTCCCCCACTTCCAGCTAGTTTGCTTTGCTTCTGATGCCTTGTTAGTTCGTTAATAAACTGACCTCAATGCTTTTGTCCCTTATTTTCGCCCTAAAGGGTAATATTCTTCCATTCAATTTAACCGTCGAGAAAGGTGCAAGTTCAACCGCTTCACAATTGGCGAGGATATAGCGCAACAAACATACATTCGAATTCAAAACCACCTCCGTTCTTTGAAGTCTCTTAAAAATATATAGACGGCAAAAATCATGGCTATTATAGTAGTATTCAGATTATCTACCTTGGTATAACTTTTGAAATTATCATGTATGAGAATATTACTTTGACTTCCCCTGATCATGACGTATAAACTGCGTCAAAATATCGGGACAAAACTCAAAGATCTACGTTGTTTATAAAACAAGTTTAATCGGTAATTAGACATAGAATCAAAGGCTTACGTAAGAGAAGGCTGTGAAAATAGCTGGGCTCTTTTACATCGACTGCGCTATTAACAGATGAACTTTCATCTTAAAGCCCTAATAAGTCGTCGGGCCTTAGTACTAAGTTGCACCTTGACATTGGTAAAATTTGCATTCAAAATAGTCTTTGTTTGTATGGCGCCAAGCTAACGATCAAGTTAAATTTAATCACATTGTATAAACGCCAACCGTCTAACGTATTGTATAGAAGAATAAAAGCTGTTTTATTACTTTTAACTAGTCTAGTTTACGCAAATACCCGTTTTATATATTTTTGCCACTTTAATTTTCTTATGTGATAATTATAAACTGGAATATAATTAAATAATAACACCTATTTAATCTTAAAATAACTAAGGAAAATTGGAATAATTTAACAGCGGCCAAAACAAACTCAAATTATCAAAATTTTTAGACACATTTGAATCTGAATTGATTGATAAAATATATTTTTTTTGTTATCAGTTTGGATGCCGTGCACATACTGTTAGAGGAGCGAATATAGAAAATTTTATTTCCTTTTTAAATTAGGGATTATTATTATTATATTTAATTATGATTAAAAAAAAATTGCTCGTGAACCACCTCCTTTGAGCTCTGAAACCGGACTGCTTGGTACTCAGTCGCTGGTATCCCCTATACAGAGTGCTCTAGGTGTTGCGTTCAGAATAGAGGTACACAAACGGCCATTTAAATAAAAGCTTGTAAAAATAATGATTCTCACCTTATCTGCTGCTGCTAATAAGTCATCGGCCATTTTGTCTAGATTGGGCGCCCGACCCGTGTATATGAAGCGTAGCATTTCTCTTAAAACCTCGTGGTCCACATCCGTGATGTCCACTCGATTTCTTTTTCTCTCTTCCATTTCATGTTCAAACATTGCAGCAAACACAGGACTCCGCGCTACAACAAAAAAAACATAATTATAAATAAATGCAACGCATTGCAATTCTAGGTAGTCATGCTTCGGTAGAGGACGGACTAAGTCGTATTGCTATTTTTAAGTTTGGCGGTAACCCCTAGACTTAAGAGAGGCAATCAGCTCGTTACGTCACTTTAGCTACATAAAAGGAAGAACACCCAAAATTGTTTTGGGTCGTCGTCATGCACCAAAGTTCGGTGCTGCGATCAATCAGCTTTTTGTGCCCAAACAAGCAGTGTTTAATCGGTTATATACAGTTTTGTTTTATTCCACACGTTAACGATTCCATGACATCAATTATTACGGTGGATTATCACGGTTTCAGAAACTACGAGATCAGACCAGAGTCCCAATCAGGCCCGTTAACAAAAATATGTAGATCATGCAAACATTAATTGGTCCGATTAAGGGAATTGATCTCAAGGCACTCGCGTCTCAGGCGGTATTGAACTGAGTCTTTAGTGTCACCCAGATAGTGAGTATTAGTGCGAGTATGAATACCAGAAATAACTAGTACTAGATACTACTTCTAACTACTATCATCTCCCTGCCTTTATCGCACACTAAGTGGGGTCGGCACATCATGCATTTTTCTTCCATTTCAATCTGTCAGTCGTCATATCAGTTCCAAGACATGTCAGTCATATCAACTTTATTATCATATCTAGTTATGTGTGGAAATTGCACAAAATAGACAAATTATTTTTATCTATTGCGTGATCAGTACAAGTGATATAAAGTTAAGAGTAGTCGGACATCTTATTCATAAGGTAGTTGATATCTCCTGTCATCATTTTGCAATTTTGGATGGCTTTTTGGGTCAATTGCCTTATGTTTTCAAAACTTTTCAATAGACTAGTCATCGAAAACATGTAAACTGGAAAATAATATTTGTGTATACTAAGACTGATTACAAGTCGTGGCGAAGTTTTGCCACTACGCTTATCGCTAAACTCTACACATGGCATTGGTTTCGCCGCAATCGGGTAATTAAATTTTAATTCCCTTATCACCTTGCACTTTGTCAGGAGCATTTAGCTCCTGACAAAGAATTGAACAATGGATACCTTCAAGTTACAAATGAGCGATGAACACGTACCGAGAAATCAGTGTATTGGTAACTATATCAGACGTATATCGATTTCCAAATAGACACTTGGTATTATTTCTGGACAAACCACGATAGTTTCCAAGCTGAAATTTTGCACAATAGTTAAGTTGGTTTTCTGTATGACAACAAACTAAAGCCTTGTTTAAACCTTAGTAAAACGAAAACATGAGGATATAGGAACAAACGGCGGTATTCCCATTTGACATAGCATAGCCGCGTTATCGCAATACCTACATGGTTTTGTGTCACACATTCTAATCACTTTATTGTTCAGCTTATTATGGTTTCACAAATAGGGATCTTTGTTTTCCATATCTGCCGCTGTAATTGCGTTGGAACAAGGCTTATTGAAACTGACAATTCTAGGCTCTGTTGGCAATCGAGGCAGAGTGGCATGCTATTATATAGCTTAGAGTATATACTCTATGTTTGCGACTTTGACACAAATGCGTTGAATTTACATGTGTGACCAAACTAATAAATAACGTTCATGATGTAAAAGCTTAAAAAGCTTAATAATATGTTTTCAAAAAGGACTTAAATCCTATTGTGTCCCTTACCTTATTATTAACTTTAAAATCAATACTTAGCTCATAGACCAGCCATTTATTTAGTATATTTGAGCAATATCCATAAATCGAGATCAAACGAATATTAAATGAAATGTAGAAATCTGCTTGAAAGAAACCAAGTCGTAAATAAATTAAGAGTGCGTAAAGACTCTCTCGAAATAATCTCTAACTCGAAATATTATTAACTGGAATGCTACGTGGTTATTCTCTCACGATGATCAAAATAGTTTTATTTTCTTAATTTTATCTTTAATTTATCTGTACACTTTTACAATGACATCTGCAATAGATGTGCAATACATTAAACGCGTGAATGTGCTGTTGACTATTTAGGTAGTTAATCTGCCTTTTGAAGGACCATGTCGAAGCTCCAGTGAATTAGCCTAAAGGATTGATAACGCAGCATAATTTTCGCTCACCTGCTAATATAGCTTTATGCGCTTGGAATTCCCTGCCGCCGACAGCTAGCGTGACGTCCGAGAACCTCTCATTTTCGAAAAGGGCTCCTAAGTTGTCCGATAATCTGCATTCGGGCACTTTGAACTGGACTACATTGCTCTGCCCGCTGATATTGATACTGTCCGCTACCACTGACACTTCGCAGAATATCGTCAGTTTGTCTTCTGGTAGGAGGCCATTCGCTTCGTCTAGCAGGAAATCTCTGAAACCCATAAAGGTTTACGTGAGACATGTACTTATGAGATTTATTATTTATTTGTAGGACATACACTGGCGTTACTTTTACATTTTATTAATAAAATGAACAAAAACTATTTCTACAAAACGTCTATTCTGCTGGTACTTGAGCTCGTTTATTCATAATAGGGTTTGATCAGGCGCCAAATAAAACCTATTCGTGATCTTGTATTTTTATTGAGCTAATAACAGTTTTCAAGACTTTCATGACTTTTGAGCATATCGATGAGGAAATTACACATGGTGTTATTTTTACCCGACAACGGTAAAGCCGATGATAATTTACGAGTTAACAGTAATAGTTAATAGTATGTGCGCAGTTAAATGTATTTCATTAGAAAAAAAAATTGCATATTTAAAACAAAAAAAAGTGTGATCCGCGTAATATTGATTGCACGATATTCAAAATGGCGTATATTATTTGCAAATATCATCGTAGCGATAATCAAATGAAAACGGCAGTAACAACCAGTTATGAAATACAAACGTGTAAATAAATGTTTTAACTTGAACATATTAATACCAATAGACCAATAGTGTTACAAAATATATATGTACACTTTATGTATATATTTTCTAATTTTAATATATTTACGTCTGTTATCGAGTTTTAGGTACTTAAACTTATATATTGAAGGTCTTGGTCATGTTTTGATAAAGATTTCTTCAGTTAACTTGCATACAAATGTATGAATAATAATTAAGGAGTAATCAATAAAGTAGTATGTAAAATGATTTTATAAATTATACAGTTAGCGATACATAAAATAATAAATGATGACAAAAGTGAAACTACTTCATGTCTCTACTTAAGATTAATTAGACTAGCAAAATATATTTACAAATGCAAACGGTATAAAACATAAACAATTTAGGTGCCATCATTAGTTCCATAACCCAAAGAATGTCAACGGACTTATCGTATGTATCCACGTCTAAGGTTAGTTCGTTAACCTGTATAATAGATTCTAAGCTAAGATATTACTTTACATTCACTGCCAAATCTAGCAGTGTGTCTAAATCTACCTACTTTATAAATATTCAAATCATAATAAAATGTAGTTATTGTAATAAAATAATAGTTAAATCTGTCACCAAAAGCCTTGAGAAGGGTTGATCTACTACAATCAAACAATGAAGGACCACAACAAAACACAAGATTGCTTCGCATTATTATGCTATGTAAAGGGCCAACAGACGTATTATCAGGAGGGAAAATTATATTGCACCGTTAAAATAGGGTCCGCCCCTTGTCGACCGAATCAGAGTAGAAGCGTGGGTTGATGTAAAACCCTCTGTAAATAGGACAAGGGAAGTCACGACAGTTGAATTTTGTGAAGTTTGTCGCAATATGAAAACGGCAATTACATTTCAATATAAAAACTTAGCAATAAATTTCAAGGATTTGTGGATCGACACACGTAAGCAGGATGTGAACGAGTATTGTAATGAAGCCTTACCTTCTTATAAACTTTTTGAATCCCCAATCTTTGCCTTGAACGAATCTGTATGCGCGCTGTGACTCCATCGCCTTGGTCTCTTCCCTTTTCGCATTTAATATTGAGAACTTAAACTTTGCCCGCACTTCTGATTTATTACACGACACTAATAATAGATATAACGATAAGTAGTCTTTGCTCTCTTCATCTAGTCCTTTTGGATTAACACGAAGACACCACTTTAATTTATCACTAGCACCAGCTGAGAAAGTCGATGATTTTAGAACTTCACCCATTTCTTCTCTACAAAAACTAAAATTGTTTATTGTCCACATGTAACTGAACTTAACCACTTTGACCTGAAACAAAAGAGATATAACAGTTTATTTTATTGTAACATATTGAGACCAAAGTTGTTCCGGTGGTAGGCAAGGAGGACGATATACATAGTTAAAGCCGGTGTTCGAATATCAGAGCTTAGTACCGTGATGCGGAGGCCAGTGCGCAAAGCGTTTTCGCAAGGTGCCTTTGAGGGCATCCAACCGACCTCTCGGAACAATAAATTTTCCACGAAACGGAGCAAGTTCCGTCGTATGCCCTTCGTTTGTCTTTTGTCATTGCTGATAGGTCTGGTGCGAACAAACAGACGAACGCTTCGTATATGCATTTAACGAGATATTTATGGCAAATAAAACTTTACTGCAAAGCGTGGTAATGGTAAACGTTTAACATTCATTATGTCATTCAAGGTTAGGGTGTCATCTAGAATACATAGTAAATAATGCCTTACAATATTTATACAATTTTAAATAGCGTATGATGATTTTGGACCTATTAAATAATCAGCCAACGATATATTTGCAATCGCGCAAGCACACCGTACATATAAAATGTTACATTATACAATATCATGTAGTGTCTAACCCGAGAACTATTAAATGCGATCAAAGTGCGCTACGCAATATGAAGCAGGTTTATGAACTTGATCACACTATTGCAGGTTCTATGAGGTTCTAAGCCGCGATGGGGGCATCGTGCGTCGGGGCCCAGGTTATTCTAGGTGGACAGTGAAGGTCGTGAGGACTAGGCGTATCGTCTGCGCGGACGCAGGCTGGGCGCGGTGGTCGTTGCCCCCGACCGTTGCTGGCTTGCGGTGCTGCTGGGGTCTTCGCCCGGTCGCCGACCCGGCCCAAGGCCGCCCGCATCATCCCCGCTCGCACATCACAGTTTAGATATGATTCGCGAAGAATTTTGATATATATGTCCAGTCGAACCCAAATGTGCTCAAGAAACTACTTTTGCAATGTATTTATGCATTGCGCTTTCCGACTTTGCATATCTTGATAATCAGATAGATAAGACTTAATCCAACTTAACAATGAACAGTGTAAATGTCTCAATTTCCATTATGCTTCTTTACAGTAGAAGTATTCAGTAAAGAACAGTAAATTGCGTTGATAATACGAGAAGTTTAATGTCGACGCGTTTCTAAGTAACGATTAGCTATTATCGCGATTGCCACCGCACCATTGCCGGCGGCACGTGTATGGTGCACACCGGTATATACTATGTATGTTTAAACTGACACGTGCAGAGGAACCGCACGTTACAAGTCAGCTGACTAGGAAGTTTATCCTAGCAAATAATGCTCATAAATTAGGCATAGCAATTAACATCGAGTTTTAGCCACAGTTTTCCGTTAATAACGGTCTACATGAACACTTGACGGACCGATTGGGACCTTAATAAGCGTACGTACGTGTACGTGATTCGGAACGGAGATCAGCAAAAAATACCGGTACCGCTTGCAAATAAATATTTTTTAGGCAAAAAGCATCAAAAAGGTAATACCGGGTCGGCGACTAAGTCGGACAACGGTCGCTCCAATTGTTTGAGCGTTGACCACAGGCCGCCGTCAGAAAGTATCGCTAACGGCATCAGCGTCTCTAATATGTTCTATGATAAATTCAACCAACACTAATATATAAGATTGCTGCGCGGTTTCTTATCATATCAACGCGAACTGTAAACCGCAATGCTGATACATTGACGACTGCGAAGGTTACGACTTCAGTTACATAACACACGATTATGTCATAATTGTAGCTTAAAGGCACGCTTTTTCTGGAAAGATGCCTAAACTATTGTATGTTGGCAATAAATCACGTTCGCCGTATATCTGTTTTGAAATATTGCGAGAAGCGTGTATCGCTCACGTGTGGGCATCACGTAGCATTTGTCCGGATGCATAGAGCACCGCAGCCAGCGGCGCCGGGTTTAACGTGACGCACGACTCAGCTTTGCAGTTTGAGCATAGGACACGTTACTTCCTAGTTGGGTTAAATATGTACATAATACAATAACGCAAACTGCACGTATGCGCAACATTTCAAGTTCACCGATAACGGCCTCGGTAAACAATATTATCGCTCATTCGCTAGCTTCGCAACCACATCGGATGGATGATTTGTAGTATTTACGACGCTGTGGCCGTGGATGGAGGTTTACGAGCACTTAGCTTTGGTTTGGTCGCTGGGTATCTATTTTGACAACAATTTGTCGTTGTTCGTCGAGGTCGTCAGTCCATATCAATCAATATAATTAATCAGGAAGTGTTATTGCGTACCGTTTTTTTAAGTTGAACATGATTCTGACCTCACTTCATGAACAACAAACTAATAACCCTTGTAACCAGGATCTACAACTTTTCGATAAAGTTTATGTGGTGTTAATTGGTGTCTTATTAGGTTACTTTTTTCTGTGTTTCGCTTGGCATATATCTTTTGATGCATACCCATTTCTGCACCCGGTCAAGTTTTAATATCTTTGTCTGCTATGTCTAAGCGAACGCTCATTTCGTGCCTTATCTTTCGACATTGCGTTGCTGTTCTATTTAGTCATGACGAGTCATCTATTAGTTGAACAAAGAGGCTTCCGTTGACCCTTTTGGTAAGGACTCAGACATCTAATCCATGT
This sequence comes from Aplocera efformata, assembly GCA_921293045.1. NCBI lineage: Eukaryota > Metazoa > Arthropoda > Insecta > Lepidoptera > Geometridae > Aplocera > Aplocera efformata. Next base: position 5,890,478 of record OV121045.1, read on the forward strand.
ACTCCACAAGGCCGGTGCAATCATTTGGGAAAATAAACATAAGTATATAAGTATTCCATTTGTATTAAAACTTTATTACGAATATATGAGCACCTCTTCGTAATTTTGCGATGAGTATTTTGCTCTACATTCCACTCGTTTCCATTTTACTCCACATTTTCTATGAGCAGCAAATTTGGCACGCATATTATGTTCTTCAATCTGCGAGTTGAAAATGCGGTTTGTCGTTCTTTCTAGTTGAATTCGGGTACCCATCCATACGCACCTGTGTGAAACACCAGTTTTCGGCGACGGGCGTGTTCCCGTCGTGTAGCGGGCTCGGGACGCGGCTCACGGCCATCCCAATGCTGGCGCCGTTGGAAGACACGCGCGCCGACTGAGGAGCGGGCGCGCCGCCGCCGGTCCCGCCACCGCACTCGCTGCCTGACCCGAGCCTGAGATCAAAGAAATCACTCGTTATTGTATGCTCATGAGAGTGTAAGAATCAAACCAAGGTTAGGTATACCCCAGGTGTGCTCCGTTCAGGAGCAAAGCCAGTTTCCAACTACCGAGAGAAGCTGAAATAGCGTTTAGGGTTAGACATTAGTACAACACACATGGTGAAGACTTCATGATAGTGCAATGTATATTATGAACAAGATATTCGAGTAAGTGATACTCATATATTGTGATCATAGGATGTGGAAATAGTTATGTAAGTATTTTAGTAATAGTGTCAGCTAAACACAATCACCAGACACAAATAAATACCAAAATTATAGAGAACCGTGTTAAATGCATATTGGTATTAGTCGACAAAGCTAGAGATAACACCTGTATTAGACAGTGATAATTGTTATTTTTTGAACGGAAAGAGCAGATTCCTTGGTTGATTGCGCTTGTCAACAATTACATCACTTAACAAGAGAGACAAGGTAAGACAGTGACAATAATTCATACGCAATGCAACCGCTTATTGTATGCTTATAATGTAGATATCTAACCCTAATGAAAATATGAATGTAGACTAACTCTTACGAACTCTTCTTCTGCATAGAAGTAATAGCCGATAAGCCATATCGGGCGACTTGAAAACTTAAACAACAGAGTTGACCATTTATACGAAAGAAGAAAGAGAATGGTATAGTATCAAGAAAAAATACTCATTGCCTATCCTGATGGCCCATGGAAACAAACACCAACTTTCAATTTGCAATCTGCAGAAGGTCGGTGGTACCTAGCAATCTGGGGTGGACTCCGTGGTAAAGCCCATCCATTCTCACTTATCGAGATAAGGCCGCTGCCCATACAGTGGGAACATTAGTGGCTTACCACATTATATCCCAGAAACAAAAAACCATCACAAGGTTTCTTAAAATAAAAATACTTAATAGTTAAAAAATAAAACTAAATGATTTACGATTTGTATCAGATTTTGTCAATGACGCAACTGTAGGTTGAATATTAAATTGTGAAAATAAAACAAAATTAAATCAAACACGAAACAGTGTTGTCATCAACCATATGCTTGGTAACAAATTAGAGCATTCAAATAAATTTGTCAAGTCTGCAATTAGTTGACAATCCAACCAAAAGGAACACTTATATAAACACTCTACTCTACGAAGATTATAAATGCAAATATTTATGTTTAACTTTTTTCACACAGCAACAAAGCAGATAGATTTCATAGAAATAGTTTTTGGGTTAAAAGTGACAGACAAGGTACTTTTTATTCCAGAAAGAACCACGGGAGCAAACTCGCGATAAAGCTAATGACATAGTTTACGGCACCAAGGCGAAAAACATAAATCATAAGAACAATAAAGTTCATGTATTGGCAACTACTTGCCAAGAAGTGACCTAGTGTTAGACAGGCAATACATGCAAACTTCTCATGGTATGAATGAAAGGCATAATTTAGCAACGTCATTAATACGCCAATCACCAACCGCAATATCGCTCTCCAAATACAATGCGAGTAATATAATATACTAGTTTAATATTGCTCGTATAATACCCTTAAATTACTTTATAATATACTTACCGGAATATGGACGAGTCAGAGCGACCAAGAACGACGACGAAAGATTTCTATACGTAAGTGGCTTTCGGCTTGTGGGTTTCGGTGCCGTCAAAATGTCGAGAGTAACAAAGTGGGACATGTACAATGCGAGATATGGCCGTCCTGCGAGACTTTCACGAACTGTATTTCGATTACCAAATACGCGTTAGAATCTGTGTCAGTTTCATCACAGCACTGCATCCGCTCACGGACCGCGTGCGCTGGCTCTTGTGGAGGCACAATTTATGTTAGCTGTGTGCGTAGGTTTTGGGATACCATCAGATCTTCTTCGCCTCATTGTTGACCCCTTTATAAATTACTTCAGAGTTACTATGGTAAATTCACCTTCCTTATTCTGGTATAGCTGTTCTCTGCTTTGTAATTGTTAGTAACTAGTAATTCCTAGGTATACATTAGGTATTGTGGTTACCCGATTTCCGTAAGTTATCGGTTTGCACCAGAAGTGGACCAGGAAAAACAATGTTATTTTCGGTCATTTAAGTCGGCCATTATTTTCGATAAAGCTGTACTGGTACCTATGGTATGATTTGAAAGTATTTCAGGATGTGTCGCTAATTTAATTATATAAAAACTAGATCAACAACAAGTTTTAAAGATGCCATGGAATATTTAGTAGTTTATCCAACTAAGGTAAAATGAAGAAATAATGATAAAGCTGAATTTAAACAAAACATAAAGGTACTGTAAGTTATGGCAAGATTACTGCCCTGGTAAAGAAGGAGAATAAGTACATACTTGCAATGAATTAATGTATGTCAAACATAAAAGAGTGTCACAGCACTAAATAAAAGTAGGCTAAGTGAATTAATCGGTACGACCCAGAAACTGGCATCGACTACGGAGAGGCTCGTCACTCCGACACCTAGTGATTGTATTGGAGGGTAATATTATTTTTATTCACTTAAATAAACTGTGTATTACTTTACATTCCTAAGTCAAAATGTATAGTTAAAATATTACAAATGAAACTGTGTTGCATTCAAAAGATATTTTGTTTGATTTCTTTTAAAGTGATTCATACTTTTAAGGGATAAATTAAAATGCATCCATTGTGGGTTCAAGTGCAGATATATGTACATGATAGTAATTAAGAATGTACAAATAACAATAGTAATTAAAGCATTGTATACTTAAAAAAATAATATAAAAACTAGAAAATTCAAGAGTACTGATAACTGTTAAAACTTATCAAAAGTGCCAATGCTGTTAAAATTTGATACAGCGAAATGATAAGGTTATTTATGATCCAGTTTCGTATTGCAACATAGGATTTACCAGTCGGTCACTCTCCAATTTGATGGGTGGTTTTCATACACCAATTTTTATATTTAGTAGGTCAACTCAAATGTTATGGGCGTTTTTCATAGGTGACCAACTTTTATATGCAAGTTGTTGATAAGATATCGCATTCATAACGTTCTATCCGAGGTCGATCAACAATTTGCGACCGTAGCAAATGGAGCGGCCCGACCTAAATACACACTCGGTAAACCGCTCCTATTGCGATTAACAATAGGTGAATCATCATAATCATATGTGTCTATTGCTTTTGGCCTACATAAAAAAGGTCATAACTCAAAAGTACGAGTATAATAAGATATTGATGAAAAAGATACTTGAACGAAATAAGTTATTAATGTAGAATGAGATGAGGAGATGCGATGCGATTAAAATGCTACTTTAGAGTAGATAATGATAATGATAGTACTAAATACGCTACGAGCCAATCAGAGAAATCAAAAGAATTTTAATTATTGAAAATTTGCTCTAGGGTAGAGCTGGTGATGGTAAAATGCCAGTGACATTTTTCGAGTAAGACGAGGAGGGTTGTCGTGTGAGTGGGCAATACGTTATGCTTCAATGCTACATTGCGGCATAGCCCGGATAGCTGTTGCGGTGGACCACCCACCGGCGCGGACCCACCGCGATCACTCACAACAACAAAAAATAAGGTTATTGTAAACGATACTATTCGAACATTTGTCAATGGCCCTGATTCATTAAGCAAACACGGTTATCTTTTTGAATTAACAGTAACAGGTACATGTTCTTTTCTAGTTGCAGAGTTTAATTTCAATAACTGCGATATACAGATATAAAACAGTCTCGAATGGTTTCTTTTTTTAAAGTTTGTAATTAAAGCCATGAATAGAATTAAGAAAACTTTTAAGTAGTTAAAGTCAACAACCCGTGAAATGTTGAGCAATAGACGTTGTAAAAGTACGTATCATTGATCTCTCGTGGTCTTATTATAGATGTCATCCGACCTGCTCGCATCCTCTTCTATATTTAAGCCCACTCAGCGACGTTACACAAGGTAGATGAACATTCTAGTTTAACTTTTCAGTAAAAGAGAAATAGAATAGAAATATTAAGCAAAAGTAGTCCTTTAAGAATTGCCTGATTCCGCTACGTTTAATCGACAAACTATTTAAGACATTTAGATCTCTTCTGCCAGAAAAGATGCAATGAACGCTGCCAAGATTTCAGTTACGCTAAACGTAAGAATGCATGTTCTAAAAGTGTAAAGAAATTAATTTATTCTATTTCACACAATAATTATAGAATCTCACGTTGACGAAACACCGGGTCAGCTTTTTTAATAGGTGAATCATATTTTTTGTAACAAGGTTAAATTATTTAGATTTCTGTGTCATTTATGAAACGCAATAACCACGATGAACGCAACGCAGAAAACAATAATCGAAATGATTTTCCGTAACATAATAAGTGTGATTAGTATGTTAACAACATCAAAGCCCTATTAGACCCTGAAAGGTCTAGAATGACATGGCAAAACATAAATTTGCAATCAATAATAATAAATGGCGGTCAGTTGTTGGTGAGACAATGGAAAAGGAATAAGGACGATAGAACAATAAGCGTTCTGATATACGTATAAGCGTGGTTTTATTTGAGACGGTGAGGTTTGCTGCACCGGCCGCGCCAAGAGGGGAGTAACCAAGTGAGCAATGCCCTCTTAACGATGACTGCGTGCTGTGACTCAGACGCCCTGAGGACGACCCGACATTATAGGGTCCTCGACTGGATTCTGAAGGACGATATGTTTACAGCAAGCTGCAAGTAGTCCTACGATATCGGTCTAAATATTGCAAAAACTTTTTTCCGCCATTATTCGAGAGGACAATGTTTGCCCCAAAAAGTACGAACCCCTATTTCTTTAGGTGGAGCAGTGTTATTTATTTGTGCCTATTTGTGGTCGATAGTTATATTTTAAGTGCATGTACTCAATTTCTAAATTCACGTGACTTTTTCCATTTTAACTAACCAGAAAAATACAAAATCACACGTCGTGTCCGGCCTATACTCGATATTTGAATCTAAACGTGCAAGGAGATTTGAAAAGAATGTGTAAAGTACGAAACATGTATGATTAAAAATAGCGCATGGAGTGGGTAAAGCAAAGATAAAAACATTGCAAATTGTAGGTGTGGTGTGACGTGCAGATTATTCAAACACATGATTATTCAAGGCTGAGGTGGCCGTCATAGTCATTATACGTACACTTATATATAACAATAACGTTTCAATGTCAAAGCGTTTAGAATCACATTCAGTTTCCTGTAAATTAGCTCTTCTGCTACGAATCAACCTTCTTCAATGATTCAAGTGTCTACCACGCAGTTTTGATTCAACTTAACTGCATCGCTGGATTTAGGAAGTTATTTCATAACAAAGTCATGACCAGAATCCCCCCAGACAGAAGAAAAGGACAGATAAAAATAAGGAACGACGCTGAATGCATCGATAATATGCTCCGGTAGGGATTGTTTTCCCTAAGGCTTCCAAGAAAGCAAACTAAGCTTTAAGATGCATGAATATAAGAATTAACTTAGTTTTGTTTAGACCGTTAATATAGAAACTTGGGAATTACCGAGCTAGTTATAAAAAATAGGTAAAATGGTCTTTAAATTATATCTGCATATTTATATGATGTTCTACCACTAAGTTGTCACTAAAGCGTGCAGTTATATATTTTAAGTGGTTGATAAATTACAATCGTATAGTATGATGGGTGTTGTTAATATTCAGGTTAGCAAGTTTACACTAATGTTTAGTAATTGTATGTAAAACGTTTCATATATTTGAGCGTGCGAATGCGGAACTATGAAGCTATCATTCCGTGCCACCTCTGTCAGTCTGAGATGATTTGAGGACGACCAAGGTGACCGCGCCAACCTACCACATGTAGAGAGTATGGAATGACGGCACTGTATTATTTGCGAAATTCATTTAACCTGCAACCAGTGTCATTACATAATTATATAAACTGGTTTTCAATAAATGTGTCTGATGCAATTCATCTTAACACATCGCGAAAATGTGCGATAAATGTGCAATATGCTGTCAGGTGTCTTGTTTTGAGTATGTTATCTATGGTAGCATACAATTACGTAAGCGTTTGAGATAAAACTGCCAAATCAATAATAGTTGGCAAATTAAAAAAACTGCTATACGGTTGACATTGAAGAGTTGAAGAAAATGATTTATGTTTACTCAATGTCTGGTGTATACGCAAGTGATTGCAAACCTTGTTTAGAGCTTTGGTTTAGCAAAAGTTCGAATCAGAATAATAAATAATTACCAAAATAGCTCCTAATTTATCTAACACCGCTACAAGGAAACGATTAAATTACGAACAGTTCGGTGATATCGAAAACGGCAAGTTTGTAAGTTAGATATGTGTTATCGCTACGACATTGAGAGATAATGATAAATTAATGAAAGACACATATATAAAACTGTTCCGTATACATAATAATGAAATACATATTATTAAGGAAATATTGAGAACGAATATTTTTTAATAACAAGCTCAGGACATGTTTGCTTAGTAAATACTGAGTTAACTGTCAAAAAGCCCTTAGTATAAGTAGTTTCACAACTTATGATCCTATTAGTTCCTATTACTAACTTTCACCATTATCAGAATGGCTAAACAGTATGTATTCTTAGAACGGCGCATATAATTAGAAATAAGAAATAGATATATACAATTGGTTTATTATATTTAGATACATTTTGCTATCTGTACCTAACGGAACATTTGAATTTTCAAGCAATTTTTTGGGTTTCTCTGCACCTATTTAAGAGTTAAGAGAGATAGGGGCTCCAGCCCCAGGAGACGATTGGCAAACATCCAACGTATTATAAACGACAATGCTGCATTACGAAATGAAACTTATTCGCAGGAGAATATGTTCAAGTTTAAATAATCATTTAAGTATCTGAAGAATTATTGTCTTCTTCAATCTTCATCTTCAAGAATGTGTCAGCAAAATTAACGTGTATCAGACATAAAGTAAAGCTTTCCGTTTGCTATTAATTACATTCTACAAATATGATAGGATATTTGGAAATACATCCAATAAGGGAGTAAAATAATAAACTATAACTAGCGTCCAGTGTTTAGCATAAATAAGTGTCCTATAAAACCGGCTTAAAATATAGATGAAGCCATATTTACATAAGGCTTGAATTGCAAAATGTTAAGGCCAAATAGTCGTGTTAAGAATAAGATTTTAGAACGTTTATTACCTGGTACTTCTCAGAGTATAGATTTGAAATCGAGGGGTCTTATTTTGCTTGTCTATCAGAGTTGCATGCAACTGTCACTAAACAATAAAATTAAGGAAAGGAAGCAGATAATAAAAGCGCGAAGAACCTCAGCCGCCTCCAGCAATAGAACGTTCCGACCTCGCAAGGAACCGAGCGATGGATCGACAATCCGAATAATGGTGAGACTACATTCGTTACGTCATGACCTTCATAGGCTGGTAGTGTGACGTAGACGCACTCACGCCTACCTGTTTGCACGTGGCTCAATAAAACGAATGTTAATAATAAGCACAGTTCGCATCCAAGTCTTGAATGAAGTGGCCACTAGGATCACAGGCATCAACTGGTGATCTCTTAGTTTTGGTATAATGGAGAATGATGATATAGAGACTACTATTAAAATACAAGTTGTTAAACATTTCACGCACATATTAGAACCATCACCAAGTTAAACTAGTACCATTAAGCTACATAATGATGAAACAGTATTAAGGAAGTGATGAATTGAGTAACAAAAGTATTACGTACTTCAACCAAGAGGAGCGCGCGGTTTGCTGATTATACCTAGAAAGGAAATGACAATAACGTTATATTTGTGATAGAGACACGTGACTGTTGGGAAGGTCTAGGATCAAGGCTCGTTACACAAAAGATTATCATGAACACTGCGGAGCGAGGATAAGCTGCGACGCGGAAGCAAACGAGCGAGGCCGAGGACGGACGACCAATTCACAAACCTGAACGCATGGCCAGCTGAACCAGCAGACATTGTATTCCACGATCAATACTCGTACGACATTAATATTATTAATGATTTTTAAATAGTTCCTTAAACACACAACGCAGCTTGTTTTATAACAGTTGAGAGTGAGGGCGGATCAAAACCACAATATCATCAATTAACTAAGAACTAAGGCGACACTTACTTACAAAAAGCATAGGGAAATTATGCATAAATAGAGGACGAATTATACGATGGTGGGCAAGCGAATGCGTGGAACCGAAACCGATACACAGCGCAACACACGAGTCGGCCGAGAAACCAGCAATCACATTTGGCAACTCTGCTATTTGAAAGTAAAGGCTCCGATGGCTATGTAACGCCGCATGCAGACGATAATGTAACTAGGACAGATTGATTTATAGCTCAAACAAGAAACTGTGCCACCTCGGCCCTGCTGCACCGCGTTCCACATTGTTTTGCCATGAATATTCAAACAGACATCGAATAGATAGGGTGCCTTTCCACCAGAAATGTGTGGGAGTTAATAGCGAGAGATGTGTTTGAAACTCATTGATAGGATGAAATTTCATAGGTTTCTCAGCTAAATTCACGAGATTAGCCCTACTGTAGGGGTATGAAAGTGATATTGAATTTTAAGGTACATTTTAGTAAAATTATTCTTATTTTTGACAATTTATTTTTTCATAGGATAAGTGAGCGTTTTGGTATTTGTTAACATTATTAATCACGCTTATGTGATATAAATACTTATCAAATAATATTATTAATTAATCCGTTCGCAATCGCTAACTCTTACAAATAAAAAACGTCATTTTCAGGAAGTTACGTTGAACAAGGATGGTTAATAAGGCCAAACCAGTTTGGCCTCAAGTTTTATTGTCCTATGAATTACTAGATGGCTAAAATGATTGGCAAGACCTTGACTTCGGCCCAATATAAATTGTGTGACCCCACTTCCTACATCGGCGAGGGTCGTCAGTGTGGATTGCTTTTAATATACCTAGCTAATAACTCTGATGGTCATACCCTACTACTAAATGACATGTTGCAATTTCATAGGCCGTGTGCTCAATCAATAATGCAATCTTTTTAATAGCCTGCTATCGAAAGATTTCATCTTTCCCATAAAGTTATAAGTAAATATTATACAAGTCCTTGGTTGTACAATACAACCGCTTGAATGATTATTTTCTAAGTAGTTTTTTAATTACGTAGAGCTCGCGAATGTTAAATTGTATGAAAATAAATTCGATTCGATTCAATTCGATATACATCTTTTAATTACCATAATCATGATTATGTGCAGATGTCTTTCAGCTCGGTTTATTCAGTTAATTTGTTTGCAATAAAGAATCTCTCCTGCGAGACGCTCTCGTTATTATCTCGAGCAAAAGTTTAAATTATGCATTCCAGCCCTGACACAATACACGTGTGGGTGTTGGTTTGACGTGGAGTTACGTTTCGAGGTGTGCGTGTGGCAAACTTGTAGAGGGAGCTTCACCGCTGCTAGACACAGTTGGGTGTCGGTATCTCTGCACCAACCAGCCCAGCACAGGGCATCGAGAACACGACCCGGTTCGCCGCCCGAGAAAGCATCGACAAAACTCGGTTGAGGCCGCGCACACGGCGGACGCACACTTTCAGTCTTCGTATGCGAAACATGTGCTGTGTATATTATGAAACACGGCGAAAAAACTATACAAAGCGACTACTTGCCTATTGCGAAAACATGCCTTGATTTGTCGGATTTTAGAAAGAGAGCTTATCAGAAGTCGTTTTTTCGAACAATGCGTTTAAATTCATTCATTTGATAATCTTTTTATCTTTGTATATCTAGTGGTATTATTTCGGAGGATTCGGAGGAGTCCCAATACCTAGTGGTCCCAATCGAGGGAAACCTCTTAATTCGTAACGCAACGATTTTGTTTTGTTTTTTTTTAAAACGCTTTCTGGTCGGGTTCTAATTCAAACTCAACCCGATTGAAAACTTTATCTTAAATAAATTCACATAGTAGAGGCATATTCTGTAAGCTAGCAGATTAACCATCAAGCAATCTTGCCTAGCATCAAAGGTAGAATTGCTTGATGGTTACTCATCAAGCAATCCTATCTTTGTTGCTCAGGGTATCGGCGGGCGGAACGGAGCTATTATTTGAGATACTTGAGACTGCAATATGATAATTGGGTCCAGAGATGTTGTGATTGTTAGATCTATTACATATGAAGAACTGATTTTCTTGAAAAAATTACAAGATATCCAACTGGCTCAGGGCCAAATGATGCTCATATAAACGTCAGTCCAGTGAGAAGCTTGACACCGTAAGTCACGAGTTAGGCAAACAATGTTAACAAGTTTTAGATAAATAAACCAATGAAGCAGGAGTCTGGCCTTTGTAGTATTGGGTGTGTGAATATGACTCCGCCCCTTTTTGTCAAAATAAAACACATTTGTTCGCTTACAAAATTAAAAAAAAAATTATTGAAAGTATGCTCCATCTGCAGCTACAACCTTCGCCCATCGTTCAGGTAGTTTTCGTATTCCTTGCTGGAAGAAGTCCTGGTCTTTTGAGCTTATCCAGTTGTCAATCCAAATTTTGATACTTTCACATGAAGTAAACTTTTCTCCAGTAAGGTCTGTCTGCATCGTCCGGAATAGGTGGTAATCCGAAGGAGCTATGTCTGGTGAATATGGCGGGTGGGGTAACACTTCCCAGTCCTGTCCCTCTAAATATCTTTTTACGACTTCTGCGGTATGCGGTTTGGCATTGTCATGCTGAAGAACTAATTTGTTATGTCTATTCACCCATTCTGGTCGTTTTTCTTCTATGGCTCGCTTCAAACGCATTAGTTGTCGTCGGTAAACTTCTCCATTAATAGTTTCAGAGGGTTTGAGCAACTCATAATATACAATACCTTTCTGATCCCACCAAATACAGAGCATGACCTTGGCACAGTGAATATTTATTTTTGGCTGTGATGGGCCTGGTTCGCCTGGTTTCACCCAAGCTTTTTTGCGTTTAGGATTTTCGTAGTGTATCCATTTTTCGTCTCCTGTGACTATCCGATGCAAAAATCCTTTTCTTTGCTGTCTTTGAAGCAGCATTTCACAAATGGTTTTCCGACGTTCCATGTCTCTTTCTTTTAAATCATGTGGAACCCAGTCACCGGCTTTTTGAATCATTCCCATCATTTGTAAACGCTTTGCAACAGTTGAACGATCAACATTTAATGCTGCAGCTAATTCTGATTGAGTTTGGCAAGAATCTTCCGCCAATAATGCTTCCAATTCAGCATCTTCAAATTTTTTTGGTGGTTTTCCATGTTCTTTATCCTCAGTACTAAAATCGTTATTTTGAAATCGTCGAAACCATTCCTTGCAAGTTGTATTAGACGGAGCATGCTCACCATAAATCTCCACAAGCAAACGATAAGTTTCCGCTGCAGTTTTCTTCGCAATAAAATAATGTAATAACACTTCCCGCAAATGACGTTTATTTGGAATAAAAACCGACATTTTCGAAAAGGTGAAAACAATTGTTGCTTACATTTCAACCAAATATCATAAAATGCGTTAGATAGCTGACATTCAGTACTATCGAATACAAGTATGGTCATTTATTAGTACACGTAAACAATACTAAAAACGACATCTGTTGAGAAAGGGCGGAGTCATATTCACACACCCAATAAAACTAAAATAGACGTATTTCAGAGTGAACTCAGATATCTAAAAGCGAACCTTGTGTGATGTCTACTTATCCCACATGCGAAACATATCGTTTTCAAGGTATCTCAATATTGAAGTTAACGCTAATTTTGACCGTTTAAAATAAATTTGTTCAGCTACGTCCGTGGCCTTGGATTTGACGCCCCCGTTCTACTTTCCTACATCTTAACAATGCGTTAATCACCATCTGCCAAGGAGTTAATAAATTACCGCAAGTGCAAAAGATATCATTTGAAATAAAAGAGGGACTTTTTATTATATATTCAACCAAACGAAAACACTTTTTTTTTTACAACCAAGCTTAGTAAATCAATGCTAACGCCAAAACTATACTTTCAATTGTTTTCGCAGAGAAACCGGGCCTAAAGAATCTAATTCATTTGACTGACATGAAATTAAAAAAAGCATTTGAAAACCTGTGTCAAACATTTATTTGCATTTAATCCGTCGATTTATTTGCAATAATTTAAATTTATTTTCACTAGTAGCCCAAGGTGTTTTGGGAAAAATGCAGTATAACTGATATAATAATAAATAAAATAATAAATTAAGTAAAACAAAATTTACAAAAAGAAATTGATGAACTGTAGAGCAATAACTTATCTTGAGAAGAGCTGTAATTGAGTAGTCAAATCTAAAGCAATCGCTGACTTCGCGCGTGCGGACATTCATCACACACTATTATTGCCTCTGGTAACGCAGGTTTGGGGTCAGAGCGCAAAATAAGGGGCACAAGGTAAAAGATGGTGCATTGAGAACGGCCTTAAGCCCAATAGCAATCTGCGGCCGTGCTGCGCTGCTTCCTATTGGCGTTGGAGCGACAATGCCAACGCAGCCGCGTCGGTGCTACGAAGGTGAGAGAGCTGCAAAGGTTAATCACCATTCGAACGCAACGCTAGAGCTCCTTTTCATACATTGCATCTCTAATTATTATATATATGGCAACTAAAACTCGAAAAATTAGAAATAATAAAATTGAAATAACTTTTATGTGTGATTGACAAGCCTTGTAAGTGTGATTGATAAATAGCGAGAAGTAAGTAACAACTACAAAAAGGCTAATCAATGCGGGACACACTTAAATCCTCAAATTAATAAGTTTATATGCGAATCAGTCGACCTCAAACGTAGACAACTTTTCTTAACTCAGTGAGGGGCCACTGCCATTCTAATATTATTTCCGTCAACGCTTAAAATAGCTCATTATATGAAAGGGGGAACAATATTGGTATGAATTTTAGAAGTATATCATATATTGTAATTGGTGATCTCCTAATAGTTTTGGTCGACCTGGTTATTTTCAAACAAGACCTAAATCTCAATTCGCTCGACTTGCTATACGTTCGTGAGTAATTCAGAGCGAAGTTTTTATTGAAATGTGCAAGGTAAAAATTGGTGACCCCAAATCATTAAACAGGAGCGAGGCAGGTAAAACACAAATACTCAAGTTTTACGGGTCAAATGGTGTGTGGGGAGTGGATTCCGAGCCAGTGGGAGGCATAGAGACGCGCGAAGGGCGCAGGGCCCAAGCGGGGGAGGCCGAGGACCCTGACACAGATCCAAACTCATCAGTAAAGCGCCGCGAAGGCCTCAAGATTCGGCTGGTATAATCATCGATTCCTCCGTACTTTATACCGTTTCACGCACAAAATGGGTCAACACGCGTTTCCGACAAAGTTGGAGAGCGCGCCATGTCCCCGTTCCGAATTGCTCCCTCGACAAATTATCGCCTCACGCTACCGTGCTCTGAATCTGTTACCAATAAAATAACTAAGGCAACTCGTTGACTGTCTTACACATACGGTAAGTGGCTACTAATCACCAGAGATTTATCTGCTAAACTCTGTCTCAATTTTAGTAACAATGACAGTTTCATGTAGCATATTATGTAACGTTGTTCCCATAGTAACAAAAAACTTTATTCGAAAAATCACACCTTGAATGTGTACAAGGTTGAGGTCTCACTTCTTTATCGATTTATCATGCGGTGGAAGTAGATTGTCGAAAGACAATCTAATAAATGTGTGACGACGCGACGTGCGAATTCTGTAATTTTACTTCCTTCTACGATATCGATGCACGGGTGGACATAACTTACGTATGTCCACAAAAAGATCTTTTATATCATCAAAATGGATCAGTAACTATTAACTAGAACGGCGTGGGCCCACAAATTAAGAGAATGTACGTGACCGGGTCATCAGCGTCACAGTTTCACGAGTTACTTTCAGCTGAGTAATGATATTGAACAGGCGTTGCATAGCCTGCTGATGAAGGTTGCGACATGACATTCGTCGTTGGTACGATACCATAGAACAGATTTAAATAAGAGTACAAAATAAGTATCTAATGGGATGCCCTGTAAACTCACATACACTAACATATGCGTTAGTTATACCTATAATGGTATAACTTTCGCATGTGAGTTGTCGTATTATCGTTAAAGAGTCTATTGTTGAAAAAAAAAACCCCAAATGAAAACCCGCGAGTAGTTTGCGAGATTAGCGCGAATATACATGTATATTTGACACAACGGGAGATTTTAATCTATAAAATGTAGTGATAGTGAAAACACAATAAAATAAAACAAGTATCAAGATATCACACAATATCCTGGAGCAGTTTCTCAAACTTGTCTTCGAAAAGACGAGTGGCGGTGAAACTTATAGAGAACAACGCAAAACAAAGAGAAGGCGCCGTGGACCGTACCAAAGAAAGACGCATCGACGCACTTTCCATCGACGAAAGAGATATTCAAATTATAAAGTTTCACCAAAGAAATCAACATCATATTGTTGTAAGCTATTCTTTGGCTTGATGATGTAGATTTTAACGGCGATAACTTACATATGTACAGCAAAATACGAGTTAAGTAGGATTAGCGTTTCTAAATCAAACTATTGAATTTAAATACTGTAACTCAAAACGGCAGTTCTAGGTATGTTAAGCCAAGGCTTATTGGGCGAAATAAATTTAGAAAGTATAACATGTTTTCAATAAATATTATACGAATACGTAAGACGGGCGGAATAGATTTTCCGGGCAAACTCAAGCCGATAACCTTGGCCTTGTGAGACCAACAGTTCGGTAATAAGGAAGACATGAAATTTACATTCATAAATAAGCAAAAATTCAACCATACTATGATCTACTATGTAAATGTCAATGCAGTTGCTTTTTATATAAATAGCATCAATACACCTTAAATACTAAGACACCATGAAGATTTGAATTGACATTGAATACCATGAAGATCGTTTACATAAAGTTTTGAATAAAACTTTTATTTCATTGGAATATTAAACGACATCTCTAGATGGATTCTGTGATGAATATACCCTTCTAGTGATATTAATATAGTAACGGGAGGCAGAAGTTTGTAACAAGCAGCAGTACGCTGTTCTTGGCAGAAGTATGCTGATGGTACGTGAGTACCGTTGCTGTTACAATTTCGACTTAAGGATCTTATATCTTCAATATTGGGCCTAAGACAAAAAATGATAATTTGTTATACGCAACATTTATAACAGGTATGTATTTTCGAAATCATTAGGTAATAAAGTGATAGAATCAATAAGTTATTTAAAAAAACAAAGCATTATACCGTCGACTGGAAAAGTGCCAATATAGAGTTAGATCTAGTCGCCTAGGCCAAATTCAGTTAAAGATACCTTAAAAATAAATTGCGGTTGAATCAAAAGATTCTGATTGACTAGTATTTTAATCTTCATTGGTAAATAAATTTAGGGCTTAAATAAAAGCACAACAGAAATATTTCTTTTACGAGATTCTAGACCATACGATCAAATTTTACATATAACGAAATTTGATACACATCTTTTCGCCATTTCGATTAACTCTAATTCGCAGAAAACCCTGACTTTGCATAGGTGGATTCTTAAAGAAAGCTGAACCTTTCTTCAAATGACATCATCCAGCTTCGAGTAAGACTAACTTTATCTTTACTGAAATATGAGGTTAGTGCCGCCAAAACCGACTTAGTTATCGCATTCCGCTGTCAACGAAACAGGAGCGCCGAGAGCGGAGAACTGGCTGGCCGCAATCTCTCGCTTTGTGAACGCACGCTGGCCCTCGCCTCGGCTAAATTGATACATTCTTGCGAAATAACCTCGCCCAACTTATTCAAACACAATCGTAATAGGCTGGTCCGTAATTGTAATGTTCGAGACAGTTGCATTTATTTTTCCTCTTGATTCGATTACATCACCAGTGTTTCCTTAACGCTTATATCCAGTTGGGAAGGTAAAAGGTACGCCAATTTGGAAACACTCATGAATATGAAATTTTGCATGCGTGTAGTTCCTTTGAAAAATTATAAATATTATATAAGAGCAAAATATTTAAGTAGTTTGGAATTTTTTAAAATTTGGACTTATTTATAATTTGTACGTTGCTGGTTCTCATCCATTTCAAAGTACAGTAATTTATGTGCAGTTCTATATTAACCACTTTGAGTCTATCTTCGCACAGTTATTCCTATAGTAGAATATTCACTCCCCAGTTAAAGAAATAACCTAAAAGGTTATTTCTTACTTTAGTTTATGACCTTAAATATTCTGGACGAAATTTTGCAGTAATATTTACACTATGTATACTAGAATATCATTACAAAGATGCGCCAGAGGTTCGATTTTCATAAAGTTATGTAGAGTCAGTAAACAAGATTTTCATTGAAATTTGTAATTGAAATAACTTTTACCCTTCGCTAAAATTATTCCCTAATTTCAAACGCAAATGATTGACAACCTTGCCTGCAGTCTGATGTGGGTATGGCCCAACATAAATTGTGAGTTCCAAACAGATTTCCATGCGATTGTTAATAATGGAGTCGCGTAACATCTGCCTTGACATGTTTTAATATTAAACGTTAAGTTACCAGTTTCAATGATATTCTCAGGATACTTTTTCATATACAAAGTATATTATACTTTTACTGAAGACAATAATTTAAATCGAATATTTTAGTCACATGTCTTAGAGATCATGAATATTGTTTGTGTATATAATAAATTTATCAGAATTATTTGGAATTCGAGGCGTCACAATTACAAATAAGAAGAAAGAGGGTCGAGAAAAAGGCATCTACCCACACTTATGTGTTCTTCCGTGCATTCTGCGCGAAGGAAGGTCATCGAACTCCGGAGGAACATCTCCGCAAATCTTTATATTCCACCCACCACACCGAGATAACTTTGTACAGACACCGCTCTTAGGGGAGCCGGGAACTTGGGTAGACGACAAATCGAACACTTTCACACCTATAAGATGGTAAGTAGGTATAGTTACAAAGATCCCTAACGAGGGAATGGAACATACTAGGGGATTTAAACTGCTGCCATCTAATGTTTCCAATGTAGGGGAAATACCCAGTTTTGACAATTTATTATCTTTCACAAACTCCCAATCTATTCTTTGCTGCTCAGCTGTTATAATACTAGATGTTTTATTTTAAGGCATGCTTTGATAATCGATATTGAGTCCTTAACACTCGGCTATGACTTTTAGACTGAGAATATATGCGAACAGTTGCATAGGTAAAATGATGATCATGGCTAACGTTACGCTAGTGGTCTCAACAAAAACTGTATGAAAAAAGGACTATTGGGACTTCAGAAGGTGAGCGCTTTCCGGTCGCGGGTGTATTGACTACCTGAACGAGTCTGCCCCCGACGAGACTATATCGAGCGAGACAAAAGAACATCAGCCAGATTGTTTTGTTATCCAAGGAACAGGTTTGCGACTTCCATATATTATATCGCGAAAGTACTTTTTGCACGTGACAATTAATGAAAGAAATTTGCTGTTGTAAATAATAGAGCATGATAATCTTCTACTTTAACTTGTTTGAAAAAACAAAATACAACAATAAACATATAATTGGTCAGCTACGGCGATTCTGACGATAATAACGCTTCCTGATAGTAATTGTTTCTTGCAATGAATAAGATCATGAGAAAAGTAATTACTTTGATGTATGTACAGGATGTTTAAAAACGGAACGTTAACTCAAGCCAGTGAAGTTTAAACAGAAATGACATCACAAAATACTCTTTGGTGGGGTTCCAACTCAGGGGTTACTGTAACGAACGAGGGTGCAAAGAAATAAAGCGAAAACATCGAAACGCTATCAACGGTGAGCGATTTAGGGTGCTAAGGGAAAACGAACAAGCGGCGAAATCTGGTTTCGAATGACGAAACTGATATACACATAACATTAGAAAGACAATTTAGAAAAGTTAATCGCTGCTTATGACAACGGTAACAGTAAAAGTAACTCGATTTCTAAATTGCTCCCTCTACCTTTCAATTGATGTTCAGCTTACACAACAAAGAAAGTTTAATGGGCATGCGGGGGGGGGCAAAGCCACTTTCCCAATTGTTTACTGCTGTTTTAACTAGTTTTTAATGAAATCAAAGGAGTTATTGTCTACGAAAAATATTTAGCATCATGGGAAACAGCACGGACACCACAAGACAATAATTTCATTAGGATACCGTACCTGATTCAGGACTAAATCAAATAACAACTCAATCGTCAGAAAGTCCTTCGATGAACATGATAAAATAAACTAGTTCCGTGTTGACTCCAACAACCAAAATAGCTCACCTGGCTAAGGCCATTATTCTTTCGTATAATCCAATTTTCCAAATGATTGCACCAGATAACACAAACTGATAGAAAAGTGCAATGGTCCACTGAGATAGAACGACACCGGTATGCGAAAGTGTATCACGTTTGACAGTTTCACTTCACCACATGGCTGTCGGGTTGCGCAAGACGACGTGACGTACAGTTCGCTCGAGTATCGACGGGCAACTGCCGCGAGTGGATGGAGTTGGTCGTGGCCGAGTCGGGGTGCCGTGCCGTGATGTGCCGAAGCCGACTCGCTGTGTAAATGTGAACGTTGTGCTGAGAGCGGGGTCAGCGAGGGCGGAGCGCCTGAGACTAGAGCCCGCGGGACAGCTGCGCACCGCGGACCCTTTCTCCGAACTTTACTATTATTGTTACGGTGACCCTGCGCTCAATGCTTACCTGGTCACTCAAAATATACAAATTGTAGTAACTAATTTATTCTTTACATTTATTAAAGAACGTATTTTTTTTTTAAAACGCGTGTGGATCTAGTTATCATTTAAAAAAAATACGTTGAGTATTTACGAAGTCTGTATTATTTCGTTTACGAATGTAAATTAACTTCAATTTGTTCTGGTTCCGGGTAGTGTACTAACATAGTACTTCTACTTTCTGATATCCAGCATCAGTAAGGTGAAAGAATATATATCATGATACGAGTATCAGCAGCTAGTGCTAATGCAAGGAGTTTTGTGAGAGTGTAATCGCACTATCACAAATGGATTCAGTATGTGATATATATTTTTGTATATTAATATAACAATCAATTTAGTTAAATTGGCGTGAATGGCATATAAATAAGTGCTGTATGGAGTTTCAACGTAGCATCAGGCTTAAATTATTCAGCTGCAGTTGAAGCTTAGTTCAGCGCACGAATGGACAAGTTGTTGCCCCCGTGGAGCCTTGAGTCGTCCTGCCAGGACTGCTACAATACTAACTGAATTCGTGTCGATATTGAACTTTGTGCTTAAGGGTTTAGGGCTGGGCAATAAAATACAAAGTGCATCATTGCGATCAAGACATTGAACAATATCAAAATATTATATGCATAAGGCATAATATCAATGTGCTACGTCAAGTGATTTTATTATGGATCGAGAGAGAATACTAACAATAATACGCATCGGTATGAAACTGGGATTATTACCTGATATGCATTGATACATACTATAAGTACAGTTTGTAAAGAAAAAAATAAGTGATTTGTTGTAATTTCCACCAATAAAGATCAAAATTTAAACAGGTTTTGCATATTATTTTACTGTTCACTTGCAATAAAACTCTCTTTTATCTGCAATTTGGTGAAAGTTGTAGTAGCCAAATGGAACGAAATTGCCATGGCCAATCTTGATGACATCGTGATTATCACCTACGCGAATGTAATTTCAAATAGAAATTCGTTGCTTTGTTCCCAGGAATTCAGTATGTATGTAATCAAATCTGAACACAATGGTATACCACAAAACAAATGACACAATTATATTTTTTCTAAATGTAACATATTGATTAGTCATTTATAGTCGTTAAAAAACACGTGGTTACGCTATACTTGCATATAATAACCCGATATTTAAGATTCCAAAAATATTCCGGTAATTTTAAATTGTTTTAATAAATTCAATTAGTAACAACAAGCTTTTTACTTTCCAATGTAAGACAAATGATTTGTGGATGAATATAATCTCACGATAATTTAAAAGATAGTTCCGGCAATGTATTTTATGACTTGTACATACAATTGGACCTTGTTCATAAAAGTTCTTAAACTTTCTCTGTGACAGACAGTTTCTTAGGCAATGGAAGGAAACAAAATACAACTTAAAAGCTTGTCACAAAAAGTAGGGGTACTTTTTGCTTTTGGCAAGTTATAATTTAACTAGCGACCCGCCACGGCTTCACACTGGAGCAATGTGCAAACTAATATGGAGCAGGAGTGATTACGGCCCGCCAGCCGCTTTGCTTCCGCTTTTTAAATCTGATATCTTCTAAGATATTTATTTTAAAGAAATGCTGTTGGTAAATAACACATTTAGTAATATGCACAAGGATAAAAATGGTTACTGTGGGTTATCGCGAACTTTTTTATCCATATTTTAAGATATAATTCCGTAGTACATTAATTTGATCTATCTCGTAAGGTTTAGCCAGCGTATGCGATTTAGGCACTCAAAAATATGTTTGTTTCATTCCAAATTTTTGAATTTTTCGAGTTTTTTCTATACTACAATATGTATGTATTATACATATAAACTTTCTTCTTGAATGACTCTCTCTATTGTTGATAATTGCATTAAAATCCGTTGAGTAGTTTCATAGATCTAAGCGAACAGACAGCGGAAGCGACTTCATTTTAAACTATGTAAAGATAAATATGACAAGTATCCATATTAAAATTGATTCACTGCAGTATTTCAAAATGTATGGTCTTTTATCTAGTGTTGTAATAATATGAGTAATCAGAAGTACAATAGGTAAAAATTATTTGACCCGGCATACTTTAGGGACCCAGAATGATTCAGAGGCAATTCTGTCAACCATTGAATAGGTTGAGTGCATACATAAAGCGTGCATTGGCTGCACAAACAGAATACAAAACTAAATAATGTGACCGTCGGTCGGGCGGGGGTTAGTCAAAGTCAACGAGTCATCTGCCCCTCAAAGGCGTCTCAAACACTCGTCGACCTTGGTTCGAGCCTTCAGGGTTAACCTCCCGAAGGGAAAAAGCCCTGTGGCCTCGGATTCCGCAGCTCACCTTACCTGCTCGGAATCTTTGCTCCTTTGTTCAACGAAAGCCTCGAACATTTTCTAAAAATCATTTACATTTCCGTCGTATAATATGGTAGCTAATATGAATCAGACTCATGGTAACATCTCCATTATTGTCATTAGATTTAGAGCATTTTATTTAGAGCACTTAATAATCCTGAATACGCTGATAAGATTTATAAGCATCTCATTTTATTAGAATTATTTTCAAAATGTCAATGCCTTATTAACACGAATGTTACTTTGTGAAGAACGCACAGCAGACACAACAAAAGATTATTATGTAGGTAATTTTTTTTCGTTTAATAACATTACTTGGAATCCTCATTAGGATATTCATGTTTATCAGTTGTATATAGGACGTTCACATAAATGGTTGATTGTTTGCAGTATGTAGGGTAAGGTTCACGTCATCACTGAGCCCTGACCTGACCTGCTACCTACAGCATCAAGGGCACTGGGGCGTATCGTCCCACCCTGTGTCATAGATTCTTCAATATTATCTACTCTTTTTTTTGTAACCTATTTTGTCAAGAATCCAAAACCCGAGAGCCTCATCGCGTGTGGCAAAAGAATCTACGACCTACAAATTGCACATAATTGTTGTCTCATGATTTGATCTAGGTTAAGAGGTTGTTGCTTCTAAGATCAGAAGTGTGTTTGTTGTTTTAAATAAATATTACGGTCTAAGGCGATTACTATTACACTAACGAGATACGACATAAATTGAAGCTTGAAATTGGCAATTTAATGAAGATAATTGAATTCCTACGTGATAAACATATGGACAATTATGAAGTGATTAGAAATAACGAAGTCGTAACTAGAAAATGATTTATTTCTAATAAATTAATGACAGCTCAAAGTGGAATGCTTGTAATAAAAGAAATAAAATAACATGATGGAGAGCAAATGGAGTGAAATGATTGAGAAGTGCTAGTCATCTGTCATCCTAATATTGAAACGCAACAAGTAAGAATGGATTAATATTAATGAATTTTATTTATTAATAAGGTATGTTGGAGTTAATAACTGTTTATCACTATGTATACTCATTATGAATGTCAATGAAAGGCACAACTAAAATAGTCTTTCTATTTTGTCACACTACCTCAAAGAGAACAATAATTATTTTTTCGTTTATATTAAGTTTAATTTAAGCCCACAGAATTGAATCCAAAACTCTGACTGATCAACTGTACTCTCAAAGTAGTGGGCCAGTGGTACAGACGTCAACTTTCAATATGAAGGTCACTAGTTCACATCGACACCAGGGCACTAATGATAAGCTTGTCTGGATTTTCTTAACAGATAATATAAATAAAGCATCTCTCCTCTCGTTAGTATTAGGATGGGTAACGGTTTAGTGCTATACGAACTGAGCGCTTTGCTTGTTAAATGTCGGTCCCGGCTATTCGATAAGTCATATCGGAGGCTTTGGGCAGCTTAAAAACTCCGGTACTAGAGACGACCACTTTCTCACACGAAAGGAAGAAGACAAACAAACTGTCGTGGTATCCACAACATTTTTTTAATAAAATTTGTAATTAAAATGCTAGAGATATTAGAGAGTTTAATGAAAACACAAATATCTCTGGGGCGAAAGGCTTGTGTGTATATTATTTTTAGAAACTGCACCAAGTGCCCACAGATCCGCTCGCTCGCACTTTCCACGATTAACTTTCTCATTTACAATGCAAGTTGACCTTTCATTTCTATATAGCGCGAAACCGATAAGGGACCATTTAAAAATTACATTAAAAAGAAAGAAATTCAATAAAACAGAAACGGCCATTTGCCTTTTAGATGAGTTACCTCTCGATGTACGAATCTCGGGGATTAAAGAAAATAAATAGCAGCGATTGGGTCACAACTTATAAGGTCTAGGTTCCACAAAGTTAAAATTAACGTGAATCTATATCTTAATATTGGGTGTGTGAATATGACTCCGCCCCTTTTTGTCAAAATAAAACACATTTGTTCGCTTACAAAATTAAAAAAAAAAATATTGAAAGTATGCTCCATCTGCAGCTACAACCTTCGCCCATCGTTCAGGTAGTTTTCGTATTCCTTGCTGGAAGAAGTCCTGGTCTTTTGAGCTTATCCAGTTGTCAATCCAAATTTTGATACTTTCACATGAAGTAAACTTTTCTCCAGTAAGGTCTGTCTGCATCGTCCGGAATAGGTGGTAATCCGAAGGAGCTATGTCTGGTGAATATGGCGGGTGGGGTAACACTTCCCAGTCCTGTCCCTCTAAATATCTTTTTACGACTTCTGCGGTATGCGGTTTGGCATTGTCATGCTGAAGAACTAATTTGTTATGTCTATTCACCCATTCTGGTCGTTTTTCTTCTATGGCTCGCTTCAAACGCATTAGTTGTCGTCGGTAAACTTCTCCATTAATAGTTTCAGAGGGTTTGAGCAACTCATAATATACAATACCTTTCTGATCCCACCAAATACAGAGCATGACCTTGGCACAGTGAATATTTATTTTTGGCTGTGATGGGCCTGGTTCGCCTGGTTTCACCCAAGCTTTTTTGCGTTTAGGATTTTCGTAGTGTATCCATTTTTCGTCTCCTGTGACTATCCGATGCAAAAATCCTTTTCTTTGCTGTCTTTGAAGCAGCATTTCACAAATGGTTTTCCGACGTTCCATGTCTCTTTCTTTTAAATCATGTGGAACCCAGTCACCGGCTTTTTGAATCATTCCCATCATTTGTAAACGCTTTGCAACAGTTGAACGATCAACATTTAATGCTGCAGCTAATTCTGATTGAGTTTGGCAAGAATCTTCCGCCAATAATGCTTCCAATTCAGCATCTTCAAATTTTTTTGGTGGTTTTCCATGTTCTTTATCCTCAGTACTAAAATCGTTATTTTGAAATCGTCGAAACCATTCCTTGCAAGTTGTATTAGACGGAGCATGCTCACCATAAATCTCCACAAGCAAACGATAAGTTTCCGCTGCAGTTTTCTTCGCAATAAAATAATGTAATAACACTTCCCGCAAATGACGTTTATTTGGAATAAAAACCGACATTTTCGAAAAGGTGAAAACAATTGTTGCTTACACTTCAACCAAATATCATAAAATGCGTTAGATAGCTGACATTCAGTACTATCGAATACAAGTATGGTCATTTATTAGTACACGTAAACAATACTAAAAACGACATCTGTTGAGAAAGGGCGGAGTCATATTCACACACCCAATATATATAAATTACGTGTCACGATGTTTGTCCGCGATGGACTCCTAAACCACTTAACCGATTTTAATCAAATTTGTACACCGTGTGCAGTTTGATCCAACTTGAAAGATAGGATAGAGATAGGCTCTCATCTCAATTTATGATCGCAATATTATTTTATTGCAAATTATAATATCATATGACAAAAACGTTAGTCACAGCAACGCGTGGCCGGGTCAGCTAGTATGTATGTATATTATAGATGTCGAGATGATTGACACTATTGACACTAACGTAAATAGTTTTATTTTTATTTTAAATAATGGCTTGCTCTTGTAGCTCGGATGTGAACAAGAGAGAACTGTCGATGCTGAAAATTTAATACAGCACCATCTCGTCAATTTATGTGGTACTTGATTGGTAATGTACTGTTTCTGATAAAACAGGATTTTACAACAAAAAAATATCGTAAAAAAAAGAAGTTCGGTCGCCCAAGTACTAAGAACTTAAAAGCTTATGTGTTTTGAACTGAGTTACGATCGACAATGGTGAATGATAGGATTATGGCTACGATATATCGATCTGCGGTTGAACGCGGTGATTTAGAACTCTGTATCGACAAATCAACCATGGTTACTGCATTTGAACATTATGTTTACGATTTTATATTATTTATTTGCCTAACCGACTTTAGTCGTAGTATGCAGGACGATAGACATCGCTTTCATACACAATTATAACTCACAATTATTATTATATGTAGTATTTTTTTTTTCGAGACTAGATAAAAAAAAGAAAATTTCCATTTATTAATGTCCAACCTCAAACTTATTAATTCCATTAGATTTCAAGTATCGTTTTGATAAGATACGATTATGCCCCTAACGGACCAGCCCAAAGGGAATAATAGAAATATGAGTTACGTGATTTACTCAAATGATCTAGAAAACTGAACAAGACAGGTTCTCTGAAAATAAAACAAATCTGGTCTACGGCCGCTCGTAAGTTACCAAACTGTTCAGTCCAGAACACGAACAATTTAGATGAAATCAACAAGGGTTATAATTTTATATTGAAGTCAACCGGTAAATTCGAGATACCGCCCCATAAGATCACTTTTTGTTAGGATTTTTACATCTACGATTCGTTTTAACCGCTCTTGTAGTTGTTACAAAGCCTTTGGACGAAAATTCACCACAATTGAATAACACTAATTATTAGTCTGTGACCAAACTTAAATAAAAATTATAGATAATCCCAAAAATCAGGGTTCTACGACAAGAAAATCTAGGAAAACTTTTGTTACGACTTCGAAGCTTCAGTTGATAGTAGCTATGCGTTGTAGGTCGTGGGTTAAATTCCCATCCAGGACAAACATTATGTGTAACAAATATAGGGTTTGTTCTCGGTCTGGGTGTTAATATGTATAATATGTACTAGTATTTACAAAATAACAACTATACAATTATTTTATCAGTAATCTTGTTCCTGTAGAACAAATCATGTTTAGTTTAAGTCTAGATGAAACTGTGTGACATGTCCATGAATATTTATATAATACACTCGACGGGATTTATGAATTTTAAGGATTCCGTAACCGAAGGGTAAAGGGAATTCTAATACTACCTACGTCTGTCGGCTTGTACGTCCTACCTAGGAGCCACTACCTACCAATCCTACATTTGAACCATATGCAGAATAGGGCTGATTTTTCTTGAAATATGTAATTATAGAAGTAAAATTTCCCTTGATCATGATATCACGCGTGAACGGTTGGACCAATTTTGCTAATTCTATTTTTGTTGTGTTTGTTATTGTCAGGCGAAGGTTCATATGAAAGAAAAAATAAGAAAGTTTTGCAGATTATTTCCGGAAAACCGCGGGCCGCAGTTAGTTATTAATAAATATGACGCCTCCGTAGTTTAGTGCCATCGAAGCGAGGGGCTCCGGGTTCGATTCCTGGCCGGTAAAGTTTAATCTCGGGTCTTGGGTGTTTATCTTATGTTTTTCCTAATGCATGATTGTGTAAACCTCATTTAATATTGTATCAACATCTACACTACACGAGTGTGCTTTAACACCCTTGGAAGTTAATACAAGTTTCAAAATTGACATGAAATCGGTGCTGTAACGCTTTACGCGAAAACGTCATCTTCATTTTACCATTTAACCAAAAATAAAAGTGCTCCATCTTACGATTTATATAAGGTTCTCCTTTTCCTGCAAAATATCACTGTTGGAACCTTCGAAAACTGGAAATTTCTCAATACCTAGACGCCAGATAACTCAGTAGCCCTATGCATAGTATCTATCATAAGCAAATTCACATTGGCGCGGCCAGTCTAATATTGAAATAGAGAGAGCATTTTAGAACTGCGATCTTAGATATTGCATGTTCTGTATGCTGGGAGATTGAAATTCCTAGGGTTGCCATTGCTTGTACAACATTCCATGTTTTTTATTGTAGAAGCGCTCGTGGTAATCGTGGCAATATGCGACTCTCTGCCTGGCCAGTATATTGATATTAGTAATATTGGATAGTACGTTAAGATGTCTACACTAGTAGATAAGAAAAGTTGGAAGCCTTCGGGCGTCTTAAAAACTTCCGACACCAAAGTGGTCACTTACTCATATGAAAAAATAAAAGTTATTTTGAATACACCCAGTATCAAGCAGTTTTGAATTCTTACTTGATTATTAACTCTTGATTCAACATAATATAAAAAATAATGTTACGAAACTGTTCCAAAAGAATGCGAAATGGGCATAATATGACGTGACTGGAACAAAACCTATCGCCTAGAAAATGAAACGTCATAATATAAGTGTATTAACTTTTTTTTAGGAACCCATCTTGATGTTTCACGATGACTAGCGCAATCGAGGACAGCTAACATCTTATCTAAGTATCGCGATATTTTTATACTGTCCGCTCGCTGTCGGATAAAAAAAGATATTACAAAAAGTTATAAAAGTGATGGTTGCAGGGGCGCAAAAGATGACACAGCCAATGCTATATTCACCTCAAAATTGCAGTAGGGGATTAACGGTGAAATGGACAGACATATCGATGTCTGCAGCTACGAACGCATGGCGACCCTACAGTGGGAAAGCTCTGCCAGGTGTGGTGAAAACCCCAGAAAGTAGCCAGCAACTGTCACGCATGTTTTACGTATCTCCTCGCTACAACTTTCAAACTTCCTTTCAAACACAAACATGACTTAATTTACTCGATTATTTGTGTGCAACTTTTTCAACTTAGCATTGCTTTAGATGGAAAAACGATGAATTTTAATAAGTTTTGCGCAAAGCTCATATGAAAGGTTAGTGCTAGTTAAAGCTAAAACAAAAGTTATTTAACCTTTGTTCACGTAGGATAAGTGCGGTGACACTTGTGACTTCTGGTAACGATATGGTTATTGGCGATTATGAGTTGCGTTCGATTATGCATATAATCGATGGTTGGTTTAAATAGTTGGTACGAAATAATTTCTTCGTCAAGCTTGATCAACGTTAAAAGGCCAGATCAGCGGAGCGGATTAAACTACTTCTGATTGTAGTATATATTATTTGGCTAATTTTAAGCCCAAGATTTATATGTATGAAGTTATTTATTTGAGAGTATAATGTTTAAGAACACGAGTACGGACACTAGGAGATAACCACGCGAGTAAAAGGCACGTCACAGAATTCAAGACATAAGAAAGGACGTAACAGTGAAAGTGCATCTCGAACTGCGACTGCGCACCGCATTTGGATCTTTTTCAGTCGTGATCAGAGAGAAATGCAAGAAAGCGCTAAGCGACCGATGGTACAGTAAAAATTTGAAAGCGCTACACAATAGCGCGTTGTCGAAATTGGAAAGTTGAGCGGCGTGCGTTCATTGCATAACAGCTCTTACGGTGACGCTGACGAAAGGTAAGAAGTGACGTCACCAGCATGAAAGTGCATCGGCCGGAGCCCCCTCTGCCGCGGGCGTAGCACTGCACGTGCATTGCAGTGCAGCGCTTCCTGCATTGAGGACTTTCTATTGGGAAACTGCCGCGTAGGCGAATGCGAGCTCTCCACTTTTCTCCGCATCTTACCGTTGGGAAATTCGACTCTCACGCGTGGCTACACCAATCGAGATGCATTCAATTGAGCAATCATCTGTACAATGCGCTTACACAACGGTTGACACAGAACGTACCTACGAGCCTCGAGGCGCATCGCGGCAAATTCAACTAGCCGCTCGTGTCGGCAATAATTTATACAGGTCAAGATGTGGTTATATTTAAAGATACTTACACTTTTGTGCGAAGATCCAGTGGCCTTTTAGTAGTACCTGTAACAAAAAGTGTTTTATCAGAATTGATCGATGTAACCACATTTCTGTAGTCCAGAACGCGGGTAATACAAACTTTTTGTAATGACTGAAAAGCTATTTACTCGAGGGCTATATGCAATTTGTCTTTTATGACTTACTTAAAGAGAACTCGTTAGAAGTGCCGCAAAGAACAACAAAACGATCGAGGTGCAACAATAAAATCAATTGTGTAGGTAGTAATTTGTACTCATTACAAACTTGAAATCAATATAAGACACCTTGACACTGTTTGCTTTTACAGACCGACGGATGCGTGTGGCAGCAGTAAATGTATTACAATGATAATAGTAAGGGTCAGCGCAGACCAAGCGAAAAGTTGCATGAGCATTTTATAGTGTCATTGTAAATACAACCTAATTGCATTCGACTCGTCCTAAACCTAAACATACCTCGGGCCCAAATCTTGTATTTATTTGACATGTAGATTAACATTACACTGGAACGATAATGTTTTTTGGCTCGATTGCTGGATTTCAGATTAAATTTCAACACTAGAAACTCTACATTACTTTACTTTAAATGATTTTTACATTTATATATTATTTGATACCTGTTTGACATATTTGATAGATTGATAGGTATACCATTTGTGACACAAATGTGATTGACATGAGATCGCAACCTTAAATTGAACGTTTACAAGTGACTGATTTCAAAATCGAAAAAAAAAAAGCGATTTCTCTACTTTCATCTCTTATTTCTCGCCCATTCACTACCACTTTACCGTTTAAAACAAGTAACATCCAAATCGGTATACAACGGTCGAAGAAAAAGGTCACTGGAAAGCAAAACACCCAATTTCATTTACTTGGATGACATTATTTTACCCGAGAAATAGTATGATATTCAACACTTATTACACGAAACGTCTTCATGGTACGACTGTTCACCAGCTCAAATATGTTCATTGACCATGTAGATCTTTATCCTCAGCTCGGTGTCATCGTGAAGGATAAAATCCGCAAAGAGATTACTTGACAGAGGACCAAAGCTAATGAAAGCTGGTGTAGACGAGTTCTCAAGTGGAGATAGTGAGTAGGCAAATGAATTGTAGGGCAACAGAGTAGATAAACAACAGAGAAGATCCACAGAAGCGTCTAGATTATTTAATAGATAGGTGGAAGGAGGGATGAGACGTCTTGATGACTGGCTGGCAGAGAATAGCCGAAGACCGGGTAACTCTACATATTGCTTTCACGCCCTTATTGTTAAGTTAAACGATTAAAGCTTAACAAAGTAAGTGATTTTAACTATTGTTTAGCTAAAATAGCTCGTACAGTTCAGTTTGGAATACTTTATGTACGACTCATATATACGAAATATACGAAAATTATAACTATGTTATTTTTTTGATGTATTTGAACACTGTGATTGCTATTCTCTCATTTAATCAATGACAACTCAAACAAGGTATATTTTTAATTGAAGTTCAATGTTCGATTTTAATTTCGTCGATAATAAATAACCTCCAACACGTTATTCTGGCTCTAAAATAGAATATTTGAAATATTCTCATGAAATATCCAGAACGACTATGACAGTACCAAAACATCCAGACCCAAATATAAGCCGATCAGACAAAGATTTTATCTAAATTCAACACTACCGTGGTCGCCTGGCCATCGTGGTGGCCCAGGGACACAGACGCCGACTTCCAAACTGAAGGGCGCTGGTTCACCCACAGGTGCGCCAATGAATTTTTTCATTTGAAAACTTTATATGCGCAATACCACGTTCTTGAAACGGTGACGGAAAACATCGCGAGGAAACCGACATGTCTTAGAACCAAAAATTCGACGACATGTGACATCTACCAATCCGGTTTGGGCTCCCGTGGTAGATTCAATTCAATCTCAATTATCGAGAGTAGGCCGGTGTCCCTGCAGTGGGAACATTGCAGTGGCTGGTACTGTTGTCGCCTGTAAACTTTCTTGCATACATTTTGTTTCATGCAAGACAATATTTGCAACGTACATTTTACAGCACTTTTAATAGCATTACCATACAAATGTCACGCTGATTGACCAATAAGTGAGAGAGTTTAAAAAATTGAGGTCTCAACGCGGGACGCTCTTCAAAGGAGTTCATGGTTGAATGAAACATGTACAGTAATCGGACGATTAATTACAATCAACAATGAACCTTGGCGCATAAACATAAAGCTCACAATGAGTTACCACATAAAACGCAGGTCCTAAATGTAAGATTGAGAACGTCGTAAAATAAATAGTGATTTAATCTTTAAATTCTGCCGTATAAAGTCCAATTCTGTGTAAAAGAGCGAGGCATTCAAGAAGTAGGTTGAGAGAACGCTCATAGTACACTCGTACATCACACCGGCGATATATCATTAGCTCATCGTAATCGCCACAGTAAGTAAACGTACGGCATAATATTTTTTTTGTCTTGGTATGTAACCCTTGTATCAAGGGTTTACCGTGTTTGGTTTCTTACAAATAGGAAGCCTAAACAAAAAACATTAAATTTACTCTCGCTTATCACGAGTGAGCTTTTGAATTCGTAGTTCCTAAGAAATATTCAAGGACCTTTTACACAGCGCAAGCATCTTGTACTTCGGGAATCAGAATATTGATACAATACCTATATACAATTTTTTTTTTTTTAAATGCATTCTTAACACACACACAACAATTATGTTGGTCACACAAATGCTTGTCCTGGGTGGAGATCGAACCCACGACCTACAGCGCAGAAAGCAGAGCTAACACCAACGGAGCAAGTTTCAAGTTTGAAAATGAACTAAAAGTTTCAACAGTCATCCTGAGAGTGACTAAATCCATACATTATGAAATAATAATAAAATTGCAATCATTTTGCTTACCGGATAATGAAAAAAAGCGAGGTTTTAATCTTGTGTAATTGAAATATGTGTATTGAGTGTGCATTAAAAGATTAAAAAGATTAAGAAAGAGCACAGGTAGTTATAAAAATTGCAAATGAATATAAAGAGAAACTAGAAATCGTCGATTATAAGGGAAATACTAAACGCTTGTAGAAAACGGTGTTATTGAAAGCGGAATATCTAGAACAAGATCTTTAGGCAATAAATATAAACAGTACGGAAAGGAGAGAGGCTGGCGCACTTTCTATTAGGAACAAAAGTAACGAGCCAAAGTATGATATAATCGGCGCCTTCGGTCGCAATATTGCTGGCAAAGTACCGAAGAAATATCAGCTGATTTCAAGCCCTCTCCAATATGACTTTTGATTGTGATCGTTATATTGAACCTCATTATTGATGCTGCTTATACGACCGCCTAAAATCTCTTTTATACAGGAAATTAAGAGACTGATTAGACACAAGCTGATAATAACCTACAGACGTCTGCAACACTCCAGGTATTGCTAACGCAGTGAGATTCTAAGACTGATGTGATACACTATTTCTTTATAATTTAGACTGGTTTTCTATTATGAATTAATATCGTGGTCACTTAGGCACTTCCAAATTTATGTAAAAAAAATCATCATTTTTTAAAAGCTTCTTTAAAATTTGTACCTTTGTAAAATACGACTAAAATAAAAAGACTAAGCGCGATGCCAAGAATAATTGTATTTTTATTATTTCCAATTTTTTTAATGGGATATTACGGTATATAATAGGAAACGTAGGCTCAGCAAAAGCACAGATAATAATATACTATGGGATTCCGTTGATACTGTGTACGGAAAAAATTACACCACCACACTATATGAGAGAAATGATTTCAGAAAGGTAAAGATAAGAAATGAGTTAAGATGTTACAGAAGAGATAGCTCTGTGATCGGTCGCTTTCCCGCGTCAATTGGTTGCCTTTCGCAACACCTACAATTATGCTACTTTACTTATTATACAAACTGTCACTGGTTAAAAGGTACCAGATGTATTACTGACTCGTCGTATTTTGTGTTCCACTTCTTTTGACATCTACAACCGGTAGTCATCCATTCTTTGTTAGAAGGCTGAACTCTACCGAATCGCAGATATGCGAAATAACTTGAGAAGAGGTGAGAACACCTAGAACGTTCTCAATCGTTCTTTCTTATATTTATATATAATCCCGTACGTTAGCTTCGCAATAACTCGAAAATGGTTCAACCGATTTGGCTGATATTTTTATTGTTGTATTCGTAATTCTCAATTAGAACTTGTGGAAAGTTCGCCCGGAGAAGTACTGCCCTCACACCTGGTAATCTGCCGCTAAGCACTGGCGCATTGCTGTGATATGTGAACATCGGGGATCTCGGGTGACAGGCGCTACGGGGTGCGACTTGGGTCTTCTCATACTTCGGGAACGACTTAAGTTGTATTGCTGGTGTTTATACTGAGGTGACCACTTAACATCAGGTGGGCCTTCAGTTCGTCCCGTCACTTTGATTAAATTAAAAAATCACAGGCAAAAGTTTATAAAAAATAATAATAATGAAGGCTATTTTAACAAAAATGATTACTATAATTGTTATAATAATTTACCTAAATACCAAACAAAGGCCAACCGACATGGCTCAAATCATAATTAAATCATTTTGTTGTTAAAATATATTAAATAACTAGTCATGATATTGGATATCATGACTAATTATTTAATATCTTCTTCATTACTACACTTCAAAATGTAGTAATTTTAATAACGAGCCCTGATAATTTGCCTTACCATTTATTAGTAATATTAATTTATAGGGTTTTTGAGGACTAACTATGTAGAAGATGCTTTTGTACTTGTTAAGGAAAAATTTTAGTTATACATTTGTTTTTAATTTTAATGGCGCAATAACAACTACATATGAACACGAGTAACTGGACCCCCGAAACCCGTAATTGTTTTTAATAGTATCCGTGTAATAAAACCTTAACGTATAGTTTATTTCTACGCATGAAACAACTGGTAGGAAACCACAGGAGTATTTCTAAGTCGACGGCATCTTATGTTCCGGCTAGATAGATATATCGATTATTGCTAGATTGACTTAGCTAACATTTACTTCTAGAATTAGGAGGGAAACTGAATATTGTAATAGTCCAGGGGAAATATGTACAGAGATTCATACTATATATGGATAAGCCCCGATGCCAAACGAAACCATTAATTCTTGTTCACGTGTTCTTACAATTCAATGGCAAAACGCTAGATGTTACGAATAAGCAAGTTCTAAAAGTTGCGAAACCAAAGCAAAACTCCAGAAGCGATCAAAGGGAAGCGGAAAGAAAAGAATCCTTTCAAAATGTCCATTATTTAAGAAAACGAAGTTTTTAACGTAAAATATGATGAAAAATCTGTTATAAAACAAAATAAGGAGAATTTATCCAGAAGAATCAAACACGCCACACGAATGGGTTTCCACCAACCGGCTCCATCAATAATATTGAGAGCTAATTTAGCTTAGCTAAGCTCAATGTGCACCGCGGCGCGCGGCGTGTCAATTAAGACGACATTTAAGCATTCAAATATTTTTTTAAATTAAAATCTCTTGGCTTAGGTCTCATGGAGATTTTAAACATGGTGAGATTCGTAAGCTAAGCTAAATTTAGTTTGGCTCATGGTGTAGTTTACGGTATAGATTATCTATTTCGTTCACCCCCGCGCATGTTAATCCAGACGAACTTCAACTATTTTTTAATTTTCGAACCCTGGATTTTCAAGTATCTCGCATGCATGGTGGTACAAGTTGATTTAGCTCGGTATAGCCTGTGAACCAGATTAGCTCAATGGTATCCATTTTATTGCATTTTTGGCATCCAGTTACATATGTAGGTGCCTCATTTCGGATTGATAGGCTTGAAAACGAATAAAAAATGGAACTGGATAGACAGAACAAAGCACGTAGAAGCTAGTAAAAACATGTTTGTAGTTCATTTATCATTTATCAAAACGCCTGAATAAACAGCCAGAGCTTACTTTACTGTGCGTTGCAGGTATACGAATCAACTACATTAGAAACGAAACGTTGCGTTTTGCAAGTTTCTAATGGGTTGGATTAGTCCGTGTGTTGCAAGTTATGAATATCTAACAATCTGGCTATGCCACATTCTCTGACAGTACCTGGCGGCTGGTAAATTGCAAGAGTCGAGATCTCGACGAGAAATACGTTCGCCGTCCTAGATGCGCGTGGTACTTTCGTTTTGAAATCGGCGCGCACAATTGGCCGTATCGAGACAGGCGAACCAGCGCTGCGAGCTGAACACTCGAGGAATGCGCCCCGCAAGTGTTAAACTTCTCTACCCACTGTCCAATTGACTTATCTCCAATTTTGTAAAGACTGCTGGAAATATAACGATCCCAATTTGAAAGTTATATAGCTTATATATTTAATACAATTAATTTTACCTTCATCTGAACTCTCGAGATCCTTTAAATCCAAAACATATCTAACATATTTTAGAGGTGAAACTAATTAAAAATGGGTTTCCGGCTCCCATATCCTGTCAAGGTCGATTTGAGCGGGCGTGACGGTGGCTTGTGAGAAGGTTATATTTTTGTGGAGTAAGTACATCAACCAGCTTTTTTGGAAGGAAATTACCAAATGTCCTACTTTAAGCGACCTTTTCCCGATAATAATAAGATTTAGGTCATTCTACCTAAGGCCATGGTCGGGGCGAATGATTTGAGCCGCATGGCAAGGCGCCCTACTCAGGGATACGAAAAGCTGTGAGGTAAGATGATAAAAGCGTGTACGGAAGCAGTACTTAACACAGATGCAAAAATGTATAACTACTTGATACGACATAAGCTGAAATCCAATTTTGGAGAAATCACCGTGGCACAAAATTGCCTAGAAACTTTTTGGGGATTTAGCACTCTCGAAAGTCTACAAAGAATTTCTCTTTCGCTGATGGATGATCGTGACGAGTGACGAACTGACGATACTTTCAACACGATTCAAATTCAAATTGAAATATTTAAAAATAAGGTAGTTGTCGTTTCTGTATTTCAGCGCTGATTTTTACTAAAAGTGTACAAATTTCTAATATAGAATGTAGATTTCACTAAAATAGTAATCACCATCGTAACCATAAGTCTCACTTAAGGGTTCAATACCTAAAGGCACCCCCCTATTTACTAAGCATACAACACTCGTGTAACGGTCACGCAACGGGCTGTATTTTTTTCAAACAATAGGTATAGTTATGTTGAAATATTAACAGAATACAATTTGGTCGCACGGAACCTTTGGAGCGCGGGGTTCCAAAATGCGTTTCACAGATTTATTTCATTTCACGAGAAAGTTACGCGACGCATCGCATCATTCAGTACAACATAAACCGTGAGTTTTGCAATTAAACTACTGTCACCCTACCACCGCGACGGGTGCGAGCGGTAATCGCTCCGTGAGTTCTCGGCACTAACTATCATGGTAAACGCTTGCAAGTAAAATTTTAACGTTATTTCCAAACACAAATAACAGTGTTAACTAACCACAAAAGGAAATGTTCAAATATGTATATCAACTACGAACGTTCCCACTGTAGGGACACCGGCATACTCGCGATAAGTGAGAGTAAATAGCTATGATCTACCACGGGAACCCAATCCGGATTGGTAGATGTCACATGTCTTTGAATTTTTGGTTCCAAGAAATGCAGGTTTCTACACGATGTTTTTCTTTCGAGAACGTAGGATTGCACACATAAATTTTACAAAAAAAAAAACTCATTGTTTCACGTTTGGGTTTGAATCAGCGACGTTCAGGTTAAAAGGCGGCGTCTGTACTCCTGGACCACCGAGTTCTCTATTTCTCATTAGATTTAGCTTTGCTATTTGTACAAAGTGTATTGGTTTCATTGCAATGTAGGCATGCAAGTATTTATAGTTCAAACAAGACGGGTTAACTGGAGTAATAACTGGGAGGTTAAAGGAGTGGCTCCGCTCTTATGGGTTGAAGTGGGCGACCAACCACCATTTGAGATACATTCTCCACTTTTATTTCATTCTACATACTAGTTATGGTTTTGATTTCTGTTTGTAATTTTTCCCTAATTTATTCTGATTTCTGCCTGCTTTACAGTGTATCTTCGAGCAGTCGGATACCACATTTTGGGTAATAGGAATTAATAGTTAGGTACTGTACGCGAAACCTCACGACCATCACGACTTTTGCAATTCGTGTTACATTAACCGCTACGTAGAGAATGTGACATAATTTCACTGGCTCTCTATCGCAAGCGGGCTTAGAAACTGTGTTACAGCAGTTAGTGGACGTAACAACATATAGCGTGTAAAACTTTTTTCTAACGGGGTTTCATTTTGAAATATTAGCGAATCAATATGACGAATCATACGCAAGTATTGAGATATAGAAATTAGTATAACAGTCATGTCAACGTAACACGTGTAACCACAACTCTAATTAAATTTAACGAAATCAAAAATGTACTTCTGTAAATAACATTTCAATTCAAGTTCAAACACTGCGTAATGATCACAGCAGGTGCAGTTTACTTGAAAGTTGTCGCCACAACGGATAATGGAACCTTTGAGTTGAGACAGCAATCGCTTGGCCGCCTTCCCTTTTTCGTTATTACAAAATGCATAAGCGATTTCTCCATCAGCTTCACCGCGGAAGGTACACGTGTCGACATGTCATGTCAAATCCGTTCAAACGGGCATATAAAGTGGCATTTCATTTATGCAGTCGGCGTGCGCCAGATTTCATAAGCGATCTCTCCGCACCCTGATCTAGGTTAGGTGGTCGGCATCAGCGGCGTCGGTGGCGTATCGAGCGCGTCCGATGTTAACCTACATACGGGTACATCGGTGGCACAGTTACAACAACAGCGTTGGGGTCGAGAACACCCGGACCCGTGAAATTCGTGACCCAGCCTCCCCCTTCCGACCTCTCGCCTCGCATTTGGAGCCCGCAACCGTCAAACGTTGTTAGATAAGAGATTGAGTTCGCGATGATTTTAGGAGGGAAGACAATGTTAAAAAGTTGATTATAACACTGAGCACAGAAACACGCCGATACGAATTTCAGTTTTAATACATTTTAATCACAACTCAGATTGATTGGTTGAATGGGTTGAAAGTATAAATTATTATTTTCTTCGAAGGTTGATTGCCTTTTTCCTTGAAGCCAACATTTAGTTATTGTGAAGAGTCGATCAATGTAAATACATGCAAGTATTGGGTGTGTGAATATGACTCCGCCCTTTCTCAACAGATGTCGTTTTTAGTATTGTTTACGTGTACTAATAAATGACCATACTTGTATTCGATAGTACTGAATGTCAGCTATCTAACGCATTTTATGATATTTGGTTGAAGTGTAAGCAACAATTGTTTTCACCTTTTCGAAAATGTCGGTTTTTATTCCAAATAAACGTCATTTGCGGGAAGTGTTATTACATTATTTTATTGCGAAGAAAACTGCAGCGGAAACTTATCGTTTGCTTGTGGAGATTTATGGTGAGCATGCTCCGTCTAATACAACTTGCAAGGAATGGTTTCGACGATTTCAAAATAACGATTTTAGTACTGAGGATAAAGAACATGGAAAACCACCAAAAAAATTTGAAGATGCTGAATTGGAAGCATTATTGGCGGAAGATTCTTGCCAAACTCAATCAGAATTAGCTGCAGCATTAAATGTTGATCGTTCAACTGTTGCAAAGCGTTTACAAATGATGGGAATGATTCAAAAAGCCGGTGACTGGGTTCCACATGATTTAAAAGAAAGAGACATGGAACGTCGGAAAACCATTTGTGAAATGCTGCTTCAAAGACAGCAAAGAAAAGGATTTTTGCATCGGATAGTCACAGGAGACGAAAAATGGATACACTACGAAAATCCTAAACGCAAAAAAGCTTGGGTGAAACCAGGCGAACCAGGCCCATCACAGCCAAAAATAAATATTCACTGTGCCAAGGTCATGCTCTGTATTTGGTGGGATCAGAAAGGTATTGTATATTATGAGTTGCTCAAACCCTCTGAAACTATTAATGGAGAAGTTTACCGACGACAACTAATGCGTTTGAAGCGAGCCATAGAAGAAAAACGACCAGAATGGGTGAATAGACATAACAAATTAGTTCTTCAGCATGACAATGCCAAACCGCATACCGCAGAAGTCGTAAAAAGATATTTAGAGGGACAGGACTGGGAAGTGTTACCCCACCCGCCATATTCACCAGACATAGCTCCTTCGGATTACCACCTATTCCGGACGATGCAGACAGACCTTACTGGAGAAAAGTTTACTTCATGTGAAAGTATCAAAATTTGGATTGACAACTGGATAAGCTCAAAAGACCAGGACTTCTTCCAGCAAGGAATACGAAAACTACCTGAACGATGGGCGAAGGTTGTAGCTGCAGATGGAGCATACTTTCAATAATTTTTTTTTAAATTTTGTAAGCGAACAAATGTGTTTTATTTTGACAAAAGGGGGCGGAGTCATATTCACACACCATAATCAATGTTTAAATTTATCACGGGAAATGGAACATCGGTTGTACCTAAACGACTTTCGAAAGTAACGAGGATAAATTCAGACTGTCCAAAATAAGACATCGTTTTGTGGTGGCACGGTGTAAAATACTACATGAAGCGAAATTTATTTTTTGCTGTAGTGTATGTAATGAAAGGACAAACCATTGTTACCAGTGTAGCTCGAGTCGAGTGTTTGGTACATACTGTGTCCCCATTCCCCTTTCTTTATTCCCTGAGGCAGAACGGCTGAACCGAATTCAATGGGACTATGGAATAAAATAACGTTAAGCGTTATGTATTATATTACCGATGGGCTTGGGTCGAATTAATCAACATTATAAATATTTGCAATATCCATGATAATATCAGTCGATGATCAATGAATTTGTTAGTTGGGTCAAGCTGTGAACATGGCAGGCCATAAATCAGTCGCCCACTTTTTTTGGTCTAAACAGTATCCAGTTTTGTGAACTATACTTCAGCTTACTAGCAATTAGAATAGCATTTAATTTTAAAATAAACTAAACCTTATATACCTAGGTGAATGTTCACCACCTACTAAAATAGAGAGAAAACTCGGGGTATACGTATACGGGGTAAATTACTCGCATTAAGTTCCTTTCAGCAAATTCAAATGTCGCCTGGTAATTGATTAAAACTGAAGCCAACAAAAGCTCGCGCGAACCACCGGACGTGGTTTTTCCAAGGGTCAGACATGATGAGGCACAAGTGGCCAGTTGCAGCGCTGCGCTCCCGGCACAAGGGTCGACGCCCGGCCACAACCACCAATCGATAACCTGATTTGCACACCACTACAACTCATGATTCACGAAATACTATGCAGCTTATTTAGGTATAAAACTTATCTCGCTCGCTCCATGGCGACAATATAATGTATGGTAGGTAGGTACCATTTAGGCCACTATGACTCGCAGCGTTTGCTTGCGTAATCAGTCCCAATGTGGCTTAGATTAGCTGGTTAGCATTTGAGGATGACGCAGTATACGACGGCAGGATACTAATAAAGGGCTAGACGAAATTAATACATCACTTGCTACACGGTACCGTGAGGAGTTCGATGTAAACAAATGAGGAGGCGAGCTTTAAATAGCTGCAAGTATTTACAGATAATGCGGAGAGGATTGTCACTTTTGTCACCGTTTGTTTGCAGGGAACCCATTTTAGACTCCAATCAATATGGAAAATGATCTATGATATTAATATTTATAATATTTCCGTATAGCCACCGCGAGTATTCGCAGGTATAAAAAAATCCTTATGACAGAAACCGCGAGGTTCCTTGCAAATAAGTTTCGTTCTATCCGCGCCGAGCAAGTTTACAATCGCAGGCCATCCGTCTTCAAACTGAGTGGTGTAGGTAATGTAAATGGTTACAAGTGTTAACCCTGGATGTGATGGCAGGCGACAATATGAGCATCCAGGAGTCCGCGTGCAAACAGAGGTCGACGCCCTCCCAGCGGACTGCGGACGAGTCAACCACGGAATACTGACCCGTCCCATTAACAACAGTCAGCAATGCACTTGCGACTCTTGGTGCACGCGATATAAAGCAGATTTTTCCACAACCCAAAGTGCACCAGTTAGACAAAACTTTGAAAGATCAAAAGCGTAGGTATATAAACTGATACCTACCATCGATACTCATACAGGAAATATCAGTTCGAGCTTCACGGATTTAAAGCTCCGTTTATTTAAATAACGAAATGTTCCAATTTCGAGTCGGTAACTTGCGGAAGCAAATTGGCCAATTAAATTATAAACCTCTTATTCACCCCCGACTAAAAAGGGGGGTGTTACAAATTTGACGAATGGGTTCGAATGTC
The DNA here is from genome assembly GCA_921293045.1 of Aplocera efformata. Taxonomy (NCBI): domain Eukaryota; kingdom Metazoa; phylum Arthropoda; class Insecta; order Lepidoptera; family Geometridae; genus Aplocera; species Aplocera efformata. The sequence goes on from OV121045.1 coordinate 5,931,848, forward strand.
GCGTGCTGTCTTGATCAAATCCAAAGCGATGTTTTTTAGACTGTTCTTGCCATATTTGTTAGAAATAGCCTTTTAACTATGAAATCTTTTATGAATACTTAGAGGATAAGTGGATGGTTAAAACTTTAGTCTTCCTTCTAAAATAAGTATAATTTACAACGAATCATTTGAGTAGAGAGTTTAAATGTTTGTAAAATTATTGAGGTCTCTAATTTGCTATACCAAGATTTATGAAGCTAGGTAGTTTCACGAGGAACATAACAATTAAATGATGTTGGGGGACACCAATATCACATTGAATTTTTACGCTGCTTACGTAATTTGTGGTTCGGCGTTACTCATACTCATACTCATACTCATTTATTTTCACCGTAGGATCATATAGCGAACACTTGGTTATGTCAAATTTAAAATTTCATTACAATGTTACAGAATCTTAATACTAATAGTTGGATCTTATAAACTAAATTAAAATAGACAAGCATAGTTGCGTCATATAAATACTTAAAATAATAGAAATAAAATGTTACATTAACAATAAAATATAATTAAACAATGGCTGCTGTATAGTGGCATTGTCAAGAATTAAATAATACATTAAAATTTCAACAATACATAAAGTATGATGGCATGTCAAATAAATTTAGATGTCAATTATACCTATAGATTAAATATAATCGTAATAATATTTAATTTAGCTGCTTTATACTGGCATTGTCAATTACGATCCTTAATCTTTCAGTTAAACTGAAATACTCTTTAATATTTCATTCAGTCACCTTATTCGAATATTTCTGATTTAACCGAGTGATTAAGGTCCGACAATGATCTTTATTATCAAGTTACGGATGTCCAATATCAACCAATCAAAGCTAACTGGCGTACAATGTAAGTATATGCTTCTAACGTTGCTTCGAATCGGATCGAGGTAAAGCGATCACAAACACGATAACAAATATGATAACATAATCTATTAGTCAATACACTATGCGAAATAGTTTGCCGTTTGAACGTGGTTTACCTCAGTCATACCACATTATAATTGATACGAAATACGAGCGATAGGATAAGGCTAGTTTCGTCGCACTGAAGTACCTGTCAATAAGGAAATAGAAATAAGTACGTGTCATGTCTTATCAGCGTAAATTTCTAGTACCTATTTTGAGTTCATGTTTGTAGGCCAAATAACGGATCTAAAGTAATATTAATAATGAGTTACGAGGCCCAAACGTGGTCGTTGAGTCTCGTATTGCGATTTATGTTCATTTTTAGGCCCAGACAAACATCCTTCCTATGTACTAAGCAAAAAAGTATCATTAAAACCGTAAAATTTTCAAAGCTGACTAAACTATCGCATCTATATACTCCAATTTTCGATTGCGTGACTAATACCTGCAGGAAGTAGCCAAATGAGTAACACTGATTCTCAGATTCAATACATTGTCTGAGACAATTTACTAGATAACGCGTAACGACATTTCATATTGAAAATCCTAAAAATCCCTCCCTCCCAGAAACTCGTTACATAAAATTACGTATTCAACGTAGTTTCGGTTGGAGACGACCTAGAAAATGAAATGATTCTCATTTATCATATTCTCAGAGTCCTTGGTAAAAGTTGTTCAAGGCCCGCGTATCCCGGAAGTATCCTTCAAATCGGGAGAGCGCTATTGGGCCTATATAACCCAAGGTTTTGACCTCGTTTGGGGGTAGCGCGCGCGACTAATCTTACGAGTTACGATCCGAGTGCCGATTTAGGTTACATTAACAAGGTTACAAAAGATTACGCTTCTAAGCCCGTCTTGACATGATTAGGGATAACGCTGCGGGCAAAACTAGTGTAGCACATGTACAATTTCAACGAGAGATCAATGCTAGTTTATTGGTAACTGCGTTAACATACTATCTATCGGATCGGAATTATTTACGGGCTATCAAGGCTTGAAAATTTAAAATACGAAATGAGAAAATAATGGCGTCAATAACTAGTTTAAAAAGACCGGTGAAGCCTACAAAATACCTACCCCTTTCGTGTTGAAAGGGTGAATAAAGCTACGTATAATTATGCTCATATATTTTTATACTAAGAATATATTTCTGAATCTACCATATATATAACGCATATTCTAAACCACTGGTCGTAGAAAAGGGTGTTTTTTTGAGAGTAAGTTTATGCTAAGATTGGAATTTCATAATGTCGGGTTCTCAGGCAGGGATACGAAATTACTGCGGTAGAGTTCGACAGTGGACCCGTGGTCTCCGGCAACTAAAGCGTCATGGAGGAACACTGTTGGGTTTTTAGCCGGTAGGAATCCGGCATAACTCTCGCTGCCCCCGCAACGATACAGAATCCATGAGGATTTCTCAAGATTAAAGAAGGGTCATCAAGGATTTTGGAGCTTATACAGGGCTTATTTACAAATGCCCTTATTACCCCATATAGTGTAAACACGAGCTTTCCTTTGATGCAGAAATTGGTACTTCACAAACCATCACATGGATAGAAAGCAGCCGACACTGTCAGCTGTCGGCCCGAAAGATAGAATCAGTAACACTAAACTGCGCTCAAAAACCCGGAGGTAACGTAGGCGTGAAAGTCGCCATGATAAGTGTAATTGGTCTGGCAATGTCCACATGTCAGGTAAGCTGTGGGCTTAAGTTGCTACTGGATGGAACTCAGAATACAGTAGACACAGATGACTGAAACAGCGATCGCGGAAGCTCGACAATTATTTGGTCAAGTGGGAGACAAAAACTAAAAATTGAGATGTAGGTAAAGACTGGTTTTCAATTTTTATTGCTGTGTTCTGGTGAAAGGGTGTGGGTATCATGCGTGCGAGACGTAACATCCCTGTCTCGGGTGATGGGCTCAACGGAGTGTGACTAGCTTCGCCCAACAGTGGAACACAAGTGGGTTTGAATATGAAATAAATTATGATATTAATTATGCATTATTGGATGACATAACAGGTGTCGCCATCTATGGACAGTTATCTGCAACTCTATAATGATATTGTTCATAAATAAACTGAATGTATGAATGTACAAGTAAATCAGTGGTAACTTTAAATACATTATAAATTTATTTTATTCATATTGAAGATGAAGAATCAATACAGTCCTTAGATTAAACAAACTTACTCACATTATCTTGATATAGTATAAAATGAAGTCGCTTCCGCTGTCTTTTCGTTTAAATGTTTTAAACTACTCAATGGATTTTAATGCAGTTAGTCAGCAATAGATAGTGATTCAAAAGGAAGGTTCATATATCTATAAAACATACATATTGTACTAAAGAAAAAAGTCGAAAAATTCAAAGATATGTAATTGATGTTGAACATTACTATCATTGAATTTGGTATGTGGCTACTTTTATTATATTCGGCCTAATGAATTTCTACATATGATTTGGTTGAATACCGAATACTTAAGTATATTTTGTTGTAGTAGGATAATTGGTAATAAGTATTGATTTATTTTATAATAACATATTTCTCTTACAATCATTAAGCTATTCTCAACAAAAAAACTATGAAATTAATGTCACTGTCATGCATATTAATTATCATAACATAATTAAAATTTAGAAGTGGAAGATTAAGGTGCAGAAAGACCAATTTTTCTGCATTTTCAGGAAGTAGTTGACTCCTTTTTTTCATAGATAATCCCAGCTACTGATAAAATATGGTCTGCATAATCACTACTTTCTGGCGCCAACCAATATCATGTGAAACAATAATGTCAGTACAAGTTTTAGTGCCACACACCAGCCGAATACTTGTAGCTAATATTCGGCTATTCAGCTATTTGGCCAGGAAGCTTGTAGAATATTGGATATTCAGTGTATAGCCAAATATACTATTCATAACAAGTATAAAATAACCTTTTTTTCTTTCATCACACTAGCAGATTGCCTGACAAGATTTTAATGGATCTGAATAAGTAATTACAGTTTAATATTCAATAAATGGTCTTACAATCTATTGCATATTTGATGCAATATTATAGTATATTTCATTTTGGAAGGGGATTAGAAATATAATAAGGGTCAGTTGGTTGACTAAGAACCCTTATATGAAAAGGTGGGTAGTGCATTTTGGAACTTTTTAAATACACCCATTATTTAATTTCCCTCATTATATGTTGTTGAAATAATTGTGAGATGTTTACCAACAGTTTTGTGAAATTCTGCTCGTCGGCTTAGACTATGGGGTGGGGCTTCAAGCAGGCATTAATAATAATGAGTAGGCATTATAATGAGTTCTTATTTTCATTATTTCATCTTTAAATTATTAAATATTGGTTATTATTTCTAATTAAAAAATATGGTTTTGTTTTGACCAAGTTATTGATAGTGAGAATTTAGATTTGTATGTACTAGAAATTATGTAGGATGTAGGTATTAACGACATGCCAACAATGCCAACCTCAAACTATCTAGAATTAATGATCAGCTGGTAAGAATTTACGAACTATCGAAACTGTGTTTTTCTACCAACTCTATATTGCCTTACCTAACGTCCTATTTCAAGGTAGGTACTTGTTACAGCGATTTCCTTTACCTACATTTGCAACGTGTGTGATTCTCTTGAATTAACGAGATTAAATTACTCTACATGCATTCGTCAAGGGCGAGTCATAAAAAACATTTGACGTTTAGCGGAAATACTCACTTACCTATTTTGATTGTGGTCCCGAATTTTATCGTATCACTTTACCTACCTGGAATACTTTGATCAGCAAAGATTTTATAGGAACAAACAATGTTAAATACTTGAATACAAAACAAAAGACACTAAAAGATGAAGAAATTCACGACACCGACACAAAAGAAAAGAACGCACGAAACGAACGAGACGAACGAGCAAAGCACAGAGAGCTGTCAAGTCAAATCGATAGCTGTTAGCTGTCAAAGTATTGTCAAAGTTTTAAGGGTAAGGACACACTTTCGCTTGGCTCAAATCACTGACTATTTATCTTTTTTTGATGAGCTGATAATCGTGAGGACGAAACTAAAAAATAATTGGGAGTTCCGAATAAAACTGATTCATAATTTACTTATAGAAAAGCTTTGACTTTTTCTTTGATAAAAAGATTGTTGCAGAACATCATGTACATGTCGTCCTAATTCAGTGCGATCAAATTACCAGCGTAAGCTTATGTGAATTTGCAATCATGCGAAGTAGATATTACTTAATTTATTTGTAAAAAATAATAGTTTAGTTATTAGTAGTTCTGCCTTCTGCCCCATAGGTTGTGGTTTTGATACGCACCCAAGACAAACATTTTGACGAACATGTTTGTTCTGTATCTGGTTATTTAAATGTATGAATTTACAAAATATTATATATTAAAATATAAATATAAATACTAAATATTAATCATAAACATGTTAAAAATGCAATTTTAGCATTTTTAACATGTGACGGAAGTATTTACAAAAAATTAAAATATGATGAAAAGCATATAATTTCTAATGTTTCTGATTTGGTATAAACATTATTACTTAAATGGTTTATTTTATACTACGGGATCACTTCACTTTTTAGGAATAAAAAGTATTCCAGAATAAAAGCTACACCGGTACCGAATTTCATCTGTGAAGGATCTCTTTCAACTGTGAAACAGTAACAAACGTACACAAACTCACGTACCAAATGGCCATCACAGTGATAGTGGCTGTGTACACCTTCATCCAGCGCGCTGGTTTGGGCATACATTTGTCAAAAGCTACAAACACACATGCAAACATTAATGGGATGGCTGAAAATAAGTTGAAGTTTTAGAAGCAAGCATGCATCTTCTATCGCAGCCATGGTACAGACAGAGCCTGTTCATTTTCATTTTCCTTCCACCGTACCTTATATTATTAATCTATGTTGTGATACATACTCTGACCATACTCATGCCATACTCTGACTAATATCGTACAGAATACCGTAGTACATGTAATTAGTCTGTGACATATAAATAATTAATTAAATTTAGTTATCTGTGATTTACTGTGGAATGGAATTAGATTTTTTTTAAATAAAAAGTTCAAATTTTCATCACGCAACACAACGCAAGTATATTTTATTTGCATTAATATTACAAACACAGGAAACTTAGTAAAGATAAGATTGTTAACGAATATATCGTTAGAAATATTTACTAAATAAAAGAAACTATGGCAGACGAGGAAATCAATGGTGATGTTGATGATATACAAAGTGATAAGGATAAAACCCAGAAAAAGACTGCTAAACACGATAGCGGCGTTGCTGATTTAGAAAAAGTAACAGACTATGCAGAAGAAAAAGAGATTTCATCCCAAGATATATCTGGAGTGAGTATTGAATTGAATTATCAATATTTTGGAGGTTATGAGCAATGAACAAGTGGCCCAATTGTCTTAGGTCCTTTCAAGTACCGTCGCATTGACGGTACTTCGCGACTTAAAATATCATTTGGCTACTTGTACTTTTGACGGCGCTGACACCTCTTGAATGGAGAAGTAGTTGAAGTCAACTACTTCTCCGTGGCAAAAAATTTCTAATGTATGTAGTTAATTGATGAAAATCTGTATTATTAATAATTTTAGCTTTTAAATGGCCCACAGCTCAGTTCTCACCTAGGACATGTAACATTTTGTCTGGGTGTTAAATGTAGGTATTACCTTTAAGTATTTACAAAAAAGTACTATATAAGTAGTTTATCAGTTATAATTATGTAGTTACCATAGTACAAGATATGCTTAGTTTGCAGCTAGATTGTGCTGTGTGAAATATCTGTGAATATTTATTTATTTATCAATATGTTCTACCAGTAACTTTTGAATTACTGTAAATACATCTCTGGGAATGGAGTAACTGTGTTTTATAGAGGAAAAAAACTGCTAAAGTATACATTGATACCAATGGATAAAATATATCAAACAGATAGTAATGGGTGAAAACTAATGGAATTAATTAAAGCTATGATTTTCACTTGGCAGAATGAAGCCTAAATTTTGTAGTAACTAGAAAGAATTTGTTTTATCAGAGCATACAAATTTCTATAAATTATCGTTTCTTATTATGAATGTATATGAATTTCAGGCCTTGTCTTTAATTGGAGATAGAAGAAATAAGGAAGCTGCAGAACGCCTTGAGAAGGAAAAAGAACTTCAGAAAGTATCAGTCAAAAAAGATGATATTGAGTTAATAGTAAGTTGCTTTACTTTTGGGTTCTGATATTAAAGGATGAAAGGTTTTTAATGACACAATCATTTTCTTTCAAAAGTTCTTACACAGGCTAAGATAAAGCTATGTTGGCAATATTTTTTTGTATCACACACACACTGATAGATTACTGTTCTGTATGCAGAATGCTGAATTAACGTATGTATGTATAAACCTTCTTAAGCTATGGATTCTCCTCTTAACCTAGGCTTAGAAAGTGTAATCCAACAAAATATTCATTCAATGCAATGTGCTAATGTTAAATTGTGAGGAAACCATCAAATAAAAAAATTCAAAGACATGTTACTGGCCTCATGGCTCAGTTGGTAGTGGCTTTGCCTTCTGTGCCGTAGGTAATAGGTTCGATTGAACATACATGTTTTGTCTGGTCTATGATTATGTATGATGTGTTTACAACAAAAAGTTGTCTACCAGTTATGTAGTTCCCATAGTACAAGCTATGCTTTGTTTGTGGCTAGAAGATGCTGTGTGAAATGTACATGAATATGTAATCATTTACCAATCTGCATTGGGCTCCCATGATAGATTAAAACCCATCTACTTGTGCTTTTTGTGAGTAGGCCGGTGTCCGACTTGGTTTTACATTACATCTCACAACTTTTAACAGTAAAGGAACTGTGTTAAGAATTTTGTATTTTTGTACATCACTGCATAGTATAAAACAAAGTCGCTTTCTCTGTCCCTATATCCCTATGTAAGCTTAAATCTTTAAAACTACACAACGGATTTTGATGCGGTTTTTTTTAAAAGGTAGAGTGATTCAAGAGGAAGGTTTATATGTATAATACACTAGCAAGTCACCCCGGCTTCGCACGGGTAGTTTTTGATACGACACTGATGATTTACTAACCGTGCGAAGCCGGGGCGGGTCGCTAGTGTTATATATTTGATGGGATTTTGTATTAACCTATATCTGAGTTGAAAGGTCACACCTGTCTCTGCAGACAAACCCAAGTAATTTTTCTTAGAACATATCAGAAATCAACTTGTAGCATAAGTAATATAAGATATAGTATTGTTTAATAAGTTATAATGCTTAAATCAAGTTTCCTAGTAAAAATTTACATCTAGTATAGTCTGTTTTCACAATATGCAGCATGCCCAGAACAGAGAGCTGTAGATGTGAGACATCTAACAATTCAAATTATATTTGAATGTTAGATGTCTATTTCTTAAGGAACCTATTCATTCTCCCTTGTCGAGAGTAGCCAGTTTGTGTGTTCATTATTGGAAGTATAAGTATTATTGTTGCTGTTGGATTAATAAGAAAATGATCATGTTTATAGGGTCCAGTTGCTTGCGTCTGTAGGTGAATCCCTACACATCCTTCTGGGTGGTGCTAAAAGAGCAAAAATAACTAGAATTAGAGCAGAAACTGCTCAAATAGCACCTCCCAAGAGATGTGTAAGTTTTGTTGGTACTATATTACTTCTCATCATATCTTTATGTTATTTCCAGGTGAAAGAATTGGAAATTTCCAGAACATTAGCAGAACGGACGTTACGGGAGCACAGGGGTGATCTTGTCGCTGCCTTGACTACTCTCACTAACTGACCTGTTTACAAGTATGGTGTCCTACTATTATTATACATAAAATAGAATTTTACATTTAATACACTGTTTTATTTAGATATCCAATATCACAATGGAAATGACTTATAAATAGCAAGGTTTTCAATTAAGTAGTAAAATTACGAACACCTACCACAAGCCAAGGTACATAAAGACCATCAATTAATAACTTTATTGTATTCTCTTCGTAAGTTGCTAAATAATTAGTTTAACGGTACTATGAGATGACTTCTGATTACCCTTGAAATAAAAGTCAAGGTCCACTAAGATTTTAAATATAATAAGTAATTTTTCTTTTAATTATTTCTATTTTTTATTTTATAGCGACTGTCTTTTGTTTTTTTTTTTGTGTAGAAATACAGCTTTTACGTATTAAAATTTGTGTCTTAACAAAATGGTATTCAAAATTCACCAAGTGCGTATTGCACCAATCGCATAGTCTTCCATAGATAGTACGGAAATTATCTAGGTTTATCAATTAAAAACCTTAAAATTTTATGAATTTAAGAGAAACACTATAAGTTTTGAAGTGATGATTTATTTCTGACGTAGTCTACTCTACAGAGTAAGTTACTTGCACGGCTTTCCGTAAGTTGACAAGAAATACTATTTTTTTTAGTAGATTTTACTATAGGCATAGTTTGAATGTAAACAAAAGAGATTCTTCTACAATACTAATGCTTCACGTGATTACTAATCACGTTTTAATGTAGGTATTCATTTTACAAACAAAAAAAAAAACGTTGGCCTCATCCAAATGTGGTTTTACACTGTGAATATTTTTTACTTACGGTACTGGGTATTGTGATAGTGATTTATTTTATTTTTTAGGTTTGCCAACAATTCACACAAAAATAATTACTTTAATAAACAATTCACTTAAAGTTAGCTACATGAATAATCCAATTACAGGCAAACACAGCTTGCCAAGGGATAACATGAACAAAAAAAAAGCTTTATGGGTTTAAAATAAATGTACAATTGGATTTAAACTAAAGAGAAAATTATAATAATACAGTAAAAGAGATAAGTATTAAGTGATTACAGCGCCTTAAGACGAAATTAGCAACAATTACTGTGCTAATTATTCTCAACTATTGAAAATATAAATTGAGAATAATAAGCACAGTATTAATTAGTTCGTTAACTATTCTCAACTATAAATTGATAATCATACATCACTTTCAAAAAGCATTTGGTCCCGTACCGTAAAATCGTAGGATAATTTCTGTCTATGTAGCGTTTTTGATACCAATTTATGTCTGAGGTATTGAACCCGCAACCTACAGCGCAGAAGGCAGAGCTAATAAAAACTGAGCTGTGAGCATAGTCTTAAAATTAAATTGTAATACCACAAAGTACAGCAAAAACGAACCAGGCTTAAGATTTTCTGTTGTTTCTGATTGATGGACCATAACAATACCAGTATCAAGATTGGGCATATTGCCAAAACATATACACCACGGGACTTCTAACATGGAAGATTTCTATTAAATGTGGACAGTAGTATTTCGACTATCTTCAGGTTTTATTTCAGGGGTGTAAGGGGGCGGCGGGACACTGCTATCGTGAACCTGCAAAGAATGTTCATGATTACTCTGACATTGATAGGTTTTTATTAGGAGGCTGTGTTTTAATACAAGATTAAGGTGTGTTGTTGCGAAATTCAAAACTAAACAATAAATAAATATTGTATTTATGTACATTTCAAACTGCGCCATCTAGCCTCAAACTAAGCATAGCTTGTAACATGAAGACCATATTATGATATAATACTTGTATGGTACTTATTTTTGCTGTAAATACATACGTATATAATATCTACATATTAACACCCTGACAGAACAAACATTTATGTTTGTCACACAATTTGGTGGGAATCGAACGCACAACCTACAGAAGGCAGAACTACTACCATAGCTACTACGGGTGATACCATACAATATCTTATTTCATTCGAATTCTCTTTTCTCTTCAGTCTTTTGCCGGAGTCCAATTCGGATTGAGAGATGACATGGTACTTGTAGGAACCTATAGAAGCTATCAAGATCATTTATGTGATATCAGTAGGTTTGTCAAATGCATGCTATTATAGGATTATGGTCCTAATTACGGGATCGTAAAAACTGAGTAAAATACTTACAAACCCACTGTTGAGATAAGCGATGGCTGGATAAATAGCTGACCCTGAAATGGGCGCTGTCGAGTATCTGAAACGAAAACCATAATTTTGGGCAACTTACATTAGTAAGATCTATAAAATTGTTCTAGACTGCAAAATAAATCGGCTAAGTGCAAAAGGGATTCGTACAGCAAGCGTTTGGTACCATGGATTGTGTATTTATTTAATGTCAGGATTTCTGCCATGATAACATGTAATCATTTTGTGACATAAGCTACGACATAGAATTCAAATATAAAAGTCTTCAAAGGTAGTACAAGCAGACACAACTGCTAATTCCGGATTATGTTTTACAGTTATCTAGCGAATACCCGGTGTGTGCTACTGCGCTAAAGAAGTATATTTTGTGCTTAATGCATTGTTTTAGTGGTCTAAAACCATCTTCACATGCCTTTTTAATGAAACCGGTTTTGGGTGCATCGGTTGGATGATTTCAAAGTCTATAAAGGACAGCGAATGCGCTAGTACAGAATAAATTATTTATTTATTTGTCATGCCTATACATAGTACTATTCTTAGAAGAGTTAGGCAGAGCCCAATGAGCCAGTTTTACTAATACTTACATCCAGTGAAATAAATATTTAAGAATTACATGTTTACCTCGGAGGAGCGTCTCTTAGTCTTTCGTCAACGTATATTTGTAAACTTCCGATTGATAGCCGACTATTTGTAACAGATCTTTCACCCATTGGCCTGAAAAATACCAAAATTGATTATAACTTTGAATAAATCGCCATCAATACTTTCTTCCCCAATTTTTTACTTTACAGGTGGAATTGTCTTCAAATATATATAGTGGATATATACAGACCACACAAGAACTAAACTCTATCAAATAACAAAAAGAATCATCAAAGTAGATTCACAATCGTGTCCCCTGGGTGGTGCCAAAGGAGCAAACTAAAGTAGTAATAGAACGTGTAGAACGTAGTAAACGAACGCCAAGAAGAAATGCCACCATACCTGGTAATAAAGCAGTGGGGCACGCGCGTCGCTGTGTTGCGTGTTGGGGCCGGTGAAATTACAGGCGCACGAGATGTTACATCCTCAGTGTTATCGTACTTTCTTTCGTACATGGGCTCCGCTCATTCGCAACGGTTTGTATTTACAAAGAAATATCTATTGAATTGATTAACTAATTACCTTATATTGGAGGCGGCGCAAAGTTTGTACAGGAGAATAAAGGTAGCTATGATGCCTAAAACCAGAGCGGCACCCATCGCTATCTGGGCGGACGATATCAGCAATATATCTTTTATATTTTCCCTGGAAATTAAGCAGATTCCATATTGCAAGACACATTAATTCAAAATTGTGTAAAAGCAGGTTTTTGTAAGATGTACATAGGTTGACCATTATGGTAATTTTCATGCGGGTTGCTTTATTCAGGAAGCAGTCACAAATAAATGATTTAATGATAATAATATATCTTTATTTCAGAGACAAGATCCATTGACTTAAAAACTAACACAAAATGAATATGGGTGTGATTTAAAAATCGAAAAGAAAATCCGTCTTCCATTCTTTCATCCGTTATTTCTCGCCCTACAATTTTAAAACAGAAACATCTAATTATGTATACAATAAAATCACAGGAAAGCAATTGGATGATATGCTTTTTCTAGTTATTTTGATTTAAGTACCAAACTATTCAATCGATTTTTAAATTTCTATGGGACGAATCTGAAATATCTTTCAAATACAAAAATAATTTTCCAAATCGATTGATAAATGTCTGAGAACTGAGGTGTTAGCTCAGTTCATAAAAATAAAAGAAAAAAGCCTAAGAAGAGAGAGGCCAAGAGGGTGGTATAATCCGCTGTATATATCCTTCAGTGTCGACGAGCAGTGGATACGAACCCACACGTGCATAAACATTTTTATCACGATATACCATTTTTTTATACTTCGAAGTCATAAGATTGCGTAAAAACTTACGTACCTCTAGAATGTAAGACTTGGATGGTTCATCAAATCAGAGATGGAAAATGAGGCAGGGTGGCATAGATATCTAGTCTAGCAGGATGCATAGGTCTTTACGTATGATCTTGATGCTTAGTTGGACTAAACACTTTAGACTGAAATAGGTTTTAAATATGGTTTGCCACGGCTCTCAAAATATTATTAAATGATAAATTGCAAGCATTTCTTTTTGAAATTAGATTTGCATGTTTTTGTTTGGTTTTGATTTTTGTGAAATGTATTAATTTTATATAGTGAAATATAATATGTAGCTCTACTTGTTCAACTAATCGGGAAAAACAGGTATTTCATACGTTAAGATATTTTCAATATATAGGAATTTAATACGGATTTGCAGAAAATTTTGTGCGCATTAAATATCAATGCTTGTTTATTCAAGGGTTGTTGTAAAAGAACACACCTGCATATCCAATTGCCGTACGCATCATAGCATGGCTGGCAGAAGCCCTGCCAGCAGTGGAGCGTTTCATTGTCGTAGCGGTTACAACATTTTCCGAAGCACTTTTCACCGATATCTAAAAAAAAATGTTTTTTATTAGGTTATTTATTATCTACTAGTTGCGCTCCGCTGTGTTACTCGCGGTCTCCGGTTTCAAAAGTAGCCTATGTTTAATCCAGGTCATAAGCTATCCTGGTACCAAATTTCATCCAAATCCGACGAGCAAATTCAAATTTGAGGCGTAAAGGAGTAACTAACCTACAAATACACATGCAGGCTTTCGCTTTTATAGTATTAGTGTGACGTTGGCCTCTCAGGCGAGTGTGTACAACACTTTTTTTCCAGTGTCGAAATACCTACGTATACCGCTGCGCCCGGCAGAGGGCGGGGCGATTATGTCGGGCGTGATCCGACTAAAATCCAGCTACGGGAACGGTGTTTTTACTCTCCGCGCTCCGGCGCTCCAGCAGCGTTGGTTCTCTATGGTAGGATAGAGATTTGAGCAGACGTACATATTAGTCATGTTAATCTGTGCCTTAGGTCATAATCTGGTACATCTTCAATTCTTAAACGAACAGTTGTTTTCTGACTGAGTTTTTAGAATCGGGAGTAAATGTCTCTATGGCCGCAATATTTTTCTATTTACATAATAAATAATAATACACTCAGACACAGAGCAAACATTTATGCTGTTCTGGGTGGGAATCGAACCCACAATCTACAGAGCAGAAGGCAGAGCTATATGAGGCAAGTCAAATAATAGCGTCTTTTATCGTTTCTTGTCTCAACATGTTAATCCCTGTTCATACCAGTTTTGACCAGTATGTGGCGGTTGCTACCCCCTTAAACGTGTTCTGGCCAGGTCCTCTTGGGTGCAGATTTCATGAGAGGTTACTTGTCCTGAGTGCACCATAGTCACATTGTAATAATAGCTAAGTAAAAGAAAATGGAGCATAATAATTAGAATAATAAAACGTGTTTTAAGTTGATAAGAGTTAACCTTGAAGATAATGAAAGCGTAGGTATTTTATTGTGAATTAACCATGCTTTCTAATTACATGGAAGGTTTCTTGACTGACTTAGGATTTTCTTGCATCGTTCTGTTTAAAATGAAAATGGATTATACAGACCCATACTAATGTTTGCTTATTATGAAGCTACATTCTAGTCATTAAATGTAACAAAAGTGACGTGACGAGCTAGAGTTTAGTGGTTACCTCCGCCCATAACAACTGCAATATGACTTAGGTCATCTCCGACCGAAGTTTTGCAAGACCCAAGTCGCACCTCGTTGCGATCGTAACCGGAGACAGGGATGTTACGTCTGATGCAACCGTGATTGTATAACAATAATTGCATTATTGTATACATAGCATCTTTATGTCATCATCTTCATAGGGCATCAGTCTGCCAAAATGACGGTACAAACATGATGCACCTAAGTCGTGTTGCTGTTTTAGGCGGAGGTTACCACTTAGCATCAGGTGGGCCTTCAAGTCGTCTCGTCTCTCAAAGAGTACAAAAGATATCAAAATAATTCTTATCACCACTATTTGCACCGATATAATCGTATATCTACCGGTATTATAGTCAAGGGGAACAGGCGAAGCGACCTTAGGAATTGAACTGCGTCTTATTCTATGCCTTATTCTAATTTTTTTACAGGTCAGAACAAATAAATATTCAAGGATATTTTACGTAGCTTCTAGCCTCAAACTAAGTATAGCTTGTACTATGAGAACTAGATTACTAATAAAATACATTTACAGTACTTTTTACATACTTATTATACATTTTAAAAACCAGACTGAGCTATGATGCCAGGCAAAAATGTTCACATTGTACTGTGTATATTGGAATAAATGTTTTTCAATTAGTAGTAAAATAATTGAATCACACTAATATTATAAAGGCTAAAGTACACACACCGAGAGAGACACTCTGAGTGTGTGTGTGTTTGTTACTTCTTTCACGCCCAAACGGCTCAATGGATTTCGATGAAATTCGGTAGTTTGTATCCTGGATCAGCACATAGGCTACTTTTGATCCCAGAAAACAGCGGGTAACAGCTCGGTACAAGCGGTAAAACACAGGTTTTCCGGGAAAAATTACATTGTTTAAATTATAAATCAACGTCTGTATACTATCAAGGATAGGTACTGTAATTAATCTTTAGTCAAGTAATATGTCAGAATCTAACCTGGGCACTTGACACACCGCACTTGGAAGTGGTTCGGGATGTAACCGGATGCGCAGTAGCAACTCCCATCTATGCATTCGTATTCTATCCCCACACATTTTATTTTGGTACAGAAGTCTGCAGCTGAAAACAAGAAAAATCTGTTAAAAGATATGCGATACCTAGTATTAATGATTTCGGGAACATAATAATAACGCGTACACACACCTCAACGTATGGAATTCTGAGAATATGTGGAAGTATCAGTAGGTTTTGGATTTTTTTTGCACCCGATAACTGTCGCTAATTGTTAATTTCTGGATATAAGTTTAGCAGATAAAAAAATTACTATAATACCCTAAAATTATACAGCTATTATGGCTAAAACGTATCTTACTAAGCGAACTGAAATTTTGCTAGGATAATGTGATATTTTATTGCGGATAGGTATCCCAAGAAACAATTAAAATACAATCAGTTATACGGTAGGTACTCATTCGTAGTACGAGAAGTGAATGTGGCTGAATCGTCATTCCCGGTATTTTAATTAAAATTGAAACATTCAACGGCTCCTTGGCATAGTTAGTAGCTACTCTGCCTTCGAAGGGCTTTCGGCCGGGCCAAACTGTGATATGCGTTAAGTTTGTTCTTGGGCCTGAGGTGCTCATTTTGTATTTATGTTTGTCCATGCTATACAGTTTATCCTGGTACCTCTATAGGTACCAGGAAAGCTTGAGGGCATTAGTGTGTAAAGGATGAGACGTCATAGGATGATTACGGAACAACCCAAAAATGAGCTTCAGCTTCCGGTCTTGTACAGGGTACACGGTGAAGAAACATATCGCAAGGAATATACCACCTTTGCTACCTACTTCCACCAAGTTGGAAAAGTTTTTGCTACTTTGCCATTCAGTCCCAATCCAGGCGTGTGGCGCTACAATTGACTTCATAGTCGCTTGGAAATTGGTGATATGTAGTCAAACACAACAGTAATAGAAATATAGGCCAGTGCGTTTTGCATTTCGTGTAGACCAAAGGTCGTTCTAGTATCCAACAGCGAAATAAACATTTGAATGTTCGAGAATACTATTATTTGCTTTGTAAATCTTTGTGCAACAGATCGCCTGAAAAAGGATTCCTGGAAATCCTGCCTTGTTTAATTGCAATCCTGTTATTTACTTTCTTTGTGGTTTTTAACTAGAAGGTCTTAACGATGTAGATACGTTTAGTATAAAATAAACTTTTTATACGTAATTCGATAATACTGTATAATGCCGCTAAACAGATTAGCTAGGTGCAAATGGGGTGTAAACAATAAAAAAATCAATATTTAAATTTACCTGAATCCTCCTCAGACGTAGATGCAGTAATATACACAAACACAAACAATAAACTGATCCAATATTGCATTTTATACTATGTCATTATGAACCGCGTTTATATTTAGTGAAGCCACTGATACAGCCGACAATTTGTGAACGGTTAAAAAATAAAAAAATATGGTGGTGCCATGATAACTTATCATGTGTATCAGTGATCTGCGGTGCGGCGATAGGTATACCAAGCTTATCTCATCACGTCACTGTACACTGTTTCAGTATTTTCACACTACTGAGGATTTGCATACAACCTTGGTAAAACGAATTGAGAAAACATGACGTCGAATTTTAACTGTTTTCTTGTGTGTGTAACGCCCTTCAACATGGTGATTGCCGATAGACGTGTTTAATATTTTCGACGTATGTTATTCGAATAATGGTTGTATAAGTCAAGGCAATGTTTCCCATTGTCATCTGACTTGCTATGTAGGTATATTAATAAGATATGGATAAACATAACAGATAGTATAAAACGCTGACGTCAAACTGTTATTCCGGGGTCCATACTTATTTCTGCCGGCAACAAAGAGCATCGAATCCATTGTACCGGACTGAATAAAAAAAATAAGTATTTGACTTAATCTCCAAAGGGTTAGGCAGAGCCTCAATGGGCCACTCTTCATCATGTGTGTTACAGTATCGGTAGGCATGCTTTCCTGAAAAGTGCAGTTAACACTTTTCTTCAGTAAATACAACCAGCAAGAAACTTATATAAGATGGCTGTGAGTCTTCCCATACTCTGGTAGAGGTGGACCTACATTGTGTTGCTGTTATTATACTCAATATACCGCGATCACTAGCTGCACCATCAGGAGATATGGCAACATATTCATTGAAAATTTTTTGTAACCGACTATTATGAGTCGAGCTGCGTCTTGCGGTGTTACCCGCGGTTGGCCATCCTATGGGTACTTCACTTTTTTGGTATGTATTTGATTCCAGGGTATGAGCTATCTTCATAACAAATTTCATCCAGCCGTTGAGGTGTGAAGGAGGAACAAACAAATTTTCGCATTTATAACATTACTCGTAGTATGATTAATGCTCAACGGCAAGTGCCTGGCGACAGAAATGGCTATGGCTGTCACTATATCCATTTGTGCCGCACAGGCCTTTCACAAACAAATTTCCTCACAATTTCTATCCAATACCCCTTAGTTGTAGAGGTGTGAAGAAGGAACAAACATACATACCAAAAATTTTTCGCATTTATCATATCAGTATGATGACAGCTAAACAAGTACCTGGCGGCAGAAATTGATATGGCTGTCACCACATCCATTTCTGGAAAGCACTTGCTGTTATAAACACTGCACATTCAACCAGTTACATTCACTGAATCTATTGTTTTTAAAAAAGCTTAAAACATACCCGCTGCGGTGAGTGATGGGCCTGAACCTCGGGCCATCCAATCTACAACTTACTTTTTCATACGCCAAACTCGTCATTTTTTGTCTAAAGGAAACTTTTATCAAATTCTATTAGGGAACTCATTTATATTCAGGGGCGGCGTCCAACTTCGATGATATTTCTTCAAAGAATTACCTACTCTGGAGGTGTAGGACGTAATAATTGGATGCTACATCCACGTTCACGAAGATTGATTTGCGGATAATGATTTTCCTATTGGTTTCGGCCTGAAGTTTTATGGCCTCATGCAAACAGATTAAAATTTTTAATTGGATGGGGGAGGCGGTTCTGCTTTTGGCAACTTGAACTTAAGGAAAACACATTTATGTATTTACTACAGAGCTTTTATTTCGTTGTTCTCTAATTTAGGCTCAAGTCCATGGTCACTTTTAGCTGGTTAGGGCAATATTTCAGCAAATTTCATCGAGATCAGGTTTTCGTATATTTTTTTTAAATGAAAATAACCACCGATATGAGCTAGAATCCTTTTCAAAGAATTGGCCCCAAATCACCCAAAATAGGGATGCTTGGAAAGAGGGATGAGAGGCCTTTGCCATGCAGTGGGAAAGTTACTACCCCATAAAAAAGTTTTTGTTGCCAATGCATTGGTTTAGTGGTCTAAAACCATCTTAGCCTATCTAATGAAACCGGTTTGGTGTACATCGATTAGATGGTTTCAAAGTCTATAACGGTCATAGGTGGAAACAGTTTTTGTGTTTTATTTATAAGGATAATTATAATTATTTTGCCCCATTTCTCTCTTCCATAGTGCAACTACGACTTGAAATAAAAAAAATATATTACCATGCCAAATCAAGTAGATGCATTAGAACCTACAAATTTCATTGTGCTCATCATCCGAGTTGGGTATCTGTTCGAAGTTACGTGCGTCGTATGCGTAATAAAATGCCAATGCAGTCTGTGCCACCTGGTGCTGTTCTGGGCCGTTTTTGATTAAATATTGCGATCCCAAGTAACCTCGTTATCCGCGCGCGATAGAGTCAGCAATTCTTACAATGACTTGATGAAAGACTGAGATGTTAGATCCACGTCTCTTATAGCAACATTCTTCGGTGTATCTGAATTTTATCAAAGTACAAAACTGGGATAATTCTATTCCCCTCAGTCCAGAGTTACCTATTTTGGTAAAGTTGTCACGTTTCGGGTCGGATAATTTAAGATTACGGCTCGTAAATACAAAATACATAAAACAAAAAGTAAGTGACGAACACGTAGCACCCTTAAAGTTCGTCAGGTGGACCTATTGGCCCGCACCTTTGATATTAAGGCAAGGGTAGATTTGAGACATAAAAGACATTGCAGTGGAAGGGTATGACGTAATATAAGATTCGTGTCTTGAACTTTATGAAATCGTAAAATAATTTAGCTCTTCTTAGGCCCTTTAAAATGACTAAAGTTTCGACCCGAGGAAGGTAAGCGAGAGTTAAATGTACAATAGTACACGTTAACACGTTACGAAAGTAATATATTTACCGGCAATTCACTTTCGCTACATGCGTTGTATACATATTCTGGGCTCTGAAGTGAATCTTTTTTCAAAGCGATGCCGACGGCTATGGTGCGGGGTGGTTGGGAGTAAACCATAGCCAAAGCAGAAACCGAAAAATTACTTCTGCACCATTCGCATCGGACTCTATTGTTCCCACTGCGGAAACACCGGCTTTCTCTCGATAAGTGAGACTGACTTGGCTTTGTTCTACCGCGGGAACCCTATCCGGATAACAAGATTCTACATATCTTCAAATTTTTCTTTGTGAAATTATAGGCACGTCCTCGATTCATCCACTTGAAGCGATTTTGGCTCTCTCATACTTCAGTATAGGAGGACCTGACCTGACCTGACCTAACATAATTGTATTCTGGTGTTTATGCACGGCGATAAACACTTAAGATCAGATGGCCAGTTCCAAAACCAAATATTATCATGCGATATGTGACTATATCGCATGAAAATATTTATTTGGTTCTGGGACATGTCGGTTTCCTAACGATCTAGTCCTTTAACGTTTTAAGAAACTTGGTAATGCGCACATACAATTTTCAAGGGAACAACTTAGTGAGCCACGTCTGGATTTGAACCAGCAAGTGTCGGATTGAAAGTCATCGTATACCCTCTGGCTCATTACGCTCTCTAGCACTTGAGTTGTTCATAGGAAAATAACGGCAGCGACAAGCCCACCAATTGTCATGTCTACATTCCCACAATATTGGGTTACACTACATGAAATATGGTATTTTTAAGGCTCTAAGTACGACTTCTGAGATAAAGGCGTGAAAGTAGGTATGTTAGTAGTAAAAATTTTATAACAATTAATTCTTGTCGAAAACTTCCAAGGTAAACGAAAGCACTTTAAACATTATTTTCCAGTCTTTCTTTAATAATTTACCAACAATGCCACGTCAAAACTCAGTAAACTGTACTCGTGCACTAATTTAGGCTAATCCCCGCCCAAAGCGCACCTGAGCTCGAATAATCTGGCTCTTATTCCCAGCATGCTAACTGCCGCCTGGAACCTTATGGGACTATCTTGTGGGAATCTGGATTTGGCTGGTGCGGTTAGCTATATATTGGCCATATGAAGATTGGTTTAGTACCCATCTATTTACACCATGTTGCTCGCGTCCGTAGGTAAATACCCTCATGACTCGTGTCGTCTGGTTGATGCAAAAGGAGCAACCTAAAGTAGCAGTAGAACTTATGACAAGCTCGTCCCGAGAAGTACTGCCACCGGACATGGTAATCCACCGCCAAGCACACTTGTATTGCTGTGTTCCGGAGGAAGGGTGTGGGTGCCGGTGAAATCACAGGTGCAAGAGACGCAACATCCCCGCCCCAACGGGATGGGCGAAATGGGATGCAACGTCCGAGATTACATCAATATATAAAAAAAAAATTACCTATGCCATAGAAGATTAAATTGTATGTAGTGTCTCAACAAAAAATAAAATACTATTATATTTAAATACACTAAGACCAATATCAATCTATGACTACTACCGATCTCTAATTTTACCAGCCGGTTTCTAGAAAGAAAGAAAATACATTTATTTGGACTATACATTTAGAGATTTTAAGATCTTCATTCCGTTGACAACAAGACAATCTCACGATTCAATTAATGTAGGTCGATACTGGTTATAATTGAAATTAATGAAACGTTTCTGAGTGGTAATTATAAATTATTTTGAAACGGTTAGATGTCAATTAAATAGGCGCAGCTATATGGTTTTTTATCGGCTGAGAAGACAAAATTATTTTACATGTTTAACGATTAAAAACATAGTCAATAGAATACATGTAGTTAACAGAAATAAAAAGCAAAAACAAAAAAAAATCTACTACTGCGTACCACAACTAATAAAACGAAGCTTAAAAATAACCAAAAATTCGGGGCGTGACCTAATATTCGCTACCAGATAAATAACAAAACTGAATTCAGAACCAAAATACCACACTTACAACCAGAATTCCGAGACCCCTTTATGTCATCATATTACCTTGTAAAGTTTTCACTCAGGTGTATAGCAGAGGTAGAGATCAAACTGTACCCGCAGATGTTAAGTTTATGCAAATCTCAGCTTAGTTGCCATAACTTATCGGGCCATGTTGCGGTGTTCGGTTTTACATCTCGTTAAACCTTGGTCCTAGTTGGCTATCGGTTTTCATCCTTACTACGAGTATTAAAGGAATGCTATTTACATTATTAAGCATAATTTATACTTGATTGAATTAATAGCACTGAACAGTTCCAGTGCCGATTAATAATAGACGATTAAGAATTTGCATTTCGTACTCAACATTTTTATGTTACATTCAGATGCAAATCAATTTATTGCGAAAAGGGATACATTTAGTTCATAATAAAAGGTTACGGTTCCTCCAACAATTGATAGATGCAATAATAATCTACTATTATGCTACTTTGTAGGGAAACGTGAGTAAATCATGCTTGTGTCGGGTATTAGTGCGTACGAATATAGCAATAGCTTCCATGTATGGATCTTCTCTGGATATTACAGTACAAGCAGTTACTTACCTACCTGCATGTACAAAGTTGTTAAGTTGTACATACATGTACACATATTCGTGAGTATATAACGTGTCACAGGAACTCCCCATGCACATTACATGCATACAGATATGTAAAATTTCAGTCAGTTTTCATGTTTTAGTTAGTCATATTTGTTAAGTTTAAGTCTGTTCGGTAACATAAACTTCGGTTCATACTTTTGCTTACTAACAAACCAATTCGCAACTTCAAAAGTAAATAAGTCCTTAACTACACTGCAGCCCGCATGCAGTCCATAGAAACTAATAAGAAAGTAAGTTTCCTACAAATCGGAAATTGTATCCGCAAATACTGCAACTATTCGCTGCCAAAACTTTGCCAATATTCTCGAACTTACTGTAATCGGTTGTGTGAACCTATGTTTCAGAGCGTGTACCTCCAGGTCAAGAAGCGAGCACGTGACGTCCGAAAGGTGAAATCGAAGCCGAGTCGTTAGCTAAGTAGGTCACCAATGACTTAGAAATATTATATTTTGACGTGAATACTTGTACCTTTAAATTTGTTAACTCTTTAAGTAGGAAGTAATTCAGAAAACTGGTGATAATAAAATCGGGGGATACAGTTTGATGCTGCAGCTACATAGATCTACATTTTATCATACCTCTCGATAGCTAAAGGATCAAAGAATTCGTGACATTGAGTGACGACTGTGACGTACCACCTAGCACATGCTAGATTTTATTAGGATTCCGTACCCAAAGGATACGACGAGACAAGGTGAAAGCCCACTTGATTTTAAGTGGTCACCTACGCCTACCTATAAACAGAAATACGATTTAGGTCCTCCTCGACCGAAGTATTATTTTGATTTAAGTACCAAAATATTCTATTTCTATGAGATTATAACATTCTATCTATCTATCTAATCAGCCGGTAACACCCACTGCTGAGTATAGGCCTCTTCTCTAGCACGCCACTGTTGCCGGTCTTGTGCAAGGCGAACCCAGTTCATTCCTGCTGCCTTTATTATGTCGTCCGACCATCGGGCTGGTGGTCTGCCTTGAGGTCGACGCATATATCTTGGCCACCATTCGGTTACTGCCTTGGTCCATCGGAGATCTTCCCGCCTTGCCAAGTGTCCCGCCCATCTCCACTTAAGTTTTGCAATCCGTATGCCTACGTCCTCGACTCTGGTACGACGTCGAATCTCAACGTTCGGCACTCGGTCTACAAGGTGGATGCCTAGCATGACTCGCTCCATGGCTCGCTGAGCAACTCTTATTGAGTACATGTTTTCATTTGTGAGCGGCCATGTTTCGGATCCGTAAGTTAATATGGGCAACACACATTGGTTAAACACCTTGGTCTTAAGGCACTGCGGGATTTTAGACTTAAAAACATCATCCAATCTTCCAAAAGCAGCCCACCCTAGTTGTATTCGCCTATGTACTTCTCTCATCTGCGAGCCCCGACCGAAAGATAAACGATGTCCAAGGTATGTATACTCATTGACTGCCTCTATTTTGTAATTATGGACAGTGATACTGGATGTACGTGACGGGTGGTTAGTCATTACTTTGGTCTTGGACATGTTCATTCTAAGGCCAACACTTAAGGAGGCTTCGTGTAGTTCGGTTAGCATTTTCTGGAGGTCTTCTATAGACTCAGATACCAATATGAGGTCATCGGCAAATCGCAAGTGAGACATATTTTGACCATTGATCTTGATGCCTTTCTCATTCCAGTTCAAGGTTTTCATTACATCCTCCAGTACACACGTGAATAGTTTGGGAGAGATGGTATCTCCTTGGCGTACTCCTCGCCTGATGGGTATGAGGTTAGATAGCTTATGCACCCGTACTTGCAACGTAGCAGATTTGTATAATTCCTTAAGAATGTTTACATAACGCGAATCGATATTACAACGGTTGAGTGAGTGAAATACCGCCCAGTGTTCGACACTGTCGAAAGCCTTTTCATAATCGACGAATGCAAAACACAGTCATATTATAACATTATATAAAAAAATCCAATCACTTTATAAATGACGGAGAACTGAGGTAACAAACATGAAATAAAATAAATACAACCGAATTGATAACCTCCTTTGGAAGTCGGTTAAAAATATACAATAAATGAAACAAAAGTCATCATACTGATTGTTGTTGGTTATTATACTTCTAAATAAGGTTGGGCTCTGCAAATAAACCCTCTCATAGGGTTTTATTTATTTTGTCTTCATTTACCCTTAAGTATCTACATTTTGAGGTTTAGTCAACGATACAACCACCAACTTTGTCTGTTACTCCACATTTTATTATATATATTTTTTATGTGAAGAAGTGACGGAACGAGCCGAAGGCCCACCTGGTGGTAAGTGGTTACCTCTGCCCATAACAACAGCAGACTTAGGTCCTAATATTACGTGACACAGTCACGTGCAGCAGCTACAATAATTTTAATATAATTTATTTAAAACTGTACCATATACCCATGTTAGAATCGAGGAACTCGACCAAAAACCGTAACTAGAATTTTCAGTAGTATATTACCCAACAGAAAATTGTCCCTACAGTTTTCAATAATGGGTTCATGTGACCAAAGTCATTAAGCAACTTTTGAACACCGTGTAGAAATTGTTTTTGCTGACGGGCATAGGATTACATATTCCAATTGCATTTCGTCTGTGGTACCTAAAGTAGACGAGTGGATTTGTATGATATATGTGTGACTATCTGCGCCCCGCGGTTTCACCCGCGTTTACCTTAAAGAAATTTAGCGTAATGCTAGATAGCCTATAGCCTTCCTCAGGAATGTGGCTATCATATACAAAAATATTTTTTCTAATCCGACTTGTAGTTCCAGAGATTAGCGCGATCGAACAAACAAACGCTTATAGCAAAAACAAATTTAACACAACCGTTCCATAGGGAACCGACCACGCGGTTGAGCCGCGCGGCATGGTACCTCGCAGAGGTTTCGGGTGGCCAGCCAGCGCCCTCATGACCACCCGCTGTCTCCTTGCATTGGTTGAGAGCACACTCACCCATAGGCTGATCGGTGTCTAAGGGAAGGCATCGCAGCTGAGGGATAGGGGCTGTGGTAGGAGAGGAGTGCCTGTATTACGGTGTGCCGCTCTCCCTATCTTCCGCGGCCACGGCGGGGTCGTCTCCGTTCGATGGCGGATGCGGTGGGCCGCAGGGGAAAAGGAGTATTGGTATTACGAGGCGCTGCTCTCCCTGTCCGCTGCGGCCGTAGTGACAGGCGATGGGGCCACAGATCTGACCTGTCGCAGGGGGACCTAGGGCGTCTAGACACGGGGTCGTCTGACGCCCTATCGCTGACTTGGTCCCCGAAGTGGTTGCTACACGCCATGTGTGCTGACGTGTCGGTCCGTGGCAGGGCGGTATGCGAGTGCATTTCCCCACGATAAATCTGCATCTATTACAATACATTTTATCGATGAAGTTATTTTAATTCAGAAAAATATTTACATCATCTTAAAAATGAATACGCTTTAGACTTATTCGAATAAACTAAACAATTAACTCAAGGGTCAAGTCATAAAAAATATATGGCTTTCTGAGGGAGATTCAGTTGGAGATAAGGTATTATAAGATAATCCTTATTGTGAGAATGTTATCAACACACAAGAGTAGCGTCATACTTTAATCAACGAAGCTTAGATTTCTGAATCGTTCCATCAATGCCCGACCATTGTGACGTTATAATACTTAAAGTAAGTCCATAAGACACAAAAATAAACCCCTCCTCTTATACCTCACTCAAACGTACATCAAAAGGTCAATGAGGGTCATACGTACATTTTTTCGTACCAAAAGTAAAGAGTAGTATTATAGGTCGAGGCAGCCTTATCAAACCGCTCACTAGCTTTCGGTAACGGTATCGCAGCCAGATGTCATTGTAAAAACGTCCATCCGCGAGATACTTAAACTTCGTTCCAAATCATTTGGACAGGCAGAAAAAAAGATTAGATCTTCCTTCATTTGAGCTAGAACGTGACTGGCAATGCGAATTGATGAACCGATTGTTGCGAATAGAGGCTCCGCATGTAATGTTCGTTATCCCTGTACGTGTTCGAACAGATTATTTCATTGTATTACATGTTTGGATAAACTGCGATAAATTTGGAAACCCCGCCGCAATCATACAATATTGTTTTTGCCGGTTTATTTGACAAAAAAGGGTTGCTCTATTTTGTCATTGTCCTATTAGAGTCGATAGGTATTTGTTCGATATTGGTAGAGATTCCTATTTTTTGGTCTGTATAAAATTCTTATGAAGGAAACGGGTAACAAAATAACATATGCCAATGGTGATTCTAGAGCACATTTTTAATTTAGTTTGGCTATTCCGCGTGGTCACTTTCAAATTCATTTTGTATCAAATGTGAACGTGCTCATTTGAATTTCATAGAATCATTTAGATCCCACCGCAGAATATTTTAGAACTACCTGGTACTCCAGGCCATTGTTAGTTTATTCAATTTAGACAAAACACCCCAGCTCTTGGCACACCTCACTGACTCGATTACCGAAAATTATCGTAGAGAAATATTTGCCTGGGTACCGAGAAAACCAAGCTCTCTCGATTTGAAAATTCAGTTGAAAATTTTGCATTCTAAAGCAGGCTCTACACGGAAACCAAATGTCCTTGTTCCTCTTGATCTTGAAGTGTGCCTTTTTAGAAATTATTTTTACCGTGGAGAAGCATGAAATTCAACATTCCTTAGTAAATATTAGTACCTATATGTTGTGTTTCAGATATACGAATAAATTAAGATTTAAGAATAACCAATCTCCTGCCCCCACTGCCCCCACGGAAGACATTAACTCAAATAGAAATTCTAAATAAGGATTATGATTTTGATAATTAAGTATTTTAGAAAATCCTGCGGTTAAATAACATGGCGTGCTTCGACGTTGAGCAAAATCTAATACTACCCGAAAAAGAAAATTCATGCGAAGACGCACAAAGATAATCATATAATCATGATCCAATAATCATATCGAGGGTAGAAGGCTCCTCCATCCTTTTATATAAAGTGATTTTTCTACCTGAACTCGTTTTCAACGGGGTTGCTTATTTCAAATTATACGAGGGATCGCCGGGATAAAAATTCTGTTTTACTGTATTTACGTACGTATGTGGCTACTTTTATGATATTCTCTATTCTATTATTAGGTGTTTAGAACCCTTTACTATTACCGAATGTGAATTATACGTAACGAGTAAGGGTATGAGTCGGATTTGTGAAGAATGTTTCATAAGTTATTTTACTTTTCAACGTAAGGTAATGGAACTTGGTTTGATGGATGATTAGAATGCAATGAATGAATAAATTGATTCCGTACGAGGTTTGCCGCCGTCTTCACCCACATAATTAATGTTGGGTCAAACACGAATATATTTTTCTGTCTGCTCCGTATGCCTGTTTTGGGTGGGTTTTTAACAAACATTAAAAAAACCTACATCTGAAGTGAGAACCTTTTTTGGTTAAGTTTATTAATTAGCGTACCTATTGTTTGAGACTGCAAGCAGTAAGTAATGAGATCACTGTTGGTTTTACCTCCATGATTTTTTGTTGTCGACTGCACGTAAGCCTTAAGGCCCACCTGCACTAAAGCTTAGGTATTTTTTTTTACTACTGTATTGAGACGACGAACTGAAGGCACACCAAATGATAAGTTTGTCTAGGTCCTCCTACCCAAGTCGCATCCCGTTGCACCCGTTACCCGAGACGGGGATGTTACGTCCCATTCACCTGTGATTTCACCGGCACCCTTCCGCCGGAACACAGCAACACGAGTACATCACTGTTTGGCGGCAAATTACCAGGTGTGGAGGCAGTACTTTTCCGGATGAACTTGGTACAAGTTCTACTGCTATATAGTTGCTCCTTTGGCACCACCCGGGTGTACATGTAGGGACGCGAGCAACTAGACCTCGTAGGAGTCTTATTTGTATAAAAAATTACCAAGACATTCGTAAGTTGTTACTTAATAGGAGTAACTAAGTTAAATTACGTTCTAATGGACATACTGTTTAAATATTTTGACCATCTCTATTTCTAGCTTATTCGAGTGTTGTAGATATAAGCTACGGTAAACCTACGTGTAATGTAGTAATGTTGTGATGCTCGGTCATGTTGCAATAAACAAGTACCTGTATTCAGCTCAGTAGGTATATGCGTCTGATTAATGGCACACATCACTGGATCTTCGTCTTGGACGATTAACTCGGTGACAGATAGATGAGCACATGAGTAACGCGATCGTCAAAGGGGAAAATATTCCATGGATAAATTGCCAGATTTAAATTGAGCTGGCAAATTGAAGCTTTGTGAACTGGCTTTACCGTTTTTCGGTTATTGGAGTGGAAGGTTTTAAGGAAATTGGTTCATTATTAAAATGCGATGCCCCGTACGGAACTGAAGTTGTGAATTTTTTTTTGGCGTCGTTAATTCGAAACCATGTTATATTTTAAACATTTTACATCTACAGGGATGTAACTAGGCTGCATGGTAACAGGGGATGCGCAATGCTCACCTACTAACAAACAAACCTATTGGCCTACCTTCTTATCTAATTAATGAACTG
This sequence comes from Aplocera efformata, assembly GCA_921293045.1. Lineage (NCBI taxonomy): Eukaryota > Metazoa > Arthropoda > Insecta > Lepidoptera > Geometridae > Aplocera > Aplocera efformata. The sequence continues at coordinate 5,960,869 of OV121045.1, forward strand.
CGTATAATTTTACTTTAATTATTATCTAGTGTATTCGGCTAATTACGAATCTAGGTAAAATAAATTTTACCATAATTGTTGCAGCTGCTGACTGGTCATATTTTATTTAAAGCTATTTCCATCTCAATTTTAATCTTCATCATGCATTAAATATTCTTGTACTTGAACTTACTTATTTAAAAAGAGAAATATAAGTTATTTATTTTGTGCTACGCCGTCTTCGTAGCACAAAATAATAAAATAATAAATTTTATAAAAAGAAAAACAAATTATTACGCTGTTGCGCGCCAAAAAATGGTAAAATTCCACGCGGAAGAAGTCGCGGGAACAGCTAGTAAATAATATTATAAATTATAATACTTATGACTTTTATGAGATTAATTACAGTAGGTGACAATTCGTCGTTAATTGTTAATGTCAAAGGTCCACACTAAGCTCTAGGCCTGTATCGTGGGAACTGGGAACCAAAACATTTCATAAATTATTATTTATTGAAATAAATGCTTTCTAAACAATAATATCACATTTTACACAGTTATAAAAACTACATAGTGTATTGAAATGCACGATGTGGGTCCCTACATACTTTAATAGTTTGGCATACTTTTTACGGAGCAGTCCTGAAATCAGGATCCCCACGGCAACTATAAGTAGACAATTATTCTTTTTCGAAGTTCATTTAATTTGGGGGTTCCAGACGTAGCAGTAGAACTTGTGCAAAGTTATCTGCCGCCAAGCAGTGGTGCACTCGCCTTTTTGTGTTCCAGTGGAAGTTTGTGGGTGCCGGTGAAATGACATGCGCATGAGACGTTACATCCCCGTGTCGGATGACGGGCGCAACAGAGTCCGATTTGGGTCTTCTCATACTTCAGTCGGGGAGGAGCTAAGTCGTAATGCTGTTATGGACTGAGATAACCACTTAACATCAGGCGGGCCTTCAGCTAGTCCCGTCAATTGAGTTACATAAAAAAAAAAATACATTGACATACATAATTAGTACATTATAAAATTTGGTCGCTTAAATATAAATTTTCTTACGTTCTGTAACTAAAGGGTAATGGAAACTCTAGTTATTATGTCTAGAACATCCTATAGAATTTATGCGTATAAGTAGTAGGTACTATTATATTATTGTAGTGTTTCGCAAATGAGTCAACAATTTGGGGTCACGGTGCATCTAATCGATACCAAAATGAAACGTGGTGACTGGAAGTGTGTCAATATAAACTTCGATATCCCGAACGTATATCGATAGACTGACACGGGTTGCTTTCAACTTGTTTATGTCGTGTTATCAGAAGCCACTTGCTACAGTACATGAAAAGGTACAGTGGTTCATCTTCAGAAACATACAGAGTCACTATCTCTCAGAGTAAATATCTCGTTAAGTAGAAAAACAACTCGAACATATGATTTTGAAGTGTAACGAATTAGCTTAACAATTCGTCAACTTTTTAGGAAATGATCTTCTTCAGATAAATATGCTATTTATCTACAAAGTAAGATAGAAATATAGGATACTAAATTTCTCGCTTCTCGTAGCGTAGCAAAATATTTATGCACTACTTGTACCATAAGAAAATTAATACTTAATAGATAAATAATAATTGTCAAAGGTACACTTCCGTGCTTTGGAAGACCCGTTAAGAAGTCGGTCTTGGCTATTCTAGTCGATAAGCCACGACGGAGGCTTTCAGACGGAAAACTCCTACATCAGAACCACTTCTTTCTCACATGAAAAGAAGAAGGTACTGCACACAGTAAAATTATTTCTCCCTGGCAACACAGGAATATACCTAGAAGGTGCCGGGAAATATACGTAGCAGTAGCTACGTGTGATTTCCGTCGTACAATGTACTTAGGGCAGTGTGGGTCGTTATTTTATTGCGAGTCTGGAACTTCCTTACTTCTTTATCTTCTAGTTGTACTATGGTAAAGGGATGCCTCGTGTTATCGTTATTAATAGATACCTAAACTGCAGAACAATAATAACAAATTAAGGCTGATAATATACAATTTACTAATGATCATTAAATATTATGGTGTCTGTTCATTGGTGTTGTTGAGTTTGTCATCTAGAAATGATAAATCAATAATTTGTTATTTCCAGATGATATCTTGTGTACCTATGAACATTATACGGCGATATAATGGCACAATAGCTTCTAAACTTGTATAAGATTTCTTTTATTTATGACAGACGAGCTGGCGGCTCACCTGATGTTAAGTGGTAACCGCCGCCCATAAACAAGCAAAACGTCTCAGGTCACTCTGATATGAGATGAAAAATTCTTAAAATTATGATATGGGCCAAAAACCTGTACTATTATTTATGTAATTAAAGTGACGGGACGAGCTGAAGGCCCACCTGATGTTAAGTGGTTACCTCCGCCCATAACAACTGCAATACGACTTAGGTCCTCCCCGACCGACCGAGTATGAGAAGACCCAAGTCGCTCGCCGTTGCGCTCGTCATCCGAGACGGGGATGTTACGTCTCATGCTCATGTGATTTCACCGGCACTCACACCCTTCCACCGGAACACAATACGGGCCACTGCTTGACGACAGATTACCAGGTTTAGAGGCAGTACTTCTCCGGGCGAATTTTGCACAAGTTCTACTGCTACTTTCTATTGCTCCCGGGGGGTACGTGTAGGGATTCTGAGGGTATTTACCTACGGATGAGCAGATTCACCTGCAAGCAACTGAACCCCCAAATTTCTTGCCTAATTTTTTATATTATTAATGAAATGCCTTAAAACATACGCCTTTAATTTCATCTTGCAACTATGACGAGTCGTATACCAATACTTCAACCTTGTCAGTAAGTGGGACATGATAAGAGATGGCGTCCCCGGCGAAGTAAACATCGGCCTGTGACCCCAGCTTGTATGTATCGACTTCCTGGCTATCTGTGTTGCTACTCACAGATACTACTGTTGCTATGTGCACTGTTGGTAGCGATAGCACTGTATGTTTTGACTATATAAGCGTCCAGTTGCTCACGTCCGTAGGTGAGTACCCTTTGAATCCCTTCACGTACCCCCTGGGTGGTGCTGAAGGTGCAACAAAAAGTAGTAGTAGAACTTGTGCAAAGTTCGCCCGAAGAAGCACTGCTTCCAAACCTGGTAATGCCGCCGCTGTGTTCCGGTGGAAGAGTGTGGGTGCCGGTGAAATTACCTAATTTTTATAAAAAATTAGGCAAATTTTAAAAATTCTTTTTTTCGTAATGATTCGTGAAGATATCATGATTCATATATACATACATATATTTAAAATTTAACAATAATTCATTGTATTTATTAATAGTAATATTGTATTAATTAGCGATTTATTATATTAATTATATAAATATTTATTGTATTAATTAGCGATTTATAATAAATCCCCATGATTTATAAGAAATAATATTCAAATTCTTAAATTATGAAACCGCAAAAGAATACCAATGCTGAAAGCATAGACTAACTTTGAACTACACTAGACATGCAAATCCATACTCCGTAAGTCCGTACGGAGCGGATGTCAAAACTTAATCAGCTATTCCGTTACATCTCAAGTATCATTTGGCTCTGAAGATACGTAGTTTAGAATAACATTTCTGTCATACTGTGCATCACATTCGTTACGGTAACAACCTTAGTGTTGTAAGTACTGTCATATAAGTCGACGGCTCCGTGGCTTAGTTGGTAGTAGCCCTGCCTTCGAAGCGAGGGGTCCCGGGTTCGATTCCCGGCCGGTGCACACTTTGTGTGGTGAGCATGAAGTTTGTTCTCGGGTCTTGGGTGTTTGCTTTGTGTTTCTGTGTTTGTCCATGCTATCTGCATCACAGGGAATCCTAGTGCAGAGGTGTGAGTGTAATAAAAAAAAAAAAATAAGTTATCATAGTTCGTAGATACAGTGTTATGCTATCTGTGTTAGTATATAATTGAAATCAAATAATTATGCGTACTATAGAAGCAAAACAATAATATGACCTCATTCGATGGTCGCGCTCGAGTTGCAGCTCAAGAGCGTAACTTCATGCGGAAATTCTCAGTTCTAACTAAAGCGTCATTGACTTAAGTATTTTACAATAATCTAAATGTATAAATAAAACTCAAAAAACATTACATGGGAACTCAACATTTGGATGATGTTTTTGTAGTGTCCGGAAAGAGATCGTAAAAATTTAAAGAACTAGACGCGCAATCCCGTTCTCCGTAATTCTGTACAGAACAGAAGTCAAAACTCAATCATCTTCATTTCAGGACCGCCAGGAAACAATCAGTGAATTAGACATTTTCCATAAGTTTTTAAGAATTTAGTCGATGTCAAAGAGCCTGCTAAGAAATGGCTAAGACCAAGTAGGTCTTAGATAAGCAGTTACTTTTCAATCCACTTCCAAAGGAGGAAGTTACTAATCAAGCTGTTTTTATAATGTACCTCTCAATACTCAAAACTCTGTCATTCAAAAACTTTTAATTTTGTTGTTAAATAAAATCAGTTTCGTTTACATGGATGACATCTATTCAGATGTCATCCATGTAAACGAAACTGCGAACTTTTCTTTCCTGTGACTCTTTTCTTCGCCCGTTGTATATCGGTGAGCAAGAAGTTTGTTTTCGGGTCTTTGGTTTGGTTTGGTTTGTCTTATATTTCTATGTTTGTGTTTTCTATCTGCGACATAGGCAAGTTTACGCTGGACTTAAATACTTAAATAAAAACTTCATAATTGAATAAAACGATTCTGTAATCTGATCTGATCTGATTCTGTTTTCTATGTTTGAGTAGTGCAAATTATCCTCGCCATTTATGGCTATTATTACATATTATTCCATAAATCCATATCCATACATAAATCTACAAACCTAAAATACCCTTTAAAATAAATCAGTGTAGGTACTTCGTTTGTCATGCATTACACGCGAGCGTTGTCGCGCGAATATAACTAATTTAATATACCTTTACTCTGATATTGTGTTTCAATATTTAAAATCCATTGTAAAACTGTTTACATAATAATTTCTCACTAAGATAAAGAATGCGGCAGGTAATTAAAGAAATTCATTAACGAAACATTGCAAACTCAGAACTCGTAATTCAATTTTAAATGATCATTCCGCAGCGTGCCCCTAACGACCAAAGCCCCTAAAGGGTCCATAACTATAAATCACGTGTGGTTCAGTCTTATCTATTGCCATGACAATGTTTTGTAAACGTTTTTATCGATGTAAACAAAATTTAAGTAATTCCGTAATATAGACCAACAACAGTTATTTTTAGACGTACCCGTTGTGATAGATTCATTCATCAGGTAACTTTTAGAGTGGACGACCATATGCTGGTGGATCAAACATGAACATAAGATATTCCGTACGTAATTTTTAAAGTTTTATGTTGTATTTTTATATTATTTCTTGTCTTTCTACATATTTTTTATAAGTTTTCGTTCATACGTTGCTATTGAGGGAGTCAGTTTAAATGGATACATTATTAATTTGATTTGTGCTGTACCTACGCTACCTAATTTTTTTTATGTTTTAGTTAGTGAGTAGGTTATTGTGTTTATTTGTTTAAATGTTATCGTGCTTTTTTGTTTAGGAGCTAAAATCATAAATTGACATCTTATACAATTTTCGATTATGGTTCGTTTCAATTCATTTAAAGTTTCTAATATTATTTATACTTTCGTGTTGAAATTAATAAGTATTCAGAATTGGTAGTCTTATTGCTATTAAATATAACCGTTCTAGGTTTTACATATAATTTCTTGCAGTAGATATAAAAGTAATAATTAATAAACTACATAAACTAAAACTAAATCTATATTAACCTTTTCAGTTGGAAAAATTTAATGTTATTAAGTTTTTGCTTTAATATTAGGAATGCACAACTGTTCCAAAAAGTGTCTTAAGCGTTGCATATTAATTTAATATTAAATCAAATCAAAATAGGCCTGCCCGTTGAAATTTGTTATCAAATATATATTATTTATACATATATTTTACATAGCTTTTCAAAAGTATTTTGAAATTTGAGAAATTAGTCCAAAATAACACCACACAATATACGCGTAAAGTCTTTATTGTTCTTACGTCCACCAATTAGACTTACCTACTTACTTAAGTACCTATTTAAAGTTGGGTCCTAAACCGGGGTCATAAATGTACCGAATTTGGCACACGTAACTACCAAGCCCACCTATAAAATCCGTAAAATTACCTTTGCCTAAATTCTTGGTAAACTTTTGTAGTTATAGTTGATAGTTATTGGAAAGCCAGAATATTAAGGCATTAGTAGATACTTAGATAAAGCTAAGCCGGTCTGTGATAGTTGCCTTTATAGCCTTTGGGGAATCAATACAGCCCGAATATAGGTAATAAACTAATTTATTTCATTGTTAATGATGTGTAGTTTGACAGTTTTAATGAATTCTAATTAATTATGAAATATATATTTAATGTTAGCTTTACTTATCGCTTATAAACATCTTTCTCCGGGTTTGAACCAGCGGTCAGAGGATCACTCATAGTGCGTCGCAATTTTTTGTGATAAGATAATGATTTATCCTCTAATAGCTATTCCGTTCGAAGTTCTGTTTCGAACCCAAAAAAATATTTTATCGCCGCTGGGTTTCAGAGTACAATCTCAGGCCTTACAACAATAAAGTCGATTGAACAAATGTGTCTCTAGTGACCGCGCAAAGTCAACAGTCGTCGTATGACATCTCACGACACGATCTCCATCTGTCAACACAACTCGAACGATGTCTCTGAAGGCACGGTTTTGTGGGACATATTTGTCCTGTAATAATAGATAAAGGTCACCAAACTAACATCAAATTTCTGTACATATCTCAGCCTTAATCTCAATTCTTCACTAATATTAAGTTATTGTATTATCTGCAAAATAGTAGAAATATCATCCAACTATTAAAAAAAAATATTATAAAAAAGGTCATAATAAAAGGAATAAGGACATTTATTTTAGGGTCCCCAAAGAATAAAGGAAATAATATAATTAAGCCCATAACGTCTGTCTGTATGTCCTATGTTTAAAGGGTTGTAAATATCTATCGTACTATACTGCAGCCTGCTAAAATTTTCATCGAATATGTTTATCGGATATCCTAACAAATAATAAAAAATACAATTTGTGTTCCGAAACCCTCAGTGTTTGAGTCTGAATCACACTTAGTCGTTTTTTATCGAGGAAACCTGCAATAAAAATAATGTTTTATCTATTTACAGCTTTGCATCATGATGATTCTATACAGGAATAACGACGCCCACGGCGATCCGGTCAACCGAGTCTTTAGTATCAACGATGAGGTGTCCAGTTGTAGTGGCTGGCTCTCAACTATCATCTTCAACTTTTGCAATAATCAATACAAAATCGTCAAGAGGGATACGTCTTTAATGCTAGGTACGTTATATGCGACATTCATAAATTTGTCTGTCATATTTCGTACTTTTTCGTGTGACGGGCCTCATGGCTCAGTTGGTAGTAGCTCTGCCTTCTGCGCTGCAGTAGTTGGGTTCGATTCCTATTGTGGACGAGAATTTTGTGTGATGAACAGAGAAGTTGATTCAAAGCTGTGAAGTTGGTCAAAAGAGTAAGATAAGATATTGGTAGTTAGCTCATAAGGCATGGACCGTTTATATTAGCGAATTTGTTATAGAGAACAATTGTTCTTGTTGTTATATAATGCAATTTTAAACGAATTTTTAGTTTAAGTATGTGTAGTTTGAAGGTATACAGGGTTACTGGTAATTGTTGTTGTTGTTATATAATAGAATGAGCTGATTAATCATGGGAAACTAAGGTGTCTACCTTTTTTGAGTTGACTATTTATTATATTGTACATAATTTAAGTACAGTTCTACGCTATAGAAAGTCTTATACAAAATGTTGCTGTTTATTAATTACAGAAAAACTGGCACCAAAGAACCTTCAACGAGACCTCACTCGGAAAAATCTCGTAAGTCAATGGAGGCGGATGCGAAGGCAGGTGGCGACTGAATGCTGCCTCCGACCCTGCACTGTTGCAGACATTATCATGTACTGTCCCAACGATGCCAAACTGCTCCTGGAAAATCCTGATATCTTTAACTGAAAAATTTGCAGCGGCTTTTTCTTCAGATAAGCTCGGATTCCACCGAATTTGGGGTTCAGTGAATCCAGGGTATGAGCTACAATCATAACAAACTTTATCTTAATCCATCCAACCGTGAGTCGTGAAGCAAACTCGCATTTATAATATTAATCCTATGGGTGGCAGTGACACGAGCTGAGGCCAGTAATTACTTTATTGCTGGTATCGGTGTAGTTTTTTGCTAGGTTATAAATTGTTCTGTGATTGAGAGCTTCGCCAACAGCCCGTTTAGGTAATGCTGTCAAGAGTATCTACACCCAACAGCATAAATATAATAAAAAAAGTGATTTCTGGAAATATGTCCACGTATATCAAAAAATAAAGAAGTCTAGCTTATTTTTTCTTATATTACTTAGAAACATATTACATACAGAAGTAGGATTTATAAGGTCATTTAAAATCATTAATTTCACACAACTGTACAGTGTGTATGGCGTAGGTCGTAATGCAATTTTATAGTACATCATTTTGATCTATCTTGTAAGGTAAATTTTGTAATGTAAGCGCACATAAATATGTTTGCTAAGACATCATTACAAATCATTGAAATTGTCGACTTTTCTCAACAATAATATAATATATATACCTACCGAAAAAGATCTCTATTGTTAGTGAAAACCGTATCAAAATCCTTTGCGTGCTTTGCTTTTTTTTTGATTTTGCTTTTTAATACAATATTCAGAAATAATTACGGGATTTGGGAAATATCCAGATTTTTACGAACGACCTTGAATTTTAGGTGTTTTTTTATTTTGTTACTTGGACCAGTCCAAACCAAACAATTCGTGCCAGCTTTATACTTACTTATACGTTATATGTTATACGTTATGTGATGCCAACACAACGTTGTTAATTTTTAGACAGATAAGAAATTTTATTTTGATGTAATAAGTATATAGAAACATGGTTAGTTTCTACGACAATATGTGAAGAACACAGTTGTAAAAATGTTACTATAATAACACATAATAATAAATATTTTTGGTTTCTCATTTTATTCAACACTAGCTACCGCCCCGCGGTTTCACCTGCGTAGTTCCCGTTCCCTAGGGAATGCGGAGAGAAAATTTAGCCTATGTGACTTGCTGATAATGTAGCTTTCCATTGGTGAAAGAATTTTTCAAATCAGTTTATGGTTTAGGCGTGAAAGCGTAATGCACAAACAAAGAAACAATGAAACAAAGAAATAAACTCACTTTTTTTATAATACTATTAATATTAGTTATGATTATATGTATATAACCTACTAACTGCGCTTTGCGGTTGCCCATCCTACAAGAAGCGTATGTGCTATTCCAGACTATAATCTATCTCTGTGCCAAACTTCATCCAGGAAGTTCATTCATCCATCCATCCAAACTTTCTCATGCAGAGTAGTAGTAAGATGATATGATTTCAGTGTCGGGTGCACAATGCACACTGGCAATTCTGGCTAAGAAACAAAAATTGACCATTGACAGAGATTAGAAATTTCAGGAAACAGTCAGTAAAACAACGAAAGTTAAGTATCCTAAAATCAAAACTCCGAAGACATCTGTCATCTTCCATGGCATATTAAAATTCACGTACAGGCCTTCCTGCAGTCGGAATATTAGAGGCTAGTAAGATTATTAAAACATCCCAGAAAACTAGGTTACTGGGTGTTGGTTCAGAGCTTAAGTACATCCGAGTAAAGAAGCTTAATGGATATAGTTTCTATATTTCAGGTAGACGTGAGTTTCTCACACGAAAAACCTTTTACTGTCCACACTTGCCTGGTTATGGCTTCCGTGTGCAATTCTATTGAAAAATGCATGCGGGGTGCAACATGCCACGTTATAAGAACTACTGTTGGAAATGTACTTACTTGCAATAGTTACAGTATTATACTCGACCACAAGACGAATAGATAACTGATAGCTTCTATATTATAAAACTAGCTTCTTGATAGTGTTATAATAAAGAAGCTTACCGGAATTCTTCACTTTTTTGAGATGTATATTTTTTGAGATGTATGTTAATCCAGGTTATGACGTACCTCTATATCAAATTACCATCCAAATCCGTCCAGCCATTTAATCTTGAACTTTTGACTTTATGATATTAGTACGATAGTGTCATCCTAACTAGTATTATAAATGCCAAAGTGACTTTGTAGTTTTGTTACGCTTTCACGTCTAAAACACTAAACCGATTTCAAAAATTCTTTCTACATTATCACAGTAAGATTGGTTATGTTTCCCCGTAATCCCACGGAAACGGGAACTACGCGGGTGAAATCGCGAGGTGCAGCTAGTATTTAATATATATCTTTTTATAGGACAAATCCAGATAGTATATTTTCAATCATTTGGCGACAGTTGAAACTTGGCCGTACTTGGTTGAGATGGTCTGATAATGGAAGGATAGGATCTTAATGAGCTATCCTGTGCAAGAAATATCTTTTATAATAAAAAAAAATACAAGCAACTTATCTTTGGATCGTTTTTATTCGATAAGAAACTACCTAGCATAGTATTATAAAAACTATTACTGAAGTACGAGATATAATTATAAGATATTATAATATTAAAATTTCTTTAAATAAAAATATATCCAGCGTAATCTTCCGTGAAGCTTTTATTTTGAAGTAAGAATGAGAATCAGGCTGGGTGTAACCAATTTTTTATCGTCACTAACAATAGAGAGATTGCAATTGAGGTCACGTCAGCCCCAAGAGAAATGAATTGGTGACTGCTTCCCTATAATCTGATCGGTCATAAGAGGCCAGCCAGAATCGTGATGACGAGATTAACTATATATAAAGATAAAAATTGTAGCTAGAAGAAAAGGTAAAGTTTTGATATACTGAAATATATATTGTATATTTCTAACGATGGTAAATCAAAATAGTAAAATCATTATTCTTTGGGGTGTCAAATTGTTGTCATTTATTTATAATCAGTGAGCGAAGTGAGCCCAATAATATAATCTAACTCAATTTGGTCGAATTGGCATTGTGTTTATCATGTATATATGTGAGATTATCTGACCAAAACTCTCACACCGTTTATGAATTAATAGTATTAAACAAAGTCGCTTTCCGCGTGTGTCTGTTTGTTGATCCGCTAACTCCTTCTAAACCACGCAATGTACTTTCATGCGGTTTTCACTATCATTAAGGTAATTTTGTCACGGAAGGTTTAAATGTATTATGTCCTCTCGCTGACCGCGAGTAGGCCGGTCCGAAAATATAAGAAGGCTGGATATCTAAACATAATGTTTTATGTACGTGGGGACCATTAGGTAGATACTGCAATGCAATAAGATGAATGCATATACGAGCCGCACATGAACTGGAAAATGTCACGGTAAACACTCTTAGGAATGCTTTTACGGTGTCCTATTTCCACAATCATGTTGCTGATAAGTATGTTACATTAGGACTACTGGATGTGGGTGTTTATTCGTGATCCTACATGTTGTCTTATATGTAAATAAGACCACGAGGACATGTTATTTGAATTCGTCCTACTTTTTATGAATATAAATTTATATTGTTTTCTTTTATTTTTACTTTTTAGTCTATAATAATTTGCTTGGTCAATACCCTTTCTCATTATTGATTAAAAGCGGGCTGTTTTATGAGGTACTTGATATTTATAAAATACACCAGAGCATTGTATCCCTTTGTAGCCTACAGCATTAAGTCCAAGTCCTTTAAACACCGGAGAAGAGAATTGGGTTGTTCTTAACTCTCGTATGCTGTATGTATGCTCGTATGTATATTTATTTATATCAGCATATTCATGTAAAATTGTGAAAGGTCTTAGATAATCATAAACATGAAACCCTGTTAGGGTGTAGCATGACAGATACGTAAATGCAACACTGCCAGGGGCGTAGAATAATGCCAAGGACCGATGCGACATGTTTTATAAAATTTTGTAATACTTTGGAAAAGTACGTGTTCTTCCAGAAAAGGGGAGATCTTCCACCGAGCGGGTGTTGATATCGGGGGATTCTATAATTAGATTTTCAATCGCTAGAGCGGCCACAATACTAAATCAGAATGATTATCTTAAAATCAAGATTTTAAGATGATAAATTGGTTCTGAGATGTTAATAATAATTGACTAATAAAAACATTTAACCGATTTCAATAATTTAATCACTTATTTCATGCCCTTGGAGGTGGAATATATTCATGAAATTTAAATAGGACCATCTCGAAGGTGGGTGTACCTGGGTGTACCAAGTTTAAAAAGAATGATCCAAATCGGTCCACAACTGGCGAAGAAATCGCGTTACAAAAAACCAACCGAAATGATAACCTCCAACTTTTTGGAATTCGATTAAAAGTTGAATTTAATGTAAAATGTATAATAACATCATGTGTAAAATAGATTATCATTTTTAGTGTTGAAAATCTATCCACATAACCTTCTGAAATAGGTAACATGATAATTTAAGCAACCCAAATTAGATCCTGGGTGTTTATGGTTTATCTAATGACTCGTTAATAACTGGTTTGACGTTCACGTATAGCCCACCAGATCTTCAGATGGGTGGAGATACGACAAATACGATTAACACCAAAAGTCGTTCACTTGTTTCAACTGAATGAGTAGTTAAGGCTGTAGACACAGACAAGAGCTTTCGGAGTACGAATATATGCTGCTCGTTGTTAGAAATCCTGTCGGAGCCAACTTTGTGACGAGCATAAAGTTTGTACTTGATCCTTTGTGTGATGAGTTTGTTCCGACACTGGCAATTCTATAGGGACATGGTATGGCGACACTTGATCGCCATACGTTGCATGGTAGTGGGAACTTGTATATAGCCACATTTGAAACTTTGTCTTTAGTCCCCAGTCAGGTCTAAAGGATCATTTACGGCATGACGAGTTCCATTGTTTTATTAGGTGCCTAAACCTATAGCCCAACTGTAAAGCATACAAAATATTTACGGTCTACGAGGTTCTACAAAAACCTATGGAAAAAGTGGCTGCAAGTGATGGGAAAAAGTGGTTGCAAGTGATGGGCAATATTTTGAATAAATTTATATTACCGTTCTTCTACAATAAATATTTAATTTGTGTTAAAAAACGGCGGAAACTTATTTGTACGCCTAATATAATACAATGAAGATTGCTATGCAAAATATTGTCAACTGTGTGGAGATAGATAGTATTTACCTCAGAGGAGGTTTCATAGAAACAATAAAAAAATATATGTATTGAGTCACATATTACTCATTACAATTATTAATACACATTACAAGTTAACACATATTACACATTACAAGTTATTTACCTAGATAACAGTTTTGAACTAGCTTGAAACATAACCTATGTGCGCTCAGTAAAATCCATTTTGTAAAGTATTAAGCAGACAATAATGATGTACGAGAAATAGCAACGAGAATAAAATAAAATAAAATAAATCAAAGAAACGTAAAACATGAGAAGAAAAAACTGATACCTAAGACAAAGAAAAAAAAAATACCACCGATAAGTAAAATAAGTGATGAAAATATTAAAGTTGGTTTATTTTATTACCAGCCCAATAAATGTCAAAAATGTCGCTTAATGACTAATAAATAGATTGCTTGTAAACAATCTATTTATTACTCACCCATATGGTAACACACACACATTATCTCACGCTGAACATGAAGATGAATATATTACCAAAAAAAACCAAACGTAAACCAGCCAAAATATTGATTCTACGGTTACGTGCAGATCTAAAAAATTCTTGATTATTGGGAGCAATCTCCGCTCCTCTTGTGCCTGTTCAGTATCGGTCTCTACCTTATAGACGCAATATATAAGATGTTATTTTTCGATATTTACATACACCTTAAATCCTTCGTTTTGATCGCAGGAGTCAACAGGTAAGTAAGTAAATTTTGAATAGTTACAGTGTTATAATAAAAAATAAATTTATATGTACTTATAATAGTTTTATACCATTGAAATTTATAATAAATTATACATAGGTATTATTTAAAATGTTTCGATTGAATTGAATATACCGAAAAAAAAAGCCCTTTTTTTCATGCTTGAAATACTTTGCGTGGAGTTATGTGTGACTCACCCCCAACACTGCTCAGAAATAGTAGTGCTGGGGGAATACAAACTAAAACCCCCTTGGTGTTCCTACGCTACGCCTTCACGCTGGGGCTACGGGTACGGTATCACTCTTCCGCGGCCCCAGCGGCGAACAAAAAAAAAAAAAGCCCTAACGCAACATTTTATGCAAGTTGTAAATTATTTACAACTTGCATAAAATGTTGCGCTAAATTAGAAAATAGGAATTAATCAAGATAAACCCTAATCGTAATAAATAAGACATACCTAGTGCATGTAATGTGCCTAAGCTTATGCTCACGAATAACTTAACTTTTATTTGTCTCAGCGATATTTGATAATTAAATTCGATTTTTATCTTGAGAAGACTCAGTTAAATGTTACGTTTATAGCCGAGTATCATATCATATACCGAGATTTTTATTCTGATAACGTTGGACATAAATGGAAATACAATTAGTCATTCGCAAACATTCCGCATGATGGATGGAAGGGGGACGACTCCCGATATTTTCTGAAATTATGCTACATTAATAATTCTCAAATGTAATTAAATTCAAAGCAAATTAAAAACAGACTCTTTGTTCCGATATTATGCAATTTTTCGTAAACTCTTTAATGTTTGTATGCATCATCTACCACTACTTTTACTTGTGAGGTAAGTACATATATATTAGATAAATTTGTATTTCAGGTTGAAGATGAAGGTCACTGTAGTTTTGTTCCTTGTTACCATTGTCTGCGTGTCAGCCGAGCAAACCCCGGTAGTCCTCTGCGGTAGGCAACTTGCTAACGCCAGAGTTCTGCTGTGCTATGGAGCTGAGTATGTCAGCAAGAGGGGGTCTTCCCACAACTACATTGGTGAGCTGCTGGTATTTCTAGCTTTGTGTATAGAAATGATATTCTACAATATGATATAATATTTGATATAGATATAATGTTTGTCTCTAGCTCTATTCCACAGATTATTCATTCTATCTTGAGGTCATCGGCGATGGCCCTAGAATAAGATTAACTTTGTATTCTTTCTTGATAGATGTCCAACCAAATTAAGAGGGTTGAAAAGTGTTACCCTCAATTTAGAACCAGTATTTAGAAATTGCGTGTTCCATCATCATCTAGATGGTAGACATGTGGTCAGACGTTTCCCTGTCTGACTTATAAAAAGCTTCCTAAAGAGAGATTATATTTTATCTATGTTCCTATTGTTAATTGTGCATATTCTATTAATAAGGATATTAAAATCGGGGTTTCCTTATTTTTAAATTGCAATAAAAGTTATTCAAAGTGTTTTTATTACGTTTAGTTGTTATTGCTGGGTAATGTTTACACGCTCTGCGAAGTTCGAGTGTGTAAACATTTCGTAGACATTGCTACGACGTAGAGCGTAATATGACCGGTACCGAATACATCAAAAGAAAGAAAATATCAGAAGCCTCTGAAGCCACTTAAAAATATTGACAGAGGCCTAATATAAAAATAAAATGTATCCTAATATATTATAATATAATATAATAAGTGTAATACAATTCATAGTTATTATTCTATGAATGTTTAAAAATTTTTTGAAATCATATTTCGGCTTACGATTCTGTAACAAGAACTCAAACGAACTGAGACAAATTCGACTATGTGTGAAACCTGTGTTTGAAATTATTTTTATATATATATACTATTAACCTGCTGGTTACTACTACTTCTACAAAATTGGCTACTAAGGCCAATTTTTTTTATAAAATCTATTTTTTAATTCACGGCATGGAATCTGTCTTAAACCATAGAGCATCATTATATCATCTGTGCATTGTATTGAATTCATTAAAGTCATTGAAGATTATGTTATTGTTTTGCAGAAAGTATAGCTGATGACAAGAGTGAAGAGATGGAATGGCCTTGGAGCGGCCGTCGTGGGGCGCTCACCGCCTACTGGTCGCGGTACAAGCGTGGCGGTCTCGTTGACGAATGCTGCCTCAAGCCTTGCACCACTGAAGTCATTCTCAACTATTGCTAGACTACCCGCGCAGACATGCTACATCCGTTGTAGAGCAGACAGTAGAGCTGTATATCCGAGTTTTTTTCTTTTATTGGTCACCCGTATAAGTTACAGGGTGTTTTTCTCGCATTTTTTATTTTATCGTTTTATAGCTATGAATTTGATAATCATAGAAGCAATAAAACGAACTGTAGATGCATTTTTGTGTGAACAATTTGGATGTTAGTGAAAATACAGACATAAGACCGCATCTCTGAGTGCCAGGCAAACGTGGGACTTGGTTTCATTCATAGTTTAAAATAGGAGGTATGTGTTGTTGTGAACAAAACCTCATTGATTAATTACA
This sequence comes from Aplocera efformata, assembly GCA_921293045.1. Classification (NCBI taxonomy): domain Eukaryota; kingdom Metazoa; phylum Arthropoda; class Insecta; order Lepidoptera; family Geometridae; genus Aplocera; species Aplocera efformata. Next base: position 5,977,399 of record OV121045.1, read on the forward strand.
CGCTTATGTTAGATACGCACAATTTGCTCGATCTGTTACTTGTAAATACACTACAATTTAAAGACAAAACAATATAGAGGTATACGAGTATTTTATGCGCCATTATAAATTATTATCCATGTAAGATTAAGATCGTTATTGCCGCTCTACCGTGGATGATATGCATGTATTGAATTTCTACCATGAATATTGAATATTCTGATTTTAATACGTAAATTAGTTAAAACTAGTATTATTTTTATTATAAAGAAAACTGTACTTTTTGCGTTAGATAGCCCATAAAATATAACTATTAAATAATTATTAAAATGGCTTTGACATCTTTAAAACAAAGGAGATACCTTGGAAGATTGGAGAAAGACTTGGAAGGAGAAGTATTACTTTATTATAAATTTATTATTAACAAAACCCAGATAATATTTTATGCTTAAAAAATGTATTATTGAGCAATCGTTCTCAACACGGTAAAGAAAGAAAGAAATACATCTATTTGATTTGAGGAAAACGTCTTGAATAACTTGCATATCCCACAATACGAATCACATCTACCAATCAGGTTTCGTCTCACGTGGTAGGTCAAAGCCCAATATTTATTTAGATTTTTACATTCAATCAATTTTATTAGTAAGAGTAGAATATGTGGGAACTTTTGAACTTTTCATTAACAAATTGTAACGTCCATATAAAAGAAAGATACATGTTAAGATGATATACCTATTTTAATATGGTCTGCCGCAAGGGGCCATCGGCATCCGTCAATTAGATCAAGTAGGTAGTTGCTCAGCTGCGTTAATAATGTAGGAAGAAAAAAGAATCGAAACGCTATACGTTTGTGCCTAAAGTGAAAAAGTGCTATTAGTTTTTGGCAAGCTATGAGCCTCGTTTCTAATAGGCTCGGTACATTTGGCGGATTCGGTATATTTCAGCCAGGTACCATCAGAAATAAATCATTACTCGTATTCCATTTCTAATTACATTAAAAAGCGACTTATTTTTCGTTGTTTCCGTGTTTCTATACACATACATTAGCTAATAAGGTAAGCAAATGCTTACATAAAAGTGAAATATACCTATTTTTGGCGACAGACGCAAGTTAAGAAGTATTCTTAATGAAATCCTTATAATATATACGCACTACTTTTATGTGATTTGGTTAAGGACATCTTAAATAACGAGGGAAGGGAAATATTTGATTTGTCTTAATAATAATACAGAGAATCTCTGTTTGCTCAGCCATTGTGAGCAAGAAAAGGCCCTTAGTTATCGTATATTCTATAGGGGTATACTTATAAGCCTATTCAAGAGGCGAATATTGTGAAGGCTCGTAGGAAATAATTATTTGTTTTCATACGAAATTGGGTAATTATGGTCTTGATACGATAGGAAAAAAAATGTTTGGGAACATTATATTATCACGTGCAGATTTATTACTAATAGCTTTTAATTTGAATTATTAAAGTCAGCTTATCTACTAATCGAATATACTTAATATATATAATATAAGTATTGTTAAAGACACGTTTACGTTTTAGCTATATGGTTCTCCTAATTAACATTAACATTTTCCGTAGCACATTTAGAAATTCCTCCTAGGTGATTTGATTGACACATCCATGGATAATTGAGCTTTAAGCCGGTGTAGCCCTGCCTTCGAAACTAGGGGTCTCGGGGTCGATTCCCGGCCGGGGCACACTCTGGGTTTGAAGTTTATTCTTAGGGCTTGAGTTGTTCTGTTTTATGTGTCAGCGTTTAGATATTTTTATTAGTTTCCGATTTATTAATATTAAACTATTTCATTTATATAAGTTGAACCCAGCCTAGCTCTGATTAACGAAATACTCAAAGTTTTATAATCTACTACCGAATTATGAAGATGAAGCTATGAAACATCTTTATGCTCCAAAAACACCATTAAGCGATATTAAATCATTGCGTAAACAGCTAGCACTTTATTAAAAACCATTTAGGCTTAATGTATCTAAGAAAATAAACATTACGTGACCGGATATTAAGAGATCATCTTCGAAAATTAAAACCTCTTAACGAAATTAAGGAAATAAGTAAAAAACAAATCCTTCGAAATAATTATTTTATTTAAAGTACAGGTTTTATTTAACAGCAGGTTGAATAAACAATAAATCTCGTTACCATTGAATAACAATGTTAAATTTCTAGTATGTACTCGTAGAATACGAATTATCTTATGTTATATATTGTACAATTTTTTAGCAATCCGAACACACTGCTCAAAATATAGCACACGTCAACTATTTCCAATGATCGACACCGGTTAAACCACAGGGAGAAGTGAAAAGTGATAAAGGTAATATTATTCTATTAGAAGAAAAAATATTCTACAAGCAAAAATATATGTTTTTACAGATAACTGTCCAGGGGTACAATTCTACGTCTTGTGAAACGCTACTTAAATTTAAGCGAGCGCAGAATAAATTACGTAAATATGAGAACACGAAACAAGAAAAGGTTCTAGTTTTTATCAGAGTCATGATCATGTGTTCCTCGGTATGTATTTACAAAATAAGAACTATACAAGTATTCTATCAGTTATTTAGTTCCCAATCCCATAGTACAAGCTGTGCTTAGTTGGGGGTAGATGGCGCAGTGTAAAATGTCCTTGAATATTTATTATTATTATATGAACACTTATTTATTATAACAACAATCAAATTTAACATGTCACATTGAGGGGAGAATAGGGCGTATTTCATCAGGTCTGTGTCTAAATGATAGGCATATTACGATATAGGTACGATTACCTCAGATGTTGACATGAGATACTGAAGTTATTGTCACAATTTAAGAATACGACATTAGCGTAAAAGCGCCTTTTTAATATAAAGCCAGTTAAGTAATAATTTTGCAGCTATTGCAGTAGAAAGTATTTAGTACTTAAAAGCTTTTCACAAAAGATTTTATGTGTCAGAACCAATTTACTATTTAAGTATTGTAAATAAAATAAATTGTTCGTACAGAAAGACAAATAAAACTCTCAAATAAAGGTAATCTTACAAACTTATTTAGACTTATTTGAAGCTCTTTATCAAACAGTATTAACACTATTTATACAACATTAAGAGTACTAGGGAATGGGTATTAAAAAGATTACAAATGAATACACAAACAAAATAAAATAAACAAATATGTGAGCATTAACAGTGACGGAAAAATAATGCTTGATTTACGATGTTGGAAATTTTTCGGAGTGTACCAAGCATTTGTAGAAGATTCCACAGTACAAAGAGTAATATCAACAAATTTAATAAGTACTACATTAATAAATACAGTAGCATATGACAGTTATGGGTAAAGTCTCTATTAACCAAGTTGCAAAAAGAGGAAATTGTCAATTCAGCTTATATTTTATGTTTTTGACGCGATCTTAGCCAATTGTTAACCGATTTGGATGTCTTTTTTGTATTTGATAGGGTACAATGAATCCATAGAAATTTCGTGGGTAAATTTCACCCCTAAGAAGAAACATAGGGGAAGGTATTGAAGTCGGATTGTTCCATTTTTCAACCAGTCACATTGGAAAATATAGGCATATACATACGTATTTTGAACGACAGGTCACTATCAATAGTCATAATTAAAACTAATATAAAACTTATAAATGCTTAAAATACAATATATAACTGCTTCATGCACATTTTTTATTAAACACTAGTAGATACAGTTGGGTTCGAGTCTTTTGTATAAATAATTCACCACTTTGTCAAATTCAAACGCAGTAAACGATCACTATTGTATGCACAGTCAACACTAGTACAGTTGGGTAAGAAAGTCTTTTGCCCGCAGACCAAATGGACCAGTGGTCTGGGCCGGGCTCTGGTCATGAGCTTGGAGACAAATCTGGAAGGAGAAACACGTATTAAAACAGCTCCATATTTTCGGCAGAAAAATTGAGGGCAATTATATTGAGGACATGTGATAAAAGTGACGGTACGTGCTGATGGTCTTTTTTGTGTGGAGAAATGCACTTGCTTACCGCCCTGTCACTGGAAGACAACGGTTATGTGGGACAACATGGTAATTACCCACTTAAACTCCACGGTGTCGTAGCGGGAACAGGGGAAGGTTTGCACATATTTCGCAAACCTGCCGCGGCTGTTTGTTTTCAGACCCATATGTTGGCATCGGGTACCACTATGTTGTTAAGTGGTGACCGCCACTCATTAACACCAGCAACAAGATTCAGTTTCTCCTTATCGAAGTATGAGAAGGCCGTCGCGTTGTGCCCGACATCTCGAGAGAATGTAACGTCTCTTGAGCCTGTAATTTCAGCGGCGCCTAAATCCTCCATCGGAACACAGAAGAGCAAGTGGTCCACTGCTTAGCATACTGCTTAGCTTAACCAGCTGTCGTGGCAGCACTTCTCAGTGCGATCTTGCATGAGTTCTACTGCTAATTTAAGTTGCTCCTTTAGTAGCACTTGGGGGATACCTGTAGGGACTCACCACCTACAGACGCGGGCGACATTGTGCCCTAAAATATAGGTTTATATCTATATATCAGGGTTAGCTAGGTATTTGTTTTGCATGCAAGATAAGTCTGATAAGTTTAAAAAACTTACCGAGGTTTTGCATTTGATGTTGACTGAGCACAACCACGAAATTGTCTTCATCGGAGAATTTTTCGTTTGTTTCGATTTCTGCTACAGTACCTAGACAAATAAAAAGAAAATTAACTCGTAGCATATTTCTATAGCTTTATGGGTAGTTCCAGTATGACATCGGAAGGCAGTATCTACTCGTATAAGAACACCATCATTACTGACAATTTACTAGTCTAGACTATTACTCTAGTAACGACTTACTTGACAAATAAGTGGTGGTTTCAATTTCTGTTGTCAGTTCGGTGGTTGTGGACGTAGTGGTGGTTGCTAGCGCTGAAACAAATATAGATTATATTAACCATATATATATTTTAATATTAACAATAGTAGTGTCGAGGTCAATTAAAGGATCACCTGCTGTATAGTGGTTATCTCTGCTCGTAACAACAGCGTTAATAAATTCGTTTTTGGTTTATCCACATTTATCTGAGCATCAGGTAAAAGATATAATAAAGACTGCTGAAGGAACGTGTAATCAGATAACAGTTGTGCGGCATTTTTCGAAAAATAGATTTTGGAAACATTACTTAAATCGATCGCCTTGAGTTTATAGGGTGTTTTTTTTTTTGATTATTTCGATGATTCGTTTTCTATTTGATAAGTACACACGCTATATATTGTAAAAAAAATCCTCCGAGATGTTTTCATATCAATGACATAGGTAATATTAGTAAAGTATTGAAGTCAGTTTAAAAGAAAGCTAATATTCGAGTGCTCTTTGTTTTAGACGCAAGGTAATAATTACTTTACTAAATCCATTTCCTTAGTTTGCCCCTTTCTTTCCCACTTTCTCAGCACGCGTTCTAACTCAAAATTGGGTTAGACTTACGCATATTTACGTTAGAGAAGAATAGGAGTGTAATAGCCCTTAATTATAGTTCCCAGAAAGAACCGGTAAGAGGGATGGTACTTCGAAGCCACTCAGCGTTCAACTATTCAGCCAACACGTGAACACATCTAGCGATACGGTTCACTTTATTATTCTGAGTGTAAAGGATATAACAGACCAAGCACAAGAGTAGGGACCGGGGAAGTAAGAAGATGAGGGAGCCCAATGCCCCCCACTAAAATCAAAAGGTGGGAAGGGGGGGGTCGCATAACGCGATGCAACTTGGGTATTCTCATACTTCTGTAGGGGAGGTCCTGAGTCGTATTGCTATTGGTTACGAACCACTTATGAGATCAAACCATAAAATTAAAACTCAATGTCAAAATGAATTGAGACTTGCAAGCAAAGTCAATGTCAAAAAATACTTTATTTCCATTGAAGTCTATACAAATTACTTGGAAACGTCACTTTTTTAAATTATATTATATGTATTCTAAAAGATCATGCGTTCTTATTAGTAACTTTAGCACTCGTTCAAACCCTATCCGACCCTTCCGAAGCCCTATTCGAAGCCTTCTTAGCATCATATAAACGCCTGCCTAAGCTTACGCATCCTGTATGGTACACACAGCCCCTAAAAACTTACGCGCTTTCGTGTCAAGCGTATCTATATTAGAACAGCAGATACGCGCTACGTAAACATATTCGTGTGACATTTACTGCATTGTAAATTTGCGAATACAGTGTACGTAGCGTGAAACAATATAGACACAATATATCACCAGCTTTGTTTCGCTACTACGCCCATTTCTATTTAAACAGCATGTTTGATTTCGTTGGCTCTACAATAAAGCTGCCAAGCACAACAATGATGTCTGTACACCGAAACCGAATCGGGAATGAATCGAAAATAAATGTTAAAAGTGAAATTGAATCTTGTTCGTGTCAACCTGTGCTTATGTTTTCTTTATGAACTACACAAACAATATTTTTATGTGAATTATGAGGCACACTATCTAACGGCCCACCACTTAGTTAGTGGCCAATAGATGGAAGTGTTGCCAGATAGCAAAATCCACTTTCGGTTCATAATATAACAAAAGACAAATACGGTTTTGGCCCTCGTAAGACAACATTTTTTTTTATATTAGCTATCATAACTTTGTAGACTACTCTGTTCCAATATGAACAATACGAGTGAAATTACAAGCACAAATGAGGTTAAAAACTAACTATGTGAATAAATAGATTGTTAAAGAAAAACGTAGGGACTGCGATTGAAAACCTACTTCGGTACCTTCCTGAAACAATGCACGTACAACTATCTGTTGGAGTTCTTAAGGAGCTTTTAATTAATTAAATTAAATGTACGAATTGGACATTCGTACTGATAGAAATTTATCAAAACATAGGTAATCGACTTCTGAAATTATAATATTGTATTTTATATTAACTGTGAATGCTAAAATGAAATAAAAACATTCACATTTGTTTGCTTCACGAACACATGGATTGTTTACAATATTTAAACAATTTTATATGCACATAATTTGATACAATGATACTATGTTACGCATGTCTCAAACTGCAATCTGAACCATAATATAGCAGTATAAAAAGTCGTTCCCATCAGAGACTAGATATTATTCCACTTATCATGAAAACGGCCGCTCATACATTTACATTAACACAAGCTAAGGTGAGCTTTCCCCGAATAACAAGTTGGATTCGCTCGTAAAATGAACAATTTAAAAAGTAATCTTCGGGTAGACGTTAATTAGAAACAACACCTTAAATAAATTACGCCATTATTAATTCACTGGGAAACGGAGCTTATTTTTCAATAAGAATTAAATTGGATTTAGGTGGCAAAGTTTTAGAATTTCGACCTGAGTTGAAAACGCAGCTTTGTAGGTAAGTTATTCCCAAACTGGGATGGTTAAGTATTCAATAGAGAATCGTTAAGATGATACAAGTAGAAACTCATAGTATATAATCTCTGGATAAAATGTTGGGGAGTTTCTGCAGTTTATAGTTTAACGTTTTACCGCTTGGCAATTTTAACCTATAAATAAAATATATAATTACCGAATAAATGTTTTTATTTTAAACTAGGCCCCGGCTTCGCATGGTTAGTAGAGAATCAGTGTCGTAACAGAAACTACCCGTGCGAAGCCGGGGCGAGTTGCTAGCACTACACATAAACCTTCCCTTTGAATCACTCTATCTATTGTTGAAAAGTGTATTAAAATACGTTGCGTAGTTTACAAGATCTAAGCGTACAAACAGCGGGAGCGACTTTGTTTTACACTATGTAAGGATAAACATATTACGTACAATCAAATAAATTTAGTAAAATTTATCTCTGTCTTTAACCTTCGTCTGGGTTAAATTATTGAGAAAAACACAACGCCTACGCCGCGTTAGAATTCTTGGATATTAATAAATAATATGACAATATTTCCAATTAATTATTCATTGATCATTAAATTATTTTGACGGTGAAGTGATGCGAAATTAATTAAATTCGAGATAACGTTCTCGGCTCTACGTAAATGGTAGTTACGTAGACGAATCCGTGGCTTAGTTGGTAGTAGCCCTGCTTTCAAAGCTAGGGGTCCCGGGTTCGATTCCCGGCCGGGGCACACTTTGTGTGGTGAGCATGAAGTCTGTTCTCGGGTCTTGGGTGTTTGTCTTGTTATTCTGTGTTTGTCCATGCCAACTGCGACACAGGGAATCCTAGTGCAGAGGTGTGTTAACGTTGTTTTGTTGTTGTAGCACTTTCGATTATGACCAAATGATTAAAAAAATTATAACTTTTGTCGTCATTTTGAATAGCCAAGTCAGTTGATAGTAGTTCTGCCTTCTGAGCTTTAGTTCGTGGGTTCAATTCCGACTCAGGACAAGCATTTGCGTGATAAATGCTTCATTAATATGTATTATAAGCTTATTAAAAAAAAATACTATATCGGTATCTAGTTCCCATACTATGCTTAGTTTGGGGTTAGATTGCGTTGTGAGAAATTTCCACGAATATATAGCCAGCCTTACAAAAATCAATTTGTTGTTATAATAGTGTAATATACCTAATTTAACTAGCTAGCATTCTACCTAGCTATCGAAGGTGTTGACGTTACGATTTATTCTAAAACTTGGTGTGGGCGCTTTACCACGTTACTTGTTGCCTTTGATGTCCAAGATATAGGAAATCTTAGTACGGGGGTCTTAATTTGTGCTGTGTATTGTTGAAAATGTACAAGTAATAATTTACTGACGGTAAGCATTTTGTGGTTGGATTGCTACGGTTCATTTATAATTCGTATTTGGGGAAATTTACATGAAATTAGCCTCATTTTGCTTGGTTAACCAAGCAAAATGAGGCTAATAAAAATGAGGCTATAACACTTTCCACTTAAAAACCGATTTCAGAAAAAGGAGGAGCTTCTTAATTCAGTAGCATGATTTTCTTTCTTTCGTAATTTCTTTGCCAATTGGGAACAGATGGCTGATTATTATTTAATGAGATAGGGTTTACCTGTAATGGGGCCACAACAATAGAAATTTTGTGAAGAAATTTCACGCCTAAGGGCGTAAAAAGTTATTTTCAGGAAATAATAATAAGCGATGAAAGTAGTTGTTGATTGAAGTCTGTTTATCCGATTTTCAAATCATTATTCATTGTTTGTACGTTCCCATACGACTACACGTTTTGCATTCAAGAGAAACATTTATAATAATTTTGTTCCTCAAATTTACTTACTGTACAGAGTAAGATCGTCTTGAGCCGTCCCAAGCGGATTTTCCACGTGGCAGAAGTAAGCGCCTACATCGTTTCTTGATACGTTGTTGACCTGTAGCGATGCTGTGTGTTTGTAGCTCTCTGATTTCATGCTCTCCTGGTACTTCGAACCTGTTTAAAAATAATCTTCTGACTTAAAGTATTACTGCGTTTCTTTCTATTCATAACTTTAAACAAAATGGGTAAGTTTTGTACTAGGCCATTATATAATATTAAAAAAATAGACATGTACTAATACGTTAATATACGGTAAAACGGTAATTTTTTTAAATTACATTTTATACGGTTTATTCATGAATGGTGGTCCACCATTCATGAAGAGTGTACCTACTTCCGAGGTGGTTACACAGTAATTTCACAATAAAATTCCACTCTTAACGAAGGGCGTAAATTAAAGTATTAAAACAGTTATTTCGATTTTTAAATCCATAAATTCTTTTTTACACGTTCGCAATAATCCGAATAAGTTTTTTAGGGAAAGAAAACCTGAATAAGTTCCTCTTATACTTGGTAAATTATTAAATAATACAAGAGAAACTCATGGGTACTACTGGACCCGAATAAGCAACGGATTGTTGAAAGTCAGCGTTTACACCCCCGGGGCCACAACTCTCTCAATTAATGCGAATTATTGACTGCTTGGTTAGATTAGTAGCGAGGGGTTCCGAGTTCCTTCAGACTGTGCGTGATCAGTGTTAAATTTGTTCGCGGGTCTTGGTTAATTTTCTTGTGTTTCTGTGTTTGCCCATGCAACCTAGGACACAGGGAATCCTAGCGTTGAAGTATAAGTGTGTAACACTATTTATCTTCTTTTTTCTTATTCTAAAGCTTTAACGTTTCTCAAATACATGTTTTTTTGGACTTACCATTTTGTAGCTTGGTTCCGTCGTGGGTCCAATAGTACTTCGTTAAGGGATTTGCCTCGATCTTACATCCCAAAACAACGGACTCCCCCAAATACCCGCCTACTAGCTTCTGTGTAACTGTAACAGCTGGATTACCTGCAAGAAATAACTAGTTGATGTCATACGATTCTGAATTCTTAATTCTGCGAAGAAAATGTTGATTGCAAGATGAAATTATAACTACAACTATTTTTAATACTTAAAGTAACTGGAAAAAAGAATTGGCTGAAAACTATTATATAATATTATATTTTGTATACAACTGTATATATTTTTTAATCATGGGCCTATTTCAATGAATGATGATTTTTGGCATTTCTAAATAGTAAATAAGTCTATTCAAGACTACTAAGACAAATTTTATTCGTTATCATATTATTATCATCCCGTCTGTCATAAGAAGAAAAGTCTGTGAAAAAAGCAATTTGGTCCCAGTGGGAGAAGGTGGTGAGATCGACTGGGAATAGCCGACAGACCTGCCTCAAGTTTGAAGACAGTTTCCTAAATTCCACCCAACCTTGTAGGTTTATTAGCATATTACCTCTGTTCTCATTACACATTTCAGTACTCATACATTACATGTAATTTGGAGCCTGAAACGCGAGCCAAGATAAAAGTCCAGGGTACGTTTTAAGAAGTAAATGATAAGTTAATAATTTTAATTAGGAACTCTGTTCACATTTTTAAACCAGAGTAATTGATGGTAGTGACAAATATGACAGTTGCTCGCGTCCGTAGGTGATTACACTTTGAATCCCTATAGTACCCTCTGGGTGGTCCTAAAGGAACAACAAGAAGTACCAGTAGAACTTGTGCAAAATTCAACCAGAGAAATACCACTTCCACGCCTGGTAACGCCACCAAGCAGTGGTGCACTCGCATAACCGTGTTCCCGTGGTGTGGGTGCCGGTGAAATCAAATCACATGCGCATGAGACGTATTATCTCCATCTCGGGTGATGGATGTAGTAGGATGAATGCTCGTTCTGTCAGTAAATCATATAAAACAAACCTATTTAATTCAAAACCTCTATGTAGAGAAATGTTCTGGAACCATCGCGAAACCGCAAATCAACTGAATCATTCACAAGCTCAAGAGCCAACTGTAGTAGTTTAAGTTCAAAGCCATATTAAAGCGGGCGCAGTCAATTAATCTGAATTGGAAACTGAAATTGAAACTTCGCTTTCCGGCGAACTCATGATACACCTACTCACTAAACACCGATGTATCCAAGTTTTGGGTTTAATAAAGGATATCACGCGTGGATCACGAAATGAGGTGACGATGATACAGTAGGTTTCAGATTTTAATCAGCGGAAATTCTATCATAAAAATGTTTATCATTAAAAAATAATTATGGTGTAATATTTGACTGGCATAACTTGATAGTAGTTTAGGATGCGATTCCCACCCAGGATAAGCATTTGTGTAACGAACATGAATGTTTGTTCTGTTTCTATGTATTAATATGTATCATAAGTATGTAAAAACACTATATAAGTATTCTATCAGTTATCTAGTTCACATATTACCTATGCTTAGTTTGGACTAGATGGCGCTGTGTCCATGAATATTTTTTTTATTTGTAAATAGTAAATTTGTCTATGCATGAAATATTAAATTATATCATTATATCATGTGGGTACCACAGGATATAATGATAACAGTTCACAATATAAAAATAAACACAAATTAAGTTAATCAAGCCAGAGTACACTATTATTCGTTCGAGCATTCATCCAGCGCCGATTAATAGTTAAAATTAAAAACAAAACGCTGAAAATAATACGATGGTATTTTCATTTGTCCATTTTCGTTGTTGCATCATAATTGGAATAGTGGGAGTACATGAAATACCAGATAAATGAATGGTTAATTGACAAAAGATACACGATAATTTACAGAGGTAACAGTTTAGTTAAATGGATATTAATATCAAAGAGTGCTCTCAAATCATTAACCTAATAAGGAAACGGACTTTGAGAGCAGAACAAATATCATACCAAACTCGTCCGGAGTCATTCTTGACGTAAGCATATCATTTTATCATATAAATAAATGATTATTTTTGCTTTGTATATTGTCAAGGGTCGCTAAGTAATTTTAAGAGTATTATGGCTTTATCCAACAAAATATGTAACAATGCGAGTTGATATTGAGTAAGACCTAAAAATAGGGTCACCAACTGATTGAAAGCTGAGAAAAAGGAGCTTTGCGCCCGAATTGGAAACCGATACTGAGCTATGGAAATGAACCATCCTTTTGGTTTGGTTTTACACACAACCCTAAACGCTTTTGTACAATCTGAAGGCTGTAGAAAGGCGTAATGGTGTGGAATAGTTCACGCGTGCCAGGGATTTGGCTGTATTCCCCACCTACGCAGTAAGTGGTCGGAAAATCAACTCGGATTAACTACTCGGAAAGTTCGAGAGGTTTTAAAAGTGTCTCAAGTAAGTTTGCTTTCGAATATAATTTGTAAAAAGAATATTTTACATCGTTTATTGATTTTGGTTTGTAGTATTGTGATTTTATGTTATTGTTTTAATGCATTTTATGTGGGTAGAGAAAAGATAAAATAATATAAAACAAAAATAAAATTAAGAGTAGGTTGAACGGCGAAGAACCTTGACTCAGAAACCTATTACTAATATTGATGAATATTATTTACTCTATGTTAATGTATACATCCAAATGAAATTCTAGGCTTTCAGTCAATTTCAGTGGAGTGATGTAATTACATAACATTTGATATTCAAATTAGTAGAATTTATTGAAAACAATTTTAGTAACAAGGTTGTCTGTCGTGCTTTTATAATCTTACCACACGTACCGTACGATATTTGGCAAGGGCTGGATTATCGTCGGATATATTAAAGTGTATTCACACAATCTAACACATTTTCCTTCCCGCGACGTACCGTAAACAATTTATAGAAGCGCCTAATGTCATCTGTTCATGGGATGGGCTCGTCGTGTGTCATCAGCTTCTAACTTCGGACCATAAAAACAAATACTTCTACTTACATAGAATATGTAGCAGTATCCTCTTGCTGACGGAAGGCGGCACACCGTTGGTAGCAATACAGAAGTACGCCCCGTTCATAGTACGGTCAACAGCCGTCAGATTCAGCCAAGCGCCGCTCCATTTGCTAACTGCGAGGTGAAAATTCATGAAAGAAGTAGTGAAATTTTTAGAAGCTACCTCAAGCTTCATTTTTAGCAGAGAGAGTGCTAATATGCGTTGGAATGGATCATATTCTTTTTATAGCTCAGTTTTGATATAATAGGTTTCAACTATATTTCTTATAGAATACTTGCATTTATATATTATACATTATATGGTAAATTCGTTTACACATACTATTTAGACCTAGAAACAGAACAGGCATGTTTGTTTCGTCGCATAAATGTTTGTTCTGGATGGGAATCGAACCCATGATCTGCAATGCAGAATGCGGAGCTGCAACCAACTGAGCTGTGAGGCCAGTTAAAATATTCCAAATAATACGGAGAGTTATAATTAATATAATAATTCGAATTAACCAGTGCGTTCATTTGGCATCATTTCAAAAGCACGCGGAGTTATTTCTCTTTACGAAATGAATCTTTTGTTTTGTGCAAATTAAGATCGCTTCTACACACGTTTCACAGAATAATATTATACATATGTACATATGTACCTAACCATCGTCCAGCCTGACTACTTTCTGTATAAATATATACTAGAGCCAGTTTTAATTAGCAGGGACCGCAAAACTGAATACTGGCACAAAACAAAAGCCAAAGAATAACGTCGGAATATAACAAAAAATGTTACGAGTTACGTTTAGTGAGAGAACTAAAACCTAACTTATTAATTAAATAATAAAAATTATAAATTAGTTATAAGTAACTAATTAATGAAAATTAACACGGAGTTATACAGAACTAATATTTTAATCACGATTATTGAAAAGCGAATAGAGATTAAACTCAAAATAAACGAGTAAACTATATAATATATAAATAAATAAATAAATATACAGTCTGTACGAGGAATCAGGCATTGTTAATAGTTTCAAAGAAGGCAAACTGTAATCTTTTCACAAAAGCATGCAAGAATTGCAATTATAGCAGGTAATATTAGCAATAGAGTTAACAGTAAAATATGGAAAGCGATTTTTATGTAGTTTCCTACACTTACGGGCAAGCTGTGTATTGCCAGGATAAATGTGTCAGGAACCGTGCAAACTCTGACAATGAGCGAGCACCAGCGCCTTGACAATTAATTCCAGAACAAGGCAGTTTACAAACACGTGACATTTGAATATGTGACGTCACAAACCAACTTCATGTTCCAGCACGAAGTTGCTACGTTCATAGTTATCTCAGTTTTCGCGAAGTTCGCGAAATTAAAAGGGGACACAATTTAGTATGAGTTCATGTTTGCTTTGCAGTTATGTTGCAGAGATTCAAGTAACTGAAGCAGATTTGTGAGCAATTTAATGCAAAGCCCTACTCGTAAACCTCAGTGAAATTAGATAAGGTATTTAGAGTTCATCCTTAGCTCTTAAGTAGCTATATACAAAGAACCTTGGTGAATAGAATTATACGTTTTATACCTTCACTGGCAAAGTTTATAGTTGCAAACAAAGCAGGACAGCAAAGAAGACAGGTAGCGGAGGTAGACCAATCGACATTATATCACCTCTAGTACCGAGACATAAACATAACTGAGAAGACATTGTGTCGCAGGTGGCATGAATCCCAGAGCCGAAATCAGGCTACCTATATACTTATCACAAATAATACGATTGCCCAGGACTTCTGCCAAGTCTACGGAATTTATTCTTACCATTCTTTCCCTCAACGATCATCTGGGCCAAGTCTTCCCTCCTCCACGCAATGGTCGGATGTGGTGTGCCGGACGCAACACAATGTAGCGTCACATTCTCCCCTTCTCGAACAATCACTTCACTGCTACTATCCGAGTCGACTATATCTGGCGGCACTGTATGGACAGAAAACATTTCAAATAGATCCTAAATATCCTGAATATTTTGCATACAACAATTTTAAGCCTCTTTGTTCAGTTTTCTATCCTTTACAGTCTTAATTACTTACCAAATACATGCAGATGATGCGTTTGTGTGATCATTGGTTCCGTATTGATCTGACACATGTATCGGCCTCCATCAGACAGTCGCACGAATCGTAAAGTGAGGGTCCAAGTTTGGTCTGCCTTTGTCACAGCTATCCTATGATTCTTCGTGATCACGTGAAGTCCTATTGTCAGTATGGTTTGTGTATCCACTCGGAGCCATGCCACCTGGAAATTTATTATATTCGAGCATCTTTGTTCTTTGGTAAGTATAATAATTAAAAAGTTTGTGATTAAGGGCTCTTCCCACAAGGCAGCAACTTTGTTCCGGGCCAATTACTGATACGATGTGTTTTAAAGATGCTGTATGTAATTAACTAAAAAGGATTACCTTACTTTTGGATACGATGTTTAATCTAATCCTGAATTGAGAAAAAAACAGAGTCCGGGTTACTAAACTAATTTATGGAAAATCAGCCGAATTCTAGCACCACAATTAAGATTCTTGCATTTTCTATTAGACACAAATTTTACATTTTCTACTTTTTTATACAAAATACTGAACAGCAAGTGAACGCAAGACCTTTTATCAATTCATCGTTATTTGAAAAGCCGGATGCACGCCTCTTGCAGAAATTATTTGGCGGTAAGGTGTATTGAATAGAATAGAATAGAATAGAATAGAAAAACTTTATTTTTAAGTTACATAATAAGGGCTCACTTAAAAAATAAAAACAAACTATTGCAGTTGCTAGCGAATGGCGTTTTGTCTACTTCGATTACTCTCGAGAACCTGTACGCACGGATTGCACGAAAATACGCGCGTATGCTCTACGTTGTATTTCCTGAGGTGTGAAATAGCCCCTAGGCGGTTGATACGATATTTAAAAAAAACCTAAATGCTAACAGAAAAATTAACATGCCACGCACGTTTGACAAACAATTATCATTACCATCATTCAGGTTTCAGAGAGGTCGCACAATGGACAAGGATCAAAATCAAGTATTCACCTAACAAAGGGACTTGTTCAGTGAAAATTGCTTCCTTTGCGAGCAGAACCATGTTTTATGACTGTGCTGTGGAACAATTCATATTTTGCCGACTCTGGGACCTCAGGAATAAAGCCCTATTCACAGTGAGGGAAAGCGAGGGCATTTAGTTGTATTTCACTTCGGCCATTTGGATATTACTAGGTATACTGATTATAGTATATCTCCCGAAATATCGCAATTGATCCAATAAGCTCAAAAGACTATTGATTGTGGTCACAATTTTTTATTGCAAAAATAGTGAGAAAATAATCAATTACTTGGTTGTATATTCTATATCAGTAGTATAGGCAATCCTAGGGGATGTGATGATTGTGAAAGCGATTGCTTTCTACTAACTTAGATTTAAAAATAAAATAGGAACATGATAATTGCGGCACGAAAATGTGATTGATATGTGTTTCGACGTTTCAACTCTGTCCGTGAATACAGCTTATGTTTAGGTTTTGTTATGGCTGCGTCAAAAACGTGCTCAGAATTTATTACGCCTGTAAAATTTAGGTATGAGGGCAAATAATGTGGGAAGTGAAATTGTTTATCCTGCAACATAAATCCCTCTCAGGAATCGATGAAATATAATGAAGATAGACTGATGAGAAAGAAAATTCTCCGAAAAAGATTTCACAGATCTGACTGCCTGGTTAAGTTATAATCCCTATAATAGAAGTCACGTTATTGTATGATGTCATTCATTAGTGAATCTAAGCAATTGTGGAATTAGGGTAGTACATATTTATTGACACAATAACGTAAATCAAGTTATTGTTATAATTATTGTTATTTTTTGGTCACTCACTCTGAGTGGGTAAAAAAAGTAAAAAAAAACTCCTAAAATACCATCTAGCAAGGTTATAAAAAGGTTATTATGAGTTTAACACCAGCTCGATATGACATGCTTCATTATCAAAACATTTCACATAAAATATGACCATGAAAAAACGTAATACTTCTTTTATTATTTTATAATGGTCTTCAATTTGTATAAATAATAGGTACAGATATAACAAAAAGCGGAATTCTTCATTTCACGCATTACATTAGCAATTAATGTCGTTTTATAATAATAATTGAATTTATTTTATTAAATAACATATTATTATCATAATTTTTTGTATTGTTGCCTCTCTAGTGAATATACAGAGCTGAAGAAATAAAAATAAAATGGACGACTAATTTAAAAATTGTCTTAAACAGTTTCATCCCCTTTTTTACCCGACTAGGGTAATTTTAGTAGTCGGGTTTTGAACTTATTTTTTATTCAGTACATTTCTATGGGAAATATCAAAGTACTATAAATAATATTGTATCACATTATACACTAACATGATACATCCGGATTGATTACTTCCTCCTATTTTGAAATTGGTTAAAGAATCAGCTGATCTCAGACCCCGCTTTCAGTTCCTAATTTCAAAAGATACTTAATTCAGGGTTCCACCAGAAATCTAAATAAAAAGTCGTTACGAAAGTCACACAGGGAGTTCACAATTTCATTTATTGCTTCCCATTATCAAAAAGAACTCATATTTTTACCACTGCAATTCCTTTTACGGTTGAGCTTTCAAATGAAACCCACCTTGTTAGGGAAAGTTTTCTTGAAGCGTCCTCGTTTCCGCCACGTTTAATTATGATTTCTGACCCTTTAGTTCTTGACAGGAGCACCGTAATTGTGAAAAACGGTTTAGTTACCCTTGCTTATTCATACGTAATAAAGGACACTGACATATTTCAAGGCAGCCCGTTGTGCCCAATGGTGTAACTTTGCAGTCATAATTGCTGTTCACAAGGATAGAGTACGGTTCGGTCTTAAAATTTACGATTTCCCCAATGACTATGCTGTAATCTGTGTCCTGGACCTTTCCTCAAAGCGAGCGTTACAATATGAATGGAAAAGCATTACCTACTTCTGGTAGGCAATGAATAATGTCGGCTATTAACTTAACTAATGGGATGTGTATAACTGGAGTTTCGCAGACAGGTGTGGTATGTTACATCAAAGGCTTCTTGTATCTACCTACTCGTGCAGTGGGTTTGTAATTATGAATTGTTCGCGAGAGAGAGTTGGCAAATTACCTAATGTGTCACACGCTAATACTGAATAATAGATGATGACTAAAACAGTGGTTTACGTTGCTTAGGGCTTAATAGGCTTTGATAGGTTCAACGCCGAATTAGTTTCAGATTATCAGAAATGGGAATATTTATTGTTATAACCATGTTTATATATATGGTACAGCATTATTTAAACTCACGGCAGATAGCCCATTTTAGACGTACAATATGAGATCGTGGTGTTTTAGGGACACAGACGCCGACTTTTAATCTGAAGGTCGCTGGTCCAAACCCACACACGCACTAATGAGATTTTCACGAAAAATTTATGTGCCCAATACCTAATATGTTCTCCAAGGGTGCCGAAAACATCGTGAGGAAACCGGCATGACTTACTTGTAGAACCAGAAATTCGATGACATGTGACATCTACCAATCCGGATTGGGCTCCCGAGGTAGATCAAAGCCCATTCACTCTCGATTACCGAGAGTAGGCCGGTGTCACTGCCTTGCAGTGGCAACATAAGAGGCTGATACGGAAACGTACAATAAGGTGGCGCTGACCAATTCATTATTACCTTATGGCTTTGTAGGTTTTCTACTGTACATGTGAGCGCGACATCCCTTCCCACCACCACCGTCACGTTTGTTTCGGATCCAAGAAACTTCGGTTGATCTGTAAAAAAAAGTATGAACAGTAATCATTTTACTTAATATTCTCATGCGAAGTTTCTTTATGTAGGATACTTACAACAAGGATACTCGTATAACCATTCAGTATCTTTGGTTAATCCTATGTTATGTCTTACGAACACAAGCAATAGCAATTTTATTCCGAGTGTTAGCTCAGGTATTATCAAGAAAACCGCTGTTTTCCAGCAAAAAATATACCTTATTGTGTCCCGTTTGTTGCAATTTTTGTTACCGTAACCCCTACTCAGCCAACAGAGATTATTAATTTACCTATCTCTTTATTTCGAAAAGTTTGTTGGGCAAATTCGCCATACTTGAATGATCTGCAAATATTTGTTTCGGGACGTATCATGGAACGTCCGCTCGTAATTCCTGTTATCTAAAACATTGGGAATCTGTCACAACTGTAAGCATGGAAACGTGATATTACTTATTAGGCCTTTCCCTCCATCTTACTTCCAACAAGGAATGAACCAATCATGGATTCAACAATCCACACTACCGGCAAAAATATTTTCGATGCAATGAAAGTTAAGAATGTATGTTTATACCACTACCTACTAATAACTTTAAGATCTCTTTATTCACTAAACAAGTTTATCCGGTGAAGTACTGCCACCACATCTGGTAATCCACAGCCAAGCAGCGGTGCACTCGTATTGCTGTGTTCCAGTGGAAGAGTGTGGGTGCCGGTGAAATTACAGGCGCACGTGACGGGCTCAACGCGATGCGATATGGGACTTCTAATACTTACTTCGGGGAGGATCTAAGTTGTGTTATTGTTGTGTGGGCGGCGGTGACCACTTAACATCATGTGGACCGAAAGCTCGATCCGTCACTTTAATAGCATAAAAAACACAATAGTCCTATTAAAAAGACGATAGCAAGTTTGATTTTGCGAAAACTGGCCTAATCTTGTTTAGAATAGAATAAAATAAGTTATACTTAGCACAAATAAATAAAATTAAAGTGTCTATTTGTAATGTCAAAATAACAGCTTTATACTTTACATTTGACAGTATATATGGCACGTATAACAAAAATTCTATTCTATATAACACTTGTAGGTAGGGTGAGGTATGTATGAGACGAGCTAGAACTGTATCATAAATTAATCAATCATCAACATACTTGATGAATTGAAGTTCAGTTGACTGACTGATTGGTCGTAGAGGCTTGAAATGAGGCATGAAACTGTAAAACCACAAGATTGCTTTCTAGAATAGTATGCTATACAAGCAGCTACTAGCTAAAGATATCTTTAAGTACTAATTCAACATATGACTGATTAAAAAAACATCGAAAAAAAAACCAACTTCAATCCGTTCATCCTTTATTTTTCGCCCTTGGAGGATTGAACCGATTTTGTTAAAATTGGTATGGGACCAATCTGAAGGCATATCCTTGAAATATAAAAGACAAAGATTTTCCAAATCGGTTGATAAATGACGGAGCGATGAGGTAACAAATGTAAAAATACAACGGAATTGATTACCACCTCCGTCGGTTGTCAGTTAAAAAGGGCATTTCTAGTCGCAAAAATAATCCTTCAATAACCGATTATTGGTTCTTCATTTTAGATTTGATTGATATAAATGCAATACAATAATAATACAATCCCCTTTACAGCAGCTATAGTTGACATTTTACATATTCAATTTAATTATAATGACATTTAAAATTATATTATTGTTAACATATTAAAGCTTATAATTTGTCTTGTCTGTTTCTAGTTTCTTATTTCCTGTTATTTTCTAGGCTATGTAAGCCATAATTTTTGACAAAACCTAGTGATCCGTGTTGTTCCTAAGGCCGAATAAATGAGTATGAGTAATATATACAACATTTGAATTCCTGGCAACATTTCCTGGGAAATCAATGGGGATATTTCATAAATATAAATTTTTAGCTGTGTTTGAAAATCACTGAGCTAAGATTGCTCATGATATTCCTTGAAATGTTTAATCATTATTCGAAATTAAATTTTAATTTTGCCGTTGAAGTTGACGATTAACATGGCGAAGGATCGTAAAGCCGGTATTTTAATTATAGTTTGAGTTCGCCAGATATTTATTGTTTAATATATTTTGAACAGTACCTAGTAAATAGGTAGTAAATACCAAGCATTGGCACCTGCATTGCTGTGTTCCGGTGGAAGGGTGCGAGTGCTGGTGAAATAACATGCACATGAGGCGTAAAATCCCCATCTCGGGTGACGGGCGCAACGGGGTGCGATTTGAGTTTTCTCATACTTCGGTCGGGGAGGATCTAAGTTGTATTGCTCTTGTTATGGGCGGAGGTAACCACTTAACACGAGGTAGGCCTTCATATAGCTCCGTAATTTCTATTAAATAATTAAAAAAAATCTGTTGTTTACCTTATTACGTTGATATGGTTGTAACGAAATATCATAATATTTATTATTCCTTTACTTCCAAGTGTTTAGTTAACAATAGATCTTTCATAGCAAAATTTAATAACCTATTTATAGATAAAACGATACAAAAACAACCTCTCCGTCCATAGGTCGTTATTAAGGACCGAAAACAAATAAGAATAAATACGAACAAATGTCGTTTGTTATTCTGTGATATTAAACCGTCCTTCTATTAAACCCTGTGTTTATTTCGTAGCGACAAGATGAATATAAGAACAGATACCTTCGCCAAATTCCGGGCTCGATTCGTTCAATTCCTTTATATTTTGCGTTAAAATGTGTTCCCCCTGCTAAGCCGCTTACCTTTGATATTCAGTATGAACACAAAATGATACTTATAGACAGATACAAATTGCTTTTCCTCATATATTGGATTTTGAAAGAGCTTTTTTGCATTGATGTAAATATTAGCACAAGTTCGTGTAACATTTGCGACAATATTATTAAACAACGTAACTTACTCATTCTTGTATACTCAATCAATCGCAAAATCCCTTAATTATGTCATTAAGGAATTTGTAAATTGTTTAAACAAATTAAAATTAATTAAATTTTAATGTTATTTAGTTATCTTGTTACTAGCTGCCAAAAGCGATCAAAAGTAGCTTATGTGTTAATCCAGGCTATAAGCTTTCCTGGTACCAAATTTCATCCAAATCCGTTGAGCCGTTTAAGCGTGAAGGAGAAACAAACATACATACAAACTTTCGCCTTCATAATATTAGTGTGTTTAACTATTTTCTATCTATACATCAAGGTATAATTCGAGTAGGTAGTATCTATAGAAATAGACAACTAAAATAAGAAACTACTTCCAATGTTCCTATTTCAATGATGATGGGTCATGAGTTCTCGGTGTGGGGCGAACCACTATATCTTCGTGGGCACGGCGGGACATTTCCTTTATATAGTATAAAACTATTAGTATTAAAGTCGCACCCGCTGTTTGTACGCTTAGATTTTTTAAACTTCGCAAAGTATTTTCATGCCGTTTTCAGCAATAGATAGAGTGATTCAAGAGAAAGGTTTTTATGTAGTTTACATGCATATTATAGTAGAGAATAGCCGAGAAATTCAATGATTTGTAATGTGATGTAACTACTCGTAAGATATTTTTGTACGCTTACTTTCCAAAATGATGTACTACCGAATTGTATTCGACCTACGTCACATACACTATAAAATAAAATCTCCCGTCGCGTCTGTTTGAACGCGATAAACTCAAAGACTACTAAAGGGATTTTCATATGGATTTCGCCAATGGACGGAGTGGCTCATGAGGTAGGTTTAATTGTATAATTCATTAAAAAAATTTAAATTGGCGGAAATTAGAGAATTATTATTGAAGATGACGTATAAAATTATGCCGACTGGGACCTATAGGTACCTACTAGTGTGCGCTGCATAAATCAATAGTTATATAAAAATAATGTATTAAGGAATTATTTCAGTCTGAAATTCGATTCTGAAACTAGATTGAAATAAAATTATGCAAATAAAGCCAAGTAACCTTTGAAACCGCCGGTAGATAAATAAAATAAGAGGTTCGACATCGATAATATTGACCTAGAAAATAACATTCTCTAAACTTTAAAGTCTAAAGCGTTATTGTAAATTGTTTTAAATATTGAATTGGGGTTCGGGCGGTTTATTGCTAGAATTTGTGGTAGTCTGTGTCACCTTGCTTCACTGGGGACAAATGTCTAATATTTAGATAGATCTTTATTATTCATTATCTGTGAAAAGGTCCAATGTGAGGTGGATGGATGAGAGGTCAACATTTTCAGATTGGTCATGCTTCAATTGTTTTTGTTGCATGGGCAGGACACAGAAACTCACCAGAATACGGACAATTCTGCTAGAAATATTTGTTTATTAGCTACTGCTTCGTAAATGAAGCATACTTTATAAACAAGTCTGAACATGAATGCCTTTGATATCAATATTGGTAGGTAATGGTTTTGACTTTGAAGCAATAATTTAACTTGTTGAAGGTCGAGAGAAATTACTATTAAAACACGATTTGAATTCCTCGAAAGGCTACTGAGTTAATAAGTCTATAATATAATATTTATAATAAACTCTTACGAAGCTTAGCCATATGCTATTAAAAAATCTAAAACTTAATTTTGGTGACGTCCATATGATCGTAACAAAGTTTGGACACAAACATTTTTCGAGTTCCAAAATTGTACCATTAATTTGTAAAACATGGGATATATCAATATATTTCATTTCCTTCATAAATTATTATTATTTTTGATTATACGAAAGTTTCGATTATATCATGGTGTGACTATTTCACACCGTGATATAATCGAAACTTTCGTTCCGTGTCAGATTGAAAAGCTCTAATTTTATTCGAGCGAAAAAGTAAGAGGTCAAATATAAGTAGGTACGAACTGAGTGTACTCAGATATCGTACCATAATCCATTAAGTACATACTATAACTACAAATAATTTCCATCAGGTACGCAGGTATGAAGTTCTACGTACACATCAATCACACAGATTATAACGTATGGGATTACTAAACTAATATACCTGTAGAAACCATAATACAATCAAAACAACTGGTACGCACCTGGGCTTGCGTAAACCTCACAGAGATTTCATTAAAATACCTCATTTCCATAAAAAGGTTTGTACCTATAGTTGGCAAAATTGGACTGCGATAAGGAGCAATAGTTTTGAATAATTTAATTAAATGGATTACTAACGCAAAGCCATCGATTGAAACTGGAATAGATAGCTGGAATTTATTAGTGACCCTGTTACAATATATATATATATGAATGAATATATTTGCCGCGACTTGCTAGCGCTTGCCATCCCTGCAGACTATTATAATTCGCATTAAGAATGAAAACCAGATTTGAAAAACAATGGTGTTAGCTATTTCTATTGTTTTTTTAATAGTAAATTTATCAGCATAGTTAATAAAAAAGTCATGAAAAATCATGAATATCGAATAACGAGTTAATGAACTACAACGAAGAACACATTTAACCCGTCTCGCGAGGGAACCGTGCTGAATTTCTGGATAAAAAGTATCCAGTGTCCTACCTCATAGTATGAATTCAAATAATGCCATGTTTCATTTAAATTCATCGGCGTGATGCGCGGCCAAGACACAGACAGACATACAGAAGACAGACCGACAAAAATGAAAATGATAAGCCTGCTTTTAAAGCGTGATGTTGTGTTCCTACTTCTTTTGTACTGAACCTTCTTGGTTCTTGGCACAGCTTGAAGTATTTACTAGAAATGTCAGCAATCACTAAAAAGCAACTTTTGTGAAATGTATAATATAAAAAGGTACACTCATATCGTTGGCTTTCCTGTGTCGCAGGTGGCATGCACAAACACATGTAGGAAGTCATCGTTGAAGTTGGGATTCAACTTTGACAGTCTGCGTTCGGTATTTAAGTAGACATTTGTTAAAATTTCAATTAGCCTAATAACCTGGCTGTATAATCAGTGTTTAACCTACTTTGACATACGGTGCTGAAACACTCAGAATGCTGTATACAGGTTAAGAGTTGCACTGAGAGCATTTCAAGCTTGTAGAACGTGTTCCTAACGTCAAATGGAGTTGGGCAGAACTCTAGCTCGAAGAAATGACGACAAGTGGAGTCAGGATGCTGTGTAAATGGCATCTATGATAAGAATATGGACGTTAAACGAGATAGGCGGATGGTTGATAACGTCACGGGCCCAACCTGAATAATACTAGCACAAGACTGGTTAGGAGTGGCATACACTCTTAGTTATTGTAGTGTGAGGAAGTTATCCTGGTTTCTTGCTACATTTTTAGAGTTCCGTCAACATCAAAAGTCAAATACGAAACTCTTATCTCTTAATTCTCTTTCTCTGTCTGTCAAGACCCAATTTCTCAGGAACACCCGGAGGTATCAAGTGGAAATGAATATCAGATTCTCAGGTTTGCAATCCCTAGGAGCAGTGGAAAATCTAACTTCTAAGTTTATGCAATATATTTTGACTCTCGCAAGAGAATCACAGCCATGAAATTTGGAAAGAAGCAATGTCACAGCACATGTAAAGGAATAAAAAAATGCTTACACACTCATACCTCTGCACTAGGATTCCCTGTGTCGCAGATGGCATGGACAAACACAGAAACACAAGACAAACACCGACAAGACCCGAGAAAAAACTTCATGCTCACCACGCAAAGTGTGCCCCGGCCGGGAATCGAACCCAAGATCCTCGTTTCGAAGGCATTGCTACTACCAACAAAGCCACGGCGCCGTTTAAAAAAAACCGAAAACCGTAAATTGTTTGTTACATCATAAAAATAATACCTTTTTTTCCGTGGGGAAATGTCTTCGCATACCGCCCTGCCACGGGGAGACAGCGGTTATGTGAGACTAGATTACCCACTAAAACTCCACGGTGTCCTCCTCTGCCGCTTAGTAGTGGGAACACGGGAACATTTTCACACACTTTCACAATCCCCTCGTAGCCGTTCGCTGCCGGACCCTCATTGGGGTGGCAATTAATGCCACCATCCTCTTTCGTTGTTTGCAACGCGCCTCGTTTCGGTGGTTGCGACGCGCCTCGTGTCCTGGCGCGTCTCAACCACCTTGGGGACCATGCCAACGCATTGACAGGTCGTCAAACTACCCCGTGTCAGACCCACTTGGTCCCCATGCTACGGATCAGGTATGTGGTCCCGTCTCCTACCATACGGCCGCAGATGATAGGGAGAGCAACGCCTCTCAATACCAACACTCCTCTTTCCCTGCTGCCCCACCGTGTCCGCCATCGAACAGTGGCGATCCCGTCGTCGGAACGTAGGGAGAGCGGCGTACCGCAATACCGGCACTCCTCTCCCGCCGCGGACCCTAACCCACAGCTGCGGTGCCTCCCATACGACACCGCAACCCGCCTTAATTGTGGTGTCCTTCATAAGGTGCCGCCACCTAAAATGCCGATCCTAGGCTGCTTAGAGGCAAAGCCTAAAGGAGCGGCCTCTTGCGGGCTCCTCTTAGCTTCACCGTGGGTGACCAGGCCACGGTTACTAAGTCCCCTTACCCCAACAAGGCTGGAACCCACGGAGGGGAAGTTATACGTTTACCTAAAAGTTCGTGCGGAACCCTCGGTGAGCGAGTGCAACTCGCACATGGCCGGTTTATTTTTCAGCTAACCTTTGTCAATAATACAACATATAGACCGCACTAATATCCGACTGTATATTCTACAACCTGTGTGATATAAGGGTTAATATTTGCAGATCACGTAAGCATTTATTTTCTGCTGAAATAATAAGTACTAAGTATGAAAAAACGTTTTACACTCTTATACCCCTCTGCACTAGGATTCCTTTTACCACAGATGGCATGGACAAACACTGACACACAGATCCAAGACCTGAGAACAAACTTCATGCAACCGAGACCCCTCGATTCGAACCTAAATAAACTTACAATGTGTTGAAAATTCGCTTAACTTTCTGCATCGAATGTTACGTAAACGCTTTTATGTGATAATAAAGTAATAAATAGTTACATATTACTTTTATATCTACAACAAAAAATGTTAGGTGAACTATAAAAGTGGCAAAATTTTGGGTTAGCAACAGTCTTTAATTTTGTCTTTTCAATATTCAATTGAATTTCAAAAGAATCACATCATTTATTTGCGAACATAAATCATAGGTTCAGTACAACCATGATCAGTTTTGCATGATGCAGCTTTGATTTTGCAGCATGCAAAATTAATACCTATTTATTTAAGTAATTAGAAAGAAGTGATTAAATTAATAACTGATAACTTACCTTTAGCATTCACCAAATAAAGCAACAAAACAGAAGCAAACAACTTCATAGCGTTCATAACTGAAAGAATGCACGTCATACTGAATGTCACAATTGCATCACAAATGTTCAGTTAACACTTTTCTCAGTATGTACAGTCGCGCAAAACTTTTTCTGTTTCACAGTACACACGTCAAGAACTTTACTTCGTGATATCGCGCGCTAAACTGACTTCAGCTTGGAAAATCTCTCGGGAAAACGGTACAGGACGACGCAGGCGCCAACTCTTAGGTCTTACAGTAGACAAACATTACCAAGACTTATTCCATACTACTTGCACATCAATAGCTAATTTTTAATACACCTGATCAGTTTCATAAACCTTATAACTGCTAAAGTTTCCTAAGCTCTTTGTTTATGTTCAATTTATCCGTGATAAGAACACTTTCACATTGATTTGATTGATTTCGGATATTTTGGTTAGTTTGGATACCAAACCGAATCAAACTAAGCGGGCTACCGCTTAGTTTAATTCGGTTTGGTATCCAATAATCTCGATATTTTGATATCATCAGAATCGGCGCCGTTTCGGATAAGTCAGTTAAGGTTGGGACGGACATATTCTAAAATGCTATTATACTAAAATATGACTAGCTAAAATATGAAACCTGAGTGTAATGTACCTAATATAATAGTGTGTAAATTTTCACATGTTTCCACGACATACATGACTAAAATTTGTGCAGATTATATGTAATAATTGTGTGACTACAATAAAGAGAATTTTCATGTATCCGCGAGGGTCATATAAGGGATTCGTACGTTTGAAATTTGCCCAAAACACAAGGTCTCCAGAGGTTTTTCCAACTCTAATGTAAGTAGCTTCAATTTCCCCTGATAGATTTGGTTCAAACCCGAGAATGCTCTGATGCCCATACATATTTTATAAGTACTGTGCTAAATCGAGGTAGGCAAATGTTTTATTTGAATGAAACATTTTTTAACTATCAAGCAATCCAATCCACTTGTATAGGGATAGCGAACCGAGTTCAATTGGCTTTCACGAGCATAGACAGACAGCAATATTCAATTTCCTGTGATTCAAATAAAGCTGTTCTATTTTCACTCTAGATTAAATATTGGAACTAGCTAGTGTGGCCAGGCATTACCACAATAGTAGTTTTGGTATGACTGAGTAATGATTACATTGAGTAGCCAATAGATATAGGTAAAATTTTCGTATTTTCATAAGATTCTAAAGATTCATTTCGTAGCAATTTAATCTATCGACTGATACAAACGACTGTTACAAAAGAAGTAGCCAGGGAAAATGTTTGCACCGTGTTGTAGAATTGCTGGAAGGATTACTGAACCTATTCAGCCGTTACTTAGTTTTTTTTGTCCTTTTGTGATAAGTACATAAATTTATTTCCCCAAATTTTACGAATTCAAAAAAATATATAATAATTTTATTCAAATCTTGTCCTGACCATTGCGAAAACGACGAAATAGAAATTTGATGAGCCATTTTTGAGTTTTTCCGAGACTAACGCACGGCAATTGATGTATATAAATATTATACTAGAGATCCAATAGATGTTTCCCTGTCTTGATTCACAAATTAACAATCGCTTGCTAAACGATGTAATGGCAAAAATCCCATAGAAAAATGTAGGTACTTGCAGTTTTTCCCCATTTTTGATATTTCTCGTGAATTTTTCAAAGAAATTATACTGTACAATCCATATCCTAACTATTACAAACACAACAAAATAGAAATCGCCAAATCGGGCCAGCCGTTTTCGCGTTTTAGCGAGACTAACGAAAAGCAATTGATTTTTATATATATACTCGTAGATAGACATGGATATCTTTTATTTTTATAGTTTAGGTAGAAAAGCAGTTAAAAACATGAATGATGATTGTCACGTAAAATCAGATTTAAGAGATTATATTGAAACATGAAGATTGACATGAAAAATGATAATTTATTTAGGTATTGTGGAATTGACACATACGTAATGTATTTTAATTAATACCTATTCGTACTCGCACTCAGCACAATAATCCAAGGCTTACAACGGTAGACTCTCATCGAAACGGCTTTGCAGTGATACATTACTTTTATATTTGCCTATCTTTGTCAACTACGTGACAGTTGATTAAAGCACGTTAAGCTTTTAATGGCAACAGTCGTATGGAAATGTATTTACAACTTATTATTTATTAAAATTGTTAGATAATTCTGAGATCTCAAGTATCTTTTGTCCACGTCAAAATATACACCGATAAAAGAATAGTGAAAATGTAGATAATTATAAATAGAATGGCTAGGACTAAAAAATCTTACGAGTAATTCATTGGTAACTGATTTATTTTCGTTTAGATACAGTCATTTTTATAAGAGACTAAGTCAAAATATATACAATATACAAACGTTATCCAATAAATACTGACGATCTACTCCTTACGAACCATGCAGGGCATGTCGACATCCTTGTAACTTTAACAAAGTAAACATTTGTAAGCATATAACGTGTGCCAGGAGTTCCATAGGCACTTAATATGAAAATGCTCTGTGGTTTAGTTGGAATTAGCTGTACCTTCGAAACAAGGGGTCCCGGGTTCGATTCCCGGCCGGGACACACTGTGTAGTGAGCACCGAGTTTGTTCTTTGGTCTTTATCGTGTTTGTCCATGCCATGTGAGATCACAGGTAGGGGATTGAAATGACTGCTTGTTTTTAACATATATATGTAATATCTTCTCACCGACATCATGTATTGCAATAGCAAATTATAGTAACATGCTCAAGTAGTTAACATACAAAAAACCGGAAAGCCAGTATGCTCACCAACATGACCGCGTCCTAACTTATTAAGATACCTATTACTTTTTTGTACTGTTTAGTTTATTCATTCTGTCAAATAATATTTCACCAAAAAATATTATAGATGAAATAATCCAGCCAGTAATTAATATCATATAGCAACCGGTATAATGATCCAAATTTATCGGTTCTAAAATGTTTTCTTCGGGTTTGTGAGGTATCGAGGTCTGAACATACTTATTTTTCAAATAATCTGATAAACCCGATTCGACCAGTTTCGTCAAAATATAATCTATAGAGTCCACAAGAGGGGAAAATTTCTTGAAGAACAACACCGTAGGGCAGCTCACAACTTTCTGCGGTAACATGTGAACATTAAGTTTCTCTTGTGAAACTATTGTTTGTGCAGTTTCCATACTCAATGCGAGAACAAATTCAATGCCCGTGGAAACGTTCCGCAAAGTCGGTATAATATCATCAGTTTTTACATCCATCCACTTATCGTAGACTCTGGGATCGTCGATGAAATAATCTTTCAGAGCAACTCCGCCACCGAAAGGATAACCAGCAGCTATCACATCTTCAATTGTTTCGAAGTCTCCAAAGTAATAGTTGGCTTTGAGAACGGTGATGAGAGAGACTTGATAAAATGTCCTGATTAACACACAGAACCACACCCATAAATATACTACACATACCAAGGCGGTTTTTGTGGGCAACCTGTTAGTTGGAAGGCCCATGCATATCAACCAAGAGTAAAAAAGTACACTGACATGTGGCCTATCTCTTGAAATCTTGCTAAAATAAAAATTCCATAATCGGCTTCTGCTTATTAAAGCGCATAATACTACGACCAAAAAGCACATACCTAGAACTAATCGAGCAATAGGTCCAAACGGATGCGTCAATTTTAAAGATGAAGGTATCTTTTTTGTTGGGTGTGTGACCCACACTACGCTGGCGATGTTGTAATCCTCGGACATTTGGAAGTAAGTAAATCTCGAAAGAGTCAATGCGCCTGAAGTCATTGAAAAGTTAGCGTAGTCGTTATAGACGTCGGCGAGTGAACCGGACCAAGTTCCATTCTCATCCAGGTTACCCCAACCATTGCCGATCCGCGGCGTCATTACTTCGAGGCTCGCATTTAAAGCTTGGGCTAGGATGACAAGTAAGTCGCCGTTCGCGCCACTTGGCACACCATCCTCAATCTTCATGTACGGCGGTAGAATGAACGACGATGCCACTAAAGGACACAAATTCATATTTCTCAATTTAGCTGGAAACATATTACAGTCGATTACATCATCCGATTCATTTGAGCTCGATCCCAAATCATACAACTTCACTGGTGCGTCAGTTCTACAATCACTATCGTTCAGTGGAAAATATGTGTAGCCAACAACTTCATACTGCACGCTTTTTAGGAAAACTACGTTAGTGATTTTGTATTGCCACACTATTTTTGCAGCCTCCATTTCGTCACATTCGTTAGAATCATGAGACTCGCAAACTATGATGAACTTTCCGGTATTATCAAACTCGTGATTTTGCATCCAGTTGAGTGCTTGTACTATGTCACTGATGCTCAATCCAAAGAGAACGTATTGCCTCGTCCTATGAGCAAACTTCGGGTAAAACGTGCCCATTCCGACGATTGTAGACTTTCTGTACGACTGCAGGAAAACTTCGACGCCATGCCATATCGTGGAGTTGAAAAAAACGAAAGTAATGAAACGCCAATCGAAATTCTGCACAGCGATTTCTGTTGCAGTTAGGCCAAGTCCATAGAAAGGCATATCAGGAACCGAGATCGTACAATATTCACTAGTCGACATGTCGACCATAGCGAGAGCCACTAATGTAACTGGTCATGCAAACTACAACGAATTGCACTATGAACCTTTGATTTAAGTTATTAGCAACTAAATACCGATGTCACGTCACGAAATCCATTTTATATCAATGGTGATTTATCAGTACATCAATTTTAAACACCATATTAGCCATTGCCGGTAATAGATTAGCCGTGAATCATGAATGTTATCGACACAATCTCAATTTGCAAGTACATTCCTAAAAAAATTAATCACAAAAAGCATCAGTAATAATAATAACGGACCTACTGGAATTTGAAAGAAAACCACTCACATAGCTGAAAAAAATTATATTTTATGAGAAATTATAATTTACAATATTTCATACAGGCATCCATCTTCAGTCGGAACTTAAGCTAAAATTCTCACAATCTCACGCAAAAGGTAAAGCAACTTTAGACTATAATATAGTTATAGCAATAATTTGTGTAATTAATTGCCCAATTGTAAATCAATCATGTAAGAACCACACCAGCAGGTAGGTATATGAATTCAGTCCATTCGTATGGTAGATACGAACTACGGCGGATCGACAGACACAGAGCGCGCGCAATCTACATAAAACGAGGAACTTCAAATTAATTGCCAATATTTTATTGTTTTACTTGGACAATTCTGTATGTAAGCTTTTGAAATAATAAAGACGCCCCTAACATACGAGAAATAACCCATCTAACCCCGTTGCGGACAGAAATGAGGCGTTGACGGGACTAAATCGACATTGTCAGGTTCAGTCGAATTATAATGTCGTTAAAATATTAAAAAAAAGTCAACATTAATAAACAAAAGCCTGGGTTCAATAAGAAAGAGAGCATTAATTTGAAGTTTAATTTTTTAATTTAAAATTTAAAATTCTTTAGTTAAAAAAAAAAATTGAACTTTTTTGTAATATAATTTGCGCGCTCCTATATCAAATTCTATCTAATGATTCCGCCTAGGGGCTGGGAACTAATTCACAATATTGCTGCAGAATTGCACAAAATAAAATAGTCTTATGTACAGGGCATACACAGAGATTGCACTGAGGATTACATCAATAGTTTTTTATTATATTGTGCGCTAAGTTTCAAAATTCACATTATTTTGAGCATATCAGACAGCTGTTTCTTATATAAAGCATAGAGTTTTGCTATTGACAGTGTCTCTTCATTGTGCATAACCGCTGATGAAGTAGAAACACTTCATCTTTAGAAGAAATAGAAATTATAGACACAACAACAAATAAGTTAATAAGTTATATATCTTCAAAACAGAAACTTTGTTTCTTACTATACATAAAAAAAAAACTAAATAATAACACGAAGCAACACTCTAAATTAAGCATAATAAAATACTCTAATATATGGAAAAACAATTATAAAACGTGTATAATTTGTGCTTTTTGTTCAGTATATATCGGTGCCAATAGCAAAACTTGGCATTGTACTGTCAGCTCAATTCACTCAGCACATTTAGACCCAAATGTACAATATATTACATTCATGTGGTACAAGCTTTCGTGCAAAAAACTTCGGTATCGGTTTTTACAATTCACATGTCGTTTTTATTTTACGGGTTTCTAGTAAAAAAAGTTTATATCAAATGCATCAAAAATGTCCTTAAACAACTAACATAGTAATTTCCTATACTCGACGATCTAGCCGTATGGAATTCTCATACACGGTTAATATTAGGAAGAAACCAAATACACCATACCACTGCGTACACAAAGCCTACAATTAAACGTAAAACATTTTGCGTGAAGTCAATTTCGTGTAGAAAAACACCATTTAAATATAAACAGCTTAAATAAACATTAATTTAACAAAAAATCCAATGTACAAAAGTAACGAAATATTTATTTAAATACAATAATAAAGTTATAAATCTTTGAAGCTAACAGAAACGGTAATGGTATATAAATTACGTGTACATTATATCTATTGGATTAGTGATAGAGAGACAGTCGGCGGGACAGAGACAAAGATGTTTGGTCTCGCTCGTTCCGCCCGACACACCTCGGCTCACTCCGACTCACGAAAGCTCTGGGTCGACCTCAACCTTTACTTTACGAGACATCATTAATTATAACTTATATAAATAAATACGCAATAGTAACACGGAAGCATCCCGTTCGATACACCAGTAGGAAGTCCTGTCTCGACCCACGAGGATGTCACGCGCAAGTTCATTGGACTAGTTTGTTCAAATCCATCCGTCTGGACACAATAAAATGTATACTAATGTAGAAAGATATTATGGCAACAAACTTTACAAAAATCCTAAAACAATGACTAAAAGCAGCTCACGGTAAGGCCAAGACTCACCATAACTTTTAAAATGCACAATTTAATATTCACCAATACAGACACATACATAAATTGTGAATAACTTCATCATAAAAAAACATGTCAAAAAACCTTGTACGGTTGAAGCGATCCGTGCGGTCCTCGGACCCGGCTGGAAGTCTCGACGCGCGGCGATCGACCGCCATCCCCCCCTCCCCCCACTCCCTCCGCGCGCCACCACCGCGCCATCCCATCTGACTCTAGTATTTGGATTAAATGACTTACAATCTATCCTTACTTTCTCATTAAACATTTTAAGTTGAAATAAGTTCGTTCACCCGATCTCAGTACGTGAATTTACATACACATTATGTCGTGAAGTAATGATGTTTTAAATTATGTGTTTTACACACAATCACAGATTTGTGTCAGGGACCTTTGATGTAAACGCTTAGACGAGGTTGTACTCCTTCAGATTGGATTGTAGGATAGTGTCTTTCACTGCGGCGAACACGAACCGGATGTTTTCGGTGTCTGAAATAGAATGGTATTGAAATAAAATAATTGTTCCACATTAGCGCTTCGTACTACACAACGGCCGAACACCTAAATACTTTATCTTATAAAAATAACTCACGTAACGGAAACGGCGCTCCCATTCAACGCGATCCAGTTTATTTTTGGCATTCAAAATTACTGCACTTGTAAATAATGTACACGGATATCAGCTATCTGCGACATCATAATAAACCGCAAATGTGATTACGTGGACTCAAATCTTTATATAAATATAATTGTGACTACGAAAGTATGCTATTAATATGAGTTGATATGCGATTGATATAATCATATGACAAATATCTTTTATTCATTAAAACTGTGGTTTGTTTGAGTGATAGGGGCGGCAAAAAGAGTATATAAATAAAACATGCAACATACGATACAAAATAGATATTTAATGCTAATTACAATAATTACGGCGGAGACAAAATATCATGCTAAGTTAAATTCCTTTAGAGCCGCTTGCATTATGGTATCCTTTACAGCGCAAAACACAAGTTTGATGTTTTCGGTATCTTTAAAAATATCCAAGGCAGCATGCAAAAATAAAAATAAATAAAAGTAAAAGTGCAAGACACCTTCGCCCAGCAGTAAAACAATAAGAAAGCTAAAAATTTTATCAAAGTTCCATGATTCATACTCATGCATCATACATAATATAGGATCATCTCATATTATTTGCGTTTTTAAAGACCCAATCGGTGATAAGAAAAAATGTAATAAGTAATTTTTAAGTATGCCTTATATACTTAAAAATTTGAGTTATTAGCACCAGAGAAATTAGCAGATGTATCACTTTGTTGAATATTAAAATCGCAAATCGCATTGAGATATAAAGTTGACGCAAGTATAATATCTTGTTCAGAAATTATCTAGGATTCTTTGTAATTTTTTTGTAAGTAAGGAATAAGAAAATTAATCACTATAATTCAAAAGCATTACTGCAATCTATTTATAAATAGTTTAGAAAAAGTAAAAAAAAAAAACAAACTCATACTACATTGAAGCAATATCAACATAAACTAAACTTTCTACAGTGCAAAACTAAAATAATACAATAAAAACGACTACGTGTACAACGCATACATATAAATCAAATCTTACCATTAACTGCATGCAAACTCTAGAAGGCTAATAAATAAGCCCTTAGGTTTATCACTCGCTCGCCTGTCCCATAAAAATACCTTAGTGACCTGTCTAGAATAAATGCAGTAATTTTGAGCCTTAATAAAAACGGCGCAAATGAACATGAGGTATTTTTAATATAATAAAATACTTAAGGATAAGCAAAAACTCCGAAAGTGCGGATCCAATCCTGCGGTGGTCCGAAAACCTGCTGTCTTCTTCACTAAAACGTTGTTATTGCAGGATTTAGTTATGTTAAATCTTCTTATGTGTAAAGAAAAATAGCAAAAAAAAAACTGTACCTACCAAATTTTATGAGAATTTATTATATAATATACGTTTCATATCTCCCACGCTACTCGGTATTTGTAGTCCTTTCAATGGCAAAAAACCTAACGACCTAATGACGACATAATTTTTAGATCTTTTACTAATAGGTCATTTTATTTTTAAAGTCGTTCATGCCGCAGGGGCGTTTTTTTAGATTAACCATCCGATAAGGCGGGATCAATCCAAACTGGATATAATGGTAACCAGCACGTATAACAATATAAGTCTTATTCAATCTTTCATCTTTCATTCAATCTCACATTTCAACATACACTATCTGAATAAGTCAAGAAGATATGATATGAAAGAACTCACCTGTCGCACAGGTGAAGTGCGAGTAGATTATCTTCTCAGCGTCCGGATTTAGGTCGACGAACATTCGAAGGATGAATTCGCGCGCGGTGTTCGCGTCGCGTTGAGGACCTGATAGCATACACACAGTCTAGCGCTTCTACAAAACAGTTGAGCTTTTATATCTAGCATTATACCGCCACCGAAAACTGGTGATGTTCGAGGCCAAATTCAGATCTAACGGCCGATCAAATTTGGCCTATATATATATAAGGTCAGAGGTCTGATCTACCGAGGTGTTCCGTGGTAGATCAGAGCCCATTCACTCTCAATTATCGAAAGTAGGCCGGTGTCATACAGTGGGAACATTACAGGCTGGTACGTGCGCAGTGCATCTTGCACTGCCCTGACAATATAAATTTTGCGCATGTTAAAATAATTTTAAAATTAATCATCTTTATTCTCGCTTCCACCTGAAACTGTCACGACGAATGTTCAACGATGATTATTTTTTATCAATATTTCAACACTCGAAACCTCAATATTGGAAAAGTGTCAGTCAGTGAAAATTGCTCTGAGCTGCGCTGCTTTGATCTGATCTGAAAGAGGCCATGGGCGATCCAATTAATGGTATTGTATTCAAACATACCAAACTGGCGGTAACATAGTACAGTGAGGAATTGTCTAGCGCAATACAGAAATCACAAATCACTTAGTCTTCAAAACTCAGTTTTAAGCTATACATTACACAGTGATAATAATAATACTGACTGACCAAACGGACAATAAATATAAATCATTTTTATCTTGCTTTTTATAGTGCCAATAAAGTTACTCTGAGTAACGTTTTTCAAACAGTTTACATATTCAATTCTCAAATTACTGGAGATACATTACCATAGAAAACGTACCATAGAAATCTCTTTTTGTGGACGTTGCTATGGCAATCTATCATCCCTGTTAGTAGAATATAACTGTCTGTATGAGAGTGAGCAACGAATAGAATTTGGAATATTTTAGCTGGGGTTATGTAACCAGTGTTTTTAAATGTTTCATGAGAAAACTTTTTTCTATTGTCCGCTGGGTACGAATCAAGTCTGAAAATAGCGCTACGAATATATTCGATTATTCAACCTGTAGCCGTCGTGAAATGCGAGTAACACGCTCTGTCGGGATCTGGGTTTTCTTTCAAGTATTTTTGTAGAATGTAATCCAACGCTGGTACAGGATCTAATTTAGGACCTATTCATTCGAATGATTGTGTTATTCAACGTTTTAAGTAGACTGCTTTGACCATAAATCAATACTTAGATACACCAGGCCAATGACCGATTTTAGGAGACGAGATTCATGAGTGATGTGACAGCTGGAAAAGGCCTAAACTGCAACATTAGATATTTGCTACAAATTTCGTAATATACATAGTGTATAAATACTAGGTATATAATAAGTACAATGTGTATAATATCTCGTAGTAGTAATCTCGTATATGTATGTTTTGTAGTCAAAGTCAAAAATATTGAAACCCGTTGAATTCTTAAAAAAAGTAACTAGGAAAGTGTGATGTAGTGATCTGTATTTAGCTCACAAATCAGTCACTCGTGAATCTCTGGAATTTAAGCAACCTGATCGTGATCTGGAGTACACTAATGCCCCGCGACAAGGGGAATCCTAGTGATTGTGAAAGCATTTGTTTGTTGCTAATAATTACAACGGTGCCGGTGAAATCACAGGGACATGAAACGCTTCATTCCTGTCTCAAGAGTGACGGGTGCAACGCAATGCGCTATGGGTCGTCAGCTCGTTCCGTCACTAAAATATAACATATAAATAGTGTATCTTCGAATACATACCGTCGTATTCTGGGAAGTAGTCGACGAGATGAGAATACATAATCTTCTCCTCGAGCAAGTCCTTTTTGTTTAGGAAGAGAATAACCGACGAGTGCTGGAACCATGGGTAAGTGATGATAGTTTTGAACAACGCCTTCGATTCTTCCATTCGGTTCTGGAAAGCAAGAAATGGATTTTATTACACTTTCTTCACGCGGACCGTAATATAAAGCAATGCTGACATTTTCCGGTTTATTTGTGAATGCGTGCAGTTGGGACAATGTACTTTTGATACTCTTAAGTTGTCTGCAAAAGGTTGTTGTCTCTTTTTTCTTGACAAGGCGGAGTTGGCGAGACAACCTTGATATTGTATTTTCATAATAGACTGGCCCTCAAAAACGTTAGATCGAAAGTAGTGGAAGGGAATTAGGAAGGCCTTGCCCTGCAGTGAGGCGATATAGGCTGATATATCTTGCTGAGGGATAAAAGATCCGATACCATCCCTATTCCCCTGGACCAGAATTTCTATAATATATTCTATGAATATGTTTACACATTCGCAATGTGGTCCAACTCAGACGATAATGACCTTGCAGTAAGTAGGTTATGGGTTCGTAACCTAATAAATTTAGAGCTTCAGTTAAAGAAAGAAAAAGAAGAAAACGTTTACACACTCATACCTCTGCACTAGGATTCCCTGTGTCGCAGATGGCATGGACAAACACAGAAACACAAGACAAACACCCAAGACCCGAGAACAAACTTCATGCTCACCACACAAAGTATGCCCCGGCCGGGAATCGAACCCGGGACCCCTCGCTTCGAAGGCAGGGCTACCACCAACTAAGCCACGGAGCCGTCTAATATATTAAAAAATCGTTAGGATACCACAGCATAGTAATGTCCACTAGCGTAACTAGCGTCCTTAGTGATCTTAAAGCGTGTCGTTCATGGCCGTTACGCTACACAAAAAATATCGCTGATGTATGTTTTTCTGGGTTCATTATAAACTTTCTTTGATTGATTCTGCTTACAATCACAAACAAGTTCGCATCGTGTTGCGCCTCTCTGTCTAAGACGGTATGTAACGCCCATCTTCCAACAGTGCCACAGCAATACGTGTGCAGAATAATACATCTAATACTTATGTAGTTCCCCAAACGAAAGCTACTTTACGTTCCTCCTTTTGCATCACCCGCAAAATACGTGTATGGAATCTAAGCGAAACAGACGGACACGAGCATAATGGGCCTTCGTTACGTTAATAAATAGAAAAAACCTTAACCTCTCGTTAATGAGTACCCAGGGTCTCACGGATTAAGTTCACTTATTAATGCTAATTCGATTTCCCGTGGCATTTTGTGCGGCTTCTAATCTCTTTAAATCTTTGTAGTCAATTTATATTGCTGTTTTTTATCAAATAACTTGTAATTTTCACCTGATATTAGTATTAAAAAAATAAACTGTCCGAAATGTTTCCAAAGTTTTTAATCAAATGAGTCTGGATTCTTTCAACTCCGCTAGCAGACGTGACTGGCAATCAGGACTTTTTTTTCTCCTTGGGGTAAAATATCCAACCAAACGTAAGAAAGAGATAAAAAGTGAATTACCATAATTTAGAAGGATGACATTACATACACATGAAATAACTGCGCTAAAGCGAAAACCAGAGCAAATCAACGGTCTTGCTTACGCTAATAGCTGACACATCGAGAACGACTTAGAACAAAACTATTCGAGTTTACTGTACTTCTTATTTCAACTATGAACAATTTAAAAAGTGCAATATATTTATTTACAAGGAAAGGAGTTTTATTACACTCAATAAAGCCTGTTTGCTCGGGGAGTCGCCTTATTCCACCTATAGA
Source organism: Aplocera efformata (assembly GCA_921293045.1). Lineage (NCBI taxonomy): Eukaryota > Metazoa > Arthropoda > Insecta > Lepidoptera > Geometridae > Aplocera > Aplocera efformata. The sequence continues at coordinate 6,017,638 of OV121045.1, forward strand.
AGTAAGAAAGGGGCTTATAAGGATAGAATTTTAACTGTTGGTTAGTTTTATAAAAGATATTTTAACATATTATTAAGTCAATATAACTCACCTCATTTTCAGATTCGAATAAAATTTGATCATATTCACTAAGAGCTACTAAGAATATGATGGAGGTGACGTTTTCGAAACAGTGAATCCACTTCCTTCTTTCGGATCTTTGGCCCCCGACGTCCACCATTCTGTGGGATATATGAAGAAAATTTTAGTTTGCCGTCAATACACAAATGTTGGCAGTTTCATACACATCATTCATTGGTCGGTGAATGAGTCAACCACAAAAGATTGATAATTTGGTAAATGACAGTGTGAGGAAATTCGACAATGATGTAATTCTTGATATCATTAAAAAAAACATGCACTTAATTTAACCGTACTTTGTCCATTTCTTTTTTGGCAATGAAAAATCGACGACTTTATTATATCATAAGTGATATCCACCCTCGACTTCAAACTAGGAGGTCGCAGATTCGAAACTATAGTAGATAGAAAAAATAATCAATTTCTCAAAACGATGTGATGAAACCAGACATATACCAACATAGTTGACATCCACCATTTCGGTTATAATTCTAGCCATTGGTGCGCTGGCAGCAGTGTTTTACTTAACGTGACGAAGTGCGATTTTCACCAAACGAAGCCTGTTTCAGCGCAACAATGGGGTAAATTCTGTATTTTTTAATAAAACAGAGATAAATGCCAGTTTAGTAGATTCTTTTGCTTATCCGAAAGCAAAAGAATCGACGCTATTGGAAAACTTACCATGAATATATTTTTATACTTATGTGGGAGAGTGGAAAATTTACATATTTTGCTAATGTACTTTAATAATAGGTGTGTGAATATGACTCCGCCCCTTTTTGTCAAAATAAAACACATTTGTTCGCTTACAAAATTAAAAAAAAAAATTATTGAAAGTATGCTCCATCTGCAGCTACAACCTTCGCCCATCGTTCAGGTAGTTTTCGTATTCCTTGCTGGAAGAAGTCCTGGTCTTTTGAGCTTATCCAGTTGTCAATCCAAATTTTGATACTTTCACATGAAGTAAACTTTTCTCCAGTAAGGTCTGTCTGCATCGTCCGGAATAGGTGGTAATCCGAAGGAGCTATGTCTGGTGAATATGGCGGGTGGGGTAACACTTCCCAGTCCTGTCCCTCTAAATATCTTTTTACGACTTCTGCGGTATGCGGTTTGGCATTGTCATGCTGAAGAACTAATTTGTTATGTCTATTCACCCATTCTGGTCGTTTTTCTTCTATGGCTCGCTTCAAACGCATTAGTTGTCGTCGGTAAACTTCTCCATTAATAGTTTCAGAGGGTTTGAGCAACTCATAATATACAATACCTTTCTGATCCCACCAAATACAGAGCATGACCTTGGCACAGTGAATATTTATTTTTGGCTGTGATGGGCCTGGTTCGCCTGGTTTCACCCAAGCTTTTTTGCGTTTAGGATTTTCGTAGTGTATCCATTTTTCGTCTCCTGTGACTATCCGATGCAAAAATCCTTTTCTTTGCTGTCTTTGAAGCAGCATTTCACAAATGGTTTTCCGACGTTCCATGTCTCTTTCTTTTAAATCATGTGGAACCCAGTCACCGGCTTTTTGAATCATTCCCATCATTTGTAAACGCTTTGCAACAGTTGAACGATCAACATTTAATGCTGCAGCTAATTCTGATTGAGTTTGGCAAGAATCTTCCGCCAATAATGCTTCCAATTCAGCATCTTCAAATTTTTTTGGTGGTTTTCCATGTTCTTTATCCTCAGTACTAAAATCGTTATTTTGAAATCGTCGAAACCATTCCTTGCAAGTTGTATTAGACGGAGCATGCTCACCATAAATCTCCACAAGCAAACGATAAGTTTCCGCTGCAGTTTTCTTCGCAATAAAATAATGTAATAACACTTCCCGCAAATGACGTTTATTTGGAATAAAAACCGACATTTTCGAAAAGGTGAAAACAATTGTTGCTTACACTTCAACCAAATATCATAAAATGCGTTAGATAGCTGACATTCAGTACTATCGAATACAAGTATGGTCATTTATTAGTACACGTAAACAATACTAAAAACGACATCTGTTGAGAAAGGGCGGAGTCATATTCACACACCCAATACATTATTAAAACTAGTTAATTATATCATATGCAAGCCAAAACCAAATTGTAAAACTATTAGTTAATAATACAAATAAGCAAGTTGAGTTAAAGAGGTGTTATCAGCAAACAATATGAATATGATCGTAGCTTGAGATGACCGAGCAAGGGATGTGATTAAAAAGTGAAATGGGCCCAGAACTGAATCCTTATTCGCGTATCGGAAATCACACCATCGAAGGAGCTCATGAGATTTATGCTTATTTCTGACGCATAGTGGCTTTAGAAATGAGCATCAGCGTAGCTTTTATTTAATTAAAATATTGTGAATATTTTATGCATCAACGAGTAACAACTGAACGCTAACGCAGTCACATCTATGTGAAACCCTTTATATTAGCATCCAAATGTACTGCAATCGGTTTTGACAACTCTAACAGCGATTGCTGTATACTGCTGTGAACTGGGTGACGTTTAGTTTAGTTCTATTGCTAGTTTATTTTGGTATCAGTAGAATCGGTACCACAATATCCAGTATATTCGATATCGCTTGGAAATATGTTATTTATAGTATCACGATCATATGTATTTAGATTTTCTTGAAATTAGTAACATGTAGACATGTAACATGTAGTTTAGTAACATGTAAGCATAAAAAGAAAGGAAAAGCAAAAAAAATTTGTTCAGCATGCAGGTTATTGATGAGAAGATAGTAAGTCCAACGAGACACGATTATTGTTAAGCTATAGCACTAAAATAAGAGGTTTGCATTTTGGTAAAGAATTCTGAATAAATTAGAATTAAAATCTTGTCTCGTTCGAGCTGCAGTGTACGCATCTTGTTGGGCAAAAGCACTTACACTTTACTCGTATAACGCCAGTTCATTCAAAAGCCTGAGTCGACACTACAACCAAGGGTATAATCGTTTTTTTACATCTTTAGTAAGGAATTATTATCAGGAATGGCAGCTCTCACTCATAAAAATGTAATTCGTAGATTTAATCTAATATGACAATTTTGGTAGAAAAAATTACTATTTAGTTGCAATAAAGTTTGAAACAAAGGAATAGGACGTCAAAAGTCAGACAACTGATATTGAAAATGTTTATGCGTGAGAATATTTAAACTACTTAGCCATCATATCATCGGGGTTCTGGCAAGGGGAGTCTAGCTGCGAAGACTCGCATTTAGAACATACCTAAATATAATTCCGTCAAGATCGAAAGGGTACTCAAGTATTCCCGTGGTCGGTTGTCGAGCGCGCAGAATGTCCTGCTCAGTCGGGAGGTAATCGGCCGCCTCGATTCTCGCCAAGTCACTTAAATAACTGAAATGCATGCACTAAAAGCTAAACACATACACAAACACTGATAAAGATTCCCTCACGCAGAAGATGACTGAAATCCATGCACACAGACACCGATATAATAGGTTTGGCAAAAAAATCAGGCGACACTTTCTACATATTTTCGACGCATAATCGCATAGTTGAGAGCAAGACAGCGAATGAGTGAACGTTGCTCGCACCTATGCAAACACCCGACTGTGAAATTAGGTCCAATTTCAAACTTTTTTTGCCAAGCCCTTTTTTAAGAGACCCCCACATACATGCAGAAGCGAAGCATGCATTACAGTTGACAGATATCTTTACCGAAATCGTATCTCCTCCAAATCGAACGGGTACTCAATGATACCCGTTGTGGGAACTCTCACACGGAGGATGTCTTGTTCGGTTGGTAAGTAATTTGGTGCCGCGACGCGGTCAATCTCTTGCAAGTAGCTATGGAAAGACGATAGTCAATACATTGTACATGAATATATAGGCCAATTATATTAAAGAACAGTTGATGTTTTCGTATCGTTAATCATCTAAACATAACCGTAACATCCAACAAACTCCGCTCTGTCTAGGCTGTGTAGGTATCAAGCGAATCGATACAATAGGACCGAGGGAATCGAACCCGCGATCTAACAGGCGACAGACAGGCGGAATCCCGTTGCAGCTATTGATAAATGGCGATTAAAACATTGATAAAAATATAACCTATTTTCACTGAATTTGTGCGTGTCAAGTTTATGTACCGTTTTGGTGACATCAAACCAATGTCTCTCGTGGATTCGCTCTTGTAGGATAAGTTATATCAATAAACAAGAAACATCCACCTACACAAATTATTGAAAGACACTTTACCATCGGCTCAGTAGCTTAACAGCCAGTTTCTACTCACAGATTACAAGATATAGCATTGAAAGATTGTTACCATAAAAATAGAATGTTTAAAAATTACCTATCTTCAGTAATCTGTTACTTGAATATTATATTATTATGAATTATTATTATTATTATATTATTATTAATATTAATATTATTGAATATTATGAATGTGATATTAAAATTTTGCTCTTAATAACTGAGAGAATACTTATGTAAAACTTTATTTTTGTACATATAATACAAACACCCAGACACAGAATAAACATCTATGTTCGTCACACAAATGCTTGTCTTGAATGGGTATCGAACCCGCGACCTACAGCGCAGAAGGCAGAACTACTGCCAACTGAACTGTGATGAGAGATTCTACTAATATTATAAACGCGAATGTTTGGATGTATGGATGGATGTTTGTTACTCAATCACGCCAGAACGGCTGAACGGATGAAATTTGGCACAGAAATAGATTATAGTCTGGAATAGCACATAGGCTGTATCCCAGAAAAATGTACGATTCCCGTAGGAAGTCCAACCGCGGGTAACGCCGCGGCGCGCAGCTAGTTACAACATAAAGTGTAGAAGACAGTCTTCATCTAATTAGCTAGATTTGATTGCAACAATTTAGCGGCTGTAAAACGTAAAGTACGTACTTCCATTACCGTTATTACTACGATTTTAACCTTCACTTTGCATATTGATATTAATACAATATACATTACCATGACCTCATGGCGAATACTGGGATGGCATTAGGTATTCGAACAATTCGAGTTTCCTGTCTGTTTAGAGTACTATTTATATATTCCATGATTCGTGATCCAACAAACTACTCATGCCACTGCAAATATTTCGTACATAATACTATAGAAAATCAATATAATCTACCTTCACATATAGTCTTCTAATTCGATTTCCTAATCAGTTTAAAACCTTCCGAACACTACAAATCCATTCAATGTCATTCATGCATTGGTTTTTATCCTAAACTAGGGACAATACCACGATTCGCGCAGATCCCATTAGAAAAAGTCTATCCATATTTCCGCCTTTCCCGAAAATTTATCAGTTTTCTTTCATACACCAAAAAACAGCCAAATCGATGGAACCCATCTCATTATTGCACTTCTAGATTTGAACCCGCTGTACCCCTGGGTCACCACCCTATTGTATCGCTCGTGTGATAAGCGAAACCGAAATATACTATAGGATTGAATATAGTTGGCGATTTTCGAATATCGTGAATTAAGAGGTCAAATCGCTTTCTTATCAAACGCAAGTGCGATAGGAACACCTCTTTTGAAACCATTATTAACCTTATGAGAGTATTACTCATTTGATATTTGTATTAATCCGGACACAATGATATTACTTCATCGGTAGTCATAAGTGGTTGTTGATAAATCAAACAGCGTATTCTATTAGTATTACACCTTTGTTCATTATCCTATTGAAGAATAAGCAGATAATCATAATGCCACCAATTATAAAAAGTAATTGACTTTACTTTCTATACATATCTACAGGCAAATGTAACAATTAAATGATTCGGACAATATAAACAATATTTTGTAGCAGCTTGATTGCCCAGGGGTACAAACGCGACTATGACTTTCAATCACAAGATTTCTGGATGAATCAATGATTTTTACACTTGCGTACTCATTTCCACGTTCGCAAAACGGAAACGTAACGTTAGCAGGTTGATTAATACTCTCACTTATCGAGAGTAGGCTGGTATCTTACCTTAAAAGGGTATAAGGAAACAATATTTCCCAATTAATATTTATTTTCAAACTATGCAGACTTCGTGGGAAATTTAATAGGGAATTTTAAATACCAGGAAAATCTAGTGAAAATATTGAAACTTCATTTAATATGACGCTCTATGCGTCATATATATTCGTACTCTGCATGTCCATGTAGGGGATAAGTGAAATTAAGACTCCAGAGATTGTGATAGTAGAGTGACGTCTGCCCAATAAAATCTGGGTGAAATTTTTCCTATACGTTGAGTCAGGTACTTACTACTTAATATACGTACTACGAAACTTATTAATCTTTGCTCATAACAGACGACTCAGGTCTACGACTAAGGACCCCTACTCCTTAAGTAATAGAAAGCGCTATCGCTAATCTTAGTGATATGAACGCGTGATCGCGTAAAATTGAAGCAAACGAGACGTTTATAAGGATAAAAAAAAAATATATTTCAGATTATTTTGACTCAGGAGAACCGAGTCACATAGCGTTGCGCCCGTCACTCTACACGGCGATATAAGGTCTCATGCATGTGCCTACTATTTCACGGTCATCCTCACCCTTCCACTGCAACACGGCAATCAAGAAGTGGTGGCAAAACTTTTCCGGACAAACTCGGCGCAAGTTCTTTAGCTTAGATAAAACTTCTAAAACAGTATTGCGACTAATTTCAACCATATTGCAATTGATAAAAACAGGAAGTAAAGTTTGGATATCTGTTTTGTTACAAGAATAATCCCGTCATTATCACCTAACGCTCGTCTGATGTGTATGTGTTATTCATACTTACTGGTGAAGTTTGATATTGCCGGGTCTGTTTCTACGACCAACTGACAACACAGCAATGTTTCGTAGAAGCAGATTATCAACGATGTTCTGATCTAAATTGAACGTTAAATGTAGGCAGACCGCTAGTATAATAGTTCGTAGGCACGCGAAAAGTTCTCACATAGCAGTGTTTCATACAGTCCCTCGTAACGTTAAGCTAATGAAACATCTCTTCTACTTTTATAATGATCGGAAAAGAACTCTGTGTTGTTGGCAGAATAGGTAGAGACACCTCGTTCAAATAATTGCGACGTGCCTGTGATTTCTCGCGACTGACGAGACATGTGGGTGTAAACTTACTATTTAGCTGAATCAGTGAGTTGGTATTCCCGTCGGCGATCGTAGCACTCCTGAATGCCGGCGTCGGCCCATAAGCCCTTTATGGCCTCGACGTACGGACTTTCGAACGTTGTCACACTCTCAAAGTCGATCGCTGATATCAGCTCCGCCTTTTCCTGTAATTCAAACGTATGCATATTGTATTAGTTATGTACAGTCTGGATTATAGTATTATTTAGGAAATATTAACTGAATAAAAGCGTTACTTTAACTAGAAAGGTAGTTGAGGTTGGAAGAAAACTCAAAGCCAAATTATTTATTGCACTATTTTGTTCACGTTAGTGGATTAAATAACCACGCGTCAATTAGGACTTAGTGGGTACAATTATAATATACGAATTAGTGATGAAAGAGGAATCTCACATTAAATGGAAGTTATCAATAATTACTGCCAAACATTTGACTTTTCTGGCAAATAAATAGGTAATGGCGAACGCGCGAGCATCATCTAATTAGACCGAAAAAAGATCTTGAAAAAGATAGGAATATTGAATAAGACGTTCTCTCATTAGTGCAGCTATATAAAGTTGATAATATTGCAATTGATTGTCTACGCAACATTTAAGTATTTTCTTGCATCCGATCTCACGTCACAGAATAATGATGAGCTAAACCTCATCTACACGAGACGTGTTTGCGTTTACTTAATACCAAGAATAGCATTATAATGTCGCTAATGAGTTGGGTGGTTGCATTCTGTGGGCATACGATTGATAAAAACTCAACACAAGAGTAATTGTGGCGAATTTAAAAACTAAGCAAGAAGGTGTGTTTAGCTTGGCGCGGGCAGTTGTACCTACTATCAGAATTCCCAGACCGCCCAGAAGACATTTCGACACGGATACACTGTAACCGGGCATCCGAAATACAAAAGCATTCAATTAATAGGTTTAAACGATGTGTCCACGATATTTTACTTCAATCTAATTTAATTGTATAATCCATCCGTCACCTTTATTGAGTAATCTTATTATAAATTTGTCATATTCACATAAATGGTTACGAATATACATCTTAAGTTGTATTCTGTACTGTTTTGTGAACTAATAAATCAATAAATATAAAATAATCCCAATTTCCCTTGATTCCGGCATCACGCGTGAACGGTTGGACCAATTATGCTATCATCCCAAAGCAGCAATATCGAGGTAGCCGAATGCCCATCAGTGGGAATGTATAACAGTGGCTGAGAATTCTGATGTTTAAAGAATATCTACACTATTCCTCATTTACCTACTTGATTATTCTAGGTGAAAACAATTTACGGCCCGAAGTCTAGATAATCTTTCAAAGGACTGCCAAAACATGCATTCGTGAAATTGTTTCGAAATATCGAAGATGAGTGACAGTTCGAAGTATTAAGTTATTGTTATCAGCGTTATCTCTACATTGACTTTGAAGTTGTTTCGACATAGATTCACGGCGATTTGATGTAAAAGATTTTTCATGAAGATGTGGCTTATGGCTTACTGGACGAAAGTGCGGGCTATTCATGGAAAAGTAAAGACAGCGATGCGCTCGTTGAATGTCTTTAAGTCCCGCTGTACTTTGAGAATCCACGGGTGTTGTCCACGGAATGTAACTAACTCGTTGAAATGAGCTGATTGTCAAGAAGATAATGCTCGGGTTGATGATTTGTCCTTGATGATCTGAGCACCCGACAATCGCGGGTAATTCCCCCAAACGGAAAATATAGGAAGAGGGAAATATAAGACAAATAATAGTTTCGGGTCTACGTGTTGTATTGCTTTGCCACGGTATTCGTAGAATTAATGCCAACGCAACATCGCAGGATACATAAAGGAGGTGTTATAAAAATAAAAGAAAGTTCATAGAATGACAAGAATTGCATGCAGCAATACAGCAAAACCTATATATGTTTTATGTAAGCGCTGTGAAGTTATGAGGCTCCGCCTGATGTTAAGCGGTAACCTCTACCCATAAAACAGCAATACGGCTTCGGCTTAGACCAATGTCATATGACATTGCTCCGGTCACCTGAAACATGTCGAAAGATGGAACGAAAACTACTATTACTACTAAAACTATTAGATAGAAGATCACTTAGTAAAGAAAGTCAGCACTGATACAGTACCAGGTACTAAGCAGTACATACTATTAATGCGAAGGTATATGATCTCTTGGTCGATCTTGTTACTCTTACAAGGCAAAATTACAGAACCAAATTGATCCAAACTTAAATGACGATGACCTGAAATATCACAGAGCAGTAGCAATGACATGCGAAGATGGCCGCGGGCATGACCTTGTAAATTATATAGTAAATGATACTCACAGCATTGGACGGATTCCCATATTGTATAGTGAGTAGTTCCATGGCGCGTATCATACTCTGCATCGCCATGAAGATGTTCTGGTAGACGAGCTTGATGAAACCGCGCTTGTCATCGTCGCTGTAGCCGGAGCCGTGGATGATTCTCATCTGCTTGATGAATGTCGACTTGCCCGACTCGCCAGTGCCTGTGGATACAAGGCGCCAAAATCGGATAAGTTAAAAAAACAGCGTGGCAAAGCGGGTCGAATTTTTCACATACCCAGTTTGTATGTATATATTGACAACGCCATCAATGGTGGAAATTATTGTATTAGTACCACACAATCGGTGTGTCTAGTTGCTCGCGTCCATAGGTGTGTACCCTTTGACACCCTACAAGTACCCCCTGGGTGGTGCTAAGGGAGCAATGAAAATTAGCAGTAGAACTTGTGCCAAGTTCGTCCGGAGAAGTACTGCCACCACACCTGGAATCTGTCGCCAAGCAGTAGTACTCGCATTATTGTGTTAATTACTGTATTACTGTACTTAACACAGTAATTGTAACACAGTAACTGTAATAATGTAAGGGTGAGGGTGACGGTGAAATCACATGCGCATGAGACGTAGCATCCCCGTCTCGGGTGATGGACGTAGCAGGATGAATGCAACTAAGTCATGGGCGGCGGTCATGGGCGGCGGTCACCACCTACCACCAGATGGGCCGTCAGCTCGTTAATATATTGCAATATATGATTGCTATTATCCTTTTGGTGATATATAGAAACATACACCTTGAAGGTTTAAGCAAAACTGGATAATTTTAACGTTATAAAACTGCTTTCTCCTTATAAAATATAAGGAAGCGTAAAATAAATGGAAAAGTTATAATAGTAGTTTAATTTGCAGTCAAAATGATAAAATCCACAAAATAGTTGTGAACTAAATAAATATTATAGTTGGAAGTAAGTTCATGAAATGTTAATTCAGTCGTCTGAGAGCGTGGTGGCCCAGGGGCATAGACGCCGACTTTCAATCTGAAGGTTGCTGGTTCAAACCTACACGGGCACCAATGAGTTTTTTCACTTGAAAAAATTTATGTGCGCAATACCACGTTCTCGAAACGGTGACGGAAAACATCGTGAGGAAACCGGCATGTCTTAGAACCAAAAATTCGACGACATGTGACATCTACCAATCCGGATTGGGCTCCCGTGGTAGATCAGAGCCCATTCACTCTCAATTATCGAGAGTAGGCCGGTGTCCCTGCAGTGGGAACATTAGAGGCTGATTCAAATTCAGTCGCGCCAGAACGGCGTATGCAAGCCAGATGACTTGCTCAGGGTATCGCCTTAAGAAGGGGAGTCAGTGGACAAAACGATGAATGAAAATTGAAATTGAATAGATCACTTGTTGCACTGCAAGCGCGCACGTAGGCTGTGGGGTTCACGATTATTTGGGCTCTGGCGTATCTCTAGCCTTCTTTAAAGTAACAAAAATAAGAACCGTACAACCAACCCATTCATTCAACCTCTGGTAGTATATAATATAAGCGACTGTGGTTCTAAAGATTAACTACGGTATACTAATTGAGACTTGTATTATCAATGAGAGCCGTAGAGATGAGGTTAATTTAGAATAGAGAAAGCATGTGTCATCAACTCATAATTGAATGGTAAGTGTGCATCTTTACAAATAGAGGATCACACTTTTACACGAAGGGTTAGGTATAGTCAAAACTTCTGAAAATATACAAAGTTCTAAATCAAAATGGATAAGTCGAAACCCTTTGGCATCTCCACAAAGTTTGGCCCGCAGATCTATCTCGGTCATATTTAACTGATGATAATTTTGATTCCAATATCGTATTTTAAACCGACGAAATAAATGAGATTTTCAAGTCAACGCGTATTTTTTATATGTAAACAAAGTATTTTATGCGTGGTCAATGATAACTTTTTATAGAGGAATCTGATTTTTATTATTCTTCATTTATTGTATACAAACGACCCGCCCCGGCTTCACACGGGTGCTCGGCTTTTCTCTACTATAATATGCATGTATACTATAATATAATACATATAAATTTTCCTCTTGAATCATTCTATCTATTGCTGCAAACTGCATCAAAATACGTGCGTAGTTTAAAAGATCTATACGTACAGACAGCGGCAGCGACTTTGTTTTATATACTACTAGCTGCGCCCCGCGGTTTCACCCGCATAGTTCCCGTTCCCGTGGAGAATACGGGGATAAATTGATTTTATTTTTTCGTTAATTTTCCAATGTTTTTAATAGTTATTCTGCTATTCGGGACGGAAACAAATCCAACAAATCAAAAACCATGGCAATCGGTCCAGCCGTTCTCGAGTTATAAGTGTTGTAACAAACACGACTTTCTTTTATATGTATAGAAGATGTAAGGAAGTATGTACCTTGAAGTGTCTTGTACCAATTTCATTGAAAGATAAGGTGATGACAGTAGTGAAATTGGTTATTATTCGGCTTCGATGATATTATATTTAAGAATATTAAAAATAATAATCTACTGGATGAAACTACACCGACGCCCAGAAAATAATATCTTTTTAGCATTTGGTGCATAATATTTGAGATCAGGGTGCCCGAAGGAAATAAAACCACTAAATGGCGCATTTCAGTTTAAACTCGTACCAAACCGAATGAAACAACGAAAATCTTATAAGAATTCCGGGCGAAACCTAATAACAAAAAGTACGTCACCCAAATGTGTTTTAAAGTGTAACCTAGATCAGAAAATGGTGTACCATAGTGGGAGGTGGGATCAATACGGTTCCTCATTAGTATCAGCCTGCCTTAAACTAAATTCATGAATGTGTGTGTGTAAAATGTGTCAGTGCCACAGGTAATTGAACTTGGCCTCCTGAGAAAGATGAAATACCTACTGTCTGTTAAAGATTCAGACTCAGATATGCCTTTTTATGTGACTACAGTGATGGAGTGATCTGACAAATACTTGTTTGTGCAATATAGGGTCTAACTATACCTTAAAGCTTCTATTAAAAATCAAATTTGTACAGCCTAACTTGCAGTATAATGACATTATTTCTTAAACTACCGCTAGTAACCAGATATTCCTTTTTAATAAACTGTTACTTCTGCTTCTCTACAGCCACTCTGGGTATATGTTTAATTACAAATACATTTAATACTAACCAACCAATTAAAAAAGCACAGGAGCTCATAAAGTCTAAATAAAATATGTTTGAAAACAAAGAGTATCTAGGTAGAGTGCTCATTCAGTAGTGTATTCTGCGGAACATAGATAACCTTAATATCATCTCTAAGTATTCTCTTTTGCACTACATTTCTCAAAGTATACAGGTTTAAATTGAGCTATTTCGTCCCACTTTTAATAACTTTAAAAGTGAAGAATATCTCATTAATTGTGTAATTAGAAAACCGAAAATCACATATTTTAACTAGTGTTATGGTATTTTAGTGATGAAAAATCTTTTAATTCTTGTTTTATACATGGAGTTCTCATTTAATTTTCACTATGAAAATTAGTAAAGAGTAAGAAAAGAGTTGAAAAGCAGTTAATGGAATACACCTATATTCCAAATTTCATGTATCTAGTGCCAATAGTCGGCAGGTAAAATGGCAGTAACATACAGACCTGAGGAACGATGGACAGGATAAGGGTTCTGTTTTTGACATTTGACTATGTAAGCCATGCTAATAGGACAGAAAATCAAGAGTAGACTAAAACTGATTCATTAAACAAAAAAAAAACATATTTATCCCTGTGTCAATGTAAAATATTAGGACTTAAAATATTAATAAAACACACTATAAAGAAAAAAATTCTAACCCAACAAGTGTCTCAGATTTCTATGGATAGTTCACTGAGGCTTGACATCTCAGGTTGAAAGAAGTACAAACAACAATAAAGCCTACAAAGAACTGGGCAAACAGTAATTCCAGAATGCAATTTTAGTGATTCATTTATACAATACTCATAAAACCCAAGGAAAAACGGTACTAATTAAGTTTTCTGGATAAGCTAATCCTTCCATCGAGTCCAGTACACTGTGCTAGTGGCACTGCAAAGCTGCTCTTATTACTTTAAACAAGCCATTCTTGTATATATATTTATTTCTCAGAAACGGTTCTAACGATTTAGATGATTTTGTGTTTATCAAATTTTCTTACAAAAAACCGTATTGTATATAGAAAACGAGTGAAACTCGGTCACCCAGATAAGTACTTATATTAAACAATGGACATGGAATACATGATCAACCCCCATATCAGAAATTTCAAACTGTCCAAAGCCCTCTGACATGGTTAATCAACTAGTATAAACAGGACCATCATTATGTCATGCTATGTGAAACATGGAAAAACTAGTTTAATGGTCACCAATCCAACTATCAACATCTCTATCAATATCAATTGCAGACTGTCTATTCAAAACTTCTCCAAAGCGTACTAGGTTATTTATGTTTTGCATTGTAAATGCAACATCAATCATGGAGATAATATGATGACAGGAATGATGGAATTGTAAAATTCTTGGTATTCTACACAAAGGGTACCTGTTACATTATATTAATTTATACTATGGGAACCACAATAAACCTATTTAGGGATCAAGGTTATGGTTAAGATTTTAACTTTTTTATGATAAAATATTAACAGCATCTTTGAAAGTAGCTTAGTATTGAGTTTAAACCTTTATCCTTGTGAAATGTGATTATGAAATGTACATCAAAATAATATCTGAGATTATGATCTAATCTTATTGGTTTGAAACTTGATATCATAATATCACAAATAGGGCAAGATGAATGTAATTTTACACTTTAGAGTGATATGTGAGTACTCACCGAGCAGAAGCAACTTGAGTTCTCTTCTGGCATCCCGTTTGTCCTTCCTGAGTTGTCTTTCTATTTCCTGATTGATTCTTTTTTGTTCTTTGGCTTCTTCTGACATGCAGCACTCCATGATTCCTCAGAGCGGAGGGCCGCAGACCGTCCTCGCGCGCGGAGCCCTGTCCTTTCGGCAGGCCTTTCAACCGAGGCACACCACTCCTAGAAATTATATTATTATTACACTCACTATATCACGAGAACACGACACAAATACACTATTATCACGTACCGACGCGACGACGCGCGAACAACCATCCGAACTAGAATCTATCAAATACTAAAAACCGACAATCCGGTCACTGGGTGTGGTGACTTATGATCGGTCATATACATAAACGCTTCTGTCAACTGCCGACATAAACACTTCGAAATCCGCTTATATACGAGCGTGGAACCTTGCGAACCGACCGTATAATCTTGTTAATGTAACTAGATTCAAGAAACCTATGGCTATTACCCACACGTGTGTATTAATAAGATTAAAACTGTGAGCAAACAGCGGATTGATGATACCTAGGTAATCTACTGATAACTAGAACGGCTCGGTCTAGGTTACGAATTGAATTGTAAGGGCACACTGGGCGAGAATGTACGCTCCTTGAATACACTTTTGCACTTTTTACATACCCGAACGTTTATCCATAGGGCACGATGAAATATTCCACTTCAAATTATTGCACTAACCACGATTAATCACTCAAGTCATACAACGTCCGCCTCTCAATATGGCGCTGGGAGATTTTGGGCGATGGGTGTAGTGCGCGTGCGTTGTTTCAGTATTAGCAAATAAAAAAATGTGGACATAGAATTTACGCAAGGTGAGAAAAAATATTTTATTGGAAATTTCTTGTATATATCTAATAATAAATTAATTTATGTAATCCAAAATGAAAATGGACCTAATTTCCATACTCATCAATTAAAATTGAATGACTGACATGACATGACGGCAGGATTAATTCAACTGTCAAAATCAAAGTTTGTAAGTACCTACCTGTCATTATGAGTATATCGTGGCGCTTTTAAAAAGAAAATATAGGTTCCTTTTGTGCAAGAAGATGGCGTAATGAGCACAGAACGTGACCCGTCAAATCTTGGGCTATTTGAAATTTATATAAGAAAAAAACAATAGATTACGGGAGCTTATCCGAAGAAAATGTAGTTTACCAACATCAAACAATCATGTCATTTATTAGAACATTTTCAAGATGATTTACTCATAATTTTTTCTAACGCCGCAGAAAAATCTGGCAAGAATTTCATGGATTATAAATTAAATACCTATTTGTTTATATTATTTTCCGAATGTCATTCGGTAAAATAATACATATTATCAAAAAACTTTACTAGGCTCTTTTTTGAAAACTGTACCTACGTTTCGTTTTAGTGTGAGTGTAATTATGACCTACATAATTACGAATAACCCGGATATTTTATCATCTCTATAATATGTTAGGTACATGTTTCAAATGTGACCCTAAATTAATTAGTTTTTTAAATTAAGGTTTTTCATAGTACACTTGCTTTTTTGCTTTTTTTTTGGAAACCTAATTTATCTCGTTATGATAGGGTATTTTTATCATGGCAATTTGAGGTAGTGTCTGTCATAGAATTTATCTTCACTACTTTGGCTTGCGCTTTGAATCTTCTGTGAAGGCTTCAAATGAAATTGTAAAGTAGAGAAGTTAGCTGAAGAATGTCGCAGTCTCTACTACCTACTTAGGAACAGTGAAACCACAGATTAAATTATATTAGTTCGGTACAAGACACGAAGTACTTAAGTACGTGTATTTTTGCCGAAACCGGTTTGCACACTGGTAACACTGACCTAAACGACACGTACCGATAAATAGAGTGAAGGTAAATATAATTTCAGGGTAGGCTCCGAGCATGAAATACTCGTATTAACATCTAATTCTTTCACTACAGGGACACCAGTGACTACCCCACGACAAGTAACAGAGACTCTACCACAGGAGCTTAATCCGGATTCCGTTGATGTCAATCAGTAGGTACTGTTTGATCCTAGAACCAAAAATTCAAAGACGTCATTGCCGTAGGGGTTCATGTGTTCACAAACATTTATGTGTTCTGTGTCTATATTTACCTACATGTCATTATTTATAACTAGCCGTTCTCCGCAACTTTGTCCGCGTAGAATTTAAATTATTGTTTGTGCGGATTCCTAATTATATTTCTAAACTTATAGTAGCTTAAGTTACTTCTTAAAACATGAGATATCTACCAGTGAAAGTCCCGTCAAAATCAGTCCACATTTCGGAGATTAGGTACTGAGAACAAACAGACAAAAAAACAGACAGACAGGCATACAAAAATTTTTCAAGATGTAAATGTATAGAATCGGCGATCTCGTTATCGGCAGGTGTGGAAACGACGGCCGGTCATTGGTCTGACTGGGACTGGATCGTGTTTGGCGGGAATTTTCGATAAACCGGCTAATACAGTACAGACCATACCACTAATAGTAGAATTTCTTTTCTATTTGTTATGGTATCGGCCAAACCAACTATCATAAGATGTAAAAATTACATCCAAATAAATACATGGAGGACCGTGTTGGTCATCTCAGGGTCCATCTCAGAGTCCTTATACGTCTCCCCATAGGGTGGTGGAACAGATGTAAACTTAACAAATAAGACTAGCTAAAACATTAAAACTGATTGTAATTTGACATATCTGTAATGTGCCTGTGGAGCTCCTGGGACATTTTATTTGCTCATGAATATGTTTACTAGTGTGTGTAAAATTTGACATGTCCAATGATACTTCAGATCTAAAGGAATAAATAATAATAGGAATAATATATTCATCACAAAAATATCTGTCCTGGGTAGAAATCGAACCCTACAGCGCAGAAAATTATTATTTATTTTTGTAGTAAAGGTGTATTGAATATCTTTCTATGTTCAGTGGAACTTAGCTTAAGGCTTTTCAAACTTATTTTAAATTTTTCGTTTTAAGTAAGGTTAAGGGTTCGCCACATGAAATTCAGCTAGCGAACTTTTTAACATTTCGCGTACATAAACAAATCTATGTAGTAGGTATACAGAATTATCCAACTCTCGAGATATTCAGCCGTTTGTAATGCCACGAAGCCGTAGTGATAGATAATACCTGACCATCGCGCAATGTCGCGTGTTTGTCCTAGACATGACTGCAAACAAAACCTTGAAACGATTTTTTACTACTGCAGTATTGTTGTGATACGAGTATGACTTAAGTATATACAGGTACCTATTCCAGTACCTAGGTGACATCTCTATACATACATGATCAGAAACTGGGTAGGTACTGGGCTCTGAACTTCATACCTACTGTTATGTCATAATTGACTCATAATTCATAATTGACGGAAAGAAAGAGCGCAGCCCATTTTTCAATTTTAAAATGTGATGATATAATAAACTTAGCAAGCATTTAATGTAAATTTTTTCTTTCTACTTTCTTATTTTTGACATTGTTGGTCACTGTTTATTTTAACTAATAATTATTGAATAATTGTTTTGAACACCAACGTTATTTGGTAAACATAGATGGATTGTAACATCTAGTTGTATTTAACACGGTAAATAATATTCTGGTTCTGAAATAGACCATCCACATGTAGAACCGCTCGTGTTCCTTTGAAACACAGAAGGCGTTTGAATAGCCTGAACAAGCCTAAGTGCTTCTTACAAGCGTAAGAAAGAACAAGTTGTCAGGCGGTTGGACATAGAAGGATTTCCATCAGAGCCCCTCTGGGAAAGTAGAAATAAGTATTTGCCTGCATTTTTTTGTACACAGATCAATACGATGGTAAATAACATTATTTCTACTTTCCCATATTCCCATTCAGCCCACTTCAACATATGGTTAAAAAGGCCCTTAGTGGTAGCAGACAAACTGTGTATGGGCGTGGTGCTGGTGATATCACAGGCGTATCAGACATGAGGCAACTTGGGTCTTCTCCCACTGGCCGGGGAAGATATAAGTTGTATTGCTATTTAAAGTGGATTAACCACTACCTACATCGGCGGACCTTCAGTTCGTTCCGTTCTCTATAGTCACATTAAAAAGAAAAGCTGTAGTGTTTGCGATAGGTAAGTTTTCCTTTTTTATGCGGAATAAATAAATAGTCCGCATAAATATACTTGTGGACCCCACAAGTGCACAAAGCAAGACAAATTATAAATATGCCCTTGGGGTTTAGGATCATACTTCATCAAAAAATGAACACCCAGGCACCTATTTAAATATTTTATTAAAACTTATTGAATTCCTAACAAATTTATTTATTCAAAACATTAAACGTCCACAGAGACATAGATCATAAAACACCTACCTTCTCCATCTTATGTTAGGAAGTAAAGCTAAGTATAGATCTACAGCACTGCCTACTCACCCAATAATCTCAGCAGCTGAAGATAGCCGCAAAAGACAAAATACATATATATAAGGAGTATTTTCAAAGGTTAAAGTTTGAAGTCAATCAATTGTATGTAATTGTGGGGGAAAGGAAATGCTCAGTTCCCAAAAATTGAGCAAAAATACTTTGTCAAATTATTCTCCGTATTAATTTATCTCATACTTAAGTTTTAACTCGTACCTATTGATGTTGTTATTGGCGGAGGTAACCATTTCTCATCAGATGGGCCTTGTAATATCACTTTTGTTTTAAAAAAAAAAATTATGTTATAGTTGTTTTCATTCCGAGCCTTTGCTTATTCTTGAACTTCAATCAGCCAATAGCTTGGTCTGTGTAGCCAGCCAATTTTATTGCCCCAATGAAGCTGACTTAATATTTTCTGTATTAAAACCTAATGTTATCGATATTTTTGGTTGAACCCATGTCTTTTGTTTACACAAAAATAAAACTTATAATAATTATACTTAATACACGGTGGCTTCTTAAAATACCGATCTCAACGGCGTGTCCTATTTCTAAAATAATCTTCGTGTCGTACCTACTTTTGCAAGTTTTTTTATACCTAAATTTACTGCCTGTATCAGTATCACAATCAGAAGACTGCCTGTAAGAAACACATTTATGAATATCACATTCCTATTCAAATTATTCTAAGCTGTTTTGATGCTTTCAAAATCTATCGATCCTTTATTCGGAGGAGTCCAGCCTCCAAAGGCCTTCTCGAACTCTCTGGCCACCGCTATTGTCAGATGATCATTATATCTGTTCGCTGCGATCTGTATTCCCACAGGCAGTCCTTTTCTGGTCAGTCCTATTGGGCACGCGGTGACTGGGAGTCCTAAGGCGTTGAATATGGTCAGATAACTGCAGTTGAGGAATTTGTAGTAGATTCTGTAGTGGATGTGTGCAGGCCCTGGATAGGTTGGGTAAAGTAGCACCGCGTCCTGACCTAAAATTTTCTGGAAAAAAAACAATAGAAATGATTTTCGGTCAAGTGTCAGCAATAATACATGTACCTAGTTGCTCGCGTCCGTGAATACTCTCAAAGTCCCTACACGTAACTCCCTGGGTGGTGCTTAGCAACAATTTAAGCAACAAAAAGTAGCTGTAGAACTTGGCATAGTTCGTCCGGAAAAGTACTGCCTCCGCTCCTGGTAATCTGCCGTCAAGCAGTGGTGCACTCGCATTGGTGTGATCTGGTGAAATCACATGCGCATGAGACATACCATCTCCGTCTCGGGTGACAGGCGCAATGAGGTGCGACTTGGGTCTTCTCATACATCGATCGGGGAGGACCTACTCATATTGCTGCTGTTATGTGCGGAGATAACCATTATCATCAGGTGGGTCTTCAGCTCATCCCGTCACTTTTATTACGTAAAGGTATGTCGAAAAGTTCTAAGCTGATGTAACTCATGAAGGAGAACATGAAAAATATAATGTTACGTTTTACCTTATATTCTGTAAATGACTTTAGAAATGGCAGTTAAACTCACATCGAAATCAGCTTTGATCTCATCGAATGTTACCAGCAGCTTTTTAAAATAGCTCTTTGGCAAGGTGTCGAAGAACTTCTGGAGTGGTCCATAGCACACGCACAGGAAGTTGTGGTTTGAGAATCCGAATAGCTTCTTCAAGATGAAGGGCCAGACAGAGAGCCATCTGTCCCGCTGGTTGGGGTCCGTGTAAATATTTTGGACGTGTCTGATGTTCATCAATACTCGAACGCTGATTTCCCACATATGTTCTAAGTTCTTTATTTTAAGCTGGAACGAAAAGTACGGAATATTTATGTCAAAATACTGAAACGAAATAAAATACCGTTTGGTAACATGGTCAAACATATTTCATAAATAGAACTGAGATGGTGTTGAATGAATTTGTTTGTATGGCTGACCTCACGGCTTAGTAGCCTTTTGCTGTGTATTAGGTCGTGGAATCGATTCTCTCCCAAGACAAACAAATATTCATGCGACGAACATGGATGTTTATGTATTCTGGGTGTTATTATTATAAGAATTTGTTTAAAAAAAGTATTGTAAAAAGTATTCTATCAGTAGTTAGTTGCCATAGTTACGTTTTAAGTAGACTTTGCGTGATGAGCAAAAGTTTGTTCTTGCTAAAGAAATCTTGTATTTCTGTATTAGTCCGTGCCATCTGCAACACGGGGAATCCTTGTACAGGAGTATGAGTGTAAACGTAATAACATATGAGAAGAAGTAACATAGATAAATATTATGAAGAACCAAAACATTATAATTGTTTGTTGCTGTACGCATATTTTGACTGGCCTCTTAGCTCAGTTGGTAGTAGGTCTGCCTTCTGCGCTGGAGGTCTTCGGTTCGTTTCCCACTCAAGAAAAGCATTTGTGTGACGAATAAATGTTTGTTCTGTGTCTGGGTGTAATATGTAGGTATGGATTTACAAAAAAGTACCATATAAGTATTCTATCAGTTATCTAGTTTCCATAGTACATAGGTATGTTTAGTTTGGGGCTAGATGGGACTATGTGAAACATCCATGTATCCATCCATTTATTTCTATTCATTTGTAATATTTATATTACTAGTTGCGCCCCACGGTGTTACACGCATTTTTCCGGGAACAAAAGTAGCCTATGTGTTAATCCAGGATATAAACTATGCTGGTACCAAATTTCATTCAAAGCGTTTGAGCGTGAAGGTGGTACAAACACACACACACACATACATACAAACTTTCGCCTTTATAATATAAGTATTATAAGAGGTAAGATTATTCATTTATATTATTATTCATGGTATGATTAGTTCATTTTACCGGCACCTTTTAGGAATCATGTTATTTCTTCAATGATCAGCATCTACTTTCATATTCAGAGCGTTTTCTCGCAATCTGTGTCAGATGCACTTTCTACTCTCTAATCTATGCTATCGCTATCACTGGCTTCTAATTAAACGAGACCATTTTTAGACCTTGGAGTATTAAATATATTACCGGTTTCACTTCGATATTGTGTGTTCTTTCGATATATTCTTTAGCCTTTTCCATTGCTTGCCTCACTTCGTGCCCAATCGGATCGCATACGTTGCTGCCATCACCTTCCATGTAGTAGAATTTCAATTTTGAGATGTCCACCTGGAAAAGTAAAAAATGAACATTGAAGAATAGTGGAGTAGAGTGGAGTAGTACACACTCATAGCCCTGCACTAGGATCCCTCGTGTCGCAGATGGCATGGAAAAACACAGAAGCACAAGACAAACACCCAAGACGCGAGAACTATACGCTTATCACACAAAGTGTGCCCGGCCGTTTCCTAAGCCGTTACGTTTTTGTAAAACTTGTCTTCTGTCGACAATAATACAGCAAAAGGTATACCGCTCTTCCACCAAATTTGGCAAAATACACCTTGGATATGATTTTATGACCTAAAGCCTTTTAAAACCGAAGCTTTATTTTAGTAGAAATTGCCGGATTCAAATGCATTTTATGTTAGGTACTTACAGGTTTGTCGAAGGGAACATCAGGACTCCCCGGTTGTTTTAACACCTTCAGCATCAGAGAAAGGTCCTCAGCGTACCGGGTTATTGGACCCAGTGCGAAATATTCTTCAAACTCTGGATCGAGGCAGTCAGGAACGTGTCCTGGAAAAATATTAATACAGGAAGTAGAGCAAATTAAAATGGTCAGAGTGAAAATGTTCTAATTTATATTTAGATATAAAAAAATTAATCAGCCTTATTTTATTGATTGATACACGATTATTGACTACAGAATCGTTACATGAAAGTACATTTTCTTTGGGATTATTTCACTACATCATTTTTGAAACTGTGAATCTGAAAGAACGACGTCGTTTTAATTAGATACATATGCACTATTTTATTATCAAATTACTGTTACGAGGATTTATTAAGGTTGTTCGAGCGGTTAGTTAGAAGATCCCTAACTATGAACTGCATTATTATTTGAGTTTTCATACCCAAGTGGGCGATTTTAATTAATAATATTTCTGGGACTAATCATCTAAATATTCCTTAATTCTATAAACGGATTTTTAAATAAAATTTTATTCGGGTGTTTTTTATAACGAAGTTCTTTGTTTCTGTATTGTTGTGGTATATTTTAATTAACATCGGGCTTGAAGGGCTTAAAATGAGACAAAAAAAAAAATACAAAAAAAAAAGGCATAGACGTCCTTGTAAATGAAATACCTGCAATAGATAGAAGACGTGGGGACGGTTTGTGGCCGTATATCCCCGTGAACATGGGTGGCAGCCGGAGTGATCCTGCTATATCAGACCCGACGCCTATCACCGATGCACCTGCTGATATCAGCGCTGACTGAAAGGACAAATAAAGAGGGTATCTACGACTGTTTGCTTACATATCGTAGATCAGTCATCAGTTTATTGGAGAAACAATATTTTACTTTGCTATTTACCCATCGAGCCCATTTTTTCAGTGTAATCAGATCGTAGTGTAATTTCCGTTGAAGGTAGATGAAGTGCTCGGTGGCCAAGTTGTATAGGTCTGATTCAAATCTGACGTGGACTAGTGGACGAGCTGGACGTGGAATCCGACGTAGTCTGCTTATATACCTCTGTTTAACGGTGAAGGAAAATATCGTGAAGGAACAGGGATGTTCTACATCCAAAACTTCGAAGTCTATTAAACAAACATCTACCAATTCGGATCATATCCTTGAATAGATTAAAGCCCCATTCAATCTCCTCTGCCAAGAGTAGGCCAGTGACCTGCAGACTATTGCATGCTGATACGGATGAACGAACGAATCCTTGTCTAATTCTTAGTATGAAGCATCGTCAAATATTTTCTCTTTATTTGGATACGAGGCAACCACTAACCTCTCCCCCTGAAGACCCTCCAGTAGTTCTCTTTTGGTCGTACGGGTTCGTTGTCAACCCGATCACATTGTTGTAAGTCTCCCAGTTCATACACAGCTGAGGAGTATTGGTCACGGCTATTGGTATAGCGCCCGCGGCCCTCGCTTGGCGGACGATGTCAGCGTCTTTCTTAGCTGGGTTCCTGTACGGGTAAACAGTTCCGCAGTCGTTGCTCATGCCTGGAAAAGTAACAGTAAGTTTTCAATAACTAAGTTATA
Source organism: Aplocera efformata (assembly GCA_921293045.1). Taxonomy (NCBI): domain Eukaryota; kingdom Metazoa; phylum Arthropoda; class Insecta; order Lepidoptera; family Geometridae; genus Aplocera; species Aplocera efformata. Next base: position 6,041,636 of record OV121045.1, read on the forward strand.
ATCACTGAATACTCTTCAAATTGGAGCAAGCTATAGCGTAAAACAGTACCTACCTACCCATGAGTTCGATATTTATCTACCTAAGTACCTGAATAACCTACACGCTGATACTCCAGCGCTAGATTTTTCTGTGTCGCAACTTAAAATACACTTATGGTACATAAAATAATGAAAAAGCGAAACATACCATTGCCTGCCAGTACTAGCCTAGTATGTTACGAAGATGTTTAAGTACCTACCTGGAAAAATGTATATATCCTGCCATATCGTAATCAAAAGTAATTACACAACTGCCGAGGTAACTGCTCATTATTTACTCGTACGCAATACATACGTAACAAAATCAATCACTTAAATTGTGTGCACATTGATTTGCTTCCATTATCAATTTAATTGTTTTGTAATTACTTGGTGGGATGTATGTTATAATCAGTTCAAAGAGTTAATATCAATAAGAGACTAAAAAAAGCAATATTTATCGGTATTTACTAATTTTGTGTTGTGATGTCGTCATTAATTACATAAATAATTATAAGAAAATAATCCATTTATAAAATTCATAACGAAAAACTGATTAACTAAACTTAAACTTAATTTGCAAAATATCTATTTATTAACTAATTACATTTTTATTTTAATATTTTTTTATTTCATGTAGGATTATACTTGAGACAAGATAACAAGCTACTCGAGAGCTTATTACTAGACATTACGCAGACTAAATAATGATGCACCTAAAATGCAACGCAACAAACATAATGAAAATTAATTGGTGTAATTTTCTTCACGCCAGCGGATGTTTGCCGCAAACAATTAAAAATCATAAGTACCACTTAGTACTACTGGATAGGCAGCTGTTATTTTGTTTTTTAACTAGCGGATCTTTAACTTCTTAACCCGGCGTTTGCTACTATGCTAAAAAAAGAAAAATATTTTATGCCTAATGCAATATAATAGTCGTCTAAATCTTCGCATTATAGCCCTTTCAATGGGGCACATCAGTGGGATGATTTCAAAGTCTATATCCTTACCTCTAAAAGTAAAAAAACGCAATCTTTATAGGATCACTTTGTTGTCCGTCTGTTCATCTGTCAAGACCTATTATCGCAGTAACATGTAGAGGTATCCAGGCAAAATTAATATTAAATACTAAAATTTGCAATCCCTTGCAGCAGAAAAACAAACAATTAAAAGGTATGCTCCGTTTATTTTGAATCTCGCAAGGGATTGACCCTTGCGAGATTCAAAATCGGCGGCAATTAATTAAAATCCAAGTAATTAAAATCCATATCCAAGTAATTAAAAAAAAACAATCAACGGAAATAAAGATTTTTGACTTTGCTTTCACAAACGAAATCTGCTCATATATATCATCTACGGTTATATGTTGTATCTGGCGTTGATTTCCTTACGATTACCTTTTAAGGAGGTTACATTAGATGACGTTTCATGTGCCTTTACTGTATATGATGACAATATCATCTAGTTCTGCTTGTTCTAGCGGTGCTTTCTTAGAGCTTTGAACCCAAAGAAAATCCAAGAAAAACCCTATTACTAAGCCTACATCATCTATTTGTTTCCGCTTAAAAGACTATCTTTTGAAGAGTTACTGAAAATAAATTTAAATTTTCGATGGCACATTTTCAAATAACGAATGCTAATGACCTCACATAGCCTAGTGTTTAGTTGTATCGCCCGACGATCGTCGGTTGATAATCCCGCGTTATGATTGGATAAACAATCTCAATGCGGAGATTTCCACCCAATGATCGTTGGGCGATACAAATAAACGTAACTAATGTTGTTTTTTTTAAATATACCACTTACCTTCGACAGCTATGCTTTCTTTCACAGTGAGTGGCAGTCCCAGCAATGGATATTCACGTTCCAACTCTTCAGGTGTTCTTTCTGATGACGCAATCATCTTATCTATGCTCCTGGCTTCTTTCAGAGCTGCATCATAGCGTGGTTCCACAATTGCGTTCAAGTACGGGTTGGCCTCTTTGCATCTATCTATGTAAGCTGCCACAACTTCCTCTGATGTGATCTGAAATTTGTAATATTGCATCGTTGTTAGAATGATTATTTTGGTTCTGTTTGATTTGATTTTGCCGACGGTATTTGTAGGCGTCACCATTGCTGCTGTGTGTACATGAAGATGAACTTATTGGCACTATACTAAATATTTTACTGTAGAAGTAAAATATATACTTCTACTATTACTAGATACAGTAGAGGTGCGATGAGTCGTCGAATATATCCAGAATCCTTCTTTTTAGTCGAATAGAAATTACAGTAGAATTGAGAGACCTAAATATGTATGCTCTTTATAACCGACTTTAAAAAGAAGCAGCTTTTCAATTCGGAATTTTTCGCAAATTTTAGATCGATATGGATCACACTTTTTTAATTTGATAGAATGTACCTACCTTTGCAAAGGCCACAAAGATATGTCTTGAATAAAATCCACCTCTCGGTTTATTCAATTTATAAATCAGTCAATTGTTTACGTCATATTTTTTTGTTAATAACAAAATGTCGACATTGCCAAATCTGAACAGTTATGTAATATTGTTTTTCATGATTACGCCTTTAGAATAATCATGTCCTTCACTTATTAAAAATATTCATAGATTTACTACCTGTTTATTTCTTATCATCTTTGCCAGAATAGTAGCAGATTTGAAGAGTATCGGGTTGTTGGGCGGCGGGCATTTTCTGTTTCTTCTTATATTCAGCACATATGTAAAAGGGACTAACGGTATCGCCAGCAGCGATACCAGAAACCGCAGAAACCTTCGCATGAAGCCATTCATCATGAGCGTCTGAAAATAAAAAGGAAAACTTAATTGATTTATGACGCATCTTTTTTTGTAAAAGTTTTTTTTTTAGTATTTTATTAGTTGTCGATGTATACATCCTACGAAAACTTAAATAGGTTTAAGGAAAAAACCTAATTACAATATCTTTGCGCTCTTTTTCGTGAGACATGAGGATAAAGTCTTTCGTGCCTATACATTCCCTGGCTCTCATCAACGGAACACGGTACCTATAAGAATATTATCATATGGACGCAGAAATAGGTAATACTAATAGTAATTTCTTGGACGAAGGCTACACAAAGAGCTCATCTAGCCTGGAGTGAGGTTGTCACGTAATTAAATGTGCGTGTTATTAATTGTCACAATGTGCACGTTATATGTCGGGAATCGATTCTTGTTATTTCTCATAGGACTTAGTCCAATTTTGAATTCGTCACAAACTTTGGTATCATTCCGATCTATTATATTATTATCTTTATATTTAAACAAATAAATAAAATTGAAGTGTCTGTTCTATAGTACATTAAACAAAATAACAATTTATATATTTTTTTGTCTGCCTGTCTGTCTATTTGTTCCGGCCAATCTTCGAAACGGCTGAACAGTTTTGACGGGACTTTCACTGGCAGATTGTTGATGTTATAAGGAGTAATATAGATTACTTTTATTTTAGAAATTAACAATGTTAAGGGGTAAAATTCCACGCAGACGAAGTGGCGGGAAAAAGCTAGTCAAGCATTTTTACTTGGATGCAAGGACTTTCTCCGATTTGTTACTAACTGCACAAACGTCTGTGGAGAGTGCACCGTAAGAATGTTGACCTAAATAATGAAACCAGTTATAGGTAGTACCTTGAAACCGACATCAATTCATAGTGCATGTCAAAACATGGACTTTTATTGATCCGTGAGAGTTACTATAGGTATTGAGTTGACTATGTGTCAAGGTTATTTTTGTTTGTAAACAAATATTTAAATCGATACATTTCATGCAGTATTTTGCCATCGCCAAAGAAGTTAAGGAAGTATTTTGCTATCGCCAAAGAGGTTATTTAAGTTGACAAATCCAAAAATTGTACTAGATCCTCGAAAATCATAGGTTTGCCTTGACGTCACCTTTTTTGCAGCTACCCCCATACAAAAACTTGATACCCCCGTCACACCACGCTGAACTCTCGCGACTGGCTTCTCCAAAACCGGAGGGTAAAGCAAATTGTAACTATTCAAAAACACTTCCACAAAAACAAAACAATGGTATACCAACGCACTAAAACATATTAATATTAGTCTAGTGAAAACATTCACAGTCCCGTTAAAACACGAACTGATTACACTATTTATCAATAGTACCATTTTATACGTGTGTACTCCGCGTAGTTAAAAGTCGATACTGCTTGAATTAGATAATTTTATCGCTAAGGTCTGTGTCGTGCGTTGTACAAAGGTCAACTGAACTGATCAGCTGTTTGTTGGCAGCATGGTGCGAATACTTTCTCTTGTGGTCCTCAAATATTTGGGAAAGTGGTTTGTAGAATGACGCATCATAGAAGCGAGTGATAACGAATAACGAATGACATTCGAAATAGATTATCATTAATAATTACGTGACGATAAAGGAACTTTCATTGATGTGGCTGTACGATTATTTTTAGTTTTTTATTATCGCAGTATTTCGAAATGCGAGAAATAAAGTAAGATTATGTTTCTTCCAAGATACAGCCTACACTTATTTATCAGATAACACTTGTTACATAAGAATTATTACAATTGAATGACAACTTATAACATCGGCGATAATTATGCTACTCAATTAATTAGATATGGTAATTATAGTTGTAGCTAAGAAAAATTAAAGAAAGGTGTTTTTTTTTAAATTGGTGGATGCATTTTTACTTCTAGAACGATCTCCGTGCGACTCTGGTTGGATTCCGTTGCATACGACACATTATTTGCTGGTTTTAGCTCCCATGATAAATACGCAAGAATAATAAGTTGTTAAAATTGAACTACTTAACTACATATTTTTTACTTTGCTTTAGTTTTTGTTCTGAGGTGTAAGGTCATGTTAGGCCGGTATGTGTTTGGATGTTAAATACGTGTAAAAACGAAAATAAAAACAAATGATCACAACAATGATGTAACTTCCTACATATTTTTATTAAAACATAGGAAGATATACCAAGTTCTAATAATAAGTTAACAATAAATGGCCCAAATACCACCTCGTGCGTCCTATGGATCACTGATAAAGACAGAAAGAGATGCATGCTAAAGAGACAATTTAGGTCAAGTGCATAATCAATACACTTGACCTATATTGTTCTCTATTTATTACTTGAAGATTGTAAGTGAAGGGAAATTATGTGCATGCATATCTAAGCGGCCCACGCCCCAAAAGGATAGGAAGATTATTGTCCTTGTCTTTTTTTGTACCTTACGTCTCTTTCCAGTTTTCGCAATGGCCCATTAAAAATATGTAATGTTAAACTTTTGCCTACAAAATATTTAATCGGTCACTTAAATTTTCTTTTATATCCTCAACGTGTGAATTAGCATGTCTCTTTATTGTGGACACGTGCAATAAACAAACGTAAGCGGTTTCAACTTAACGAGAGGTCAAACTAATGCTCCAATCAAATTTCGCGGTAGTAGTTATCGTATAAATAAATAACTTAAAAAGTAACTGATTGAAAAATCAAAAAAGAAACCGTCTTCAATATTTTAAAAGTAGCAAACAATATACGCAATTTCGTTTACTTTTTTGACATATTTTTTCCAGTTATTTTGATTTAACTATTCAACCGATTTTGATAAAATTTCTATGGGACCAATCTGAAAGAATATCTTTCAAATAAAACAAGAATTTTCCAAACGGTTGATAAATGGCGGAGAAACGGGTAAAAATGCATATGAAACATCCTCCTTTTTTGAAGTCGGTTAATAAATACTCGTGGACATTTTTACACAGCGCTATCTAGCCCCAAACTAAACATAGCTTGTACGAGGGGAACTAGATAACTGATAGAATAATTAATAAAGTTTTTTTTTTTGTAAATACACACTTAAACAACAGATTAACACAGAACATCTAAGTTCGTTACACAAATTCTTCGTTGTCGTCACACAACCCAGAACTAAATCAGTCAGTGCAATATGAATGGAATATCGAAGGTTCCGTAGCCACAGGGAAAAACATTTCCCTTCAAGTTTCATCCTGTTCGTAGGTCGCTATTTTACTCGGACATAAAAGTGAAGTGAGTTTAAGTTAAAAAAAAACATCAATAATAATGTTTTTTTTAAACTTTCACATGATTGTGTTTGACTACCCTGATTTGAAACGACTATACAGCCGATGGTGGCGTTAAATAATGGCTGACTAGGAATAGAGAGAGAGAGAGAGAAAGAAAGAGAGAGAGACCACCGTGGAGATCATCGCAAGGTCATGTTCAATTCCAAGCTCTATTTTGAATTATACTACTCCACTGGTGGACAACTAGGGTCAAAATCCAGCGAGCCTTGTCTGCCTGGTTTCATCTTCCATAATTTTTCTAAAAATGTTCCTTGGTCCAATGGACTTAAGTTGGCATAAAGGTAAGTAATATTTCAGACATGCTTCTGAGCATTCTGAGCAGGTTGTTAAATGTCTTTTGTTGACCGTTCACAACATGCTAGCTTGCGTATCATGTCGTTTAGTTTATCTGATGATCTCCCCTCTTGCGCAAACCTTGTCATAGTTAAGATCTCATGCACATACAACATACATAACATCACGCCTGTCTCTCGGAGGGGTAGGCAGAGACCACGGATTTCCACTTGCTACGATACTGACCCTTTTGCTTCATTCACTCTAATCACATTCCTCCTGGATTCTCGTCAGTTACGGGTATTCAACATTCCCATTTACAATCCCCTTGTTCACCTGCTTGGTCAATCTACTTTCGTTTATCCTCTCTACAAATCCACACCATCAAATTCCTTTTTCAATTCTCATCACGACGTCTTCTTCGTACACATTCCCAACATTATCCAAGTGCGCAGCGTGGAGGCAATGAACGTTAACGAAAGTGTTCCAACTACTTCCACAGTGAAGTAATTCTACGTCCATAATGTACGCACTTACGCGATTATGAGATCAGGACGTGAATTTACAACCGTGACCATCATCGACACTGACGTACTTGTACTGTTCAACAGAAGGATTGAAAGAAACCATCGGATTGCCTGTTTTTTTTTAAATACCTGATTAATACACTTCTAGAATTATATTTTTTTGGGGGAGTTTCATGGTACTCACGTCCATAGATGAATACTCTTTGAGTCCGTACACGTACCCCCATGGTGGAGCAAGATAAAGTACCAGTAGAACTTGTGCCAAGCTTATCCAGAGAAGTATTGCCACCACACCTGGTAATCTGCCACCACGCAGTAGTGCATTCGCATCGTGTTTCGGTGGAAAGATGCCGATCAAAGGCGCAGGAGACTTCATCTCTTAGATGATCTTAGAGTATTAGATGATGGACGCAACGCAATGCCACTTAGGTCTATATATAGGTAGGTATAATTGCGAGCGAGCACCTAAGTTGTATTAATATTGTAATGGGCGAGTTAGCCACTTAACACGTCACAAACTGTCAGTCGTACCTTGTTTAAAACAAATAAACTTTAAAGTAAACGGATTCTTGTAAATTGCGGCCCATAAAGACATAAAAAGTAATTTCCTTATAAAATAATATAAATAAACGTATGTTTAAAAAATGATTACGAAGATCTCTTTGCCAAGGACATTCCTCAAAGTTGTAGCTCTGCCTTCTGTGGTGCAGGTCGTGGATTCGATTCCCACTCAGAACAAGCATTTGTGTGACGAACACAGATGTTTGCTATTTGATGATATTTGGGTGTTAATATTTACAAAAAAGTATTCTATCAGTTATGTGCTTCCCACAGTACAAGCAAGTACATTATTTACAGCGAAAGTTACTTTGGGGCTATAAAGCGCTATGTATTTATTATTGTACGTCCGTGAATGTGTATTTATTTTATTATTGTGAGCTTGAATTCTTATTATTGTTCCTTGTTCCTTGTTCCTTTATGGGTACGAGTAAAAAGACACATTAACTACATAAAGTAGTAGCTAGTTTGTAGGTATATCAACGGTACCTGCCTAGTACATTTTACAGGGCCGAGTGAAGCAACGAATTGCTACAAGTTGGTCAAGCCGTACCTTGCGAAACCTAGCATTCTCGAATGAACCTCTCAATCCACTAAACGTTATACAAACAGTAGGTGTTTGTCGTTTGTAAACAGACAATACAGGCTATGATTGCCGCGAATTTGGCCGTCAGAATTCCAAAGAAGTATGGTGAATTTTGAAATCTATCTATACCTTTATAAATAAAAATCAATTGCCGAATGTATGTAAGCGTAGAACGGTTGAACCTAATTGGCAAATAATTTTTTTGTTGTGTTTGATATTCGCAGGACAAAGTTTGTATGAAAGAAAATATTTGAGAAACCCACGGGAATGTAGGAAATTGGCGAACACCTAAAGTGCATTTTTGTAAAGGTTTTTTGCACCTACGACATTTTGACAGCTGATTGTCAAATTGTGAATTATGACAGGAAAACATCTGTCGGGTCAGTTAGTACTTAGAAGCTTTTTTATAAATGATCTTGTAATTGATAGTACCTTGCCAATTTTTGGACTCCCGTATCGCACGAAATACGCGTAGGATGTTTACCATACAATTCTAAAACATTTTTTATAATGGCCTTTTAGCCCTGCTTTCGAAGCGAGAGGTCCGGGTTCGAGTTGCGGCTGGGGCAAACTTTGTGTGATGAGAATAAGGTTGGTTCTCGGATTTTGGGGATTTGTGATATCCTTTATGTTCTATGCCACCTGCGACAGGGAATCCTAGTACAGAAACTTGCGCCTCTAATTCAATTGAAGTAAAATAAATGACTACGAACAACAAAAGTTTCGACTAAAAGTATTTTTAGCAAAAAATATTTTGGCGTAAAGCAAATACTCTGATCTTTCAAATAAAATTCATATTTTGAAATTCCAACGTCCATTGTTTCTTTATTTTTGCGTATTTGGTGTATTTGTATAGGTATAAGTATAATTCAACCGCCTAATACAGTTAAATTTATGTGCTTGTACGACACGACATCAATGTCAGTGAAAATCTGACATCTTTACGGACAACAAAGAGCTGGTCTAAAAGGCCAACGTATTTTTGGAAATGCAAACTACACACATTTTGCGGGTACACTAGGTAACTTTGATGTATTCTGAAATACGTCTAGTGGTTTTTATAGAGATCTAGTACCAACGGTTATCCAAAACAAATGTTTGATATTTATAACTTAACTAGGTGGATTAAAAATTTTATTCGCATATTCCAGTTTTTTTTGCTCTTTTGTTTCAGCAGTATCAGCCAGAAACTAGGCTTTAATGTTAAGGCGTTGACTGCGCCAAACTTTGCTTCTTGGAAAATATAATTAGGTATGCAGATCTGAAGGGCCAATGTGGTCAATGGTTAACCGAGCACATGATAACAGCAATCCAACTCAGAATAAGAGTTGGATCTTTGACCGAACTCATCATCCTGCTGCATCCATCAACTGAGACAGGGATGTAACGACTCATGCACCTGTGATCTGGCATCCACACCCTTCCACCGGAATACAGTAATGCGAGCGCTACTGTTTGGCGGCAGTTTCAAGGTGTGGTGGCAGTACCTGTCCGGAAGAACTTGGCACAAGTTCTACTGCTACTTTCTGTTACGTCTTTCGCACCACCCTAGCGACACGACTAGAGATTCTAAGTATACTCCAACGGACTCGAGCAACTTGGTCCCCCAAAATCAACAATTTCTGGTAAAATCAGAATTTCTGTACAATGTATTAAAATCACGCGACAAACATTAATTTGCATATAATAATCTGCGTGGAACCGAAGTTCAAGCAGATAGTCAGAGATGAATGACCTTCCTGATTCGATGGATTTATTTTAGTCTATTGAAAATTTGGCAGTGAATTATTCATTTTATTGGTATTGCATATAGTGATTTTATTCTAATTCTAATCATGTCAGTAAGTACCTACTAACGTTGTACTACGTTGTACAATGTATTTTATTATAACTTATATTTCTTATGTTTATTAGGTGTTATCATTGCCTCATTAAATAACGGTTTTGATGCATCGAATATTTAATTATTTAATTATTACCTACATCTACAGTGCGAGTGTGGACAAAGAGAAGAGGTATGTATTATATTAATTTGCATGTTTTTGTTGTATAATTTTCCCCGGTTTTTGTATGTTCGTAAATTGTGAACCGATTCTGATGATTAGGTATATTTTATTTCATACCTTTTATAATATTATTATTATAATAATACCTTTATAAAATTAATACCTTTTGGACGCGGTTTAGTGTATTTTTTTTAACAATTAATTATTTCTTTACCATGAAAATCCTAAACCCTTTCTTATAAAACGGTTCTGCAAAAATTCATGACGATAGGCTGAGTAGTTAAGGCGGGAAAGCGTAACAAACAAACTGACATTCGCATTTACAACATTACTGGTTGCGCCCCGCGTTGTTACCCGCGTTTATTTAGTCGGGATATACAGTACCTATATGTTAATGAGCTACCTTAAATCCTTTGAAGCTTTTGAAGTGTGAAGTAGTAACAAACACATATTTTAAATAAATAAATAATAAATAAAAGTTTATATACTCATACCTCTGCACTAGGATTCCCTGTGTTACAGATGGCATGAACAAACACAGAAACACAAGATAAACATCCATGACCCGAGAAAAAACTTCATGCTCAACACACAAAGTGTGCCCCGGCCGGAAAACGAACTCGGGACCCCTCGAAAGTTATATAAATGATACACAGACACAACATACATCTATGTTCATAACATAAATACTTGTACTAGGTAGAACTCAAACCTACGCCTTACAGCGCAGAAGGCAGAGCTACTACTGTACCGACTGAGCTGTGAGGGCATTCAAGTGAGAGCCAATCAACAGTTTTCACTGTAATTAACTTCTAACAAATCTATGAAATTCACTGCGCCCGCACCGTCTGCCCGCAAATGTTCATTGAACATCGCAGTTGCAATTTGCAACCGAAAGTGAAATCAGCGGAAACGGCAAGGCAATAATGATACAACTGAAACGTAACTTTCTAAGTTTCGTCAAGTAATGTTATGAGCAAAAAATAGACTGACTATGTGATTCAAGTTGTATGCTCATTACCATCCGAAATAAGTACAAAATTGGTACAATTTACTCGTGATGCTCAAATAACTACTGAGCACAAATTTCCCCTGTTTCCCTCAATGATTATTACTTTTCGCCGTAACATAGCAATTGGATAGTTCAATTGGTTTCATCACATGAATTTAGAAAATAATTTACTAACTACATAATAATTACTTAGAACTTTTGGTAAAATATAACTTTAGTTAAAATTAATTTCAAATACCTGAACTAAAATAGATTATCAGTTAAAATCTCTATCAAGATTTTTTATTATTTCTGAATTAACATGATTACTGAAATCTCTCCTAGAAAATATTTTGTCTGTATTTTTCAGAAAACTTTTTTTTATTACTTGGATTTGTACTATAATATAATTATTCCAATAAGAGCAATTCAATTTATTGACATAAATATTAATTTATATTTTAATCACGATTTCTCATTAGAAAACAGCTGCATCGACTGCAAAAGAGATGCATCACAAATTTCCACAAATTTTCCTTTCCCAACACCCGATAACTTTAAAAACTTACTCAGTTAGGAAACAGTTTCAACACAATTCACGTTACGTTTCAGTTAAAACGTGATTATTTTATGGATATGATTCAAGTGTGTACAGAGAGTAACGCGTGCGCACTACACCGCCGCGCGGTACCGACTTGCCATAACAGTTATTGCCATCTGCAATCAGATTTTGCGATTTGATCACCCTAAAGTAGCTGGACCTAATCTGAACTGCAATGGCTGCGGTCTATAGCCTAATAGCTTAGTTGGTAGTAGCTCTGCCTTCTGCGCTGTAGACCCACCCAGGACTATCATTTGTGTGCGAATAAGTGTTTGTTCTGTGTCCGGGTGTTAATATGTATATATATATATATGTATTATATTTACAAAAAAAAGTACAATATTATGTATTCTATCAGTTATCTGGTTCCCATATTACATATGCTTAGTTTGGGGTCAGATGGCGCTGTGTGAGATATGTTCATGAATATTTATTTATTAATAGGTATGGTATGACGGTATTACTGCGTATCGTAGTAGTATAGTAAAATTGAATTTAGTGACACAAATTAATTATACTTTTGTGTATTTTCTATATGCAAAAACATGTATTTTATTATTATAGTGCTGGGGCTTTGTTAAACCAATAACGTTCATGTACACAGCCCTTAAAATAGAACTATAAATAACCTACTTTTAAAATTAGCTTACGACCAATAAAGGATTTGCATACTATGTTCAGGCTTAGAACATAAGGGAGCTTAATTCCTTACGGAAATCAAACTCCAACGTATGAAATTCTTGCGGTTTATTAAAAAAATACGTATTATAAAAAAGGACACGTCTATGCAGGTGAGGTAAGTATCGAGTGAGTGATTTGACACAAATCTAATAACACCTTATGAAATCGTCATAGCAATGTTACCGCGTCGTAATTACAAATTTGGAAAGCTATAAAAGCACAAGGCTTGAACATCTTCCCGCCCCGGGAAAATTAAACAATACAGGGTCAGGCAAAATCACAAAATCTAATAACAAAATCTAAGAACTTAAATCTAGGTCTTCAGCCGTGGGTAGCGGACAAAGTCTAGTAAGAGGCCGTCGCACGCAGCCTCTCGCCGTAGTGACGTCAGCAACTCTTGAAACGCCATCAGGTCCAGGAAAAAGACGAACCACTCGTCCAAGACGCCAGCAAAGAGGGGGTACATTGTCTTCTTGCAGAAGTACTAGGTCATCGAGCTTCAGTTTGTCAAAGCTAGTCTTCCATTTGGTCCTCTGTTGTAATTCAGAAATGTATTCCTTTTGCCATCTGTTCCAAAAATGCTGACGAAGTCGCTCAATCCGAGCATATCGTTGCAGAGAGTTTTCTTGCCGGTCTTCCAGGGATGGTGATGGCATCGCAGTCAACGGTCTTCCGATTAGAAAGTGCCCTGGGGAAAGGGAGAGAAGGTCGTCAGGACAGGAGGACATTGGGCATAAGGGACGACTGTTTAGTATAGCCTCCACTTGAGCAAACAAAGTCGACAACTCTTCAAATGTTAAATGGCTATTGCCAATTACACGTCGTAAATGGTGCTTTGCGGATTTTACACCGGCTTCCCAAATACCACCGAAGTGGGGAGCGTAGGAGGGTGAGAAAAAGAATTTAATGCCTTCTTGACTTGCGAAATCAGATAGAGGTTCCGCATTGGACTTTATAAAATCACCTATTTCCTTCGCTGCTGCTTTGAAATTACCACCATTGTCACAGAATATTTCCGCTGGCTTTCCTCTACGAGCAATAAATCGACGAAGTGTCATTATAAAACAATTTTTCGTTAAATCGCTTACCCCTTCTAAATGGATGCACTTGTACCGTAAGCATACAAATAAGCAGAGGTAACATTTTATTAAACGGCTACCTCGGCCCTTACGATTCAATATATAAAACGGACCAGCCATGTCTATACCAACAGACACCCATGGGTAATTTGGTGTAACTCGCTGAGCCGGGAGATCACCCATCTTAGGAACTAACGTTTTACCGCGCATACGTCTACATCGTACACATTTATTTACGGTACGCCGAGCCAAATATCTACCATTGACCGGCCATACGTACTCACGCACAGCGGCTAACAGCGATTGTGGACCTGCATGCATGTTACGTAAGTGTTCCCTATCGAATATTAGTTTCGTCAGATGGTGTGACGCGTGTAGTAAGATCGGATGCTTCTTATCGTAGGTGTACTCCGAAGCACCGATACGTCCACCGACTCGAATCAAACTATTACTGTCGAGGAATGGAGATAGAGATAATATTTTAGTTTTGCTGGGTAAAGGTTTATTGTTACATAAACAATCGTATTCGGTTGAGAATGACTCGCGCTGTGCCATAACACAAAGCGAAAGAAATGACTCATTCAATTCATCGACGGTAATAATTCCAGTAATTTTATTATTTTTATTTTTTAAGTTGTGAATGAATCTTTTTATGTAAACAAATGATCTCTGTAGTTTTAACAAATTAGAGTATTTTTCAAATTTAATAATGTTTTCTTTAATTGTAATAATAGTGTTGCATTTTATTTCTGGTAAATTGTCTATTTTAGGCTTTAATACGGGCCATTTAGACTCGTCTTGAGACAAAAAGCTAGGGCCAGTCCACCACATTTGCATGGACAATAACTGGCAGGCTTCCACCCCCCGAGAAATTAAATCAGCGGGATTGGCTGCAGTAGGTACATATCGCCAAGACGAACTATCAGTGAGATCTTTAATTTCGCTTATGCGATTCGCAACGAAAGCCTTTAACTTGCTTAGGTCGCTATTTACCCAAGCAAGCACTATGCTCGAATCACACCAATGAACGATGCGCGTAGGTATATTCCGCAGCGAGTCGAGAACAGACCTACTCAGTTTAGCAGCGAGCAGCGCCGCGCAGAGCTCTAATCGTGGAATCGTCGTCGGTTTCAAAGGCGTGACCTTAGATTTTGCAGTTAATAATCGACTAGTGATGTCACCATTCGCATTTGTGGAGCGCATATAAATGCATGCGCCGTACGCGTTTAGGGATGCATCACTGAATACATGCATTTCGATGCTTTTAGGGGAATCGCACAGAACCCTTCTAGGAATCTGTAGATCCTTTAGCAACGGCAAATTTTTAACATATTGTTCCCATTCATTTTTTAATTCAAGTGGAACCGATTGATCCCAATCTAGTTTATGTTTCCATAATTTTTGCAACAACATTTAGGTATAATTATGCAAGGACTCAGTAAACCTAACGGATCAAATATTTTAAATGACGTCGACATGATAACGCGTTTAGTTATTACATCTGGCTGAGTTACGTTTTTTAGCGGAAAATTTAACGTATCACTAGCCGGACACCATCCCAACCCTAGTGTACTCGATGATTCACTTATTGTTAGGTTTTGCTGAGTATCTATGTTAGAATTTGTAAATAGGTTATTTAAATTACTTTTAAATTTTCGTAAATTGAAACAACCCTTTTTTAGAGCATTAGAGACTTCCCTTTGTATGTATTTTAACTGCTGTTCGTCGTCCGAACCGGTTATCAGGTCGTCGACATAGAAATCGTGGTTTATTATTGTTGTTATCAGTGAGTCATCGTGTTCATCTCCTAATTGCTTTAAACAGCGCGTACTTAAATAACTCGCACTTGCAGTCCCGTAAGTTAAAGTATGTAATCTTAGTGTTTTTATACATTCTGTCTCATTTTCCCGCCATACTATGAGCTGCAAATCGCGATCATTTTCAGCTACCATAACTTGCCTATACATTTTCTCAATATCGCCAGTTAACATGTACTTGTACTGACGTGCTCTAATCAGTATGCTGTATAATGAGTCCTGAACGTTCGGTCCAACCATCATGATATTATTTAGCGAGTACCCTGATGATGATGGTTCCGAGCCGCTAAATACAACTCGAAGCTTAGTCGATTCGCTTTCTTGCTTTAGAACAGCGTGGTGACAAAAGAAGTAGGAAGGGCTCGGTTTTATTATGGCTGATTCAGACAAATGCCCGAGATTATGATATTCCGCAATAAATTTAGAATATTCAATTTTTAAACCGTGATTACGTCTGAACTTCTTCTCCAGATTAAATAATCGCCGTTTCGCTAGACTGTAAGAATCACCTAGGCAATCTGGGGAAGTTATTAAGGGCAATTTCACACAAAATCGACCATCTGTTAATCTAGTGGTATTTTGTAAAAAATGATTTTCGCATTTTTCGTCACTTTCGCTTATAACCTGTTTACTAGGCACTTCTTCCAATTGCCAGAATTTTTGCAAGGATGTGTGTATTTCGTCCGACAATTTATGAGTCATCATAGCGGCGTGATTGCATTGAACCTGACTAAGATTGCAATAACTTTGCGAATTGATCGGGCCGGATATTAACCATCCGAGTTTAGAGCTACGCAGTTTAGGGGCATTATGGCCGAGACATTTCTCCTCGTTACCTAATATATCCCAAAAAACGTCGGCACCGATTAACAAGTCTATGGACGCCGGTTTATGAAAAGTTGGATCGGCCAACTGGATATTGCCGGGTATGTTTAGCCTACCTACATCTATCGCAGATCTTGGTAAATTGCTAGTTAGTTCGTTTAGCACGAAGCATGATAATAATACACTGTATGGTGTATGAAGCGACTTTAGTTGAACGTCACTCCGTTCAACTGCCCTATCCGAACAATTATTGCCAATCCCAATGACCTTTAGCGCGCCTATGGGACATGAATTGAGTGATAGTTTTTGTTGTAGTCTTTTCGTTATAAAGGTAGACTGACTGCCGCAGTCTAACAGCGCGCGAACCCTTTGTGTCTCCTTTGTGTGAGGATTCACTAATTCGATCAACGCTGTAGATAACAATACTTCATTGCAGTTTTGTTTAGTGAAGTTTACAGCTGTTGTTTCGTCCTGATAGCATTCAGCGGAGGCGTGGTTTGCCACTGACTGCTCCGCGTTATGTAACAGGGAGTTATGTTTTTTATTGCAAATTCGACAAGGTCCCACGCGGCAATTGCGCTCAGGATGTCCTTGCCTTAAACAATTAGAACACAATTTATATAACTTAACGTCCTCTAAACGTTCCTTAAGACCTTTGTCTTTAAATACAGCGCAATCATAAATTCTATGATCTTTTCCGCAAATAACGCAAATGTAAGTTGATTTTTGAGTTTCGTAATGTACACTCGCGAACGATTTTGTATGATTTGATTTTTCTTGTTTGTATTTATGTGTGTTATAATTATTCCTGTTATTGTTATTTTGATTGAATTTATTATTTTTATTTAGATTATTTTGTTCTGAACTACGTGGATTATCAGATGAATTTTTATTATAATTATTGTTATTTTTATTGCGATTGAGAGACTCTAAAACATCCGCACGATCTGTCAGCAACTTAAAAAAATCGCTAAGTGTAGGATTATCAGTGATAGTGTTTCTGTATTCCTCCCATTTGGCTAGCGTTTGAACATCTAATTTGGACAACAGCATAAAAATTATAAGGGTATCCCATTTGTCTGTGGGCTGACCTAAACTGTGTAAGGCACGTAAGTTTTTTGTCACTGTGTCCACTAAAAACCGAAGAGACCTTTCAGTTTCATTCGCGGCCGGTTGAATGCTAAATAGCGCATTTAAATGGTGATTTGTTAACAACCTTTTGTTATTGTAGCGGTCACAAATCAACTTCCAAGCCTCCTCGTATGTATCGGAAGATACCTGCAAATTGGAAATAATTCTTCCAGCATCCCCATCTAAATATGAAACTAGATAATGATATTTTTGAATAGGTGTGATTTTGTCATTATCGTGAATTAAATTCTTGTAGGTATCGTGAAATTCAAGCCAGCGGAAATACGAACCATCAAATTTTGCGATATTTATTTGAGGCAATTTGATACTAATCTCTTTATGATCGTGAGAACACTGAGGAACAAGGATAGATTCCCGCCTTTGTTCATTCTCAGTCTTAACAAATTTATCGATAAGGTTTTTAGCCTCAGCAATATTGCGAATAAACTCATGCTCAATACTCTCTCTTTCTGCCAATTCTAATTTTAAATTCTTGTGATTTATCACCTCAATCTCATCTTGCAAGTTATCAAAACGTATCGACAGCGTCTCAATTTTTTGGAGTTTTAACTGCAATTCAGTTAACTCAATAGAGGTAAACTGAGTTTTTTGTAGTTGAGTTACTAAATAATTCCTGAACTTAGTGATTTGTCCCTTTACGGAACTACGCTTTCTAAATAACTCCTCCAAAACTAAGGCACTATCGCTATCCTTTGACGTCATTATAGTAAGTTAATTAATTTAAATTATTAAAAAAGTTTTAAATTCTCACGCTCCTCGTCAAGAAACTCAAGGATCCGCACAGAATCCGCACAGCACCACTTACGCCGCGCAGCTGGCCGGCCGAACGAACAGATGACGTATCACCTAGCTCAAACCGCTCAGCTGATATAGGACACCTGTAACGCGCCGACAAATCTAGTTAACAAAGCGAATGTATAACAAGGAACGCAGTTTACAGTTAATTTATTAGTTTAACTAACTATAATTAAATATGGGATACACCACGCGGTGGGTTACGTGTACACCCAGTGGCAATGTACCTCACTAATATGTCTATTAAATAACGTATATA
Source organism: Aplocera efformata (assembly GCA_921293045.1). Taxonomy (NCBI): domain Eukaryota; kingdom Metazoa; phylum Arthropoda; class Insecta; order Lepidoptera; family Geometridae; genus Aplocera; species Aplocera efformata. The sequence goes on from OV121045.1 coordinate 6,059,917, forward strand.
ATTTAATTGTATATTTATCTTCAACACTGATTTAAATTAACTTTAACAACACTTTATTCACAAGTGGGGCAATTTAGATTGAGAATTTAGTAGGTAATGAAGTTGAGGTTAGGTTAGGAAGAACAAAGGAAAAGGGCACTTATCTTTTCTCAGACTGTGGCTGCAGGCGTGAATCTTTAGCTGATCCACTGACCAATACTCCACCGTAGTCTTGATAAATTCAGCTCCTTGAATTTCGTTCGGTTTTGAAATAAATTCTTCAAAGTCCAAAGTCCTTCGCCAACCGCGGGGATTCCCAGAGTTATTTGATTTTCCTGGGTTTATAGTTCCCCTCATGGGCCACCAATTTATGTTCAGGCTTAGAACATAAGGGAGCTTAATTCCTTACGGAAATCAAACTCCAACGTATGAAATTCTTGCGGTTTATTAAAAAAATACGTATTATAAAAAAGGACACGTCTATGCAGGTGAGGTAAGTATCGAGTGAGTGATTTGACACAAATCTAATAACACCTTATGAAATCGTCATAGCAATGTTACCGCGTCGTAATTACAAATTTGGAAAGCTATAAAAGCACAAGGCTTGAACATACTATTAATTAGATATATTTGAATTAATCCCTATAAATTGGTGATTTAGGTACTGATATTAAAATTTTTGCATAAGTTTAATTAGAAACAAATTATGTTTTCCGAATGAAAAAAAGAAAGCGGTGAAATGCTTTTATTTACCTTACGGGTATGTATAGGAATTACGTTGCTATTAACATATTCCTTGTAACAAAATTAGTAAATATTTACTAATTTTAATGGCGTGTAAACCTCGATTTGACGTTTTTATTAAGAGTCGATCGGTTAGCAATGTACTTTTGCTTCAATCAATGTCAACGTCGAAAATCATAGATCGAATATATTTTTTATAAAGATCTCAAAGGTCATGGAATATTGTTGAAAACAATACGGATCTAGTGTCTTTCCGGTAAAGTTATTTTTTACAATAATTATGGTACCCCCAATTATTTTCATCCGAGCTCTCGTTTTGTATTTCAAATTGAAAGTTTACAGGTAAAAACACTAAAGTTTTAAGCTGTGAGAATAAAAAATACCTTTAAATAAGTGCTCGTATTTAGAGCTTACAATTCTAAAAACGATTCCACCAAACATGCTTAAGAACCATAATCTTAGTTTAATATCACCCTCACATAATTTCCCCCTAGGTGTTATAAAGACAGACTTGACAGGATATCAAAAGAAAAGGAAAGGAAAAGGAGAAATTGAAATCGGGATCATTTTCAAATTAGATTTGACAATTTATCCAGAAATTTTAAAACCGCTTCAGAGAGCCAATTTATTGCTTGGTGGCAACACCGGATTCCGGTCGTGCATTTCGTTGCAGTCTCGGAAGGTAGATAAGTAGGTTTGTTGAAGAGCTGGTGCCCCAGTAACAACGTAGGTACAAATGGGGCTGATGAACTGATCATTTAAAATCTGGTACTTTGAAGAGTTTTTCTGGCGTTGAAGTGTAGCTAAATTAAGTTAAGTTAAGTTAAGCTCTGTAGCTAAGTTGTTAGTAACCCTATTTTAGAAACGAGAAGTCTTCGATTTGATCCGCATTCGATAAGGTATTATCAACCTTAGAGTTCCTACGTTGTCCCTCGGATGGTGCAAAAGAAGCAACCTAAGTAGTAGAACCTGTGCCCGGTTTGTCCGGAGAGAGACAGCTGTCATACTTGGTATCTACCCCCAAGTAGTGGTGCACACGCATGCTGTGTTTGGTGGCCGGTGAAATTATCCCCATGTCAGAGTGATGGGCACGATGCGACTTGGAACTTTTAATACTTCGGTAGTGGACGACCTGAGTACAATTTCTGTGAGAACAAGTGCTGAAAAGTGATATTATGTAAGTTCCTTAGAGTAAAGCCCATCCTTTGATCTAATACAGATTGGTAAAACTTATTTATTCCAACTTTTGCGAAACATAAAACCGCCATTTCATTGAGGATACTTGTGATTTTCCTCAAGATGTTTTCTTATACATTTTCAAACGTATAACTTATGATTGCCCTTTTGGATTTGAAACAACCTGCGGATTAAACATGCCGGTACGTGTATATACATAGATAGAATAGATTATAGTCCTATTCCAGACTATAATCTATTTCTGTGCTAAATTTTATCCAGATTCGCTCAGCCGTTCTGGTGTGATTGAGTAACATACATCCTGGATGGATGTATGTCCAAACTATCGCATTTCTAATATTAGTATTATAAGTAAAAGTATGAAAAAAATAATAATACAAAAGAATTCTGTTATACATTGTACACGCTAAGGTTAGTTTGGGCCAACGGACAAAAAAATAATATTGAATAAAAAAAAAAGTTGATTTCAACGATTAATACTTTTGACACTTTATTAATTGATTCAGAGAAAGCAACCCAAAAAAAAAACAAAAATTAACGCTGCCGGTTTACCTTAAAATAGATTAATTATATTCCATTTCTTTTTTCATCGTTTGATTATAAGAGTGGTACACTCGGTTTCCATGCTCTCAATACCTCCATATTAAATACTTAGCTTAGAAGTATAATAAATACATACATATTGCTATATTTTAATGATGGATAGTAAAGCGTTCAAGGTAGATGTAGAGATTTATCCGCCGCCACAGCGCCGTGCTAGATTTCACTCGAAAGCTATCGACACGTGCCTATTATTAATACGTTCTGATTTGCAGTCAATGCTTAGTCCACACCTAGCGAGCGTGCGTGAATAAACACTGCAAACGTGAGGTATATCTAGACTTGCCACCTGTTTTTTTAAGAAAATATAGTATTTTTCACAAATTACTGCGAAGGTACCTGCTATTGGGAAATTTAGAAATATTATAATATAGTACACATATATTTTGAATCATTTTTTGTTTTTCCATTGATTCCATTTTTCTATTTAAATTGAGAATAACTGACAGAAAGTTGACGTTTCGTTGCTGTGACGTGAGGAAATGCCGTGAGTACGTGTCTTTCTGAAATACCCGGTACAGCAATACGAGAGTTAATATAAAAAAGTGCGACAGTTGAATTAGCAAAGAAAATATAGTATTTTTTGTACTATATTATTTTACTAAATATAGTACGATACTTTATTATAGTACTGATATCATAATAAGAGTTGACGGTGTCGCTGGCATTATACCGAACTGCGTAGATTGCAGCGCATTTTTCAATGTTAAAGCAATATCGATTTGCTTGAATTTAAATAATAACAATATTAAATTATCCTTGTTTTGCTCGCGCCTTGTCTTGCCATGCTGTGCTTTGAATTACTTTTAACTTCAATCCAATGTAAAGTCTATGTTTTTGTAAGTGCACTTTACTCTGATCCGTCATATTTGAATTAGCCTTATTGTATGATTAGTGACTCGGGAATAGTTCAAGTTCATCAGATGTGGAATACGCAGTTTTATTACCTTGTAAGAGAAACTCAGCGAGGAAAATGTGAATTCCTGTGCGCGTGGAAATGTTCCGGAGACTGAACAGTCTGATGGCAATTTTGTTTTGTGAAAATCCGCAAATGATTATCTATAGATATATATATATATATTTCTACTTAAAAATATTTAGTAAGTACCGTAAGACAATTGAAAACTAACAACTGTGCACCACAAAGCGGGAGTAGGTATGTGGAAGTTCCTGAAAATCGGGAAATTTACTCGGAAACCATTAACCTAGGTCAAAGAGCGCCATCTACGAAAAATCAGATCTAACTACAATCAAGGAGTAGTTAAGCTACTCGATAATAGATGGCGCTGCTTTACTTATTTACAGTGGTATTATTTGTTACGTTTTTATCAAGGAATTAATTACGTACTTTTTATGAATACAATATGTATAACACACGAGATTATTGACCATTTTGAACGCATTATCATCAATTAAATTTCAACAAACAAAAGTACTTTGTATGTAGGTAGTAGATAAAAATTAATGACAAACTTTTTTAGTTACACAGTTAATAACTAGATGTCACTAACTGTTATAAGGTCCTGCTTCACCTATCATTATTCAAGAATACGTTTTCATTTTAAATTTTCATTTATGATGTTATATAAGTTCCTTTTTTAATTATAACAGGAGTGATAGGAGCAAAAGGTGGATCATACCAGCACTTTTGTACATAAAACAATTCTCACCTATAACCGTAAAAACCGCTTACACACAACGAAATGTGAGTTGAAATAGAATAAAAATCAGCGAAATGACAAAAAAGCAAGTTACCGTACGCGGTGCCCTGCGACATGTTACACATAAATCAGAGGGGGCGCCACCCTCGCCCACTTCGGGCAAGGATGATCTTTTCCCTAGATCCTACATTTTTATAACGACACACATACCAAGGTATTTTGCGGTGTAGGTAATATTGAACTACGTGCGTATAAATTGGATCGGTTTACGAGTAACGTTAACGGTTAGATTATGTTGCTTTCTGTGTAAATAAGTGAACTAAGGTTTTAATAATAATAATCATAACTATGATATAATAAATCGTGATAATATGCCAGTTGGAGCTTCGGGCAATACTCGTCGATATCACTACCCCATATAACGGTAATCTCGTGAAGGCCAAGGCACGCTTAGCAAGTACATTAACTTGGCCCACGAGATCGCCGCCATGTGGAAGGTGGATTCCTGTGCGTGGAGTACTCTTGCATACAGCACGCATCGTCTGGAGATTCTTCTCTTTGCAACCCTAGACCCTGGTAGGCGGAGTAGAGTTGGGTCTACTCCGCGGTCGGTGGTTCCTTATTTTATATATTATTTACTACCTTGTTCAAAATGTTAGTAACGAGGTAATGAAATAAATACAGTGAATAAAAATAACACTAGGATTCCCTGCTTTGGAAGTGGCATGGATAAACCCATATTACAAGGTTTTCCACGGCTAGGAATCGAACCCGGAACCCCTCGCTTCGAGAGCAGGGTTACAACCAACTAAGCTACGGAGCATTACGTAGTCTTTTTAAAAATAGTTGTTATTTGCTATATTTTTAAGGACGATTAACCACTAAATAGAAAGTAGTAACTAATTACTTATATAGCTAGTTGATAAAAAAAAAGTTGAAAAACGTTGTTTTTTATGTATTATATGTTCACCGAATTCTCCGCCATTTATCAACCGATTTGATTTTTTTTTATTTGAAAGGTTGTTTTCAGATTGGTCCCAAAGAATTTTTATCAAAATCGGTTCAATAGTTTGGTTGTTAAATCAAAATAACTCAAAAAAATATGTCATCCAAGTAAACGAAACTGCGTATTCTGCTACTTTTAAAGTATTGAAGTCGATTTTATTTTCGTTTTTAGAATCAGTTGCTAGTTAGAAGCCTTTTTAAGTCCTCTGCTGTGCTCTCGTTGCGCATTGGCAATACGCAAGTCGTCGCTCCACCTGGCCAGAGGACTTGCACGTTTGCCGTAGTCTCCATACAAAAACTCGTTTACTCCAGCGGTTATCTGTTCTTGGTATACGTGACCCGCCCACTGCTTTCAGCATGCTAATTCACTGAGCTATCTCAACAACCTTGGCTGTCTGTCGGATAACTTCTAATATCTAGACATAGCAGCTGTTTTGCTCATCCAATTTTTAAATATATATATATTCTACACACTCATATTAGTGCAGGGGGTGCTAGGATTCCCTGTGTCACAGATGTCATGGAAAAACACAGGAACACAAGATATACACCCTATTAGAACAGTCTATACACAAAACTTCATGCTCCCCGCAATGTGTATCCCGGCTGGAAATCGAACTCAGGGCTTCAAAAACAAGACCCATAATACTACCCAAGCCACGGATACGTCTGCGTATATGGTTTATCGTGCCAAATCCTCTTCAAAACTCAGCCTGTTCTGGCGGCTGACTCTCCTCAAGTATTTCTCTAAGACGGTTCGATACAGTGCTTGCGAACAGCTTTATAGAAGTGTGTCAAGAGCAAGATGGACACGTAGTTTTTAACAATAGTTTAGGTTTCCACGGCAGTACGCAAATACTTCGCCAGCTTATACCAACGCCTGAAGACACTACCCGCAATAGTTTTGCTAGTGTTTCGGAGTGTAGTTTGACACAGGTAAATGCCATAGCAGACTAACGAAGTTGTTGACAGGGATAGAATCCAATGGATACCGGGGGCGTGAGAGCGGGACAGAGAGTTAAGAAACCAACGTCGAAAGCACAAATCAAATAATTTTGCTCTGTTCAATATAACAACACAAATATTAAAACAAAGTAAATTTTGGAAGCAAATTAGTTATTACTATAATACATAACAAAGCAAAAAATCATTTTGAAATACAGCAGGATTCCGGAGATACAGACCATATTTTTTCAGAACGACTGTTTTTAACCGACTTCAAAAAGGAGGAGATTGTATGTTCCTCTGTTCATTTTTAATTATGTATATTCACCAATTTTTCCGCCGTTTATCATCCGATTTGGAAAACCTAATTTTAGCTTCTAATAATAACTTCATATTCATTCACTACGCTCCCACGATAGTCTAGCCTACAAGGAGAAAATTGGCACTTTGAGATTCTGCCTAACCGATCGAACAAAATTTATTTATATATTGAATGTGGATCATAGTTTACAAACTGACAGTTAGAACTTCTACTTTGCAACGAGCAACAAAAACCACTTAGTTTTATTACTTTGGTACATCAACGAATTTTCTAATAAGTCCATAGTATTACTATATCATTTTAGGGGTCCATGTTACATGCATCCGTAGGTACTCTCAGAATCCCTTCACGTTCCCCCGGGTGGTGCGAAAAGAGCAATCCAAAGTAGCAGTAGGTCTTGTGCAAAGTTCTTCCGGAGTAGGTACGGCCACACCTGCTAATACCATCAAGCAGTGGTGCACCCTCTAAGGGGACCAAATTCGCATTTCTGTTGTTTATGGATGTCGATAACCACTTAATATCAGGTGAGCCGTCAGATAGTTCCGTAATGTTTCACGCAATAAAAAAAATTAATATAATAGGTTCAGTTGTACGTATCCGGATTCCTATGGCAACTTGGTTACTCGTTAAAACGGGACCTTACGTTTGATTAATAATAATAATATAATAATAATAATTTATTGACGTAAAATTAGACGTACAGTTTTTTCGTAGACTAAAAACATACAATATTACACAATTACAATATTAACTAAGAAAATAGTACACATTAGAATGATTTGGGCCATTGAACTCCTAGACTAAGCATAACTTGTATTCTAGAGCCAGATTGGTTTAATTAGATAATTAGAACGCGGTATTTTGTATAGATGATTACAAAATAAATTAAATTATTAATCGTATAATGTTTGAGTTCTCCCCAAAATCTAAACAAACGCTAGTCCAAAATCATTATCGAAACGTAACTTTGGATCAGTTTCCGTATTAATCAATTTCCGATATTAATTTAACTCAACAATCACTTTGTAATCAACAAATAAGCAAATCAAGTGGTTTCCGCGAAATTGGCTTCAAATTATTTATTAAAGCAACCTGTACAATTTCTTGAGGCAGCAGAATCAGACGGTGCCGTTTATTTAGGTTGGTACTATGTTCGTTTATTAGGAAGACAAAACTCCTGTGATACGAAATCAACGCCACCCCGTACTATGGAAAATCGCTTGTGGAACGTGAAAACGTTAAAAGCAAACGCAGTATGTTTGCTTCTTGTAATCTCGCACGGGTGCGATGAAAATTGATTGATTTAAAAATAGAATAAACCGACTTCTATACTTTAATCACCTATTTTATGTCCTTATGGGAGGAATTTCTACCTTTTTCTGCCTTTTTATGTTAACCCTACCTAATTATAACAGAACCATACATATCGGCCCACAATTGGCGAGGTAATCGCGTAACAAACATACAAAATAAAACAACATTTGCCGATTCGATAACCTCCTACTCTTTGAAGTTGGTTAAAACTCATAGTCCGGCGCAAGCTATTTGTAGCACACAATGTTTTATTTTTATTTTTTGGAATTTATTTTCTAGGCTGAACATGACCTTGAAAATTACCCGGGCTATTGATGAGAGCAGATGCCTCTCAACCGACTTAAAGACTATTTTAATAAAGCAGAAAACCAAGGGCACCATTTAAGTACGAACCTTGGCTTGGCTCGCTGCTACTGATCGAGGCAAGCATACGGAGTAGCGCTAAATCCTTTTTATTTGCTTCATAGTTGTACTTTGTGTACAGAGCGCACATATGCAGAGCTCCACTCGAAAAACGCGCTCTGTTTGCGCGGGAGACGGATTTCACATTAGAAGATGATTAAAAGAATCCGTTTTACTAGTTTTTACCATATACAATACAATACAGTTTTTACCATATCTAATATACTTAGCTGCGTGGTCAAGGAAAGGCGATCCAGTCAGTCTAGTAGGAATAAAAGTTATTAAATTTCATATATAAAAAATAGAATAATATTGACAGTATAACTAGCTAATCTGATTTACACTATAGTATTCTAATTAAACAAATAAATTAATACATATTTATTCATAGACATTTCACACAGCGCCATCCAGCCCTAAACTAAGCATAGCTTGTACTATGGGAACTAGATAACTGATAGAGCATGTTTTTTTTTGTTAAAACACACATATGCCTATTAATACCCAGACAACAAATATCTATGTTCGCCGCACAAATGCTTGTCCTGAGTGGGAATCAAACCCACGATCTACAGCGCAGAACGCAAGTCATATTTAATTTAATATTTCATTATATTGTTAACCTTTACCTTATATTTTTTATATAATACTCTTTTCAATAAATTGATTGCGAACTTGTCTTATTGTACAAATAAAGAATTTTTGAAAAAAAAAAAAAACGTTTTTAATGTTGATTACAAGTAGTTGATTACATTTTGTAACTTTTAGATTTTCGAAATATGATCTCGAAAGTCACAAACACTCGTAGTAATCACATAGTTGACGAATATGCTTGCTTGAATCTTCGGTGTAGGTGCCTTTCGAAGCGATCCAACCCTAAGTACCTGAAAAGGTGCCAATAAACAATCCCAGTACAAACAGCCTAAGCGCCTATGACTGATCCAGAAATTTTGACTGTAAAGCTAAGGACACAGGGTGTATTTTTAGGCTACGTGGCTAGTATTTTATTTGCAGAGAGTTTAGTGTTTCGTGGAAGTTCTTCAAGAAACAACGGGTTTCTCTGGGTCACCCACGGGAGAAGGCGGTTTCCATCTAAATCTCCCCAACGAGGGATTCCAAGGCGAATTACTGAAAAGATGTAGCAAGTGAGACGAGAAATTTATCGGATATGTACATGAATGTTGTATGTTTTGGGATAAAATAAAAGTGTAGGAAGAAGCCCCTTTGTCTACTTAATAAAGAAATTTCCTCTACAAGTCATTGAATGCTAGTGCCTACACTAGCCATTTTCAAAATTCCAAATACCATATATTACCTATACCTTATACGAGTAAAAAACTTGGGAGACGAAAAAAAAGTAGAGGCACGTAGCATTTAAAGTTGAAAGTTGTAAACAGATACAGGTTTGTTCATGCCACCTGCAACACAGCACATTTTAGTGCTGGGATTTAACACATAAGGATACACAAACACCTAAGAACAAACTTCATGCTCATCACACATAAATTTGTACCGGGTATCGAACCTTACACCCCTCGTTTTAAAATAACCAACTGCCGTCATGGAGGGTGAAAATTAAGAGCTAGCGCAGACGACCGATTTTAGTCGGCCAGAGTCTCGTCTATAGATAGTCAAGAAAAGGCACATTCTAATACAATACACGAGGTTTTGGGGGACCAAGTTGAATACGTCCGTAGGAGAGTACCCCTAGAATCCCTACTCTTTTTCCCTAAGTGGTGTGAAAAGAGGCCCCCAAAAGTAGCAGTAGAACTTGTGCCAAGTTCGCATTACTGTGTTCCGGTGGAAGGGTGTGGGTGCCGGTGAAATCACCCGTCTCGGCTTATGGACGGATAAATACAACTCAGTCTATGATCCAAGTCTTATTCTGAGTTGGATTACTGTTGTTATAGACGGGGGTAACCACTTACCACCAACCAGGTGGACCACAACTCGTTCCGTCACTTACTGGCATTTTGTTGACGGTAGTAGAGACCATTCTGACTGCGTTAGACCTAATTACAATTGTGTCTGCTATTAAATAAATTTACAGCCCTCATTATAATTAACTATATCACAGAATGTTCTCGTGCGCAAGATCGAAATGCATAGAGTCGTCATCGTTTTGTACTCAAAACGCCCTTTTCGCGCCAAACTTTTTCAATATGGCGTTCGCGAGAGCCACGCGCCGCCACCATTAACCACCGACACTTTACCGTTGCTATAAACTCACAAATCATGAAACGTGCCATCATGAAACTCACACAATTCAACACTCAACTACCTAAGACACAAGGCACATTGTGAAATCACAAGCCCGTTCTATCAACGCGGACAAAATGCTCCTCCCAACAAATTATTTTGAACCTTGAAACCGCAATGAGGAAAACTTATTTTCAATTAATCCTCACGGAAAATCGTGAAACGAACAAAGAGAGTGGGAATCGAGGCCAACATTCGTTAATAATGTAGTGTATATTTATTCGTTAACATTATTTTCACCGTGGATGTCGGACCGCGTCAAATAGGATCTCTTTCATATTAATTGCGCTGGAAATGAAACAATAAAATGTGAGCGTGGAATGACACGGGCTTATAATGAGCTTTTGAAATCAATTCAGGCTTTTATTTGGAGTACGGAATAGTTATACGGGTACTTTGATTAATGTGGGATTTGCCGCCATTTTTGCTGCGCTTCTAAAGTGGACACACTTTTAAACTTGACGGAAACTTTAGCATCCAGCGTGGGGAGTAGTTTTATCGATCGGTTAGCGGAGATTTTTTTTATTATTATATTGTAAGAGAAAAAAATGGGTATACTTACTTTTTTCTGCGGCCTAATTTATATGGCATCGGGCGTTGCGCATCTAATCAATACACGGCCTGGTGCGGCGCGTCCCGTCGCTTCGCGCGACATCGGCCGCCCTCGTGAGCGAAGAGGACAACATCGTCGACAATCGTGCGTTCTCGCTTCAATCGTAATTCCATTTTCCGCCCGCCTTAGCAAATTGAAATGTCGTAACTCTTGGGGGAATATCGGCTTTCTGCCCAAGAAAATATTCTCCTAAGGCATTGTAACGGCGCTTCAGATATTATGGAATATTTCCAGTCCATCATACGGTTTGGGGAGCGTCCCCTAAGATGTCTGTAATCGTGAATCTGTCCGTCACTTGCCCGGCGGTAGGTGTCGGTGTCCCCTTCACTTGCGATTCCAGCATATCTTTTGGAATTGTTTCTTTGTGTGAGTAATATTATTGTCAGTCTTTTGTTGTTTGAACAATACTTTGTAGTATGGTTTGTAGGCCAATCTCTTGAAAACACGAACACCCGCTTGGGATAGGTCATGAAAAAGTTTCGTAACAACCTCATATGTTTTTGTATTTAATCTTATCATTTGGGTTTTAGCTGTATGTGAAGACTGTAAAATGCTACAGACGTAATGTCCTGTTTCTTCTCAAAAACTTTATAATAAAAGGTTCGCGATATAATTATACGCCACCAAAATGTTTGTATACTAACTCAGATTTATCAAAATAACGCGCCCATACGCAAAAAAGTGACCTCCTAACAGGGGTACAGGCAATACCGAGCGTTATTAGTGGGAGGCCCAGTAGGTCAGATAAATTGAACCCTCCGCGTTGTGTTCACACGTAAATAACATGTTGGGTTGAGGGGGTGGCTCTGACCCCGCTCTCACAAACCACCACCTTAACCTTCAAAAACATACAACTTTCAACCCTATTACAAGGGTATAAATATCAGCTATGTAGCAAAGAGTAACGCACTTCAATCTGCGCGGAGTTTACCGCTTGTAAAATTGTTTTCACCCCATTTGAGACTCTATCCCGTTGATATTAAGCCAGATTTGCTCGATCATAATGAAAATAGTCTATGATAGAATGAGAATGGATTTCGTAGAACACGCAACAGGAGTAAACTTCTGTCATGGTTTGTTAATCTTGGGTTTAAGTTTTAGGTGATTTGTTGTAAGGAGTCAACACGTTTGAGATATTTTTATGTTCATTGGCACTTTGTAATTTTGTTTTTCTATCTATAGCCATATTTGGACGTAGTGATTATCCGGTAAAACAAAAGTTAATTATTTGTTGAAATGAAGAGGTATATGACCTTCAAGATGTTTCTACTCAGGCGCCTGGGTATTAATATTTCTTATAATGTTTAATGAAAATCATTTTTATTACTGTTAATGTAGTTATTTACTTACATGTTTTGATGTCCTCTACGGATTTAATATCCCACATCTGGCGCCGGATTAACCACGTAGCAAAAGTAGCAGTTGCTACGGGCCCCGCGCCAAAGGCCCCCGCGTATCCAAACCCGCCCACCAGTACACATTTTTTGAGTGAAACTTATTAAGAAGTGGTATATTCAATTTACTTGATGTCATCATAGTCATCTACAGTAGATATAATTAAACAGAACTAAAATTAAATAACCTATTTGATGGCAAATAAATGTATTGTCTTTTTTGTACGTTATTTTAAAGAACCCGTAGCAGATCAAGGGCCCCTCGATAGAACTTGCTACGGGCCCCGCGATTGCTTAAACCGGAACTACCCAGGACAGTAGGTATCACAGTATCCGATAGTTTATCCTGTAAAATACTAACTTTATTCACGTGTCCTCGCTACCGAAGCCAAACACAGAATGGCACAATTTCTTCTTTGTCTCAGTCTCTTGCGCATAGTTCTACAAAGATGTTTTATGCTGCACTCGTATAAATTTTGTTTGTGTTTAATGAATGCCGTAACAAGCCATTTATTGAGTGTAATGTAATATGTATGTATGTATGTATATTACGTTGTACGCACGCACGCTCTGTAGCGTAAACGATTTGATAGATTTTAGCTTAAGAGCTATCGTTACATTCTTATTAATTGAAAGAGTGATACTGGCTATATAAAGTGGTAAATTTTTGGCACTTTCAAGAAAATATTTTTCCTCAAAACCTATCGAGTGTGGTATCAAAATACAGGGTTTTATAAATGGCTTACAAAAATATATACAAGTTATATATTTAAATGAAATGTGGCATTTTTCGCGTATTCGGGCTTTTTGATTTTCTCAATATTTTTTTGTTTTTATACTAATGATATGACTGGACGAGTTTAAGGCCCTCCCGATAATAAGTGGTTACCTCTGCCCATTACAAGAGCAATAAAACCGATGCGATTGCGCGATGTTTCCTCTGCATGCAGACATGACCTGTGATTTCACCGGCACCCACACCCTTCCACTGGAAAACGAATGCATCACTGCATAAGTTTATTGGCATAAGTTTTACTCCTACTTTTAGTTACTCCTTTGGCCCGAGGGTACGTGTAGGAATACTATAGGGTACACCTCCGGACGAGAGTAACTGGACTCCCCTTACAGTAAAATTAAAAAACAGGTGTAGCCCATTATTGAAGCCAAACTAACGCTTTATGCAGTGAAAATAAACAATGGAATATTATTTAATCCATGATTTAACACTAATTGCATGCAGTTTCATCCTAAATAATTTAATGCAATACACTACCGACGGCTAAACCTGTTTTGATTTAACTAATTTAGTGTAGCCGTATAATTATCTCAGTGTAGTATGAATATCATTGTTTCTCATTGTTTTGACTGGACTCACAGCTTAGTTGGTAGTAGCTCTGCATTCTGCGCAGCAGGTCGTGGATGCGATTCCCACCCAAGACAAACATTTGTGACATGAAAACTGACTCTATTTTGACATATCTGTGTGCATGTAATGTGCCTAAGGAGCTCCTGTGACATGTTTTATTCTCACTAATATGTTTACTTGCGTGTGTAAAATTTGACATGTCCAAATGATACTTGAGATATAAAGGAATAAATCAGTTTTAGTTTAATGTTTGATCTGTGTCTGGGTGCTATGTATTAATTCCATCAGTAATCTGGTGCCCATAGTTCAAGCTACGCTTAGTTTGGGGCTAGATATCACTGTGAGAAATGTCCATGAATATTTATTAATATTGACGTTCATATTGACAATTGCATAGGTTTTATTTCAGTTGCCAAAAATGTTTTTTGAGAGCCATCTGCTCTCACGTTGTCAAGGGCAACTGCGGTATAACACTTTAAAAAAAAAGTTTTTTTTTTTTTTTAACTTGAAATAACCTAACAGAAACAGTAAACAATTTATGAAATTTAATACTTTGGATAACGGTAATGCGATACATCCATGAAATCTATGTTTTCGATGAAAAATCCGCCCACCGTAGCTTTATTCAGCCAGATCTCAAAAACATTCTCTTTCTTAGAAGATAGAACCTCGCGTTTAGGGTCAGGGGGTGGCGGGAGTTGGGATAGGGGGAGGGGAGGTTTGCATTAATAATGTTGATATCGGCCCGCTTCACGATTAATTTGATTATTTGTGTTAAACAAATGACTATTACGCACCTTTGGCTAATTGTGTTTTGATATTAAACGGCCAATTGACTGTGTTAGTGTTTTAGAATCAAAGTTTGGTTGGTCAAAATATACAACACTTGGATATAAAATATAGGGGTGTCTCATAAGTAATGTCGGTTTTTATTTGTGAAAATTCCTACGCCTCAATTTAAACATGTCGTAAATTGTTAGACTAGTCTCTAATTCTATGAAGAGTACAATTGCTTTACTTTCTTTAGATAATTCTCTCTTTCTCCTTGACCGAAGTATGAGAAGGTCTAAGTCACACCCCGTTGCGCCCGTCACCCAAGACGGAAACGTCTCATGCGCTTTCGATTGCACCGGCATCGACACCCATCCACTGAAACACAGCAACGCGAATGTACCACTTCTTGGCGGCAGGTAACCAGATGTGGAGGCAGTACTTCTCCGGGCGAACTTTGCATAAGTTCTACTGCTACTTTTTATTGTTCCTTTGGGTTGTGCACCCAGGAAGTACGTGTAGGAATTTAAAGGGTGCCCACCTACGGACGCGAGGTACAGGACCGCCCAAAAACACGTGTATACGTTTGTTTTTTCTCAGTAAGAGATTTTGTACGAAAATTAAATAATTCCAAAGCGTTATGCAGTATCATTTTACATATATGTATTATAACAAGATGTACCCCGTGACTTCACCCTCGTAGAATTTAACATTTTTTTGCGCGCAATCCTCATTCTTTTTTATTTTTCTAAAATAAATCTAGCCTAAGTTACTCATTATAACATTAGCTATCAAACAGTGAAACTCCCCTCAAAGCCGGAACAGACATAGAGAAAAAAAAAATGGTTTTTGTTTTGTTTTACCTTATAATTTACTTTTAAATCCATTTAGTAAAATCTTGTTATTTTGACATTACAAATTACACTTCAGTTTTATTTATTTGTATAGATATAGATAATCATCGTTTATTTTACAATCGAAAAAGCCTGAATTCGGCTGAAGCGTATATAGCGGCAAAAGCATGGTATTGAATAATGCCATATTGGCTTAATATTGCAATTGAGGATGCTATAGATTCTATGATTACGATGTATATGCAGCTTAAGTAAAAATAAGTATGAAAACCCATAATTGCTTCTACGTTGTCAACTAGTTTGCGCCTGCCTTAATTTATATTCACCAAGGAGTCCAGACGTCGCGCCGTTCTGCTACCATACTTTCCATAGACCTATAGCCGTGACAGAATTTAATCACAGTATCATGCTAAAAGCAATTTAGTAGGTGATACTTTTGATACGTAGATAACACTTTATTGTGCACCTCAAAGAAAATAAAAAATACATCGAAGAAAAGCTGGAATGAAAATGTAGGTAACAATGGACGGCCTTATCGCTCATAGCGATCTTTTCCACGTAACTTTTGGATTGAGAGAATCTTTTGGAAACAAAAAATAGTCTGTTAATGGATGTAAATAAAACAATAAGGCTTTAAAAATTAGGTACCACGGTATCCAAGGACACGAGTGAACTGGAATTTTGAAAATATTTTATAATTCATCACAGTTACTGCTTTTCTTATTAAAAAGTTTTTTTTTGTTTTTATTTTAACGTATTGTGTTGCGTTTCGTTACTTATTTTCATATATATTTATGTTTGTGGTTCGTAGTTTGGAAAAAATGTCTGTAGAATGTTCCAGTGTTAAGCTTTATCTCCCTAAACCATTAGTTATTCCAAGGCCTAGACTTCGGCAATTGTCCAGCCTAGTATTATAACTTGAATAATTAATAGCTATTAACACAGATATCTAAGCAGAGGCAAAGGGTCACTTTGTTTAGGTTGAAGCCCTTAAAGCATATTCAAGGTCAGTTGACGGCGCAGTCTGCAGCCACTGGGCTCAAGGGTAGCGGGTTCATACATCTTGATAAATGCTTTTAGAATACGACCCAACCTATTTACAATAGTACCCCCTGCCTTCAAAGTTAACGTTCCCGGGTTCGATTACCGGCTGGGACAGACTTTAAATGATGATAATGTTTATTCTCTGGTCTTTGGGTTCTGTGTTTTTCTATTACACCTGCAACAGAGAATTCTAGTGCATCGACTTTGATTGACATTTTCTGTAGAGGGCGAAACGTGGGCGAAACTCATCTAGAATACGAACCAATTAATAAATTATCTTGCCATATGAAATCTGATTAATCAATTTCAATAGAAAAATGTTCACAATAAGCGTAGGTCGCATAGTAGGCGCGGCCACTGAGCTAATAATAGTTACTACGAGGCCAGGCGAGCTCGTAGAGGGTGGCGTAGGCGTCTCGTAGCGCTACGAGCATTTCAAACCTCTTTTCATAAAACCAATTACAGTGAAATGTTAATGTTACGTGTTATAAAATCAGTCTACCCAATAGTACAGAATATATTTTCTGTAGACGTAGATGTTAAGGGGCTGTTAGCTCTCCTACACTCATTGTTAACGCTTGTAGGCATATTAATCAACAAGCCAATGGTTTTATTCGTATACGTCACAGATACAGACATATTAGGTTTCTTGTATTCTTATCATTATGCCTCAGCTGAATTTTTGAATTCACACGCTCGTTTTGTTAAAGTTAAATTATAAACGCTCAGAATCAATTTTCGAGTAGATACCTAATATATATTATGTCAGATAGCATAGGTTAGTAAGATTTGCGCCACAGATATTTGGTTAACAAATATGTTAATAAGATCGTAAGACAGTG
Organism: Aplocera efformata; assembly: GCA_921293045.1. Classification (NCBI taxonomy): domain Eukaryota; kingdom Metazoa; phylum Arthropoda; class Insecta; order Lepidoptera; family Geometridae; genus Aplocera; species Aplocera efformata. The sequence continues at coordinate 6,077,229 of OV121045.1, forward strand.
ACAGGGATTTATAAAGTAATTAATCAAATTAAAAGTAATGGAAAATGTGCTTTTATATAATAATAAATAAAGGTTGGTAGCATTAATTAACGCTCAGTGTAACACAAACTTGCATTAAGCGATACTTCGGGAAAATTCGGGAATGCCGAAAGAGGGTGGGGGCCCCTTAACCTTTTTGTAAGAATAATAAGCAATACAGAAGCAAAACCCTCATGGAAAAAATCTCGTATTGCTCGTATGTTTTTCTTGCTTCTAAGCCTCATATGGGCGTGAATATATTTTGAGTAACTGTTTGGGAAAGGATGAGACGACTAAGAAACTTATAAATTAAAGTTTGTGTTGTTTTTTGTGACCTGTAATAATTATTGCATAAAACAACCAACATACAACTGATTTTCTAGAAATCCACAAATTGCAATCAGCCAATCAAGCCAAACCCTTCGGAGAAAACGGTGGCATATTATGTTTTTCTAAATATTATCAGTAAATTGTGATTCTTCAATTCCCACGGGATGAGATACTAAAAAACAAACGTGAGATTACTCTTCTTATATAAATCAAGCTGTTGCTAGAAAGTCTCAAGAGCGTTAAAAGACACGCAGTTTGAATTATTTAGTACTTTATCTTAGAGGATTCGCTTCTAACATGAATGATTGCGAACCTTTCCGTAACTTCCACAAGTGAGATGGAGTACGTAAGTGTATAGAGCAAGTTTAATTAAGACGCCGCTGTTCTGTTCGTACATTGTTTATGAGCTAGAATAATTCAGTGTGATTTAGATTTTATAGCTTTAATACTAAGTTGGCGATGCGTTTTTACACAAGGTAGGTAATATTTATCGTATTATTCATTTTTATTATGAATTAATAGAACACTCGTTGTGTTTAAAAAATGCATTATCTCTGCATTATAGAATTCTCTGTATCGTAGATGGCATGGACATAAACAGAAACACAAGACCAAGATCAGAGACCAGAGACAATTTACATAAAAATCTTCATTGGAAATCGAACCCAAGATCCCTTGCTTAGAAGCAGGCAGCTAAGCTATGGACCTGTCAAATTGCAAATGAATTTAATGAATGTCATTAAATTCATTTGCAATTTGACAGATATTTTAGTGTAATTTAGATAATGCTCACTTTATAAAATTAAAATATAAAATGTCACATAAATTAATCTAATACTTAGAATACTAATTAATGTTATTATAATTACTATCATACTAAAATTACTCACTGTCACACCCAAGCATACTCCGCAGTATAATTCCCGATTCTCAGCTTGATCTAAGTTTGACTGCGGGAAGTAAAGTTTCAGCCGATGAGACGCTAGACAAAGCGGATAGACGTACACGATTTGCCTTTATTACGGAATAGCGTGATTATCACGAATTTACTTATTACAATCTCTCTTACGCGCTCACTCATTCGTCAACAATAGCTATCCTTGCTACACTTACTGACGTAATTAAGTGAATGTCACCAAAAGCCCGCGTATTGAGAGCTTTCCACTCTTACTTAAAACTTGCGTATAGCTCATCAAAAAACCTAAGACTTACACCATAGAGAAATAATGTACCATACATAAACACAACAGTAAATGATTTAGACTCGCTCGCACACCGAGGGTTCGTACTAGCGAATGTAATTATTATTAGGATATCCGTTATTATAATAATAAATAGACATTAACAGTACCTTTGGGTACGGAAATACAAATAGGGATACCATATTTAAAAAGTTAGAGTAGGTACAAAATCCCAAATCTTTTTCAGTAGCAGTAGAACTTGTGCAAAGTTCGCCCGGAGAAGTTATGCCTCCAAACCTAGTAATCTGCCGCTAAGCAGTAGTACTAGTCGATAAGCTATATCGCAGGCCTTTGGGTGGCTTGGAAACTACAACACCTGACTCAGCCACTGACACGAAAAATAATAACATAACGAAAATCTTACGTTAGTTATTACGAAAACCTTTAAGCTACAACATAAACTGGATACAAGCAACCTATTCATCCAGCAGTCAGAGATAAAGATTTTTCCTTTTATAATCACACAGAGCTACAGGAGAGCTTCATCTATTCAAACACCCACCCATTGTGGTTGTGTGGGTATTGTGATTTATTGTTGCTGATTTACTGTTGTTCTCTGCCTAAGGTAATCATATAAATATGTGCAGTTAAATCTATTTCTGGCTTTCAGTATCACATGTATCTGACGCGCCATTTTTGTACTTCCATGAAATAATACTGTTAGTTGGTTCGGACTAGTGAGTTGCACCAAAGACTACGTTATTGTTTTGGTTAATTATCTTTAACTATAACCATAAAATCCACCGTTGCACCGTTGTAAAACGGTACAGTTAAAGTTAAAAGGGTGTAGTGATATCACGTAACTATAACCTAAACCGCCCGAAATTGAGCGGTTAATGTTAACGTTATTTGTGACTTCCTTATAACCATTGATGTAATGGTGCAACCCTCAATTCGCTTAACTGGAGATTTGACAGGCGGTTAAGCTTCTGTTATCGTTATAATAACTTAGTGCAACTTACTCTTAGAAGAGCCGTATGGATGGCCATACGGTGCATGTTTTCCCAAAACTGTTTTTGTTAGGGATGATGTTTTTTATGCCAAATGAGTCAAGTTATAGATTTGACTTAAAACCACCTAACCTTATATTGATGCCACGCGGGCGTTGCAATGCGGTGGACTTCCCCGTAAGGACGCAACCGAAGCGTGTGTGATGTTTGACTAATTGTATGCAGAGCGTCGCAACGTCATCATCAGGCGTTACATCGGTGACGTTGCGCCATGGGTCTACCGCCAGTGTCATAGGGGAAAAAACTTATAGTACAACAACTTTGCCAAGCAGTTGTGTCACGGAAAATAAATGATGCCACGCCATTTGGCATGGCTCTAGTGATACCCGTTTCCCGCCCGTTTCTACAATATTTCGACAAGAACAATAAGGTTGGAATAGTTAGAAATTTAAAGTCTACCAAGCGCTCCTGAACTCAAGGACGTTCTAGAAAATATAATAAGTAACACAAGTATTTAATTTATTAAAGAAACAAAAAGGGCTATTTAAGGCTGCATCAATCATTGTCATCTGAAAATTAACTTCGCCACAGCGAAGTGAGAAAGTTTGAATATTCAATTATGGCACTCTGAGTGCAAGGTTTCATCTCGAGAAACTGGGCCGCTGTCCTTGGAAAAAAGGTGTCACTACGGAAAAAATATATTTTCCGGTGGATCGTGGGTTTCAGCGAGAGCGTGGTAGCTTGGGGCACAGGCGCCAACTTTTATTCTGAAGGTCGCTGGTTCAAGCCCAAAGGCGCACCAAAGAGTTTTTCATATGAAAAATGTATTTGCGCGATACCAAGTTCTCGAAATCGTGAAGGAAAACATCGAGTGGAAACCGGTGTGTCTTAGAACCAAAAATTCAAAGACATGTGACATCTACCAATCCGGATTGGGCTCCCGTGGTAGATCAAAGCCAACACTCTCAACTAACGAGAGACAACAATAACACGACTCAGGTCCTCACCGACGTAAGTATGAGATTACCCAAGTCACATAACGTTGCGCCGTCATCCGAGACGTGGATATAACGTCTCATACGCTTGGGATTTCACTGACACCCACACCCTTCCACTAGCACAAAGCAATGTGAGTGCACCGCTGCTAGGCGGCGTATTACCAGGTGTGGTGGCGGACGAACTTGGCAAATTCTACTGCTACTTTGGGTTGTTCCTTTCGCACCATCCGTAGTCAGGTTCTTATACTCTAGGATTCTATTCGGACGCGAGCAACACCAAGTTTCTTTGCAACCTTTCATTAATTACAATATTAGAATCGTGTATTGGTTCGCTACAGTATATTATGGCTTAGTATACAATGGAGCGCTAAGAAGAATAAATGTTTAAACTACTCGTGCTTTTATTATACCTGGTTACTAAGTTGAGTTTACAATGGGGTTAAAAAATAACTTGCTAACAACATATATGAAGATTTTTAACATTGAGTAGTTAGTAAAGTAGTTACCAGCATCTCTTTCAGAATTTAATTTGAAACTATATCACAGAGCTTCAAAAGGATTTTCAGCTTGAATATCAGATTTTAAAACGTGCTAATTCTCGTGTCGAAGAATTAAGAAGACAGTAACTTTTATTACCCCATATTTTTCCAAAACAAATTAAGTTGGCAACTTCACCGTCTCCAGGCCGCTATGCCGTGAATAAATTATAACGATAAGGCTTCGCAATATTAAGGCGTTTTGATCATTAAGCGTCCCGCCTCCTCCCAGTTTGGAGGTATTTTTCCTGGATGCGAAACGTGGAGCAAGGAAGATTTAGAGCTTGATCCACAGAGGGTATCGGCTGCTGTAAAAATTTTTGTATTCAAATTATATTTTCCTAATAATTAAATAATAATAATAAACCGGCTAAGTGAAATTCGGACTCGCATATCAAGCTTTCTGATACAGCAGTTTTAAAGCAATACTTTTAATAATTTGATACGTAATACATCGTAATACTTGTAATACATCGCACTAATATTATAAAGGCGAAAGTTTGTGTGTATGTTTGTTACTCATTCACGCTCAAACGGCTCAACGAATTTGGATGATATTTGGCACCAAGATAGCTTATATTCTGGTCTCTTACATAGGCTACATATATTCTGGTCTCTTACATAGGTCTCTTACATTTTTATCCCATAAAACTGAGGGTAACACCGCGGGGCGCAGCTAGTGTACTATAAATCACAACCAGCTTCATAACGTTTAGAAAAATACAGGCCCTTCTGAGTTCGAACAGCCAGAAAAGCAAACAGATAGATAGGACTGTTTGTTACAGGTTCGTATCTGGTAAAATAGGGTCCCTTTAACTCATGGGTCACCCTAAATTATCCCGTCGTCTTTTACTTTCACCTCTATCCGAGCGCCAGGTGACGTAATCCCTCCCCACTCTGTGGGTGGATGATTCTCCTTACCCCTTACTCGTTTAACTTCACCCCGGGAACGGGACGGCCGCTACTTCAAGTTCTTTCATCTTCGGTTCGGATGCAAAATGGTAGGATTTTGTTGTTGGACAAGATTTCAGATAAATCTGAAACAAGGGGAATATTTTAAACTAAACAAATGAAACAACCTTTCGTTCAATTACTATAGTTTATCAATTCATAAAGCCCTAAAGGCCAGAAATAGTCCTTTGAGTGTAGCAGGCGTTCCCTTACGAGTACTGGACAATACTCAAATTTGATTGTCAAAGAACTTGAGTTAGTTTTAGCAAAGAAGCGTTCATAGCGAACCTTGGTTAGCTGTTGTTTACGGATCATCTAATTTATGCAACTATTGGCCTGGTCTAAAGTTGCATGGGTGACGTTTAGTGGCATTTGAACTGACCGCTTCGAAGAGCACGTTACGATGTCGGTCCTGGGTGTCACTAAGCCATGTCGAAGGCCTTCGGAAAGAAGAAGTAACAAAATGTTTACTATATACATAGAAACAGTATGTTTGTTACTGCTTCACGCTCAAACAGCTCAACGGATTTGGATGAAATTTGGTACCGGGATAGCTTATATCCTGGATTAACACATAGGCTACTTTTGATCCAGGAAAACCGCGGGTAACACCGCGGGATGCAACTAGTTATTTATAATTATCAACTCATTTGAAAGTCATAATTTGCAAACGTACTTCAACCTCGAGGGTATTCACATCTCGTGTTTTAATGGCCTTGAGATGACCACTTGCAGACGCGCAAACCGCTCCGAAGCAAAAATGTTTGGCAGCCTCGACGAATTGTGGATGTGGCAAATTATTATGAAGGACTAGCTGCTAGAAAGAAGAAAAGCACACAAAGTACCGTACCAGCCTCTAATGTTCCCACTGCAGGGATACCGGCCTACTCTCGATAATTGAGAGTGAATGGGCTCTGATCTACCACGGGAGCCCAATCCGGATTGGTAGATGTCACATGTCGTCGAATTTTTGGTTCTAAGACATGCCGGTTTCCTCAAGATGTTTTCCGTCACCGTTTCGAGAATGTGGTATTGCGCACATAAACTTTACAAGTGAAAAACTCATTGGTGCACGTGTGGGTTTGAACCAGCGACCTTCAGATTGAAAATCGGTGTCCGTGCCCCTGGGCCACCACGCTCTCAACAAATTAATCAGATTTAATACAGATATCCTACAGCAAACTACTGATTTATCTATTAATGAAGCGCTCATCAGATCATCATCTGTAAAGAACAAGCATTGCTGTCAGTACTTATATGGGCGACCAACTAGTGAAATTCAAACTGAGCACTTCCGTGCTTCTGAAGCACGGAAGTGGTACGTTAAGATGTGGGTCCCGGCTATACTATTCGACAAGTCATGTCGCCTTCGACCTGCTTGAAATTTACAACACCAGAGTTAGCTTGAAAAGCACTCACATGCAAGTAGAAGAATAAAATTTCATGAAGACAACACATCCATACTCCCATGTTCTCACTTCACGTTTCTCCGGCGACCGGGGCGTCTAGGGGGAGCTCACCCCGACAGAACGCGACCCGCAACCGATATTATCGTATTATTACTATACAACTACAAGCATACGGGTTTTCTCGTATTTTACCACAAAACATTACTTTTTATTCAACTTTCGGCAGAGAAAGCCACAGAGCCTAATCTTCAGTTCTTTGCATCCACTTTCTAGCCATCTATTGGTTCTGGGCTGAGCCATAGGGATGTCCAATATCGATCGTGTTAGTCGAATAATCGATACTATACACTACAATTGATTGGTTAATGGGAAAAATATAGTTATTAAATCCCAATTATTCTTTAATATATTATAGAGAGTAGATCTACAGCATCGATTACGTGAATTAATACCGGACATTCAAAGCGCGTAGAGCGAGGTGGCCCAGGGGCATATGCGCCGACTTTCAATCTGAAGGTTGCTGGTTCAAACCCAACCAATACACCAATGAGTTCTTAGAACCAAAAATTCGACGACATGTGACATCTACCAATCCGGATTGGGCTCCCGTGGTAGATCAGAGCCCATTCACTCTCAATTATCAAGAGGACGCCGGTGTCCCTGCTGTGGGAACATTAGAGGCTGGTACGGATTCTAAGCGCATACTATAACGTTGCATATAATTTTCGAGTATTTAAAAAAAAATACGTATGTATATTCATGTGGGTAAAGAGTTTGTCTGTACACAATTTCGCTACCACGGAATTGGTTAGGATGACGTCAGCGGCACGACGCGACGTCATTCCGCCCACGATATCGAAGGGGCGCCGTTAGTATCTGTGTGTGGGTCTGTTCATCGAAATAAAAGATGAACACTTCGTACTTAGAATAGGTACACAAAACTATTTTTTTAGGCCCATGTTGCATTGCTGTAACCCCGAACTTTGCATAAGTTCTATTGCTACTTCTTGTTGCACCACCCAGGTGGTACGTGTAGGGATTCAAAGGGTACTCAACTACAGACGCGAGCAACTGAATCAACAACGATAAATACGTATTGATTTGATTTTGTATTCGAAGCGAGGAGTCCTGGGTTCGATTCCCGGCCGGGGCACATGAAGCATGAAGCTGAGTGAGCATGAAGCTTGTTCTCGGGTCTTGGGTGTTTGTCTTGTGTGTCTGTAATTTCACCAGCACCCACACTCTGCCACACTCTCTCTCCCACACTCTCTGTTACATTCTACTTTCATAATAATTATTTTGAAATAAAAATCTCCGAATATTGCGCATCTACAATATTTGCTGGCTAGACTTTAATATTGAAATGCTCATTTCTTTATCCGTCTATCAACCTTGAACTATTTATGCGTCTGTGTACCTTCGGGTTCACCGCAGGTCGAACGAAAAATAGATTCCACAACTCTATATATTCTATCTAAATGCTAACCTGTGTCTGTATGTATATATATTGTATTTTCACATACCAGAGCTGAACGAATATTTAAATCCAGTTTTCATCGCGTGTGAAACGGTTTCGTTTGCAATTTAACAAAACTAATTGACACATGGTAATAATTGAAGTGATTTGTATATAGTATGCCTAATTAAAGTTTATGATGAAGTTGTAAAGAAAAATGTACTTACTAAAAAAAACATTTTTTTAATGTATGAGACTGAGCTGATTTTAAGTGGTTACCACTGCCTATAACAACAGCAATATGTTACAAAAGTTGCACCCCGTTGCGCCTGTCACCCGAGACGTCTCATGTGCACGTGATTTGACCGGCACCAACACCCTTCAACCGGAACACAGCAATGCGAGTGCAATACTGCTTGGCGCAGATTACCAGTGGAAGCAATACTTCTCCGGGGGACCTACGCAAGTGCTACTTTCTGTTGCTCCTTTAGCTCCACCTAGGGGGTACATGTAGGGATTCTAAGGGTCCTCACCCACAGACACGAGCAACTGGATCGCCAGAATAAATATTATTATTTTTGTTTTTTGGTCGAAAATACAATAATTCTATGGTAAATCACCAAAACACAGTCCATGTATCTACGCAATGTTACATAATTAACATTTATCGCATGCACATACCTGTCATTGTTCAGATCAATTAGTAATCAAAGCTAGTCCGGACTAATAGCACATATCGATAGATTGGGTGCATACGTCACGTAAATGTGTGGTGGGAATCCGCAGCAGTGTTGCCTACTAAAAAACTAGCGCGAAATTACGCGGTTTACCAGCTTAGAAATTGAACGCCTTTTTTTATTTAAATACTATCTTTTTAACTTCGCTTGCCGTATAAATAATATAATGATATTTAATGTTTATTTTGTGGCCCGAAATATAATGATGTAATTACAAACGGTTATTAGAAATTGCAGCTGTATATCGCCAGTCGAGCAAAGAACAATTCTGTAAGGAATATATCATCTCATAAGTACATAATAATTAAATAATAAAATATTTAATATTCATGTATTATACATTTCATACAGCGCCATCTAGTATAAACTAAGCATAGCTTGCAATAAGGGAACTAGATAACTGATAGAATACTTGTGTAGTACTTTTTTTGTAAACACATACATATATTAACACCCAGACATAGAATAAACATTTATGTTCGTCACACAGATTTTGGTCCTGGGTGGGAGACGAACCCACAACCTACAGCGCAGAAGACAGAGCTACTACTGACCTTTGAGTCCAGAATTAGTGTGAAAAACTACGCGCTATAAATCAATAATTAAGTATCAGTACTAATGATATGTCTTGTGCTTTAGTAGAGGCGCGAAGACTGGCTTGCGGTCTATTGAATATAGGTAAAATCTTTTTAATTTTTAAATGTAGTTTTTATTATTACAGTTAAAAATATGTTGCTTTTTAGACGTTTAGCTGTTTTTAGTAAGCCCAGTTGGCAGCAAAGGTTCGCAGGTGACGCGTTCGTATGTGTGCAGAACTGCGCATATGGCGGGCGGAGGGATGGGGTAGTAGGGGGTAAGCGGAGTAACTGCTCAGGCTTGTAGCTAGCTTGGTACATTTTATTGTAGCTTGCCTCTCTAGATACTACTGACTGTAGTGGGGCACTCCCGTTTTATCGATGTCGATATAAACGCTGTAATGGCGTTGTTATTTTTCCCGTCGCATGTTCTGTTACGGGATTGGATAGAGTTTAATGGTTTATGGTTAAACGTTATGTTGCAATGTTTTCTATTCACAGAAGTTACTTTTCAAACTGTGTAGCTAAATCCGTGATAAACGTTACGACTGATCCAATTTCTCAAAGATGTATGAGGTTTTATTATTGACTATTATTATCACATATCTTTTGAGCATTTAGTTCGAATTTATGGACCACGTATTTAGTTTTAATGGCTCAGTTGCAAGAGAATTAGTAGATAATATAATTTGCGAGCGCCGATTTGCTGAAGACGCTTAATCGTCAATAAATTGATGTACAGTGTGGCTTATATAATTTCCTATTAGTATTATTACAATAAACTCTCCCAAAACAACAAAAATGTGGAGAAAATTTAGATAAATTCTTTTTTATGAATAGCGCCATCTAGTCCCAAACTATGGGAACTATATAACTAATAGAATACTTTTAAAGTACTTTTAAATACAAAATATTTGTTAACAACAAATCTAAAGTCATGCACGTAAATAAAGATTCTTAGGCTTATTAAAATTTGTTTCATTTTTTTTTTCAAAATTCTTTCACTCTTAAAGTTGTTTCATACCAAGAGCTGTCTTGACATAAAGCTACGTTGACCCAAAGATTGGGCTCAGCGTTACTCAAAGAGAATAATATATCCAATAGTGGAAATATGGAAATTGATCTTGAAACAGAATACTCAATGTTCTTGACTAATGATCTGATTTATGGAAATGAATTAATATTCTACAAACCTAAAGGTCGATGATGGTTATCGATAATTAGGGATCCTTTCTTCGTACATCACTATGCAGGTTAACTCGTTGCTCGGGCGTCGCCTGCCCTGTGTGTGGCCAATAATTTTATTACAAGTTCATTAAGACGGCCGCTGCGGCAGACAACTCTTCATTTCCTCTCAAGTTTATTAGTTAGGAATCAAAACCACAGAGTTGTAGTTTAGTTGCCGTGGGAATGGCGTGGAATCCCAAACGCCATGTTTATGAATTCCAATATATGAAACACAAAAATTGTTTCTGCCTATGTATAGACTTTGAAACCATCCAACCGATCTGCCCCAAACCGGTTCTATTAGAAGATGGTTTTAGACCACTAAAACAATTCGTTAGGAACAAAATGTATTATTTTTTAGCGTGGTAGCACACGTCGGGTATTCGCTAATATAATATATTACAATAAATATTTCATGTTTCAAGGCTCCGTCCCAAAAGGTAAGGGGGACCCTGCTAAGACTATTACTTTTGTCTGGGTCTGTCTGTCCTACCATTAAAGGGACGTAAGCGCTCAGTTCAAATGCCATCTAACGGTCACCCATCCAAATACTGACCGGCCGGATTATTGCTTACAATAGATCGTTATTAAAGAACATGTAAGCAAGCTTTGCTATTAGCTCAATATCTTAAAAATTATGAGGTAACCAGTAAAATCCTTTGTCTAAACGGACTCAGACCTACGCACATTTTTTTTAATGAGCTGTCAGCGTGGTTGTACTTAACGATCTACAGGCTTATATCTACAGACGGGCTGTTAATCACTCTCTTCCCATCGGGTTGTAATTGAATCAACCTCAATTGTATTTAGTGATAAGTTTTTCCGGAACTTCTTGTAGCTCTGAACTTTAGCTGGATACTTTTTTGGGGAGACCTCCTTTAGGCGTTTATACATTAAGAAGACAACGGTAAAAAAAAAACTCATATCATGAAAATTGATTGATTAAAGTTAAATACGCGATATAAATAAAACGAACATTTTAACTAAACACGAAATGTTGCAAAAATGCGCCACTCAAAAGTATTACAAAAATTCTGTTTGTAATAAGGGATATAAATAAAAACAGCATTTTAACGGAGTCATTTATAATTGAAATAAAAAATGGCGGCGAAAGTGTCACAGGCCCAGGCAATTAAAATTCGTAATAACTCGAAAGCAAAGTCAACGTAAGTTAAACAAAGCGGCAAAAATAATTAATCGCCAACACGCGCTCCGTGGAAGGTTAAATACGAATTTAGACGCGCGAAATTTAAAAATGCCACCAAAATCACAATGGAGTATCGCTACCTGAATAAATGATAACATCGTGGTGAATTTGATGTCAATATGTGTTAACACTAAGCTATTTAGTTCACGACTCGGCTTTACCACCCTCCTCCCTACGCACACTACAGCAAATACCCCTCGCCACCCGAAATCACCCGTTTCAAGTTAGTGTGCTGAACACACATAGAGAAAAGCAATTTTTCACAGACACACGGACGCACACAAGCGTAGAAAGACAGATGTAGTAGGTCCCTTGCCCCACGAAGTTTTGTAGTACAGAATTTGTTCACTAGTTGTGTCTAGACATGCCATGCTTTTAACTTAGAGGTGAATCCTTGGGGACTTGTTTGATGAACTGTATGCGAATTAGTTTATTCTTGATTTGGTATAATTCTACTCGTCGTTCATTAGTCTATTCTGAAATTGTGATAGTTTTGAAAGTGCGTAGATCCGTCTTATTGTGTACCGTAGCATTGTAATAAAATGGGAATAGATATATAGAAAACTCTTTATTGTACACCACATTGATATAAAAACATAATTACTAAAAATATTAGTGAATGTATTAAGTTAGGTAATTATGAGCTGAGTGCTTCCGTGTTTCGGAAGGTACGTTAAGATGTAGGTTCCGGCCATGTCGGAGGCCTTCGGGCGAGTAGGAAACACCGACACCAGAGTTGGCCACTGAAATAAATTAATTACATCTGCAGATTTATTTTTAGATAATTGTATTTTATACATGAGACTTTTTGTAGCAACGTTAGGTAACGTAAGCCTTGGGCATGCTATTTCTATTGTTCCGACAGTTATTCTTAAATTATTGACACTGGTGTTTGTCCAAGGTGGGAATCGAACCCGCAACCTATGGGACAGAGCTGCTACAACTGAGCTGTGAAGCCAGTTGATTCCAGTTTGATTAACAAGTGCTTTAATTGATAAATTGGAAGATGACTCATTCCATTTCTATGGAGCAGACCGCAAATGCAAACTTAAACAGTTTCAATAAAGTACATGCAGTGGCGATGCAAAAGCGATGTAATACTTGCAATTGTGGGGTAGAGGGGGAAAAGGGGGGGGGGAACTTTATATAGGAGAGTTCTCGCGGTTTCAGCGCATTCAGTATGGTGATCTGAATGAAGCCAGCGATTAATTATTAGGTTAAGATGAAGCTTCAAAAAATGAGTACATTCAATTAGTTATCATAATATAGCAATTTAGATGTTGTTTTTTCTATAGTAAATTCTAAAAAAAACAAATAGGTAAAATATCCAGTCGGCCAAAAAAATAATTAATTATATTAAGTATTTACTACATGAAGCAATGTAGCCTTAGCAAAAGCTGCTTTTACTACAAATATCATTCTTCGCATTGTTAAAATATGCAACTCTTTACGTAGCGCTACACCAAACGGGGTGAAATTGTAAAATCGTATTCCAAGTGCCGCTGGAAAATCATGGCACGAGAATGCATCGAAAATGATTATGAAATGTGCACGAACGAGACAGAGATATTGCAGTCACACGCCGCTCAGTCAGTTAGACAGAGATCAAATATTGAATATCTTTATCACTGCAAAAAGAGTTAAAGCGTAAACTGTGTACGAGGAAAACTGTATCATTTTCCGCGCATATAAAGTGGAAAATGGAAAGAGCGCTGTTTAAACGTAGGTTGTATCGATTCGCATGCCGTAAGGGGTGGCGGGGGACTAGGAGGCTCTCAACTGTGGCAGATAATCAATATCCGCTTGGCTTGTGGACACTATAGTAATATACGTTACTTTTTCCCTCCCTTTCCCTCTTAGCCGTGCGTCGGTGGCTGCATCTCTCTCGCACCATTATCTAAAATGGACAGTGGCGTAGATTTGGTAAATGATAACTGTGAGAAAGTATTTATCACGACAATGAAGCGTGATATGCAATTATATAACCTATTTAGGGTGTTTGTGATATGTGGTGGGTATTATAGTGGGTAGGGGGTTCTGTTGTGATATATTTGTTTTTATTGGTTATCTAGGCGATCAGACACGCGATGTGGGACTACTTTCATTACGAAACTCCGGTGCGCAATTGACTAATCTAATCGTCTACTCTAAGTTGTTAATACAGGGCACTTGAGTTTTATTTATCTTGAGAATGGTTTATTGAAATGTATCGTGTTAGGATGTTGATGTATCTTATTGTATAAAATTTGTAGGCCCAAAAATTTTTATCTTTTTTTTTTAGCTGTACTGAAAAAAAGTCGTCGCAGATCTGGAATGGCTATAAGTACGATGACTAAACTAGAAAAGATATGGAAGAGCCGAGGTATTTCTCGTAAAAAAAAAGTTCGGGCGCTAATTTTTAAACTATTTCTGTAATGTTCAGCAACATGGCGTGTTAAAGTCAAAGATAGACTATAAAATTGATGAGATGAAATGTGGTCGAGATAATGATTGAGAATACCTTGCACTGCTAATATAACTAATGGCGCCATTAGTTCTCATACCAGTGTTAAGAGAACTAATTAAGTAATTAATTATTAATATTAACCTTTGGGTGAAACATTGTTGACACTATGTCGACAATATGTTGACACTTTGTCGACATTTTGTTAACACTTTGTTGACACTGTCGACATTTTGTTAACACTTTGTTGACACTGTCGACATTTTGTTAACACTTTGTTGACGCTTTGTCGACACTTTGTCGACACTTTGTTGACACTTCGTTGGCTGTACCGTTAATACATGCCGAGTTTTATTCTCAAATGTAATTAAGAGCTAGCAAATAATTAACATATATTATTTCGTTTATGTGTGACTAAAATGACGGAACGCCCTGACCTGTTTAAGTAGTTACTACCGCACATCTCCACACAAGATAGTGTCAAGTTGAAAAATCATAGATTGAAAATTTCGGTTCCATTTTACCGACTGATTCTTTTACCGCCAACTTTGGTTTCTATGGCAAACATCAGCTAATTAAAAAATAATATCTAAAATTAATTAGGTGCAATTAATTTAGTTATCTTTTGGTTAGTTATTAGTAATTTGTATATAAATACTTTATTTCTAATTTCTTACATATTTTTTTTAATGTCGCCCTGTTTTTTGGATAATACGAGACAAGATAGAAGATTTTACGGTCTTATTTTACTGTATACTCTCTATATTTCAACTTTATGCGGAGGTTACGCTATCGCGGGAACTTAGAAATGACAAGTCGTGAGGTTATCGATGCCATTGTTTTCCCACGAAAATCTCAGATAAAATCTCCGTTCTGTGAATCAATTCTAATTAATCCAACTTCCAGAAAAGTCTTTTAGGTACCAACAAGCCGAACTGTATTTAATATTTTTGCCAATCTTACAAAATGTATTGCAATATCGTCATGTCACCCCTGTTATGACGGTGCAATCCTTCCCCAAATAATAATGGGCTAGTAATTCAATTGGCCCCAGTCTGCCGACGGATTAACCGGGGGATGAAGAACTGGATGTGGCAGACACCACCACTGGCGAGTAAATCAGGACGAGTATACTTTCCTATCTTTAGGTAATCTCTACGGCACTACGATAATTCCAAGAGCGTATCGCCGCGCTATCCATTTTCATGGAAATTCACATACTCAATGTAAGTAAATTTCCATGAAAATGGAAAAATAAGAATAAAATAAAATAAGAATTTAAAAAATCTGAATATCTTTGTGATACATAAAAACAATACACACAGCCGAATATACAACCTCCTTGTTTTCCTTGACTAAAAACAGTTGAAAGTCCAAACGATACTTGAGATTTAAAGGAATAAATGAGTTTGAGTTTGAGTATGTAGTCCGTTTATTCGATTGCTAAATCCAAAAATTTGTTTTTTATGCGTTTCCAATCGAATTTATATCCGTGGTTCAACGCTTTTCAGTGAGATTACAAACTGTGTATAGATATCATATCATATTGTATATATATCTGACGTGGACGGAAGTGGATAAAATGAGCAATCTATTTGTCGTCTTTAGCTATTGAATGTTGACTGAGTTAACATTTTACTTTGCATTTTTGTATTCACGGATATTTCATACAGCGCCATCTAGCTCAACATTTTCTACAGCTTATACTCCTCCCCTACCGAAGTATGAGAATACTTAAGTGGCAATGCATTGCGCCTGTCACAGAGAGCAGAATGTAACGTCTCATGTGTCTGACATTTCACCGGCACCCACACTCTTCCTAGAACACAGTAACACGATTGCATCACTGCTTGGACCAGGTGTGGTGGCAGTACTTCTCCCGACGAACTAGACATAACTTCAGCTACTTTGCGTACTATGTGCTTCTTAATTATAATGGAAAAGAAAACTATAGATATTTGTTAGTTTACGAAAAAAGATTTCAATTTATCACACAAAAACCGTAACAATGCTGCATTGCCAAATTTACATAAGCGTCTTCATCGGTATGCAATCGATACCGGTACATACCTACACTGAATGCAGATTTCACTAATATTGTTTGTGCATTAAGGCCACAGTCTAATTTAAACAGTAGGTTTCCAGCGTTCATCATTTCAGCTTGATAGGAGACCATATTGCTCACGTCTGTAGGTGAGTGCCCTCATAGTTCTGTGGGTGGATACAGTAAGCAAAGTTTTTATTTTTATGGACAGCCAGACATGGCATGATGTGAAGACCGGAGAGTAAGATTTATTTTTTGAAAACATCTTGCGCATCTGTAGGCGTTTGTGGCACTGCGTATTATTGAGATGTGACCCACTCGTCTCATTTGCAAAGCGTAGGTTATTCCGTCCGTCCGTCCGTGCCAGCCTCTAAAGTTCCCACTGCAGGGACACCGGCCTATTCTCGATAATTGAGAGTGAATGGGCTCTGATCTACCACGGGAGCCAAACTGGATTGGTAGATGTCACATGTCTTCGAATTTTTGGTTCTAAGACATGCCAGTTTCCTCACGATGTTTTCCGTCACCGTTTCGAGAACGTGGTATTGCGCACATAAATATTTCAAGTGAAAAATCTCATTGGTGAACGTGTGGGTAAACCAGCGACCATCAGATTGAAAGTCGGCGTCTATGCCAATGGGCCACCACGAACGAAAGTGATTGCTCAGCAGTAATTTCTCACTGATAACACTTCTTGTGTAATACAATAAATCAATACAGTTTGTTCATTACAGTTTATGGTATATCTAAAACACTTATCCTTAAACTGCTTTACTCGTTCGAACTTGCCGAATGATTCAGCCGCCTCCATTTTGACTGTGATCAACTCATGCATGTAGTCAGCTACTAAAGCATGTATCTAGACACATGGTGTCCATGTGTGCGTGTATCTAATCACATGTGAACGGCAATGTGAATTTACAGTACACTAATATGGGTTATTAATGCTTGCAAATCGAATGTCGATGGCATTATACATTCGGCAGTGATGTGAAATTGTAGATTAATAGAAGTTCGTAGCTGGTCCATTAATAAATTATACAGATATTATGATATTAGAGGTCCACGTTGCACGATTCTATAGGTGAGTACCTACCCTTAGAGTTTGTTTACGTGACTTCTGGGTGATGCGAAAAGAGCAACCTAAAGCTGTAGAACTTTTGCCAAGTTGGTCCAAAGAAATAGTGAATACCACATCTGGTAATCTGCCGCCACTATAAATCTAAAAGAAAGTCGTGTTTGTTACAACACTTATAACTCGAGAACGGCTGGACCGATTGCCATGGTTTTTGATTTGTTGGATTTGTTTCCGTCCCGAATAGCAGAATAACTATTAAAAATATAATCAATTTATCCCCGTATTGTCCACGGGAACGGGAACTATAGGTGTGTGAATATGACTCCGCCCCTTTTTGTCAAAATAAAACACATTTGTTCGCTTACAAAATTAAAAAAAAAAATTATTGAAAGTATGCTCCATCTGCAGCTACAACCTTCGCCCATCGTTCAGGTAGTTTTCGTATTCCTTGCTGGAAGAAGTCCTGGTCTTTTGAGCTTATCCAGTTGTCAATCCAAATTTTGATACTTTCACATGAAGTAAACTTTTCTCCAGTAAGGTCTGTCTGCATCGTCCGGAATAGGTGGTAATCCGAAGGAGCTATGTCTGGTGAATATGGCGGGTGGGGTAACACTTCCCAGTCCTGTCCCTCTAAATATCTTTTTACGACTTCTGCGGTATGCGGTTTGGCATTGTCATGCTGAAGAACTAATTTGTTATGTCTATTCACCCATTCTGGTCGTTTTTCTTCTATGGCTCGCTTCAAACGCATTAGTTGTCGTCGGTAAACTTCTCCATTAATAGTTTCAGAGGGTTTGAGCAACTCATAATATACAATACCTTTCTGATCCCACCAAATACAGAGCATGACCTTGGCACAGTGAATATTTATTTTTGGCTGTGATGGGCCTGGTTCGCCTGGTTTCACCCAAGCTTTTTTGCGTTTAGGATTTTCGTAGTGTATCCATTTTTCGTCTCCTGTGACTATCCGATGCAAAAATCCTTTTCTTTGCTGTCTTTGAAGCAGCATTTCACAAATGGTTTTCCGACGTTCCATGTCTCTTTCTTTTAAATCATGTGGAACCCAGTCACCGGCTTTTTGAATCATTCCCATCATTTGTAAACGCTTTGCAACAGTTGAACGATCAACATTTAATGCTGCAGCTAATTCTGATTGAGTTTGGCAAGAATCTTCCGCCAATAATGCTTCCAATTCAGCATCTTCAAATTTTTTTGGTGGTTTTCCATGTTCTTTATCCTCAGTACTAAAATCGTTATTTTGAAATCGTCGAAACCATTCCTTGCAAGTTGTATTAGACGGAGCATGCTCACCATAAATCTCCACAAGCAAACGATAAGTTTCCGCTGCAGTTTTCTTCGCAATAAAATAATGTAATAACACTTCCCGCAAATGACGTTTATTTGGAATAAAAACCGACATTTTCGAAAAGGTGAAAACAATTGTTGCTTACACTTCAACCAAATATCATAAAATGCGTTAGATAGCTGACATTCAGTACTATCGAATACAAGTATGGTCATTTATTAGTACACGTAAACAATACTAAAAACGACATCTGTTGAGAAAGGGCGGAGTCATATTCACACACCCATATATGGAAACCGCGGGGCGCAGCTAGTATCTTATAAATTTAATGTACATTGCTGCTACTTACCGATGTCACTCGCAGGTTTGCTACTCTAGCCTTCAAGTAATAAATAAATAAACGTTTACACATACATATCTTTGCACTAGGATTACCTGTGTCGCAGATGGCATGGACGAACACAGATAAACAAGACTAACACCCGAGAGCCAAGAACAAACTTCACGCTCACCACACAAAGTGTCCCCGGCCGGGAATCGAACCCGGGACCCCTCGCTTCGAAGGCAAAGCTACTAAGCCTCGGAGCCGTAGAAAATCCTGATTATCTGAGGTTTAGGTAGTATAGAGTAATTATTTTCGAAATATTGTACGCATCACCCAGTCTTTTTCGTAACTTTCGTAGGCCTTAGCTGTCAGAATAAGAAGTGATCTACTGGAAGGTGTTGGAAGTGCTGCATTGTTTTACCACCAACAACTTATGTTGGTGGTAAAACAATGACAGCACTCACGACTCACTCATACGGTGAAATATGATCCACAATAGGCTTTGCCATCCCCGAATATATTCTACGCATTATAAAGCACTAGCTGCGCCCCGCGGTGTTATCTACGGTTTTTCGGGATCAAAAGCAGCCTATGTTTTAATCCAGGATATAAGCTATACTGCTACCAAAGTCCATCCAAATCCGCTGAGCCGTTTGAGTGTGAATGAGTAACAACATGCGCACACACAGATACACATACATATAAACTTTCGCCTTTATAATATACTAGCGACCCGCCCCGGCTTCGCACGGATAGTAAAGCATCTGTGTCGTATCAGAAACTACCCGTGCGAAGCCGGGGTGACTTGCTAGTGTATTATATAATACATATAAACCTTCCTCTTGAATCACTCTATCTATAAAAAAAACCGCATCAAAATCCATTGCGTAGTTTTAAAGATTTAAGCATACATAGGGATATAGGGACAGAGAAAGCGACTTTGTTTTATACTATGTAGTGTAGTGTATATATAGCTGCTATTAGTAGCTAGTAGTTTGTATATTGATGAAACTAAAAATTTAGCGAACAGCATCTAAAATCACCACCCAATTTCGATTTGCACTAAAAATAAACAAATCTCCTTTTCAATAGCCATCGGTCGACACGCGTCTCATTCAAACTTATTTTTTCAATTAAGTTAGTCGCACGACAGTATTTTTTCGCCGGATTATGCCCCTCGATGTGCACCCTCCAGACATATTGCACCCACCCTCGGTGGCCCTGAGAGCTATTGTGGATCAATTTATGAACCTCTTTATGGATAGTTTTGGCGGACTTTATAGATCGTGTTGCTTCAAATTTAATCTGTAGACATAAAATTGAATGTTAGTGCTTGTTTGAAATATATTTTATTTAAAATTTCATACTCTGGAATAAGTTCTTTTACAATGCAGGCTATTAATTTTGAGGCGCATTATAAACTACCTGTATTCGTACTAAAATCATCTATCAGCCTCCAATGTTCCCACTTCAGGGATATCAGTCTACTCACAATAAGTGACAGTGAATAGGCCACGGAAGCCCATTCCCGATGTCTTGAGATTTTTGGTTCCAAGCCATACCTTTATCCTCGCGATAAAACGTTATCCTCTTCTTTCAAGCAAATAGCTAATTGGTGTACCACTGGATTTTAATCCGTAATCTTGGACCCTCGTGTTCCTCGGCCACCACGCTCTTTCAAGCATGAAGTATGACACAAACTCGCTAAAAACGCTCTTCCTGATATCCCAAGCTGCGGCTACTCCAGCATTCCGCTATCGAGTCTCATTGGTCACTTAACAATAAACAAACAAAAGATCTCAATCTAAAAACAAACATTACCGCGCCTCCGTTCCGCTACTGTCATCATTACATAGGGTGAACACTGTTTTGCATCCCCATTGATTCGTCCTCATCGAGCCGGAATGAAAAGTAGTGGGTAATATCTTACATTTGCATATTTTAATTGTTATAGGGCGTCCCCCGCAGTGAGAATGTGGACTAAGCAACCGATTTACATACATCGTCGCGACGGTAGACGGTAGGAACAAATTGCGCTATCTGTAAATATACGTAGTAATTGAAATGTAAAGTGTTTTGGAGTTGGATTAAATTGAAGGAAAGTTGTGTAATATGGGATGTTTAAGTAAATGGGACAAGAAAAGGGCGTCCAAAATCGTCACGCGAATAAGTGATTTAGAAAAGTTTAGAATGGTGTAACCTTCGAATATATTGTAACCTATAGGTAATTACTTGGACTAAATACTTTTTTAGTAATTTAGGTTTGACTAACGATACTTAAGGTTGGAAGACTTAGGCTCTCCTCTACCCAGGAAAGGGAAGACCCAAGATACCGTATCACTGAGATATGGTGACAAAATATTTCATCTGCCTGTAATTTCACCAGCACCGACATGTTCCAACCAGAAAAGCAATACAGTTCACCACTCCATTTTTGCTCGCTCGTCTCTCACCACACGTGGGATGCTTAACATAAAGCTACCTTACTTACGGACGCAATTAACATGAACCAGAGGCATCATTATAAAGTTAGTTTTGCTAGCATTCGCATCGTGAAAAGTAGAATCATGTGTGTTTCACACTTTTCATTCTTTTTTTTTAATCGCAAACATTGCAATTAATCGCTTCAGATTCAAATTAAAAAGTAACACAAAAGTAGTTAAGTAATTGATGGGATAATGTTTGATGAGCTCCCGTTTCCAAAATAAACAATCTAACCTAACTCAAACCAAATATTATTTAGAAGTTGCACAGCGTCAGCATCTAAGCATACATTGACTCGATGTCACCACCGAAGCCCCGAGGCGATCAATTACTGCAAATCGACTATGAATCAACTTTCATCTGCCACCCTCCAATGTCAAATATTGCGCACTTGGATGCGCGTGTCTCATCTATGCAAAATAAACCGTATTCTCGTTTGATTAAGACTAGTTTTTTCAACGAGAGATCTGCGTGTAACATGGTTATATGGGGGTTATGGGATTGTAAATGAAAATATGATAATTTAGGACTTAGTTTTGTATCGCAACAATTCCGTGTATGATGTTTCTCTAAGCCAAAGTGTATAAACGTTAAACGTTTACACACTCATACCTCTGCACTAGGATTCCCTGTGTCGCAGATGGCATGGACAAACACAGAAACAGAAGACAAACACCCAAGACCCGAGAACAAACTTCATGCTCACCACATGAAGTATGCCCCGGCCGGGAATCGAACCCGGGACCCCTTGCTTCGAAGGCAGGGCTACTACCAACTAAGCCACGGAGCCGTCTAATCATAGTTAAATCGAGAATCGAGGTTAGATGTGTCTTCTTTTGTCTGTTACGTATAAGATTATCTGTGATTATGTCGGATAATTAGGTAATTGTACTCGAACTTGTTCTGGGCCCGTAGGATTTTAGGTATTTAACCACCGGATAGACAGATGTAACAGAATAAACAAAGTAAAATCTGTTCACGGCTTTATATAAATAATTATTCATGGACATTTCACGCAGTGCTATCTAGTCCAAAATTAAGCTCAATAGCTTGTACTATGGGAACCGGAATTCGGATAGAAAACCTTTTTTTTGTAAGCACCTAGTGACAAACAATCTACGTTCGTCACAAAAACGTCTATCCCGGCTGGAAATCGAACTCACGACCTACAGCGCAGAAGGCAGGTTTACCAACTCAAGCCAGTCCATCACTACATAGTATAAAACAAAGTCGCTTTCTCTGTCCCTATATCCCTTTGTATGCTTAAATCTTTAAAACTACGCAGCGGATTTTGATGCGGTTTTTTTAATAGATAGAGTGATTCAAGAGGAAGGTTTATATGTATAATAACATCCATTAAATAGCGGAGAAAGACTGTCATTTCTCTAAATTTACTGCGTGCGGGCCACGGGCAGTAATGAATAAATCAAAACTACTGGATCGATTTTAATCATTTTTTTCAGTGAATGAGATAGGCTATATGTTTTATAACCGTGCGAAGCCGGAGCGGGCCGCTAGTATTCAATAAAAATGAAACTGTAAAAGTCGTAACGTAAAAGTAATCTCATCTACGTACGAGAGTTGATTGCAAAGCTGATTCATATCTGGTATTCGAGATGTGACCGGCACCCATATATCATCTCGTGTACCAGACTTATATCTGATTTTAAAACTATCCCCTGACTACAACACTGTCTTATTTCAATTAGGCGGAGATGGCGCTTAATTACTCCCACCTGGAAAGGACAGGAAACGAAAGGGTGCTTGTAAATCATTTCTAAATTACCCTTCCTAGAAATCAAAATTTAGTCTCAAGTTTCTAGTTCAAACATAGAAATGCTCACATTGAATTCAGTTGGGTATTTCTTTGATCAAACTAGGACAGAATTTTTAATTAGAAGTAGTTAAAATGTAATTAGTACAAAATACTAAGTTTATTAAAAGTTTTTAACCCTTTCCTTTGATTCCTAGGCTGTTGCGGCATAGCGGACGTCAGAGAATTATTTTCATGTAACAAATGTGATGGTTAGTACCGAAGGCCCACCTGTAGTAAGTAAATGAGTAGTTACCTCCGCCCAAAACAACCGTAATTGGATTAAGGTCCTCCCCGACCCAAGCATGCAAAAAAGTAAGCGTTGGACCCGTCACCCGAGACGGGGATGTTTCGTTTCATGCGCATGCGATTTCACCGGCATCCACACCCTTCTACTGAAACATAGGAACGCGATTGCACCATTGCATGGCTGCGAATTACCAGGTGTGGAGGCAGTCTCCGGGCGAACCCTCCACAAGTTCTTTTCGTTGCTCCTTTAAAATCACCCAGGGGGTACGTGTAGTGATTGAAATGGTACTCACCTACGGACGCGAGCAACAGTACCCCCTAATAACAGACAGATGTACGAGTAACAAAAAACCAAAAACGCGTAAACTAGTTAACACTTTCTTATTTATTTATATTAAGATTTTTGAGCTGCAGCAACTATTTCTGGTGCATCAAGACGCAGGGCAGCACGGCCTTCGGTTACCCTCAGGTTTCGGGCGCCGAATCTTGCGTAAAACGAGAGTGCTTCTGCATTATTCTCCAGAACGTGCCAGTCGATGCGTGATACATCATTCTGTATTGCCATCTGTAGAATGAATTACTATATTAATAAATAATAAGTAACGCTTACATATATGATTTTAAATGTTAATTGGGGGACCCTCGGAATCCCTACATGCAAATGGTCCAAAAAATGCAAATGTAGCAGTAGAACTTGTGCCAAGTTCTGAGGTCCTGCCACCACACCTGGAATCGGCCGCCAAGCAGTAGTGCTCGCATTATTGTGTTCCGGTGGAAGGGTGAGGGTGCCGGTGAAATCACAGGTGATGGATGCAGCAGGATAAATACAAGTCAGTATAAGAGTCTTATACTGAGTTGGATTGCTGTTGTCATGGGCGGGGGCCACTTACTCTCAAAGCAAGCAAGTTTCTCAAAGCAAGTGTTACTAATTTTACATACTAACTGACTCTAAAGACATGATAGACCTTTATCAAAGCTTTTCCGACGCCTGCGTAGCGTTCGCTTGGCCACACATACAGATCCTCAAGTTCTCTCAAACGCAAGGGTTACTTATTCTACGTAATAACTGGCTCTAAAGACCTGACAGAGCTTCTTTATCAAAGCTTTCCCAACACCTATGCGTCGGGCGGTTGGTCGCACGTACAGATCCTCAAGGTAAAAGGCTCGACGCGTCCAGCTGGAGTAGGCTCGATTGCAGAGGGCATGGCCAACCACCTCGCCATTCAGCTCAGCAATAAGCGAAAAGAACCAAGGTGGCTGAGACTCGAAGCTGTCGTGGATCAGATCTGTTATTGGAAATAAAATATGATTGTGACAGGAATACTTTAAGAACAAATAATATAGCTACTGTTTCTGGTGGGCCACACAAATAAATTTAATTACCTTGTTGCAAAATTGTAGGCCACATTCAAGAGTATTGTGTCACTACGTCACACGTCTAGAGAGATGAGACTGTCAAATATAGTGGGTACAAGACAAATCCTGAAACGTACCTTCAATGCTCAGCTTGGGTCCTTCGGGAAAGCCTTCGAATGCAGCAAGTTCCTATTGGAGATAACAAAATATACAATGAGCTCATCGCAGCAGATTTAGTTCTTTTTTGGCATTCTTGACGAGAGCTCACGAATAAGCCAAATTTGGCCAGGTTTTGGGGTCTAGTTGAATAATAAAAAAAACCGTCTTATATAATATTATTTAAGACCGTTATTTTTATTATACAATACAATTTTATAATAATATAATACAATATAATACAATTTATAATAAATAAAACAACATGGATTCAATTATAATGAGAATATAAGAATAAAGAAAGATTTGTTGTAAAATTATGAAAAAGCTCACTGTCGCCCCGCACACCGCCCACTTGTAGTGTAAGCACACGGCCTTAAATAGCTGTAGGAGCCATAACGTCAACTCACGTGTATCATAGTGTGAACGAGAGGCATGTCCTCTCGCGTTCCCTCTCGCACGATAACCGCAGGCGCAGTCTGTCCACCGCTGGCAATGAGAGACATCGGGAGCTATTTTTGTTCTTACACCGATAAACTCACAGATTTGTTAAAATACTTAATAACTACGTTTACAACACAGAGCGTTCTTACAACTGGTCAAAAGTTGTATCAACAACTGCTGATTTTTTTTCTAGAGTACCTGAATTGCCGCCGGCCTCTACTAGAATACAGAACGTCAGATCGGTTGTGTGTCATTTATTATTCGTAACTCGCACGTACTTCACTGTGTAGGTAGGTAGTTCTGTTGATTTATGACTTTAGTACCTGGATGACCGAGCTTCGCTCGGTTTTACCTGAAAAGGTTTTTTTTTATTGTAAAAAAATGCGTTATTTTAAAATTACAGTTAAATACAATACTTAAACAACAAAAATAAATCTTATCACTTTAAACGAGCAATTCTTGTATATATATTTATTTGACGTATCTCAGAAATGGCTTCAACAAATGTTGATCAAATTTTGTGTTTAGATAGAATATTTATAATTTGAACTACAGTAAAGGGTTTATTGAAAAAAAAAAAAAATTAAAAAATATCATCTTTATGAACATATTTTTCATACCATACATAAATATCTCAGTAACTCACTATCTTAGTAAAAATAATAGTTTTTTTGATAACAGGACATAATAGGAACTTCGAACTGTTAGAAATCACAAGCTTATGTTTTCAGGAAATACATAGGTACCTACTATTTTATGGATTTCTTCAATTACTTCCCTAACACACTGCGCGGGTAACTTCTGTTACATTAATAACATGCAAATTACCACGCTACCATGTGACGTTAAAACATGTTTACCAGTCATTCCCCTAAGTCTTGAACCACGCTATTGCGTATCGAAAATACTCAGAATGTTATTTTTAGTGCCTGAATATTTATTTTTATTTATAGCTTCTGTTTTTCTGAATAAAAATACGTATGTTAGGAATCCTTAATTTAGAACTTGAAGAAATCAGAAGACACAGCACTCAAAATGGAGGCTTTAAAATGAAAGACCAGAATTGTGGCGAAATATTTTACTTGCGTTGGAATACGAACTGCGTAACGCCGTATCTGATTTTTTTCTAGATATCACGGTTGAAGACTGAGGTCACCTGTGGTCGCTGAAAAGTACTGCGATGGGATAGAAAAACACTATGTGGAGGCGTTTTTCTTGCAGCGCAATCTCCTATTATTCTTCGTGGAATTCCAGCTCTCGAAACGGATAGAGGCTAGGATCTCTGGGCGAATTTCAACTGGCATAGTCGGCTTTGCTACATGTGTGCTATTTACATAAATCCTCGAGCAAGTGACCACTCAGTACATGAATTGGCTTTGTAAAGTTGAAAGTGTTAAAGATTTGAAAGGACCCGTTTTTGTATTAGATCTTGCACTGAGTTGCATTCATCCTGCTGCGTCCATCACCCGAGATGGGGATGATACGTCTCATGTGCATATAATTTCACCGGCACCCACACCCTTCCACCGGAACTCGAGCACAACGGAAAGCGAGCACTACTGCTTGGCGACAGACGAACGAACTTGGCACAAGTTCTACGGCTACTTTTGGTTGCTCCTTTAGCACAACCCAGGGGGTACGTGTAGGGAAACGACAGTTTTGTCGCTTCTATACCCCAGACAATTACTGTTGAGGCCGAAAGCAAAACTGTGTGCCATGCCGACAATATGTTCCGAAGCTAGGGCGGTTTTTCCTCTGCCCGTTGTACTAACGGCACTCATCGCCTTCCTGGATCCCAATCCCGAATGAGATTTGTTTGCGGGAGGGGGCCTAAAACTTTCCACGTATTAAAACTGATATCTAATTAATTAACCATATATCGATTGTTATATCAAAATATCGAAATCTAATATCGAAATATAAGAAATCTCGTTTTAATATAGACAAAGAATAAGATAATACCCAAATATAAATAAACGTTTACACACGCATACCTCTGCACTAGGATTCCCTTTGTCGCAGATGGCATGAACAAACACAGAATCATAAGACAAACGCCCAAGACCGGAGAACAAACTTCGTGCTCATCACACAAAGTGTACCCTGGCCGGGAAGCGAACCCGGAACCCCTCACTTTGAAAACAGGGCTAACCAACTAAGCCAACGATGAACATTATGTATGAAGCAAGGAAGAAATGTGGGAATGAGATCGCAGATACAATGTCGAAGTTCTAAAACAAATTTTACACTAAGTTGCAAGATAATTAAAAACAAATCCGGACGATCAAAATTATCAATAGCAGAAGAAATTTAATTTATGCTTTGTCTACAGCCTAAAGATAATTATAATAATCTCACCTTGATTAACTTTTCAGCTATATCAAGTTGTTGGTTATAGTCAAACAGCGCCATCTAGCGCCGAGTAGCAAAATCAAAAGGTTTATTTTGCCACAGGTTAACTCATAGACTTTGGGTAAAGGCCGCCATTGGCGTTGAAGGTCTTGATAATAATAAGGGTTCCGAGCTTGCAAGGGTTACATTTTTACCCCTTTCATCTTGGTCCTTGTAATATTAATTTTTGGGTTATGTAAGAATATGATCTCGCAGATTTAAAATGCCCACGGACTATAAGAGAGTCTTATGTAAGTTTATAATGATAAAAATAAAAATGCTGAAACGAGATAAAATACATACAAAAGTTTCAGACTTTGGGCTTATTCTTGATAAACGGTAATGTAGTTACAAGTCAATTCTAGCGTTTCAGTAATTTCAGGTTCAATTTAGACTGTCACCTACAATCCCAAGGGAAAACTTCGTGAAACTTTAATGTTGTAGTTATGCGAACTAAATTTGCCTAATTCTTAAATAACAATTACGTTGTAAGCATTAGAGATTTAGGCCAAATGCCGCACTCAAAATTTCGGTAGGTGTATGCTAGGTTTTATAAAATCAATATATCATTAGGGAGTTTTTTTTTAATTTGAATATGTGACGGAACGAGCTGAGGGCCTACCTGGTGGTAAGTGGCAACCCCCGCCCATGACAACAGTAATGTTGTCCTTGATGTTCGCGTCCGTAGGTCCCGGGTCCCCAATTACTACTTACTTACTTAGTAATTAAGTAACTAGTACTTACGCGGGCTGTTCCAAAAATAAAATTAAAATACCACATGTGAAAACATTGGTTATAAAAGGGCAACGTCAAAATTAAGAAATTATAGAAACAATAAAAAATAAATCTCCACTTAATAATTATAATGGCAGCTACTAATTATAATTAATATTCTACAGCAATGGCGTACAGTGTTTTGTTTTTAAACAGCAGTACATTTCCCCCGCCAGACAAGTATCAGAGATCACTATGATACACCATGCCATCAGGCTTAAATATTACATGAAAATGGGCACGTCTCGGGTATATCCTTGCAAGGGTCGAAGGTAGAAAACCCTTGGGTGTAGTGCCGTAAAGTTAGGGGTGATGTCCAAGACTTGTTTGTTTTGATGTTATGATCCAAGGAGCTGGTTAATTAGATAACGGACAAAACTGTTGTCGAATTTTGGATACCTTTTAGAAGCTTCGTGATAATGTATACTTATATGAACGGCTCAGCGATTAATTTTTATGATAGTAAATTGATGGAACTTGCGCCTCATCTGATGTTAAGTCGTTAGCGCCGTCAATAAGCCGGCGCTGATGCTCCGCTTAATAGGAGCTCTGCCTCCGATGTGATTCGATTCGATTCCCGGCCAGGACACCCTTGTGTGGCAATCATAATGTTTGTTCTCGGGTCTTGGGTGTAGTTTTGTATTTTGTGTTCATAATTTGTACTAATGACTTTGGATGGCCGGAACCACTGTATTGTCTAGAGCCCATTTCACTTACCTTGAATAAGGCTGATAAAGTACAAACTATCTTTACGAAATCTATTGGGTAATTATTATACTTGGTCCTGTACTCCATAGTTAAGACAATCCTATTCTTAAGCCTGTATGTATCTTTCCTATAAGTTATGGGATGTATATATTTAATCATGAGTCGCAGCGTGCTAAAATTATCACAAACTAGTTGCGCCCCACCGCTAGCCATCTTACGGGAACCGTACACATTTCCGGAATATAAAGTAGCCTATGTGCTATTCCAGACTTTAATCCATCTCTGTACCAAATTTCATCCAGATCTGTTAAGCCGTTCTGCCGTGATTGAGTAACAAACATCCATCCATCCAAACCTTCGCATTTATAGTGGCAGTAGCAAGATTCTATTTTAAATAATTCGCTTTGAACAGTGACTGTTGTAACAACACACTATTGTAACAACATAAATTAGAAGCAAAGAACAAACCTAAGCTCGTGTTTGAAATTACGTAATTTTCGTTACGTCAATGGTTTTATGTCGGACTGTAATAAAATCTGTATGCATGACGTCACTGACAGGGTAAAGGTTACTTCTAATAGTTAAACAGGATTTTTATGCGCGATTCTTTACAATCAAAATGTTGGTTTATTATTTTGACATACGGTGCGGCTGTTGCGAATGATTATTCTTTTTTGGGTTTAGTACCCAAAGGGTAAAACGGAACCCTATTACTATCTGCTGTCCGTTAGTCTGTCTGTTTGTCCGTCTGTCAGTAGGCTGTATCTCATGAACCCGTGATAGAGAGTTGAAAAATAGTATAAAATAAATTTCTCGTGATTTTTATTTTTTGTTTCGTTTGTACTCGATATTATATTGTATGTAATATATTACTTAACCCTTCATGCGCGAGTCCGACTCACACTTGGCCGGTTTTTCTTTTTTATTAATTAATTTCCTTTTATAGACTTATCCGTTTTAATTTCTATAATTATATTATATCGTTTTATTTAGGTTTGTACGCCGATATGGTGGAATATAGAGGCTAAAATATTAATGACAAATTTCTATTAAT
This sequence comes from Aplocera efformata, assembly GCA_921293045.1. Lineage (NCBI taxonomy): Eukaryota > Metazoa > Arthropoda > Insecta > Lepidoptera > Geometridae > Aplocera > Aplocera efformata. The sequence continues at coordinate 6,107,489 of OV121045.1, forward strand.
CAAAATTTCATTTAATTTTCTTTTGTGTACTTTCTGTAGCCGTATTGCATTGCGTATTGCCAATGATGTTACAATGTTTAGTGTCGTTTTAGGGAACCTGGTTTTTGGAAAGCAAGTTTCGGTTTAATCATGATAGTCTATAAATTAAGTACCTGGACGCGTAAAATATTTTTGCATGAAAAATCATAAGCATTGCGTTTTAACCACTGAACTTCACATTGAAAGAAGCACCACTCATATTTCCATTAGGCTAATAATTTTAGAACTGTGGCTCAGTAAGCTAACTAGATCTAGTACAATATTGAAGCGTAAGTGGGTCGCAGATAGACCAGCATAACCTGACCCCTCCAAATATATGATTTTCCGCAACTTCGGACGTTTTTCCCCACGACAAGGGAGGTAGTGAGGTCACAGTATGATGGAGCTTAGAACTTGATGCGCGATTATAATTTATTCAAAGCACAATGCCTGCTGTGTTTCCAGCAAACCTCATATTTTAGATAATAGCAACCAAATTTCCAATCTAGGGTTGTCATGTTTCCTATCTTTTTGATTGGATTTCCTTTGTGGTAAGCATACCTAATATGAAATTAAGCCTTGATAGTGCCCGTTTGTACCCCTCGGCCACGCGGCTGGTGGCCAAGGGGTACAAACGCTGAATTTCAACCGAAGTCCTGTTATTCAAGAATCTTCTCGCACATAAGTAGCTTATGACCTGAGTCGTATTGGTATTGTTAATAGGTGACGGTAGCCATTTAAGATCAGGCAAGCTGTTATCTTGTTCTGTCAGTTGGCTGGGACTATTGGTGTTCTGTGGCTTTTCCTGTCTTAGAGTGAAAGGATTATATAAATAATGTATTTAATTTTACTATAATTTTATTAGTAGATTAATATGGTAGATTATATAGGTATTAAACTTTCACATACATGGTCAGTAAGTGTCTAACTTACTTAATTTTAACGCAAAAGAAGTTGCAGGTGGGCCCTCAGCTCATAACTACGAGAATAAAATGTAATAAATCAAAGTAACAGAACACATGACAAACGAAAAACTTTAAAAAAATAAAACTGATATATAAAATAAATAAACTACTTAATATAAATATATTTCTTATCGTATCAAGCCCCTTCGTATGAGATGAGGATGTAACGTCTCATGCACCTGTAATTTCATTGGCACCCACACCCTTCCAAAACACAACACATTCCAAGCAATGCCATTGCACTTGATGGATTACCAGGTGTGTGGCAGTAATTCTCACGGCACGGGTTCTACTGCTACTTTGGGTTGCTTCTTTCGCACCACCCGTTTGGACAGGGCCTCTGAGGATACTCACGTACTGACGCGAGCAACGTAAACCCCTAGAAGATAGATAAAATAGAATCCCGGAAATAACATAGGTCCCGCGGTGTTACTCGCGGTTGGACTTCCTACGGGAACCGTACATTTTTCCGGGATAAAAAGGAGCCTATCTGCTCTCCCAGACTATAATCTAGTTCATCCAGGTCCGTTCAGCCTTTCTAGCGTGATTGAGTATAAAACATCCATCCATACTTACAATCTTTCGCGTTTATAATATTAGTAGGATAGAAGATAGATTATTTATTATTAAAATCACAATGAATGGCATCCAGTTGGCAACACTACCTGAGGTGTGCTTGAAAATTTTTCGATTCCCTAGCGACTCACCCCGCGGTGGTATCTGATATTCGAGAATGTACACGAAACGGCCGAGGGCATAGAACATTGTTAGCTCTAAATATTTGAGTTTCATGTAGGCACTTAAATATGTGTCCCTGTATCAAGGTGACCCGACAAAGGTTTTTACTGTTAACCTATGTGGCCTGAAATGGTCGCGTTTTATATCGAGTCTAGTTGTTCACGTCCGTAGGTGAAAACCCTCTAGTATTCCTACACGGTCCCATGGTAGGTGCCAGAGTAGCAACAAAAAGTATCAGAAGAACTTGAACAAAGCTCGTTTCTCTTTTTTTTTATTAGTGATAGAACGAGCTGAAGGCCCACCTGTTTGTAAGTGGCGACCCCCGCCCATGACAACAGTAATGCGACTTAGTATTAGATTTGGAGTTTCATCCTGTTGCGTCCATAACCCGAGACGGGGATACGTCTCATGCGCATGTGATTTCACCGACACCCACACCCTTCCACCGGAACACAGTAATGCGAGCACTACTGCTTGGATACCAGGCGTGGTGGTGAACTTGGCGTAAGTTATACTGCTGCTGAAATGCTGGAAGAAATTTGGCACAGAGATAGTTTATAGTCTGGAATAGCATATAGGCTACTTTTTATCCCGCAAAATGTACAGTTCTCGATGGCTTACCGGGGGGCGCAGCAGGTTTTGACATATTTATGTGCCTAAGGAGCTCTTGTGACATGTCAGAGCGTACCTTGAAATATGTGTATTTGACTAGACTAATACTTGAAATGTAATAGAATAGTGTACATTGAATTTTGGGTAACATTTTCCTGCTCTCACCATTACCCACACGTGTATTTCGCAATGGACTTTTATCCAATGTTTTATCGTATTATAAACAATGTTCCATAGTTAGACCACCCAAGTCATGGACTTCCCTTGATCTGAGGATGATTTCAGAAAATGAACCAGCTAGTACACTACGTGGTAGCATATATATTATTAATATACCTATTGTAAAGTATACATTTATGTATTTGGAATATATTTATAAATTTATCATTATAATCTTCAGCTTCATAATTTTACATACTGTCTAATCAGCTATTTCTTGCTTCAAAGGTTTGCAGGAAGAAAAATAGCTCACCACTAACATTAATTTCCTCTCATTGCTGTGTTTACCGTTTTGAAGGTACCGGTGAAATTACACGCACATGACATTTTTCAACTTCAGCATAGTGTCCCAGGGGTGGCTCTTTCCATAGTTCAATAAAGGCAGATTGACGACTCTGTAGTTTGGTTGATAGCCACCCTAACTACGAAGCGTACAGATTTTTTTCGGATCGGTTTCTGTGTTGGTCCATGCCACCTACAACAAAGGGAATCCTAGTACAGAAGTATGACTGTGTAAATGAAATTTATTATTATAATGATACTGGTGTAGCTACTGGCTGTAAATTGACTGACTGACTGTTAATTGTTCATTTCTTGAACTGCACACACGTTGAAGTACTTTTTCTATCTAACTCACTTAGATCTTACCACCAGCCTCTAATGTTCCCACTGCAGGGACACCGGCCTAGTCTCGATAATTGAGAGATACCACGGGAGCCCAATCCAGATTGGAAGTTATCGCATGTCTTCGAATTTATGGTTCTAAGACATGCCGGTTTCCTCACGATGTTTTCCGTCACCGTTTTGAGAACGTGGTATTGCGCACATGAATTTTTCAAGTGAAAAAACTCATTGGTGCACGTGTGGGTTTGAACCAGCGACCTTCAGATTGAAAGTCGGCGTCGGTGCCCCTGGGCCACCACGCTCTCTTTTGATGTCACTTAGATATAAACTTGTAAAGTGTACTAGCTGTTACCGTTTCTCGGGGAATTCAGACAATGATCACCCAGATGCCGATTTTATACTACCAATAAATCAACTGGGGAATAATCTACAAACATTAACGAAGTGTGCAAGTAGAACAGTGTAGCTCGGCTCGTGGAGGAACTTTTTACGTAGCTATGGTTCCCTATAATTTATTTCATGATGTTACTGGGAGTGAAGAATGCTGGTTGAGCAAAAATAACTAAACCTTTGAAAATTGATGAAAACGCCTTTGAAGGAAAATAGTTTTTTTCAACAAGTGTCTAATAAATCGGCGATAACCGATTCCAATATTTTCATCCCTTATTTCTCGCTCTTAAACCTTAAATAGTTTACGTCTGTTTCAACCCTTTATTTTCTTGTTTATAAATTCCTCAGATTTTCAACAACATATAAAAATATATTATGTGGTGGCAAGTATTTGTCTTAGAAACCAGAACTCTTTTTTATAAACGACATAAAATGTACTTCACACTTCACTTCACTGCCATAACCTGCAGATATTGTGTTCGTATCTTTCTGTAGGTAAGGTACCAATTTTGTTCGTACATAAAAGAAAAGGGTGCCATGTGTATAATTATACCTTTGGTAAGTTTTTAGAAATTTTCTTTCCACCTCAATTCTTTTACGGTTTACCGATTTTCTATATCTTGACGTTTATGACTGACCTAAAAATCTGGCATCATTGCGGTTCCAACATGAATTATTTCGGTATATATTTTCATCCAGATAAAAAAATAAAAAAGTCTATTCAATACTTTTACGGAAAACACATTCACATTCTTTTCTTAATTTCATTGCCGTAACGAACTTCAGGTTTTGTTTAGCTTGCCTTATTTGTTAATTGTCTGTTAAATACTAACTGCGACCATTCATACTCATACTCATACTCATTTATTTCACCGTAGAAACCATAAGGAACACTTGGTTACGTCAAAATTAAAATTAAAAATTATACACATACTTTTAAACACAAGATCATTGATCAGAGCCATTCAAAACAGACAAGCATAGGAACGTCACAAAACAACAAGTTAAATAATTAAATTAAAATAGCTATCTAACTAAACATATATGGAATATTTACAATTATTAAAATATAGTAATAAAATAAAATAAATTTATCAGCTAACTCTATAAATTATGCCAAACAGATGAGTTTATCAATAAAGTCACTGCTACGTGTTTTTATTGAAAATTAAGACGTGATAAATATGATCACTATTATAAAATTATTATCTGAAGATTCAAACACACTTTCAAACATTTACGTGTTTATCTAAGCGTTGAAGTTTAACGAGAATGCCTAACCATCCCTCCATTGGCTGTTAAGCATACAGCCAATGGAGGACCCTATAATCAACTAACAGGTGACTTGAGATAGATTGTCATTATCTGTCAAAAATTTTATGGAACTTCTTGATAAATAACAATGTTTCTATGGAAATCCATCTGAAGTAATCTGTTACTAGATTAAAGGGCCTCGCTATTAGTGACAAGATGGAATTAGAATTCTAATTAAACCGTTACGCAATAAGGGATTTTAAGATAAAAATGTTTACATAATCAACATGCACACCGCGGGATTCAAAATCCGCACCAATAAAATCCAACCTATCCAATCACAAATCAATTAGAAACTAACCATCATATAAAATTACTGAAATAAAAGAAAATACATCGGGAGTTAGAATAACACGAATTCACGCGGTTTGGTTTAAGATAAACATTTGCTGACCAGAAATAACGTTTCGACGAAGTTGCTCACTGTTAGGGGCTGGTCACACAGAGTGCAAAAACTACTCAAATTGTAAACACCATTTGTTGCAGTATGATATTTCTAATGATGTCAAAATAAAACTAAAACTAAAACTAACGTTACCAGCATCCACCCTTTCTCTTTCGTAGGAACTAAAAGAGACACCAATAATTTTAGAGCTGTCAAAGTCAAAGTTTTTTTTGGGCACTGAAGTGGTGGAGTTGATCTTGAGTGGTAACACCGCGCCGCCTGTGAACAACTACAATAGACTCGGTCTTAGACAATCTTGACTCTACTCAGGTCTTTTCCTACTGAGGCACAAGAAGACCCAATGCGTGTTGCGTCTCTCACTCTGAGGTGATGTAACGTCTGTAGTTTAGTTTGCTGTCAAAAGAATCAACACTACTGTCTATGTTTACGATATCTTACTTTATACTGGTCAAACGTTTCCCCGTCTATTTTCGTTACAGTCATTCGAATGAGGAAGCTTTATACCTTGTCTACATTTGATGGAAATTATAACTTTGGATTCAGTAAATGTTATGAGTAGCGAAGCTCTTAGGGGGTAAATTGGGAACTTTACAGAAATATTCAATAATATGTATAATATTATATTTAAATATTATATGATCCATTTAAACGATTTATTGTTTAGACTATGTCATTGTTTTAAACATGTTTTTTTATTATTGGACAAGACAAATTATCTACTTAAAGGACAACTAGTAATCAACATAATAATTTCACAATTCAAACCACAAATAATTAATTCGAAGTTTATACTCATCGGTACTGAACCTGGGACTTCTGTTTCAAATGAATTTATTCAAATATTATATCAGTAATTGTAACATTAAAAATAAAGAAAAAATATTTTGAAAGCCCGTTCTTTTTCTTATCCTGTCCCTTTCGCTAAGCAGGAGGAAAAACAAGATTTTTAGTTTTCGCCTCCTTGAGGTGACAAGTATTTTCATGCTACCAAACTTCCAAACCGTAAAATCTAATAATATATTTAAATGTTAATGATAAAAATACATTAATGATAAAACGTATGGCCTGTTTTTGTATTTTTTTTAAATCGGCTTTTCCCCTTAATTTTATTAAGAATTCAATGGAAATAAAAAAAAATCACTTCCAGTCCAGGCCAGTCGTCCCTCTGTGTGGCCAAACCTGAAATCTGTATGAGGAATTCGGAATGTTCACACTGTCTACATATTTCTGTATACTACCGTTTCTGAATTCCCAAGAACAACCGTAATAATTTTATTGCGGTATTAGTATAATAGTTTAAACTTCAGATACATTTGCAAAATTTAACTGCAAAGTGTTACGTTAAACGATAAAGAAAACTGTATTATCTCTTAAACTGCAACAATTTATAGATTGAGCTTTACCATAAATATCAATCACCAAAACGCCTATCTCTGCACTGGCATTCCTTGTCACAGCTGGCATGGAAGAACACAGAAATACAAGTTAAACACCCAAGACCCGAGCACAAGCTACACGCTCATCACACAATTTTTACCCGGCTCGGAATCGAATCTGAGACCCGTCGCTTTAAGGCAGGGTTACCAATCTATTCACACAGCAGTCATTTTCACTCATAAAGCTGTTTTCCGGTGGTTATAATCTTTTGAAAATGCTTTTTTTATTGTTGCTACTCGCCAACAGATGGCGTTAGATGTATGTAAACAGCAAGTTTCGCAAGTTGTTGCAACTTTTAGCACAACATTCGCTTGGCAACTTGCCCCTGATGGGTTGGAAAGCTCAGATTCGCTGCAAAGCTCCACACTTCCCACTACCTAATTGAGTTTAAGGTGGATCACTTCCGCAGAAGATAGAGATTAGTATTTTTGTGAATTGTTGCCAACTGGTGTACCTACTTTGTAAGTACTCATAATTATTATAATAACCTAAAAACGAATAGTGAAAGCTTTATAGGTTATCTACTCTTGGAAAAATCGTTAATTCGTTTTAAATTAAGTACTAATAGACCCTATGCAAATTAAACACGAAGCTTATTAAATATGTAAATAATCATGAAAGATATTATTACATATTTATATCACATTAAATAAATATGTTGGTAATTTATAATAGCTGCAATGTTGTTGTCAATTAGGTTACCAGGTGCGTTGAGTTTTCAGACCAATATAAGCTAAATAAATAGGTAATTAACCCTTTTTCATTCGAGTGTCCTTTGCTAATTCAATTAGAGACCAAAATTATATTAATTGTCGGCGTAAATAACACGACGCAAATACTTCTTACAAAGCGATCAGCTGTTGATCACAGAGCGGGCGAGACACCGGGCTGATGGGTATGTGTCTATTATTGTCACCTGTGGGCACGACGAATGCGTCACATTTCGTCAACGCAAAATGTATGCCGACCATAAAAATATTCCTCACCACATTCAAGTTGCAGCTATAAAAAGCCAATATAAACCTAAACGCCGCCGAGATCGCCTGCATTATCTCGTGATTATCGCGTGTCAAAACATCGCCACGCTCGCGATACTTCGCATGTAATCTGATAAACGATGTATTCTGCACGCTTCGCGCTCCTACACTCTCTCCTTCGCTCTACACCGACACACATCGACCTGTCTCTGTTTGCCGGTCATCCATTTCATTCATGCGCGGTGTACCTCGGCGGCCCGCTGTTTACAGACACAAACAAACAGTACAGCAAACCGCTTAGCTTTAAGTACGAGACCGTGAAAGTGATATTGTCAAGTGTTTCCGTCTCTTTCCAAAAGCCGAGCGCTTAGTTTTTCGAGAGGCGCTAGATGGCGTTAGCTGTTCTATTTTGCGGGCCTTATGGAATAAATGTCACAATAATTTGGGTGCGACGTTGCCGGACTTCACCACCCGGTGTGGAGGCGGGTGCAGGTTATAAGCGGCCAACTCTCCGTTTGCGGTGGATATAAACTTTGAGTTTATGGATTTAGGTGTCATTTTCGAGTGTTATGAGTGGGTTTTCAATTTGTGTTTGTATGTGAGCGTCACGTAAACGTAACGAGCGTGGTATACACACGTACGTGAGCTGTCAGTAGCTAATGCGATGCGCTGTGATCGCTATTGTGGCGAGCGCGCTCACGCGGGTTATAGCGTTTAATTCAATTTAGTAATTGATACATTTTGTAGGTCGAAATGAGAATTTTTATGACTAATTATGATTTCACAGGGGCGGCGGGGTGGACATGATTTGATATTGTTTAGTTGTATTGTAGTTAATTAAAAGAATCCGTTTAATTAGGTACTTAGCAATCTAATTTTACACATTATTTTATTACCTACTGTAAGCTAATCCAAAATTAATCTTAATGCTTCAAATCAATACTTTTACGACTTCCGCTTAATTACTGTATGTTAGCAATTAAATCGTCGATAAAAAAAAAACACCGATTAAGTTAAAAAACCAAAAAGTATCAAAAATGTTATAAAGTAGCCTAATCCTCAATTAATCTATACAAGCGACGCGAAACCTTATAAGAGCAAATTGTCAAAGTGACAACTCCCTAAACATGGTAATTCACGCTCGCATTCTTCGATACACCGCTTGGCAGCACACACTTACATACTCTTATTGCCTTACACAAGCAACAAACAATTCTATACCCTAATCGATGGATTTAAGTCTCAATTTGTATTTATAATCAGAGAGAATCATATGCATGTGTGGTTGCACACACACGAAACATTTACGAGCACAGTAGTGTATACAATGACGTCGCGTATTGTACCTAGTATTATAAATGAAATGTTTAGCTTTCACGAGAGCACACAAGCGTAGCGCCATGTTCTATCAGCACCGTTCGATACAACTTAAACTTTATTTATCTGGGTGTAAAGTGTATGTTTATTCGGTACGAATTAGGGATTTACGATGTTTCGTATGTATGTAAATATATGGGTGTCGGTAAACGCGTGACCTGTTATTGTGTGTATTAGGTTGGTTTAATCACAATTTGGAGTGGGTCGCGATATGACTTTCCAACTGACGATTTAGAAATGGCTGAATTGATTTTTTTGTCATAGTCCACTGAATTATTTAATGGAGGAATATGGATTATCGTTTATCTATGGCTAGGTTGACAAGACAAGGTGAATCTTTGTGCTAGGCTTATATTTGGATTGGCCTCACAGCTCAGTTGGCAGTAGTAGTCAGTGCACCCTCTGCACTGACGGTAGTGGGTTTGATTCCTACATAGGACAAGCAAGCAAGCCGCCAAGCAGTAGTGCTTGCATTACTGTGTTCTGGTGGAAGGGTGTGGGTGCCGGTGAAATCACATGCGCATGAGACGTATCATCCCCGTCTCAGGTGATAGACGCAGCAGGATGAATGCAACTCAGTGTAAGATTCAAATCTTATACTGAGTCGCATTACTGTTGTCATGGGCGGGGGTCGCCACTTAATACCAGGTGGGCCTTAAGCTCGTTCTGCCGTTAACTCACATTAAAAAAAATACTACAAGCTTAGTTTTGGGGCTAGATTAATTTGATTAATGTTATAATTAATGTCAAATAAGGCTGTGACGTTCGTGGTGGCCCAGGGGCTCGGACACCGACTTTACGGACGGAAAGCGACCGAGGTCGCTGGTTCAAATGCTGGTGCATCAATGAGTTTTGGAAAAAACTATGTGCGCGTTCTCGAAACGGTAAAGGAAAACATCGTGAGGAAACCAACATGTCTTAGATGTGACATCTACCAATCCGCATTGGGCTCCCGTGGTAGATTAAAGCCCATTCACTCTCAATTATCGAGAGTAGGCCGGTGTCCCTATAGTAGGAACATTAGAGGCTGGTACGGTGCGGAAGGCTGTGACGCCAAAATACTTTAATATTTAGATTCAAATTCTAACACCAGTAGGTACTTTCGAATCCACAGTAGAAAATAATCAAAACAAAACATGATCTCCATTAGTATCCAACTAAAATAAAAAAGTGTAAGTAAAGTTTTCACACCAATATCCTGTATCGCAGATGACATGCAGAAACTACAAAAAATACATCCGATACCCGAGAAAAAGCTTTATTTTCATCATACAAAGTTTGCCCCCGCCGGGAATAGAACCCGAGAGCCTTTGTCTTGAAGGCAGGGACAGCTTTCAATTAGGAAGATGTTCCATTAGGATTAGATTTCAACCATAAATATTATATTAATTACCCTCTTTTTCTAACACCATTTTTTTCTAATTTAATCTTTCTTTAAAGAAAAAACATTTATCCAAATCGATTCACAATTGGCCAAGATATCTGGCAACAAACACAAAAAACGCAGCTCAATCTTTTTTTAAGTCTGTTTAATACAAAACTATATATCTGAAGGAATACAACTCAGATTCGAAATTGTCGCATGATCCGGCTCGAAAGTTCACACGAGTAAAGTGCGCAGCGGTGTTGTCGAGTTCACTGGCGGTGTTTGTGTGGTATCGAGTCCAGCGGCGGGCAAGTAAATTAGAGAGCGACCGGACTATAACTAAGAGGAGTTGAACTGACGCTACTGGGGAAAGAATACTGTGGATATTCAGACATATTCAGACGTTTCCTCCAGAAAAATATGGCCGAGTTATCACTTTTCAGCTTGTGAAATACGAGTGTTATAGAAACGTGGAGATAGCAAGTGCTAAGGTCATCGTCGTCACTTTTCAGCTGTAAAATAAATCATAAGCCAACAAAACACTCTGTTTACTGAAAGAAAACCATAAGTTTGGTGGAATACAGAGTTTATATTTGAAGTTGTCGTATGGTCCGACTCGAAAGTTCACTTGAGTAAAGTGCGCATCGGTGTTGTCGAGTTCACTGGCGGTGTTTGAGTGGTATCGAGTCCAGCGGTGAGCAAGTAAATTATTATATTTAGTTCTAGTATTTCTTCATAACAATTATGATTTGAAAGAAAGTCGTATCCACAGTGTCCCGTCGTTCGCCAGCGCAAGGAATGCAGCCCTGCGACTGCAGTGATGCATATCGTTGTACGTATGCTGCATATGCGTCCCCCCCTACCCCACCCCCACCTGCCGTCTTTGTCTTCGTTCATTATGCCTAAGTACGAATTTAAAAGTACCTGGTTTTGCCTTTGTGCATTATGCCTAAGTTTTAACCTTAAGCGGAATGGAGCCTTCGCTTCTCAAAATGGTCTCGACTGTATGTGCAAATAAAGTTAGGACGAAGAATATGTGAAAAATATAATACGGTAGGTAAAACTAAATTATTATCATACATATTAGCGGTTTCGTATCATCATTTGCTAGTATTACCGTTGGTATAAGTTATCTTCAGACATTTGGGTTTAAAGGAATGTTACAAGTAATTTTACTGAACAAAAGTGCTAGCTGAGTTATTTTTGAGAAAACAATGGTAGTAATGTTATATGCGTACAAATATGTTTACTTGTGCGTAAATTTTGACGTGTCAAAACGATACTTGAGGTCTAGTCTAAAATATTATAATAAATAAGTATAAGTTTGAGGAAAGAGCTGCCTATTTGTCAAGTTTACGTTCCCGTGAAGAGAATTTGCTGTATGTTTGCTAGTTAAATTTATTAAAAAATGGCAATTTTTGCATCGCACCACAACCAAAATCATTCGTAGCAATCAATCGAGAATCGTGTATATGCTAAAAATACAGTTATTTTATCAATCATGATGCAAATGCCATAAACTTATTTTTTACATAGCCGGCTATTATGCTTATCTAGTTTCACGTAAGTCTCTTTATATAAGTGTTAGGAGTAGTAGTTCAACCACATGTATTGTTGTATGTGATTGTATCCATTATTTTGTTATCTAGGGTTGGAACAGGCATCATTTTGGCAAATTATTACTTACGTACTGAATATTGAAATTGGACTATAATTTTATGATATATTCTACATGTAATGTGCTGTGGGATTTTCTTTAATACGTCCTATGCGCATCAAAATAAGTATATTTGTGGGTATAAATTTTTTTTTAATAGAATATTTTGTTAGTCACCCAAAAGATTCTAAATTCTATCTAACGGAACAATTAATACATTGCAATTATATTTTCTCTGTAAATAAAGTTCGAGCATTTTTTACTCTCTTTTCAACTCAGTAAACATTTTTATTGAATTCTCCATTTAGTTTTTAATAGTGAATGGTCTAAAGATTGATGCTATGAATTAGAACAATTACTGCGATTTACTCAAAATTAAAATATCGTGATGAAAATATTATGTTGTAGGACAAAAATTTCATAGAAGCACTACTCTTTTTCAGGGTTCCGTAGGAAAGATTTCAACGCGCACGTTTCAGGAATTCGTCTTCTAAACGTGAGTTCAACTGTTTATAAAACTTTTGACAGTTCGACCACAGATTAGCAATAAGTGTAGGGTATTATGTCAAAATAGAGCCTTGTAAACGAATTTTCCACGCCCATGATTAAAATGAAGCCAGCTATTCAGCGCAGGACATCTAAAATCTGCTTGACAGAACTGGGCGGGCGATTAACTCCCAATTTTATTTATACGTTTTTAAATGACGTTTATAAGTTCCACTGGACTGAAATTTCATGTGTTGTAGGTGCCATAGAACAGCAGGAGTACAAGACAAACAACGATGCTACGAGAAAAATCTTCATGTTGTCCACACAAAGTTTGCCCCAGCCAGGAATTAAATCCGGGACCTCTTGCTTCGAAGGTAGGGTCGTTACTAACTAACCTACATCTATCTTAAATGCCATCTTAGTTTGAATCTACATCCAATATAATAAAGAACATTTTCCACTATTAGTCAAAGCTGTTTTAGTTCAAAAGACGATACTTTGGCAAGGTAAACCTCGTTCTGAGGCCCAAATTATCCTGTCGACAAGGCTAATTACCGACTAGTTAATTTTAAATATTATTAGAAATATAAAAACAAAGTATTGTATTGTATTTTGAGGTTGAAATTTATAGGGAACAAAATTATCAGAAAAGGTGCGAAGAATATCAGGTACAGAATCAATATTTTTATTCGCATCCCAGCTTAAAATACTATTCGCAACCCTATTCCATAATCTAAAAAGCGAATAAAACAGAGACGGCACTGTATGGTCTGCATTCGGATCTGTAGCAATCGTATTTCATTGCTCCGAATAATATAACTGAAAATTAACAGCCGCAGAAATTAAATCATATGCCATTAGAATTAAGCCTCAAAGTTGTATGTATTGTGCTTGAGATACGACGTTTTGATGTAAGTTATTGTTCTGGGTGAGTAAAATTAAAGGGTGTTTTTCTACGAGGGAAAATGTATCAGGTAATAATATAGCTCGGTTAGATGAGCATTTCAAGGGAGACGGGATTTATGTTTACTTTCTTCTTCGTATTCGTATGATTTGCTAATGCATCCCTTTTGTTTGAAAACAACGAAATACCTAAGTGTTGTCTTGTAAAATTTTTGGGGAAATATCCGCAAATAGAATATATTTTTTCTTTTTTTTGTAAGTAGGTAGCTTTTATATTCAATATTCTGTTCTTATTAAAATTACATGTTGTTATTATATTTGCGGAGGCAAGACAACATAAAACATAAAAGCACGAAGATAATAAAAAATATATATGCTTGAAAATATATAAGTTTTCGGCGTTGAAAAATATTTATAATTATTCATTTCACATGGCATAAATTATTGAGCTGATTGACCACGATTTGGTTTTCTTGTGATGTTTTCCTTCATGGAATTGGGGTGTTGGCTTACCCAGTTTTAACGCGTTTTCTTTATGTACGTTTGCTCTGTATTGTATCTTGTGATCTAAATGAGAAACAGTTTACGTATCCCTCAGCTACAACGCTGTCTCCGTTCTATTATGTGGGTACCATTAAAGCGTAGCATGGACTGAAAAAAACTTTAAAAGCTCGTCCCGCTACGGAATTAAAAAGAAACGGCTACACTGTACAAAAGATTCTTGATTACACGTCACTAGCTACAGAAGCCTTTTGTTTCTAACCAGCTCCTAGAGTCTTGGTTTGAAACGATGTAGGATTTCAGATTTGCTAAATTTATTTACAGAGTTTCATAGCCTTCATCTACAATAAAGCTAAGGGAAAAAATGGTTTTAATCCAGACATGCGTGTACAGGCTGACAATTCAAAATAGTGGTACTTTCAGACATATTAATTAAAGCTTGGTAAAAAAAAATATATATCGATAATTAAATAAAAATAAAAACATCTATGTAGTGAAATCTATTAGTAAGTTTAGGCACAACTGCAAATCATAACTATAATACACGTAATAAATATTATTGTACAATACGTACCCTCCCGATAACCAGGTTGTCTATTCAACAAATCCTTTGTTCTTAACGGCACATGGTTCTATAATATGCAATCTGAGTCCAATGAGAAACAATTCAGGAGACGTTCAAAAATACATATAATAGATTTATTGAATTGTCGATTTTTGGTCAGACAAACAGACATGGAGGGGCATTGTGTGACTGATTGTATATTCCTTTTTTTCATTTAAGAATTTTTTTATATAAAACCTATGGCAGTAAAACCGTGTCGTACGTCGTGACGGCAAACGATATGACGCTCTGTTATGCCGTCAGGTTTCACATTTGCCGAGCTTCCCGTGACAGCCTACTTTTGTTTCATGACTTTTTTTATTTTCAGTATACTCGTATTCTGTGACCGTTCTATTTCATTTGGACGTTATACTTTTAACTTTTTGGGGGGTCCAGTTGCTCGCGTCCGTAGGTGTGTACCCTTTGATTCCCTACACGTACCCCCTGGGTGGTGCTAAAGGAGTAACCAAAAGTAGCAGTAGAACTTGTGCCAAGTTCGTCCGGAGAGGTACTGCCACCACATCTGGAATCTGCCGCCAAGCAGTAGTGGTTGCATTACTGTGTTCCGGTGGAAGGGTGTGGCTGCCGGTGAAATCACATGCGCATGAGACGTATCATCCCCGTCTCGGGTGATGGACGCAGCAGGACGAATGCGACTCAGTAAAGATTTGTTTCTCATACTGAGTCGCACGCATTACTGTTGTCATGGGCGAGGGTCACCACTTACCATCAGGTGGGCCCTCAGCTCGATCCGTCACTCATTCACATAAAAAAAAAAAAAATATTATTTAATAATTTACTACTTTTTATTTTTTCCGTATGACGTTTATCTAAGATAATATGTGAGATTCATAAGTTTACTAAGCTTCTATTGTATTTTACCAAGGTGAAGGAATAAATGAATTGAAAAAAAAAACCCCGCAATATTGAAACTGCGTAACAAAGCGAGTCAACAACAAGTTATACTCCCAGCTCACCGATGACATTACTTATTTACGCCAATTTCCACGATGCGCGGCAGACATTTAAGGCCAGACAACAAGAACTGATATTGTTGGCGGCGGCTATAAATCAAAAAGAAACTGTATTATAGAAAACAATTTTCGGTGTAATCTTCTCCAAAAGTATGGAATAACTTTGCAATGGGTATATGATAAAATGATGGACAGGATGAATGTTTATTTAGTTTTAAGCAGAAATAAGACAGTCGGTTAGACATAGGCACTTTGTGCCGGCCACAATCAACCCTAATTATTCAATTAATTAATTAACTAAGTATTTAATTAACAAAAACAATGTTACAATGTTAATAACCGAATAGCAGCGATTAATCCACATACCACTTGAGTGACAAAGAAAAAGTCAATAAAAAAAAAAGAATTTATTATATTATAATTTTGTAAATAAAATAATGGATACGTAATTTTTTTATATTATATAAATATTTGTTGCAAAATCCCGCGGTTATATAGATAGGCGCCTACTTATTTAATATGAAAAATGTAAATGTATTTTACACTGGGAGTATCAAGTGTAAAATACATTTACAATTTTCAATTAGTTCTTTCTCTAAAATTAAAAAGATTTGAATCGTTGATATATATATAAGTGTATACGAAAAGGAGAAAAATAAGTAAGTAATAACTATGAAACTAACATTGCTGTGAAGTCAGTCATCATAAAAATAGCAAGTGCTGTAAGAGCAGTAGCAGTAGAACTTGTGCAAAGTTCGCCCGGAGAAGTATTATCTCCACATCAGGTTATCTGCCGCCAAGAAGTGGTGCACTCGCATTGCTGTGTTCTGGTGGAAGGATGACCGGCGCAACGGGGTGCCACGTCCTGACACTTGTGTTACATAAAAAGTGCTACAAACCGCTACGCAACGTAGTAAAATTGTTCCAGTCAATTTATTATAAGTCAATTATTTATTAGCAGAGTTGATTAGCCAAATATGCGTCATAAGTTTGATCTATTCCGGGTACCGGTATTCATATATTTCAATATATATAAAAGTTTACTAATATATATAAATGTACTGAAATTGAAGAGACGAAAGGGATTCCGCTATCGAAGTACGAAAACTGACTAGTCGCATCACGGTGCGCCAGTCACTTTGAGACGGGGTAATTCCACCAGCAACTACACCCTTTTACAGAACCACAGTAATTCGTGCTGTTGGCATAATCTGCCTTGCAGCAGATTCCAGATATGGCGATAGCGGCTCTCCGGGCGAACTTGGCACAAGTTCTACGAAGTTAAGAACGGCTGAAGAAACAGCTCATTAGTACACGTCTTGATAGAAACCAGTTTAGAACCAGTTACCTTTGGATTGAAAATCAAAGAATATGTAATTATATGAGCGTTCTTACAGGACTATAAGACGTTGTAAGACAAAAATCAAACCTTGTATTGTAATAAAATAGTTTTGTAATCCAACAAGTTGTTTAATCATCTCTTTATATCGCTAAGAGGTGTATAATACTTACAAACTGACTAAAACAACAGTGTAAGCATTGATCCGGTCCCAAATATTTGACGCGAATGGGAACCTTTAGATTTATTAGGGTGAGGGTGGTTTGGGGTGTCTTCGGGTCTGATAGCTACTTCGGTGCTAGGAAGTTTGGGTGAAGTACAGAATGGGTTCGCTTCTTCAATAAGAATCTGTTTTATTTCTATATTGTAGGATAGATACAGAAATATATCAGTTCACGAGAGTGGTTCTGTGTCATCTGAAGATCGTCATCCTGAAATGATAATCTATGATTATTTGCTAGTTACATATTTGGGTGATGCTACATCTTCAAATAGTTATAAAAATATTGTGATGATTTTTTGATTACAGTAAGTCTAGTAACCAAAAATGCTAAGGCATTGACATTACATAATTGGTAAGTACTATGAGAAAAAAACATTGTAATAAGTAATAATTTGTAATAAGAATAAATCTGTGCCCTACATGAAAGGCTGGTTGGTAAACAGAATGATACCAGGCTATTGTGAATCTTGTAAGTGTAAAAATATATACAACTTATTAAAAAATATTCGCAAGCAAAATATAACAGAAAATCTTAATCATTCAGAAAAACATTCATCTGTGAAATATGACATCACTATTCCTAGTTGGGGTGCTTGTGATCAATTAGATCCTATATACTATCACTTGTCGAGAGTAAATTTGTATACATTAAAGGTTGGCACACAAAGGAATGTTACCATGCTATTGTGAATCTTGCACGAGTAATCATATATTCTACTTAGCAAAAAATATTCGCAAGCAAAGTTTTCAGAATGCCTTAAGCTCTCTTGCAGACTCATATACATGGATATCTCGCTTTAAAACTCTTATTACTTTTGCATTTTAACCGGAAAATAGAAATAGGTACGTAGTTTGAATATAGTTGATAAACTTATGTTTCTTTAGAAAATGTTCAGACATTGGAGAAAGAATCTTACTCCAATGTTTGTGTTCTAATGTAAGAACTGGTTTTATTTTCTGTTATACAAACCAATCACTATGTAATACATATTTCCTTAAAAATAAATATATTTAAGTTATCACTTGCCTTGTTGAATTATTTATTAATAGCCTATACTGTCTCATAGCAGAGCTCTGCTCTTTTATTTTCATAACATTCTGTCTTCATCTGCAGAGGGCCGATCCGGCATGTAATCCGTCGGTTGTTTGAAGATCGTTGGTCTGGATCGCTTTCGGCGATAAGACCGCCCATTGTGCTAGATCTAAGCAGATTTCTTTAATCGACTAATACATATTAGTTCTTGTTTCATATTTTCTATGGTCTGTCAAGTCACTGTCTCCAGTAATTATTATTATTGGATGTTTTGTTGTTAGGATACGGCAAAAATGAAGTGTGGTTCGAACCAACAGTACACTGATCAGCACAGTCTCATTTCTCTGAGCAGATCTTTTGCTCATATTTTCGATCAGTCAGTCGGGTACCTAATACTCATATACATATACTCATTAATTAAAAACCGTAGGAAGTTTAGGGTACACTTGGCTAAGTCAAAAATACAAATTTTTCACATCATACATAGTGGATTTTAAAAACAGACAATATAGTTAGAACATTGAAGATTTAAGGAGAAAAAAAAATATAATTAGTTAATAGATGATGCTGCTGTAAAGGGGCATTGTCAAGTTTACCTTACACTATAATAATAACAATTAAATTTATAAATATTAGACAAAAAATAAGTTGCCTTTTAAATTTATTAACGAACCTTGAGTTGCTGTATAATCAAAGATCAAGTCTGTGCAACTGAGATGAGAATGGGGAGAACGTATTCCCATGAGTCTGCGTTTGGGACATATTGGCAAATTGCCTTATTTTACGTTGTTTCATCGACCAATAGCATCCAGACGTTTTTAGTGCGTCTAGAAACTTCTACGAAGGATATTATTTGGCCGGAGGTACAAATACTCATGGAGATATACAACTAATTACTACTGATTTAGGAATCAAAAGACTACTGAACTACACCACCCTCTTATGTACTTACATATTTGATCCCAACAAATCATTAAAAATTTTGCCTTTTAAAAAAAAGTAGTATAGTTATAAATAAGTTTACCAATATTAACCACCATTTCTTCGAATTTTCCAGTTCATTCTTGCTTTGTTGTTTTCCCGCCATATTTATTTTATTTCGGCTCAGAAGTGTTCCACGCTCGGATTACGAATATAATTTCAAAGGATCTTGTTATAACCCTTATTATGGCTATGATCATAAAGTCGGGGTTGAACTGAAAGCGGGATGCGTGTCGTAATAATCTAGTAAAATTACATTACGTACATAGTATGTGCGTTGAAACCATTTGGAATGATCTCCGTACCAGACTCTAATGTTCCCACTGCCGGGACACCGGCCTACTCTCGATAATTGAGAGTGGATGGGCTTTGATTGGATGATGGGATTGAGAGTGATCTACCACGGGAGCCCAATCCGGATTGGTACATGCCACATGCCGTCGAATTTTTGGTTCTAAGATATGCCGGTTTCCTCACGATGTTTTCCGTCACCGTTTCGGGAACGTGAGAAATTTTTCTAGTGAAAAACTCATTGGACCGCGTGTGGGTTTGAACCAGCAACCTTTAGATTGAAAGTCGGCGTCTGTACCTCTGGGCCATCACGCTCACCAAATAGAATGATCAACGGAAAATTAATAGTCAGTAATCTTGTATTATAGTAAATTACTTGGTTCACTTTTTCTAAGAAAAGTCTATCTACCAATGAAACCTCTATGATAAACCGATGTATACAGGAATCCTCCTACCTCTGCTGTAGGATTCTCTATTTGCAAGTGGAATTTACACAGTCATGTAATCACCAAGCAAAACTTACGATTGAACTCAAAACTCAAGATCAAACTCTCTTAATGCCTCGGTTTTAAATTGACCCTATCCCAGGTTCGATTCCCGGTCGGGGCACCCTTTCGATTCCCTTAGAAGAGAGGGTTACTTACCCTGCCTTCGAAGTAAGCGTCCAAGCGCAACCAAATTAACTAATGTATGATTAACGAGCATACAAAGATTTTAAGCAAATTTTAATAAGCATTTATGTTGATAATAATGAAAGAAGTTTTCTATAGTGCTGTCTGAGTTTATGTGAATGACATAAACCTTGATTTAAATTAAACTCAGTGTGTAGCGACCTTTAAATGTGCGTGGGCGATCCCTAATGCTATGGCTTTGGTACCAATTTCTCATTAAAATGTATAAATATAACACATAAAATACGTTCTAGAAGATTCTGCCCATGTAGATGATTCTTATATATCTAAGAAGGCTATAGAATTGAATTCAAAGCAGCCTTAAGCAATTAATAAGGACTTGCACACCAACGGTTCCGTGCCACCGATTGATATATAATACAAATAAATAAAATTTAAAAAACAACAGCTTTTTACTAAATGCATTTGAATGCATTATGCAGCACGGTACTTATAACTAAAAAATCATTTATACAATTTTGGACAGTTCTGTCTTTCTGTTTGTTACGGTTAATCTCCGATGCGGCTCGACCGATTTTGACGGGACTTTCATTGGCAGATAGCTGATGTTATACGGAGTAACTTGAGATACTTTTATTTAAGGTAAAGAAAATAAATGTTTTGATTTGGACATTTCGCTGAACCTCTAAAGCATGCGGCTGTGCTCATATCCCGCCACAACATAACGCGTCGCGAGCACTGAGCAGACGGAGAATTTTTTCGGTGAATTTCACGCGAATCATTACACATCCAAACAGAGTCAAAGAGGCAAACCGAAACACTCCTGAAACATCCGAACGGTTTCCGGCGAGAGCAGGACGGAGCACTTGGCCTTACTAAGGAAACTCGAAGGAGATATATGAAAATTTGATGCAACACGTTCATGTCAAAATTTTGAAACTGGAGATACGCAATAAATTAGATGGTATACGCAATAAATTAGATTTATTCAAAAATGCTTAACCCCTGCAATAGGATTCCCCGTATTGCAGGTGGCAAGGAAAAGCACAGAAACACAAGACAAAGTCAAAATTAAAATACTTTATCTCCGTTGAATTCTTTAAAAATAATTGGAAACGTCACTTTTTTAAATATATATGTAGAGCATGCTTTCTTAATTCTAAGTTTAACACTTATTCAAACCCTATCTGACCCTCCGTAGGGAGAACAAGCAAGAAACCCCTCATGGAAGAATTACTTTCTTTTCGCGAGCATGATCCTGTTTACAAACATTATAATCTTCCTTATGTTTATGTACTTATACCGTGTTAATGAATATTAAATGGATAAACACCCATGACCCCAAAAAAACTTCATACTGATCACACAAAGTGTGCTCCGGCCAGGAATCAAACCCTCACTTCGAAGGCAGGGCTGCAACAACTAAGCTATGGAGTCGATAGAAAGAGAATAACTATAAAGCCAGTTATGCTGTTATTTTCTTTGCAAAAAATTCCCCTAAAGAACACTGTATTAAAAATACTTAATTGATGAGCAATAACAAGAACAGAGACTTTATAAAAAAAAAACAAATCTTGAATTTGTAAAACGCTCTGGAAACTGTCTTCCCATCACGTCAACGTTTCAAAGAAACGATCATTCCACACTTAATCGACAAGTTAACCAAAAGTACCTCACTAGGGGTGTGGGGAGGGTGGTAAAGGGTGGGAGCGGGAGGGAACAGAAAGTTATTAATTCTAGAAGCGAGGCGCCATCCTACGTTCCCGACTGCAACAGAGTGGAGGCTTACCTTAGACTCGTTTAATGTTCTGCTGATAAAATTGTGTTGCTCCATTCTTGGATAGTGTTAGATCGATTATAACAGAAGTGACCCTGGGATATTGACGGCTTGTGCTCCCAAGGTCACACGATGTTGAATCACCAACGAAATTTCTACAATTATACAAAAAAAAATATCGTAGCGACGCGAAATCGGATTTGGTTCCCGTGGCTAACTCATTCTCTCTTAAATCAACAAATTACAACAACAAAACAACGAGAGTACCAACAAATTTATAAGCACTTCTTAAGCTAATTTACTATTTACATTTAAAACACGACTCTCTTTCTCTCTCTTTATCTCGTAAGAGAAAGTGACCAACCTTGATATTGAAATATTATAATAGGCCGTCCAGAGGCCACCGACATACTCGTAGTTTATAACTGGTGTAGCCAGGAATGATAATATTTTTCTATTTCTTTTTTAATGTGAATAAGTGACGGAACGAGCTGAGGACCCACCTAAGAGGGACAACAGTAATGCGACTCAGTATAAGATTTTGATCTTACACTGATGGATCTTACTTTACTAAAAAACTGTTCAAAGTTAAAGTCAAAACTGTTTATTTCGATTGAATTCTTAAAAATTACTTGGAAACCTCAATTTCTTATTTTAAATAAATAAATATGTAGCGCATGTGTCCTTAAAAATAAGTTTTGCGCTTGTTAAAACCCTATCCGACCTTCCATGGGGAAGAATAAGCAAGAAACCCCTAATGGAAGAATGACTTCCTTTTCGTTATTTGTATAGATTACGATGTGAACATAAATAAACATGCTATGGCTTGGGTAGGCTCTAACAATAATAAATTAGCCTTCTTACCAAATGTTGCAGGTAGCAGTTGACCTCCATTACTGTATTAAATTCCATAAATAAATAATGTCTGCACTAGACTAACCCTTGAACTTTCTAGCATATAGGCTAGGTAATGCGCGCTGAGGTCGAACTTATGAATACTTTATTACCTATGTATGCTAGTAATACAATGTATAATATGGTGACATTGAAGTACATGTTTTTATAAGGTAAAATTGAATGAATGATCTGAAGGTTTTTGAATATTTGACGGAACGAGCTGAGGGCCCACCTGGTGGTAAGTGGCGACCCACGCTCATGACAACAGTAACGCGACTTTGATTTGGATCCTAAAGTGAGTCGCATTTATCCTGCTGCGTCCATCATCCGAGACGGAGATTATACGTCTCATGGCATGAAATTTCACCGGCACTCATACCCTTCCAATGTAACACAGTAATGCGAGCACTACTGCTTGTCGACAGGATCCTGGTGTGGTGGCAGTTCTTCTCCGGACGAACTTGGCACAAGTTCTACTGCTACTTTTGGTTGCTCCTTTAGTACTACCCTAGATGTGTACCCTTTCATTCCCTACACGGTACGTGTAGAGAATGGGGGGGGTCCAGTTACGGACGCGAGCAACTGGACCCCCTCCGAGCAACTGGACCCCCCAAGGTCCACGAGTAACCTTTAGTTTGGTTATTTACCACTAGGTAGGCCTTCAGCTCCATCCGTCACGTATTCACACAAAAAAAGCTTGCTTTCGTCAATAAACAAAGAGAGAATGATTAAAAGAAAGTAAAGCAATTGTACTCTTCATAGAATTAGAGATTCTAACATATTGCATACTAGCGACCCGCCCCGGCTTCGCACGGTCAGTAAAGCATCAGTGTCGTATCAGAAACTACCCGTGCGAAGCCGGGGTGACTTGCTAGTGTATTATACATGTAAACCTTCCTCTTGAATCTTGGTTTTTTTTAATAGATAGAGTGATATCTATTAAAAAAAACCGCATCAAAATACGTTGCGTAGTTTTAAAGATTTAAGCATACATAGGGATATAGGGACAGAGAAAGCGACTTTGTTTTATACTATGTAGTGATTGAACTTATAATACAGAGGGTGTGAAAATTCCTACGCTTCAATTTAAACATGTCTTAATGTCGTAATGTTAAATTGAGGGATAGGAATTTTCACATATGAAATCTGACATTACTTATCAGACACCCTCTGTATTATAAGTTCAGTATGCAATATATTAGACGCTCAATCTTGTTATTCTGAAGTTGACTGCAAAGGGCAAAATATTTGACGTAGATTTTTTGCGTTCTGACGTTTGCAGCCTAGATATATCAGCTGAACTTTACATCTCTACGAACGGGTCAGTCTTTCCTCCTATCTCTTTGGCAGAGTCAGTATTTAGGTCGTCGTTTGCTGACCTTTTTGTGTGTATTTCACCTCCAGACTTGTTATTGAAGTCTCAATGTTACTGAACTCGGTATTTCCTATGATATACTGTTATGTGCTCCTTTTAATTTACTTTATCTCGCAAAATCTCTATTTGGTGCAATAAGGGAATTTAGTTGAAGAAATGCATTTATTTTATCTACTTAAAATATGAGGTGGAGGCGCTATGTCTCCTGCCTTATTAATAATAAAAACAAGTAGGAACAAATTTATTTCAAATAAAATTGACGTTTCCCAGTTTTTATCTGATATTCAACGTACGTAAAGTATTTTAACTTTGACTTATGTTTTTTTTGTCTTCGCCAATTGAGAACCCCGATTTATATGATCTTTATTGTAGAATATGGTAATTAATTGAAAGTGTTTCCATAAAAAATAAAACTACCCGAGCATTTATCTTTCATCTTGAATTACATATAACTCTTATGTAGGTTATGTTCTACCTCGCTACAAGTTCTTTAAGAAAATATATTGTATACATAAATGGTTGAAAGAAGTTGCGCAGACGCCGCATTGGATGGAGTCAGGCTTATTCTAGAACACCAGCCAGTCGATGCCCCCTTAGACAGTGACAAAGCTAATTATTAACTATTCAAATAGGTATTGAAAAATATTCAAAATAATCTCAGAACAATGGTGAATCCGTGTGCAGTTTAGAACTAAGCGAAATGAGTCGAACTTTACAGATAATATTTTCTAAACACAGAACAAACATTTACGAGTATGTTTGTCACCTAAATGCTTGTCCTGGAACCCACGACCTACAGTGCAGAAGGCAGAGCCACAATCAACTGAGCTCTGAGGCCAGTCTATTTGATCGAGGATCATTGATGTGTGCACACTAATTGGATCGAGTTGAATAGGAACACTCGATTTTATTTAGGTCATAGTCAGGCGGTAACCTATGACCATTGGTTTTATTGTTCCATACGTTAATCGTCGGAATGGTTGTCTAATGGTGATTGGATAGCGTAAGGGTTTTTAATACCTTTCTGCGGGGTTAATCAATATGTGTTGCAAATGGATTACGAAATTGGTCCGTTGTTTTTGTTTACCGCACAATAATGAAGATATATCATAATGCTAAGGGCTTTGAGTCTCGCCACAACAAAAACTATACTCTTTTTTGATTAAAATTGACTCAGTATGTGACTATTTTATTGATATAATACATAATGTTCAAATTATTTTCGTACCTGGATTTAATTTTATCACTTAAATGTGTGAAAATCTGTAACGTTTACGAATAAGTGGTGGCTGTTATACAACATTATATAGCAAAGTTAAAGTCAAAAATCTTCATTTTAGAATTCTTAAAAAATACTTGGAAAAGTCACCTTTGTTTAAATAAACATTACAACACATTTAAATCACGTCAGAAGATTTGTTAGTTGCAAAATTCCAGCAGCTGAGACAGCCAGTGAGTCTTTGCAGACTCATCAGTTGATTTATGCCCTATAGGGCTTGGCCTCAGTTTCTCTATATCCAATCTTCCCTCCTAGTTTTCCAATAACAGTTTCATATCACGTACCCTCTACATTTATGGGAAGTCCGATGTTATTATTATAAGACCTTATTCTATAAGTGCTACGGCAATTAACTGGCAGCGGAATGAGTTATATATATACTAGCTGAACCTCGCGGTTTTAGCCGTGGTTTTCTAGAATCAGAAGTAGCCTTTGTGTTAATCCAGGATATAAGCACACACACACAAATACACATACAGTGTGTGTGTGTGTTTGTTACCTTCCTCCATAACAACAGAACTACGACTTAATTCCTCTCCGACTGAAGCATGAGACGACCCAAGTCGCACACATCACCCGAGGCGGAGACCTTAAGTCGCATTTAAAAGAATTCATCTTTATCGTTAAAAATGAGATTATGGGGCAAACTTTAGGGCTATTTTATTTGAACCAACCAAAGGTACACATGGACTTTCAAAAGATCTCCTACGGGTGTGAGTGACGTAAACACAGCAAGGGGGCTGTGGGAAGATTCCACTCACTACCCGAAAAGACAAAAATATAAAGTATCAGGGTTTCGTGTGGTCGTACATAATCTAGCCAAAATTGGCTTGTAATATAAAATGTGTGCTTATGCAAACAAAAATAGACTATTAATGGTTAACCCAAAGGGATAAAAGAGAGCCTGAGCGAGAGCCAGGCCTTTTAAGGCCGGCAGCGCATCAGCATTGCTTCTGGTGATGCAGATGTCCATGGGCGACGGTGACCGGTTTCTATCAGGAGGCCCGTCTGCTCGTCTGCCCCCCTATTCCATAAAAAAAGAGGCTACCCAGCTAGATTCTACGAAGTCAGTGCCATAAATAGCAACCTACACGTGTGTAGAACACGTGTCGTCGAAGCGATGGTGGCTCACTGACGTAGGCTTCCGATCTGTGGATCGTGATTCGAATTTTATGATGACCGTGAGCTGATGATGGACATCATCATTATCAGCCTATACATGTCCACTGCTGGACATAGGCCTCTCCTAGTAAGTGCCACTGAGCCCGATCTTCGGCTCTTCTTATCCACTTCTTACCAGCCACCTCCACCTGGCCTGGATGGACATCATCATGAAAATAATATTAGTGATAAGTAGATCAGGTCAGGTATGAAAAGGACCTAGTATTATCACTGTACCTAAGTTGTGCCCTTGGTTTCCTCATTTTAAACCGGGCGAGAGGCTATCGCTCTCACTAAATGCTACAATTTTCATCAGTATATAGTTGACCCAGGATAGGAATTTGGTTGATTGGATTTCATAATAGCGCATGAGGCACGCCTTAAACTTTATTAATCAGATGAAAGCTTTTTATAACAGGTGTACTCACAAATATAGGTCAAGCAGGGAAATAACATTGTTTTAACCAATTTTCTATCGTAAACCAAAGCAGAGATTACAAAATGCTTATTCTAAGTAATAAGCATTTTGTAATTAAGCATATAAGATATTTCAACTTATTGCTTCCATGCTTTCAATCATTTCATGTTAAATGTCGGTCCCAGCATTAAAAGTCGTATCGCTATGGTGGAGGCCTGAAGCTCCACACCATAGTTGGCTACTCACAAGAAAAACAATACAAGTATCATCTAAAACATTACAAAGCATTTCGCGCTTTGTAATGCATGAAAATGGATAAAGCAAAGAAGTACTTTCATCATACGCTTGTAATTCCACCGGCACCCACATTTTTCCACCAAAACACAGCAATGCGAGAGCACCACTGCTTGGCGGCGGTCGTGATTACCAGGTGTCGTGACACTTCTCCTTTGGACAAAATTGGCACTGACAAAGTTTCTCTTGCAAAGCATCTTTGGGTTTCAGGATACTCACCTACGGACGCGAGGATAACGTCGATCCTTCAAAAGTTTTCCAAAAAACCTCTAAAAGTTTTTTCAAAGCCAGATATTTACTTTGCAGTGATATCTTTACATATCGAGAATATTAGAGGTAGGAAAAGTTTTTTACAATAGTAAAGTGAAACCCAACAAATTAAGTTTCAAACTTTTTGTGTAAACTTAAATAATAATCTTAAGCATTGTTGTGCCCTAACAGGGTTTATGTTTGGGTCTATAAAGATTTTTGAATTTGATCTTGATCTCGCGTTTACTTTTATTAGTGAAGCAATTTTGTCGATATTTTGTGCGCATGTATTACTTATACAAGAAACTACCTAATAAGTTTGTCTGTCTCTGTTTATAATGATTAGGGAAAGTATAACCGTTAACGAAAGCTCTCGTAGTGAAGCTTACCTAGGCGTTCTTTATAGATCATCTAAATTAAGCAATTAATAACCCGATCACTAATAATGGGTGACTGCTCGGTAGCATTTTAATAGAGCTCTAACGTGCTTCGAAGGGCACGGCCCTGACCATTTGCTCACACGAAAAGAAAATGTAAGTTTAATCTCTAAAAATCTATGAATTACTGTGTGAGAAATATTAATACTTTAATCTGAATTAAAACTTATTTTATAGAAATAGATTTTCCCGACTCAGTGGAACGGAATAGAACTCTGAACTGTGTAACAGCTGTAGTTTAATGAACACAAGTGACTGATTTAAAAATAAAATTATAAAATTCGTAATAATAGTAATAAAATTCGTAATACTAAAACAATAATAAATCGACATGTTCTACAACCACGTTCTAGAAAAGGTGAAGGAAAACATCATGTCGGCATGTCTTAGAACCAAAAATTCGACGATATGTGACATCTACCAATTCGGATTAGGTTCCCGTGGTAGATCAGAGCCAAGCTACTCTCAATTACCGAGAGTAGGCCGTCGTTTCTGCAGTGGGAACATTAGAGGCTGGTACGGAAATTGACATGATTATTTTTATCCCTTATTATGCGCCCCTAAGGGAAAAGTATCATCCAAATCACTCCACAACTTCCAAAGAAAACACGTAACAAACATATTTTTAGACGGGTGGAAATTAAGCTAATTTCCTTCCAAATTAAACTAGATTTCATTGTATTAAAATCAACCAATTTGTTTCCAAGTTCAAGCTGTGCTGATTAGATATCATTTTGGCGCTTGTAGAACCAGCTTTTTCTAATGATCCCACTTCATGAACAACCTACTATTGAATCTGGATAAGAAAAAATAATATAAACCGTATTAAGCCCCGAACTCTGAGACGTAGAGATGAATGTCTCATGTGCACGTAATTGCACCGGCACCCACAATTTTCTAATTGAAAAATAGCAATGTGTTTGCACCATTGGACGCAGAGAAGAACACGTGGTATTATACATTTCAGGGTATCGTAGATAAAGGTTAAAGAGTAAGATTTGGATGGTTTCGTAGCTTAGTTGGTAGCCACCTTACCTTAGAAGTGAGGGGTCCAGATATTGATTTCCGGCCAGGGCAAACATTGTGTGGTTTTCGGTTTTTGTCCTGTGTTTGTTCATGCCACCTGAAACATAGGGAATTCTAGGTATGAGTATGTAAAAGTTATTTTTTTTCCTATTGGTAAGATTACAAGGTCTGTCTTTCTTTCCGGTTCAAATTTGGCACAGAGATAAATTATAGTCTGGAATAGCAAAAGGGCTACTGTTTATCCCGGAAAAATGTACGGTTCCCGTAGGAAGTCCAACCGCGGGTAAAACCGCGGGGCGCAGTTAGTAGGA
Organism: Aplocera efformata; assembly: GCA_921293045.1. Classification (NCBI taxonomy): domain Eukaryota; kingdom Metazoa; phylum Arthropoda; class Insecta; order Lepidoptera; family Geometridae; genus Aplocera; species Aplocera efformata. The sequence goes on from OV121045.1 coordinate 6,136,783, forward strand.
TTTAATTATACTGGTGGACATCCTAAAGAGTTATAAAAAATCGACCGGACTTGATTGCTTTAAGATTTCTTCTGGCCTGCTTGGCGGGTGATTACTTCTTGTGATAGCAGTACTTCTCTGGAAGAACTTGGCACAAGTTCAACTTCTTTTAGTTGCTTTGTTCATACAACACAATATACTGGGGCTCATAACCTAAGAGTGTGACTCACCTACGGACGCAAGCAATATACCTCTGTAATATTTAAAAGAGTGTTTACTTTGATCGCCGCCGACTTAAAAAGAAAATAAATCCTTATCTAATGGTTTAATTTTGCAATATAAAATACAATCATTATTCTATATTCCACACACGCGTTATAGGGTCACAGTCAGTCGATAATCCCTATGACATTATGTTCTCAGAACGTCTACAGGTCGCGAAAGGGCATACAACTTGTTGGTAGTAGTCAAAAAATCTGTTACTCTATTCGAAAACAAGACGAAAGCAATTAAGTTCGAAAGCTTTAAGATTACAGCCACTATTGAAGTACTTGAAATTATTTTTCTTGGAATATTTGAATTATTTTAGAATCTTGCAATGCCATTTGGGTCTTCTCATATTTACGCCAGGACATAGTCATATTGCTTTTGTTGTTGCATATGAGCGGTGTTAACCACTTAACATCAGGTGGGCCTTCAGATCGTCCCGTCACTTTCGTTTCATAAAAAGAAGCTTAGCTTGGGTGCACTAAATATAACCTCCTTTTCAGATCATGATAACTATTACCTATATTTTTCACCCGTGGGCTATAGACGCATTTAATACCAGAATTATCACTCGCTTTCACGGCCTTTTCTAGATATTATTTGTACCTATATTAAGCTGAGAATACACGTGCCAATTAAATTTAAAAGTGCTTGTAGCTACCAACCAAATGTAGATAGCATACGGGCAAGTAAAACCTTAACTATATATCAGTAAAGTACCTATCATAATAGTGATACACCTGCTAGCCAGTACACACTATCGTCTGTCTCTGTAGAAAACGTTTAAAGATGTAACATATGTAAACATGTAAAGACTATTATATAATTATAGTATCCTGTTATAAACTAGGCAAATAGAACTAACATTGTTAGATCAAAGACAGCTAGTGGCATGCTCGCAGCTGTTTGGTCGCGTTCTGACGTGCCTCAAAGCATGCTATATAGACATTCCGATACCCTACCCCCCGCCACTGCATGTTAACTGCGCTCTAATTTTTACTTGCCTGTAACAAGTTATTCTGTATTCTGTCTTAATTGTACACGAGAAGAAAGGAACCCTAATAACAGATTTCTTCCAGCAAACCTTTGAGGCTAGAGATAGGTGATAATAGTGGTGGGGATGTGTACTCATAGAAAAGGGGAAGAAACATAATAATTAAACGGTGTAATTAAAACATATAATAATACTAATACATATACATGAAACACTTTGTTCAATAATTCGATATAACTTTTGATAGGTTTGACTCGTGCCAGTGGTTCATTACGTGCCTGCAGCTGTACGAGTATAAGCTACTGGCATATGTATTCTTGCCCTTATCGCGTAGTCTGAACCGGGCTACGCATGCGGTACCACGTGATTTAAAAAGTAAGAAATACAATTAGTCACCTTTTGTTTCGTTTTGTATGAAGTTGTACGGCTTTGAATTATTTTTTTATGGAAGCCGTAGTATTTTATTCGAAGTCACATTTTTAAACACTTAATTTTTTTGCATAAGCTAGCCTGTACACATAAGTACTATTTTTTTTTATCCTAGTAACATTATGAACGTGAAAGTTTGTGAGGATGTATGGATATTCCCAAGACTATGAATAAAAACATCTAAAGGTCATTAGCATGTCTTAAAAACAAATATTTGAAGACAAGTAAAGTTATTTATATAAGTTATTTATATACAATACTAACTTTTGCCCGCCACTTCATCCGTGTAGATTTATAATTTAAAATCATAGGTGATCCATCCATTACAATTCCGTCATACATTATATTCGTGTAACTCATACAGTTTTTGCACCGCACCGCGTATTCAAAATAATACCGTATTGCGTATTCAAAATAATACGCAATACCAAGTTCTCAAATTAGAGAATAATAACATCATAAAACCTGTCCATAGAAACTGTCACCTACAAATAATTATTGGGCTCCAGTAATAGATCAAAGCTCGTTCATTCTGTCTTGTCGAGAGTAGTCGACGCTAACACGGAGCAAACTAGCGAATTTTTGTGAGCATATTAAGGTTTTTGTAAACTGAAATTTGTGGCATAGCACATTCACTCTCACTTGTCAACAGTAGGCATGTGTCCTAAAGAATAAAGGGTAAAAAAACAGTAAAACCTCTATATCGATATTACCAGTTTGTATTTAATTAAAAATAATGTCTGAGGCGGTGTTTTCCCGACAATAACCGAGTCCGGGGGAGATAGCTTGTTATATAAATTTCTCCTGGCTCCTATGGGACGAGACGGGAGAAACGGTAGTGTGAGTATATTATACCCATTTTCTGGGTCGTCCTTCCAACAAATACGTTTTATGCGGAAGCTAGTCAGACCAAACTGCGCACCGGAATTTCAACCTTATTTCAATGGAAGTGAATATAATTTTGTATTAAATTATTTCGGTTACGGTTAAAGGTACTTATTTGATTAGGGTGTCAGGCGTATCACCGCGAGAGTGTGAGCGCCGAGCGAGGTTTCGGGTTTTGGATCAAATGGCGTATTTCGATTTTTTCGCCAGAGTGTAATTTTGTATGTTTATTTTCCGCAGTTGCGTAGGGTGTTGATTATAAGCGTGATTAATAGTTATCAGGGCTATTTGAATTCATATCATGTCCCGTGAAGGATACTCAGAAGTGATTTATCATTGAAGGCCATGTACATAGAAAAAATGAGTTGTAGGTTTCGTTTTGATAATTACCGAGTTAATTCCCTGTTATTTTTTTTTAACAACGTTATTGTTAAGTGTAAAAAAGAAACAATAAAAAATGCTTTTATTGTTTAAATTCAAAATTAAACCAGCATTTAAATATATAACAAACAAAATACATTACAAAAGCACAAAACTTCTCCATGCACACTTAGATGTCAGTCCTGGTGATAAGCCATGTCGAAGGCCTTCGGGTGGTTTCAAAACTCCGACACTAGAGCTGGCCATTTACATTGAAAGAATAAGCATATACTATAAAACAACACGATGAAAGGTACACTTGCGTGCATGAATTTCAAAAAGCCTGAATTCGAAATATACTAGCAGACGTTTTCTAGCAATGATATCAAAACACTGGCATGTGCAAACTGACTGGACGATTGGTCAATATATGAAAAAGTATAAAAAAGCAGCGAAATGAACGGTCGATCGATCTCCGGTGACGCTGCCGGATTTTCCATTGGGAAATGAATTAGCCGAGAGCTGAAACGGCGAATTTACATTTTTATTGACAAGCAATCTATTTTCCAAGCAGATGGCAATTGAAGCAAGGAATCTTTTATGCGCGAGACGCTCGGCCGCGGTGTGGGGAAGAACTTTGAGTAGTTTCTCGATAGGGTTGGCGCTAGACAACACATCTTTCGAAGTGGGTTGACGTTTAAAGAAAATATTAATTTTCATCCTTATGAACCTGCCTCAAAGCCCAGTATTTTTATTATTTTGAGCACAAAGTTTTTGAATTGCGTATTGTTGTTGTTCAATTATGTGTGTCCATGTTATCAGTAATACACTACTCCACAGAGGAATTATTGATTGATTGATGTTTGTACATGAAAAATTCGTAAAAATGTCCACTAACATTATGGAAGATTGATAATCTACATACAACTCTATTACCTAGGTGATTCTGTATCAAAGAACAATCTATATGGTTAGATTTCTTTGTGCACAGCTCCGTGTAGCTTAGTTTTTGTACAAACTATCCCATCCCTTATAAAAGTCTCAGAATATAAATACTTTAGATAAAAACTGTTTCTCAGCGTAATCTCTGTGAATGTAATGTCTTACAGTACTACACAGTTTTATGACATTTGAATATAAACATTTTATCACACAGCTAATCTCAACGCAAAATGCTCGGTGTCGCCACCTCGCGACGAACGCTCATCTACAAATTGAGCCGAAAACGCGGGGTAATTATTTAAACCGTCATATAAATTACTGCTCAACTTTTCAAGCTGTTGAATGTGTGCGTGAGCCGTAGTCTCACATAAAGGTGAAGTTAGCTATAGACTGCCAACTTGTGAAATACTGGATGATTCGACTTTGGGTTTAAATAAACCTCCAAAAAAGGAGAAAGTTGACAATTAATTACTGAACTTACTATCTTAGTTGATTGAGGGGCAATTTGCATCATTATTTTTTTTAACAAGTTGTATCTTCGAAGTGAGGCCTCTCTTATAGAACTTTCGAGGCAAAAGTTTATGAATAACGGCAAATAATAAGCGATACAAGTTTTAAAGTCATTTAATTCGATTTAAAATCACTTAATCAGCAATCACAACAGCTGGAAAATTTCACGCCCCTAGGAGTGATCAATAAAAGTCTGATTATTGTACTTAATGATTTCAGCTTATCAGTTACATTTCGGCTTACTGATAGGATAAATAGCAATCGATTATTTATTATTGATCGTGAGATGTTTAGCGTACCTATTTAATTTCGCCACGTTCACAAGTCACTTAGTAATGATCTTTATCTTTTGTTGAAGAGTTCAATTTTGTGCTTACGGTTCACGGTTCATACCTTCATTGATAACATCTATAGCTTGTATTTACAACTCTGAGCGTGTAATGTATCGGTGGGCAGCTTCGCTTGTGTGAGTGTATCGCGCCGTAGCCTGAAAATGGTTCTATCATTTCGTTCCTCCATCCTTTTTCAGCGTTGTGTAACTTTTGTAGCAGTATGTAGCGGGGTTGCAGATGATTTATGTTCTGGAAAGTGATTACATTCTTCTTTTGAGTAGGTATTACTTTAAACCTTTCGTAAACGTATTCTTCTTTCGTTACTTTACTGAGATGTTGCTAATATCTTGATACTTTTAATTTCAAGCTTAATCTCATACAAAATAAATAGAAGATGGCATAATAAAGAAAGGTAAGCAAATTAAAAGCAAGTAGATGAAAAAATAAAATAAATTGATAACAACTGTAATAAACAAATTTGATGTTTAATAATTGTATTAATTTGTATTTAAAACTTATATTAATATCATAAACACAATTACTGCAGAAACAAGACTAGGTTGTATCTGCAAAGTTTGCAGTATCAGAATTTGAAATGCAGCTGAAATGAATTCTGCAAATCAAGCCTATACTACGCCAAGAGCTGGAAACATATTTAGCTTTGTTCCCTTCTACGGTTAATCTGTCTCGTTTCCTCCTGTGTCAAGTGCAGATAGACTTTTTGGGGCAGCGGGTGGGGGGTGGGAACCCCCTGATGATGAAATATTGTACACGTGGTCTGATTTTGAATGACAACGTTTCGTACCCAAGACGGGAAAAACATTCTGTAACGACTTTTATGGTTTGGTTTGAAATGTTTTTTAAGAAATATCCTAAAAAATACAAGCTAAGATTCTAGTGGGTGTCATTTGTTTTCCACCCGATCTTACTGAGTTCAAAATTAAGATGAAGATGCGCTGGACGTCGTAATTGTTGTCGTCGTTTAAACAAATAAATATGTTCCTTCCTGCGCTTAAATCACAGTCACATTACTCATTAGGGGCTTGGAAAAACTCTATAATAATATTGTATAATATATTAATAATAAATATTTACACACTCATGCCCCTGCACTAGGATTCCCTGTGTCGCAGATGGCATGGATAAACACAGAAACACAAGACAAACACCCAAGACCCGAGAACAACTTCATGCTCACCACACAAACATGTGCCCCGGCCGGGAATCGAACCGGGGACCAATCGCTTCGAAGGCATGGCCACGAAGTCAACTAAGACACGGAGCCGTATCCGACCCTCGACGGAGTAGAAGCATGAATCCTCTATTAGAGGTATGACATGGACTCAAAAGGTACAAAAGGTACGTGTGACATATTACAGTTATGTATGAGATGACTTCATGAAATATAATATCTGTAGCAGTCATCAGGTAAATAAACAGGACAAGGATAGAACGTAAAGGTCGCCCGCCCGCCCTTGGCCGGTTTGTTTATTAATTCGTGCCCGATACCCGCCCGCCCGACCCGGCGCCCGCCTTAACCCTAATGGGCGGGAAACAACACAGCTTTTAAATTTTCGGCCTTTCCTAAAATTTAATCAAGTGTTTTTTGCTTTATGGCTTGTGAAAATTAGCTTTATTATTTATTTATTTAAACGGATTACTGGTTCGATTCGGCGTGAAGTGTCTTCTTTGAGTATGTGCTTAGCTCTGCTGTTGGATATTACATTACCATATTATCTCTAACATGGCTTGACAACTTTTACGCTATGTCCCTAAACAACTCATACCCCTAAACTAGGATTCCCTGTCTTGCAAGTGGCAAGGACATATAAACACAATACAACATCCAAGACCCGAGAACAACTTTACGCTAATCACACTAAGCTACCCCGGCTGGCAAGCGAACCCGGGACCCCTCGCCTCGAATGTAGGTTAGTTACCAACTAAGCCAAAATTGATTCCACTTAATGTTACTGTTACATTTACATACAACAGATTCTTCTTCAGTTGATTATTTGCGTGTGTACTTGTGTGAGTGTACATTTACGGTAATATCAAGTATGATAGTAGCAGTAGACCTTGAGCTTGGCAATCCAGGTTCATCCTGGTAATCTACCGCCAAGCAGTGATGTGCTTGTATTGCCTAAAAACCTGCCTCTAATGTTCCTACTGCAGGAACACCAGCCTCCTCTCGATAACTGAGAGAATCTACCAAGGGAGCCCAATAGCGATTGGTAGATGTCACATGTCTTCGAACTTTTAGTTCTAAGAGATGCCGGTTTCCTCACGATGTTTTTCTTCACCGTTTCAAGAACACACATATATTTTTCAAGTGAAAAACTCATTGGTGCATGTTTGGGTTTGAATCAGCAACCTTCAGATTGTAAGTCGGCGTCTGTGCCCCTGGGCCGCCACGCTCTTTTGCGCTCGTATTGCTGTGTTCAAATGAAAGGGTGTGGGTGCCGGTGAAATGATAGGAGCATAAGTTATAAAGTCCCCGTCTCAGATCACGAGCGTGGGATACGGTTGGGGAAGACCTAAGTCGTATAGCCACTTACATCAGGTGGGGTTTCTGCGCGTCCCACACTATAGTTATATATAACACTTTTATCTCGTAAGGCGCTACTGTCTCACTGCTTCCCCATAGTAATGTACAACGAAAAATCAACTTATTAGTTGACAGATTTTGACTCACATTAGCTTGGGAGACGCGATCCGTAGATCGATCTTCGGACTAGTCAAGTGATTAATTCGCCCCTTACCTCGAGAAGAGATTTATTGGTTCCGCCGTACGCAAAACTGCGGGTAGGTAAAAAATCTCTATCGAAAATTTAATAGAAAAGCGATTTCAGTCCTCGAGGCTGTATTCTGGAGACGCCCGCGTTCGCTTTCACGGCTATCTACGTTTTATTTACCTAAGCGGAGTTAAACCAGAGGTGGCTGTGACTTTTTAGGAGAAAGGGATCCAAGGTTTTTACGATGCCATCGCGTTTGTACGACTGAGGAAAATTATCTTCCCAAATCCGCCCAAATGTAACTTTTCTAAAATACTTATGCCCTCTTTCATGGACTCGCGTAACAGTCTAATTTAACTTGGGTAGAGTGCTAAATATGCTGGACTATCTTGTTTTTTTTTTTAGTGCCCTAAGTCGCATCGTAAGGTCCCTGTGAAACAGGTTGCTTGGACAAACACAGAAACACGCGACAAACACCCAAGACTCGAGAATGTGCTACGCCCGTTACTCCAAGACGGAGATGTAATGACCATAGCACCTGTAATTTTACCGGCACTCATCGGTTCATTCACCTTTCTTCCCAAACACAGCAATTCGAGTGCACCACTACTTGGTAGTGAGTTATCAGGTGTGGCGGCAGTACTTCCCCGGACGAACTTGGCACATGTTCTACTGTAAAGATGTAGGGATTCACGTGTAGGGATTCTAGGTGTACTACCTACAGATGCAAGCAACATGGGCCCCATGGCAGGACTGCAAGAGGTGCGGGTTCGCTTCTCGCACGGCCTAATTACATATAAGATCTACGCGCTTAGTTTCCACGCTAACAAACAACTATCATCATTTTTGCTTTTCTTTGTACATGCAGTAGAAAGTAGATGCTATTTTCTCCCTTTATGGTGAATTATAAAATGTTGTTAATGAAAATTTGGATTTCCCGGAATAAAAGGCAATAGGTACGTGAAAATTTTAAATGTACCCTCTACATTAACTTCCTGAAACAAAAACCATTAAACCGTTTTATGAGTTACAGCAAAAAACAAAACATGCTTGAACAGGCGACGGTTGATTATCGCGAAAAAAATCGTTGGTCTACCCACCGTCCAGGGTTGTAGTTAGGAAATGTAGCAGATTTTTATCTGAAAACATCAATATTGTTCATCTATTATACAAATGCTTGAAATAAAAGTATCGTAAGTTACTCCTCCTAACATCAGCTATCTGCCAGTGAAAGTCCCATCAAAATTGGTCCAGCCATTTCGGAGATTAGCCGAAACAAACATACAGACACAGAGAAAAAAAAAATGTTTTTTTTTTTTTGTATTATAACTACCGCATAATACTTTCAAATGTATTGGCTAAAATTTAAAAATTTACAAACACTTCAATATTATTTATATGTAATAGATATATAAATTTAATAGATTAGATTATATAATAGGTAAAAATGAAAAGTTTGTTTTCGGGTATTTGCATCGTGTTTCAATTTGTATATGACACCTGCGACACAGAAAATACTAGTGCAGGATTATAAGTGACTTAGCATTTGATTTTGTTACTTATTATGACGGTGTGACAATTCATCTTAAATTGGTGTGATTTAAATTATACTGAAAAGGTATTACCATCCCTTACAGCGCCTCTGACAACATTCACGTAATATGTTTGGGGATGAATCCGCCCTCTCAGGCGGTTTTTATTTTCGATTCTCCTTCCCACCCCGCGTGGACATACGTGCCATAGCTTAGGCTTAGGTGCGTCAGGGTTGCGGCAAAGAGTAGTCTTATTAGATTGAAATACAGAAATACCACTAAGACAGTTAACATCAAGCTTTACTAAATCTGTCTTTCTCTGTGTTAGTGCATCAAAGTTGCCGTATAAAAAAGTTTTTATTTATAACCTGTTTACAATTATCATTACAGGAATGGATTGTAATTTAGAATTATGGAAAGAAGGTAATCTTTTTTTTTCTTCGGGAAATGCTCTAGCATACCGCCCTGCCACGGGGAGACAGAGCGGTTATGTGGGACTAGAACCACTAACCACACCCCACGGTGTCCTCCTCTGCCACTTACTGGCGGGAACACGGGAACGTTTTCTCACACACCAAGTTTAGTTATTAGTTTGATTCTTAAATACTAAGCTTCAATAAAGAAAGTTAGTCGTATACTATCTGCACTAACTGGTCTTTGACGGTCGTGAATGAGGAAGTAGCATCTCTTTGTTCCGGCGTTGGAAGGGAACAATGCGTGCACAATATCGGATGTGTTTACATACTGTTATGTTGGAGCGTTTTACTCGTATTTTTAAGAAACATCCTTTAAAACTGTTGAAAGGTGCATTGCAGTATCCAAATGTACCAATGTATTGGCCAAACAATTTTTTGTAACATTCTGTAGTAGCTCGTTGGTCCCTTCTTATAACTAGCACAGGCGACTACTTTTTATCAGTCCTACAATATATAAAACATATTCTAACACATGACGTAGGTAATTGAAATGTCAACAAAACCCAGGCGTACAAAAATACTGACTTGATTTTTGTCAGTGCTGGTGTTATAAAACGATATATATGAGTATAGACGCGCTAACGCAGAAGACCAGTGTAGAATTTGTGTTCTGAGTTGGGGTAGAATAGGACACCCACCGATTAAAATCGATCGTATTTTTGGATTAATCGGCGACTAATCTAAAGCAGTTAAAAAATCACGTCGAGCTTTTTTAAATGCTTAAATTTCGAAAATCACATTGGCGAGTCTTATGTGACATTGCTTTTAATGTCTAGTTATATAAAGAGGGCCCACACCACCCGTGGGCCATGAGATAGTTACGTCACTTAGATATACACAAAATAAAAGTTATTGGATCGGTAAATGATTATGTAACGATAACAGAACCATAATCAACCTTCTCAGCGTCCGTGAACTGTTACATAACGAGAATAATTGTAAAATCGTTTATTTTGATAGTTCCAATTGTGTACAGTTAGCAGAAGCCACTGTGAGGAGCATTATTTAAATAAATTTCGAAATACGTTCTTTTAATCGTGAAATTGTTTTGTTAACGGTAAGTCAGAAGGACTTATAAATCAACTGTGGAATCTAGAAATTCATGTTGAGATTAAAATATTAAATTTTCTTACATAATGGTAACTTTTATTTATAATAACTTTTATTATTTTTAATTATTTTTTATCTTAAATATATTTAAATATATTAATAATAATAATAAATATTCATGGACAGTTCAGCCAATGCCATCTAGCCTCAAACTTAGCATAGCCTGAACTATGGGAACTAGATTACTGATAGAATACATGTGAATATATATAGAATGTCAATATCACACCCAGACGCAGAAGAAACATTTATATTTGTCACATAAATGCTTGTCTTGGTTGGGATTCGAACCCACGACCTACACAGCGCAGCAGGCAGAGCTACTACCAGCTGAGCCATGAGATGAAGTTGTTTTTTTTTTTGCTATTACTTCTATGTCTTTCGTTTCCTAATTTATTTTCGACATATGAAAACGCATTACAAAAGCTAAATACTTTTAGGGGTACCACCGACTTTAGACCACCGGACCAACGAAAAGCAGACGTGCTGATCAAAACCTCTACATTACATAATTACTTGTTACCTTTTTGTTCTTCAAGCACAAAGAAAGGTCAAGATAGGTTAAGGAAACGCTAAATATAGGATCGCATGACTACCGCCAATGACGTCAAAATGCAAACTTTACGGAGTTACGCCACCAAAAGTCTCTTCGCTATAACGTTTGACAAACATTTTACAGGGCACGTCATTGTTCCACTTTTATATAATTTATCACTTCATTTGAGGCATAAAAGTGGGGCAATGAGAGTATCAGGTTTGGTTCAATATTGTGTTTACTGTTACAATTATTTATATTTTAATTTTTGTTACATTACTTAGATTGACAAAGTGCAATGTCAGATACATTGCAATGAGTTTACGGAACTTGAGTCAAATAAATAACAGTTTTTTGAGACTCACTCACGTACACAATATACATCGGACCTCTTTTTTAACGAACCAAGACAATCCAACACATGAACATAACACAAAATACATGACATGGACATACACAACACTCAACAAATACATCCAACATGGTCTTCTAATACATTACTATGGCTCATTGAAATCTTGACAACCTAGAAACATTAATGTACACAGGAATCATGATATTCATGATAACATAAATTAACATCAGTTTGGATGAAACCGTTTGTTTGGGTTAAGTAACGAATTCTTTGTTTCTTAATCTTTTTCGCGCCATCTAGCCAACTAAATGTAACATACAAGTTTGTACTATGGGAACTAGGTTATGGATAGATTACTTATGGATATAGTACTTTTTTTTATTAAAGAGATGTAATACATATTAACACCCAGACACAAAATAAACATAAGCGTTCGTCTCACAAATATTTGTCGTAGGTGTGAATTGAAACCAGAATCTACATCGCAGAAAGCAGAGCCCGACATCCTGTAAATTGCATGTTCAATCATTGTCCACAGGATGCTCATATTCTCTAAATTTGTGTACTTTATGGCAGTCATTATAAAAAAGAAAAAAATCATATCAATGAAAGTTTCTAATTATACAATTGCAACGGTGATTCCAGTTCTGACATATAGAAATCAAGCTGAATTGTATCACGGTAATCTACAATCGCTTCGCACGCAACACTGGATATAAAATATTTACTCAGATCGATCACCGGCTCAGATGACGGCAAAATATGGCATTGTTAGAATAGGCGTCTCTTTTCTCACGTATCCAGCCTTTCACTTAAACTATTACCAAACGTCTTGCTAACTTATCCTCTGCCGCTTCCAAAACATCGCGAGAACCACTTTCAATCTTATCCGTTTGAATTAACGGTTCGTTTTTGTTGATTGGATCGATGAATTATGGTTGTTGTATAGAGGAATTATTGTTGTTGTCCATGCATGGAAGTCATTTGTATGTATGTAGATTAGAGGTCATCATACCGTTCTATAGAGAGTTCCTACATTTTGTTGGGTTGACACACACGTGCACTACTTTTGATTTGTAGAAGCTTGAAGTGAAAGCATCTAATGAATTTGCGATGTCATTAGGCCTTCTTGGTAAAAGTGGCGACAACCTGGTGACGCAAACATGTTGAATTATTTAGAGTTGTTTGTCGACTTTATGTGTTGTGAAAAAACTATTGCTAGCTAACAGTTGTTTCAGGCTACAATACAATGACGTAAATGATTTGATTTTATTGTTTAATTCTTTTTGGGTGTAAGTTGATGAAATGGTCTTGTTTTGCCTATTTACTGATACATTGTAAAAAATATGATTCATAATAAAAATATATTGCTACAATTTTTATTTTTCTTCGATCTTGGGATTTGAATTGATAAATAAGAACATTATTCATTATTTTTTATCATACGCAAGTGTTGCATTCTTGAATCTTGAAAGGAACCTCTCAATGGGTTTATACGACATTGTCAAATTTAAATCTGTACGAAATCGAGACGCGGATACCTGCAAGCCCATAGGACGTTAATAAATGATCGTTTTTCTGCGCCCGCGCACCGGATGCGCAGTGGTTCCTGTGAGAATGTCGAACTCCATTTTTTTAACCACCAAAAAGCGGATGTCCTTCGTTCGACCGGTTTATGAAAGGTGTTGAACATATGTCTGCATTGTTTAAAACGATTATGTCTTCAATATTTGGGTTTATAATCAGCTGGCGTTTACCTTGCCTCCTATTGTTAAAATTTCTTAGTAGTGCACAAAAGAAACATAGACAAAATATAATTAATTAAGCCATTGGCTGAGATAGAATGCATTGATTAAAGCACAATACTGACAATGCTTATCCAAACAAATAAATTCGTAGTTAACTTGGTATTCTTTCGATTTCCATTTTCCAAGGCCGATAGTCGATATTATTGTATAATTAACATTTTCACATCAACATTTCATAGATTTACCGATTTATCAACATAATAATAAAAATACTCGTGCATACATTCGTACATCTTCGCTAAGATCGTAATTCAGTTCAGAGCACCTGTCTTAATTATCACCTGCCTGCTAAAGAGGCGTGTGCGGCTTCTCAATTGCCAAGTTTTGCTGTTTGTTGGGGTAGATAAAATTAATATTTGGACTTTTGAGTAAGACTATGTTTGAACTTATGTGATGTACCAGCCGCTGTTTGTTGACTTTTTACAGTTATGAGATGGAACTATTTGAGATGATGTTAGGTGACTATGTAGCCGATGACGATGTCTGCATTGGAACCCCAAGTTAGCCTGTTAGAACATACCGTGGTCCAACCACCACGGAATGGACAGACGGAATGGACGGAAGAGAAAGTAATAGGGCATGGAGTCAGACAGAAAATGGAGACTACTTGATTTTATCAATCCAAATCAACGTTTAGTCAATACTAACCTTATAGTATTCCTAATGATATTTTTACGGTTAATATCATTTAATTCATAAACTACGTATATTTTATTATATTTATATAATTGTTTATGACAAATAAAATGATTTATTTCTTAATTATTTACTTATGAAATTTGTAGGAAATTACATAGGTATACATTACATTAAGGTATAATGCAGTTTACCATGTCACTAGACTGCTTTTTTTTTCTCGTCTGAGAGTGGAATAATGTTCACCCGCTGTCACTTGATGTCTGTTTGAAAAACAGCATCAAGCCTTAGTGTAACTCCACATTTTAAAAATATGTAGGCGCCTGAATAATTTACCACCCGTCTAGCACGCAAAACCTCGCAATGTGTCGTCTTCGTAATTAAGCGAAGAAGGCGTCAGTAGCTTCGAGAATGTTCGGATCTCATTTCCATGCAAATGAGGGTAGTTGTTACACATGCCGTGATGGCTGATTCATATTGATCTTGTTCGGTACCACAGCAACGAAGAAGTTTTCCGCGGTCTGAATAAGCTTTGGTTATCATATTTAAAGCAAAAATAGACTCTTATGTAACCAAAGTGATTTGAAGAACGAGGTTCTACCACCTATCTGCAGTTGCTCGCGTCCGTAGGTGAGTGCCCTATAAGTCCCTTCACGTACCCCCTGGGTTGTGCGAAATGAGAAACTAAAAGTATCAGTAGAACTTACGCCATGTTCATTCGGGGAATTACTGCTTCCACACCTGGAAATCTGCCGCCAAGCAACGGTACACTAACATTGCTGTGTTTCGGTGTGGATCCCGGTAAAATCACAGGCGCAACGTTACATCTCGGTCTCGGGTCCGTCTCTCCGACTAACTTCGGGAGGATCTAAGTCGTATTGCTGTTGTTATGGGTGGAGGCATCGCTACAGGGACATCGGCATAGTCTCTCGTGACATTGAGGTCATTAGATCAAATAATCATGCAACTGTCGCATCGAAAAAACCAGCCAGCTTACAACTGTACCGATATTAAGGTCAGGCGCACACTATCGATTTGTCGGCGCGCACCGGTTGACGACATCTGCGGTAGCACGTGGCTTGCACCTTTTGTCTACCAGCCGCGAACGCATACCCACCTTTTATTTATACTGACACACATAGAATTAATATAGACGAAGTAGGAGAATGTCAAGCAAAAGTTCAATTAATAGTGAATCCAAAACGTAATAAATATGTGTGTATGAGATGTAATAACACTGCCGCCACGCACACGAGCTTACGAATGATGCTGGTAGTCCAACAAAAAACTGCCCAAGTATCGGTAATGGAATACCTTAGCATTAAACTTAAAAACATAGCCTTGCACATGGGGTTATCAACTTTTTAACTTGTATAATTCAAAATGCCGGCATCTCCCCAAAAATGTTTAATGTCTTAATTTTTGATGCATTAGATTATTATCACTAAGTGCATATTGTAATTATTGCGGTAAATTAAATGGTTTCTGCAGTATTATAACCTTCGCTACGAATTGTAGCTCCAGGTGTGTTGTGATTTTGAAGGTGATATTTCTGAAATAAGCTCATTAAATAGATGACTAATGATTGATGGACCATATTACTCGCGTTCGTACGTGAGTAACTCCAAAAACCCTACTCGTACCTATCTTCTGGGGTGTCGCGCGTTGGCAACACCCCAAATGTTGCAAGCCTCTATAGGTGACGGTAGCCACTTACCATCAGGTGGGCCGTTAGCTTGTGTGCCTAATCATTCACATAAAAAAAACCACCGCCATTCAGTGGCGCTACTCGTATTACTATGTTTCAGTGGTCCAGGAATGGTGTGGGTGCTGGTAAAATGACTTCCCCGTTTCATGCATCGCTGAGTTACATCGCCATTTCATAGTGACGGGTGCAAATATTGATGTATTATATCAATTGATGCAATGCTATAGTTACTATAATTTTCTTTTCGTATTTCATGCAAATTCGCAAATTGTTATTTAAACTTGAATTATTGTGAAATTCTCTCTGCTTAGTATTGTATATATAATATATTTGTAAATTATCATCCAAATATTGTAAATTATGCTTTTATTTAAATTAGGCGGATTTCCCATTTGGCAACTCCCCACTACATTTAATCATCTAATCGGATTTTCGCCCATACCCGCTACAAGTCATAAACAGCAAGTCTGAAATTCCAAAACAGGTGTAAACCGTGAACACAATTCGGCTTTCTCATCATAATTAAGCAGAACTTGCGGCTAGTTTATGACTGCATCAATTATGCCCAAGCATATCCTAATTACTGTAATGGCATTAGCTCGATGCGGATGGAGGGGGGTACGGTAGGGTTGGCGCTATTACCACTTCTGTTTCACGTAGCTGCATCGTGAATAGAGATTTTTGACACAATTTTAGTGCATAAAAATTTATATAAGTAAAAGATTTATACATCGAGAAAATGGTCTTCTTACATCTTCTACTGTCGCATTCCAACTGGTCTGTTTTTTTCGCACTCCCATGGGAAAATTTAAGCGTTAATATAAAAAAAAATATAGCGTAACAAAAGTACATAATGAAACATACATACACTTGAATTAAGAAACTCGATTATAAATACTAGAGGCAGTTACTTGTGAGACCGATACTTTTTCTTCTGCTGTTATATAGGTACAGTTTAGCCAAAGATTTTATTTCTATAAATTTAATTTAGAATAACTTCTAATAGTTCAACAAGTCATGCAAAATTAAATACTCATAAATGAGATTTCAAAAACATCATGATATCTCTTTAATGCTTGTTTAGTAGACAACCAATAAAATCGAAATATATTTTTCAAGAAAATAATGCAAATTGATAAGAAAATATGCAATAACCTGGTAAAAAAACCGTTTTACACAAATCTTAATTTCAATATACCTTTGACTACAATGAAGTTTTGTAGGCTTTCTATCCTGGACAACCCTAGCGAAGGGTCAAGGGGGAACGTCCACGTGCCCTGAAACGCTGATGTGAATGTGTGGTATGTAATTATGTGTGGGTAAACATTATACAATATGCGCAAAGCGATTTACCATTGTACTAACTAATTAGCATGGATTGCATTGAAGATGACGGTTGATTATGCACCTAAGTCTGTCGATTGACATTATTATTGCGATCTCCACAAATAATGTTGCCATGAATGTCGATAATTTGTAATTAAATATTGAGTTAGTTGGGTCAGGAGCGGCGACTTGTAGAAGATGACTGGCAGAAAGTGGGTGCGAAGAACACAGACTGGGCTCAGTGCCGCTTACTGGGAGAGGCCTATGTTCCTATGTTAAGACGGAGGGTGTTAAGTCTTTTACGCATGTGATTGCACCCTCACCCTTCTACCGGAATATAGTAATGCGAGAGCACCATTGCTTCGCGGCTGATTAACAGGTGTGGAGACAGTACTTCACCGGGTGAACTTTACACAAGTTCTACTTTTTGTTGCTCCTTTACCATAGAACCATATACCCCCCACGTGGTGCACTCGCGTGACGTCATGTATGGCGGGCAGAACGGGATACAACATGGGTGTTCTTTTTTGGTCGGGGAGGATTGTCCAATTGCTGTTGTTATAAGCGGAGGTAACCACTTAACCTCAGTAAACCTTAAGTCCAGTAACTTGTGTTGCATTTATGAAGCACAATGCACTTGCATTTTATAATATTAAATAGAAAATATAGTAAGCAAAAATATAGCAAGTAGGGGTGGGTAGGCATGTAAAGGGGCTGGTGAAATTTTAAATCGATGGCAAAATAGATAAATATTATATAATAATATTTTAGAGCATGGCTCTTAATGATAGAGGCTGGAAGGCGTTTGATTCATCAGACTACCTGAGAAAACCATATAACTGACCCGGATAACTGATATTTAATAATAATTGATATAACCCGGATAATTGTATAAACCAGAAGTAACCGGTTTTTAAGTAAAGTGTGAAGTTAATTAAGCCTTATTAGAACCTGTTGATGGATTGCCATCAACGTCATGTACAATTACTTTTGGAGGTAGCTGAAAATGGCCGATAGCCCTATTGCAAACAAATTACTTGGCAACATAATTTAATGTATTCAATCAATTTGAGTGTATTATAATATAAATGGAACGTGCATGGTACAAGATTAACGTTTTAGCCACCCGCTGTTGGTCAACGCCCTCCGCACCCCCTTCTGTTTTGGCGGGGTTTATATTAAGATTCGTGAAGGAAAAGTATTTAGAATAGTAAAATCATGTAGAGTTGTTGAGTAAAAAATATAAAATAATTCGTTTATGTGAACAATATTAAAAGACCTCATAGCCATAGCTCAGTTGATACAAGCACTGCCTTCTGCGCTGGAGGTTGTGAATTCGATTCAGGACAAGCATTTGTATGACGAATATAAATGTTTGCTCCGTGTCTGTGTTAATAAATATATATTATAAGTTTGTATTTACGCAAAAAATACTATATAGTATCTATTCTACCAGTTATCTAGTTCTCATAGTACAAGGTATGCTTAATTTGGGACAAGATGACGCTGTGTGAAATGTCCATGGTATTATTAATCGTTCATTCTACTCGTCCAAATACAGATTTTGTTATTTGGGGTTTATGTTACTCGCGTCAGTTGGTACCCTTTGAGTCTCCTGACATATTCCCCGGGTGGTGCAAAAGATGCAACCTTAATCAGCAGTAGGTCGAGGAATTATGGCGGCATGATGAGTGCGTCCGCCCTCGGGATATTTCGAGGCGTCTCGGTTTGAGAATGTATGAATAGATGAAAAGTGATCTCAGACGTATAGTGAATACAAAGTTGCAAGATGTGCTTTTTATTATATGTGTCTCGTTACGCTCGGTTATGTTGGAAATAGAACTGTTTCATTTTCATGTAACATTTCTTATATTCGTATTATAGGGACTATTTACCTATTTAGGACAAGTGAGAAAAGGTTGGATACAGTGCCCAACTCATCCTATGTTCCTTACGATGATTTCCATCGCTCTTTGAGAATATGGTGTCGCCGTCATATAATATAGAATGATCTGAATGAGCTGGTTTTAATCGAAATTTGAGGGAGAATTTTTCGTCCAAGAATTGGCGTTCTACTTTGAAAGATGTTTGTGGGCATATGAGTGGTTCGTATGAACTTGCGGGCAAATGAGATCGCCCTTTCTATGTAGCTACAAATTTCTGGTAGTTTTCATTATTTTGTTATATTCCTGATACAACAATGATGCATCATTTCCAGCCTACAATGTTGCGAGCATAAATGCACTTAGAATAGCTATTTCATAGATGTTAATATGCTTGCCTGATCAGATCGTTACTTGTTTATTAGAACTTTGGATGTTAGTACGGATCTGTATAAACATATTTTATTTTATTTGGGAAACTAAAAAAACAATAACAATAGACAATAAAATAACGCAATATGCATTAACCATAACCAATTAAACTGCCGCTTATATGTAGACAGATCTATGATAAATTTGAAATGTAGTTTCAAGTGAGCTACCTAACACTTTATTTAACTAAATAGCTTACACTAGATGTTTTGATAGTAATAAGAAAGATGTAAATTATAAATATAGGTATAATTATAAATATAGGTAGATATTTCCTCTTGGTAAGCAAACCTCACAAAGCAAACCTTGGCTCTTGCAAACGTTGTACATGTATAGATTTACCAACCTCCCAGGAAGCACAGCACAATTTGCTACAAAACTATCTAAATGCAACCAAAATTCCAGTGCGAAAGAGCGCAATTGGCTGCGTGCGCGCATCCAGGAATGCCGGGACATCGTCCGCGACCGGTTTCCGATCCCATGCAACCTGCTTTCTGCTAGTTAGTAGATTCTATACCCAATTATGTAATTCTATTGGTTTTATTTCTCAATGGTCAATTGATTTTTATTCGTTTTTGCACTCGTGTACCTATGATTAGAATAAAATATTGAATTTATACAAACTCATTGTTTATACTTGCTGGTATAGAAGTCTGAAGGCTTTTAATTTTATTTTCATTAATACCTTTTTCTTTGATTTAAAATTTAAAACATTCATCGCTGTTCAAACTGCAGTACTTAGTAGATTAATTAAAAATAATATATAAGCATTAAAAAAAACATTTGATTGGTATCAAAAGATGTTTCTTATTACGAGCTATATTATAATGATTTAAAAATACAATTTCTATATTTTGGGAAGACGAAAGCCTTGAAATGGATTTCCAACGTCGCACGACTTTAATTTGCGAACGTAATTTGCCGCCTAAATGACAGAATTAATAAGTTTGCGCATTTTCATAAAGTCGCCACTGAAGTAATCGCTTTACTTGGACCAGATGATTTTAGATAAACCGGGCCACAACGGGCCCGCAACAAGGATGGAGGATTTTAACTGCGACTGGTTCGAAAAAGACAACATTTTCCTTTCGCAAACCTAAAGTGCCTTAAAATTGCACCCTATGCTCTCTGAAAAAGGATCTTACGGACATAATTCTAGAGTATACTTTAATATACTTCAACGAAATGGATATTGCAATTTCTATTTGAACATTGAGGTGGCTACACATTTTATTTGCGGGAAGAGTGGGATAAGATGCTACTGTTTTAGGGCGAAAGAACGGGATGGAGATAGTCGGCATTTATATTCTGGGTACGTGTAAGTTTCAGGCAACGGTCGCCGTGAAACTCGTAAATGGGAAAAAAGCAACAACGGAGAACTCAACCGCCTCTAGTGATGGGAAATCTGTTTAAAATTGATCACTCAAACAATCAAAATTAACCTTTAATTTATAAAAAAAAACTTAAAAAAAAAAGGTAGTATTGTCCTGCCAGGAACAGTCAGTTGTTGTTCGAAACCCAAAAATGCGTCGGGTAAAAATGTGGGTGGATATTAAATTTTATACACTTGTGCCTTCCTTTGCCCGTGATGTTTACGTATAGAATTAATTAAAACAATAACGTTTCAAGGTTATTATACAAATATATATTAATAAGTCGTGTCACGTAATACTGGCTGCCTATTCTCGCCGATTTTTATACACTCGGGGTCCATGTTGCAAACTTCCGTGGTATCTTCAGAGTCCTTACACGTACAGGGTAGTGAGAAAGGTGCAACGCAAAGTAACAGTAGAATTTCTGTCAGGTCCATCCGGAGAAGTACCTGATAGAAGACACCTGGTAAACTGCCGCCAAGCAGTGTTGCACTCGCATTGCTGTGCTTTCGGTGGAAGAGTGTAGACGCACCTTAAGACTGTGTGCAACGCTATGCGGCTTGATTCTTCGCATATTTCGGCAGAGAACCAGAGTCATTTTGCTGTCGGTAGTAACAAAAGGTGGTCATTCAAGTCTGATAGAAAAAAAAAAAGTTTTTTTCGTACATGCGAGCGTTGTCAGATCGCTTTGTTACTACTATTGCAGTACTACATTGTAACTTACATTATAAAGTGTATCGGCGAGTATGTAGGTCCATTAAGTGCAAGATCATTCACACGAATGAGGTAAGAATTATAACCGTCACAATGACACACCATTGTCAACGTTTCGGGTGTTCGAAACAATGGTACAAACTGCTTAATTATTTTAATTAGCTTGTCACTTGTATTCGGAGTCATTAAGACACGACTGATCGTGCCTTTGAGAATGATTCACTTGCCTAATTTTACTAACAGTAGTGTGAACTTATAAATTGGAAACAGAAGTTGATTGACGTTTAGCTTGTTTATCATATGATAATTAATTTATAAACTATAGTATAAATAATTAACTAGTAATTAGTTAATTATGTATAAATAATTAACTAGTGATTTAAAACTCTAATTCGGACTAAGGAGCGGATTTTTGGTATGAAATTTTTATAGGACTAATTTCGGGGTCTTTAAAATAAAAAAAAAACATGATTCAAATCAGTACGCAATTAGCGAAGATTAGATATTACCAGAAATGAATTTGCTGCGTATCTTTTTATTGTGGTGTACTTATTTGCTATTTGAAGTGGCTATTATTGGCATCAATTAATGGCGTAAAATAATGGCCTAATCAGCATTGAAATTTGTTGGACCAGTGACATAGCTGATCTGTTGCTGAAAACATCGAATTTAGTAAATGCCTAACAATTTAGAAGACAAGTTCAGTGTCTAAAATTAATTAAAAAAAAAAATTAACTAGGTACGATTTTTTACGATAGATATTTACATTTTATCGACAAGTGACATCACTACCTACTCGTCATCAGAGCACGAGCCGCGTTGATATTTCCACGTAGATTTCACTCGGTAAAAACCTTTGCCGTTTATTTTTGTATACATTTTTGGTTTGCACGTCTTTTTATTTACGACCATTTCGATATTGCAGAAAGGTTCAATCTATTTCAAAAACCGACTTATCATGGAGAAAGATTTAGTTACCATATTTTTGAGCTATTTATTTATTGGGAATTTAAAAAACCACAATCTTAGGACATTTATAAACCATCGAAATATGAGTAATTATTACCGATACAGACTTAAAATGTCCATCCGTACTCTTATACGGATGGACATTGAAGTTTATTTTATCAGTCTCTTGACTGATTTAAGTATTGGAATAACCGACTTAAATGTTTTCTTCCCCTATTTTTCACGGTTCGCGGTAACATTTGCCATGCAATTGGAGGGATAACCAACCAATAATGTCGAATAACAAATATAAAAAAAATAAAATTTAAGCCGAAATGAAAAATTAATTAGCCTATGAAAACACAAATACTCATTCGCTGACTGCTAGACAAACACGTAAGTCAAAGCGAGAAATATTAGCTCGCTATAAAGAAAATCTTGTGTGCTTCTATTATTTTACTTTCTTACTAAGTTTGGCGCTTGTTTCAAACCGTATCGGACCCTTCATTGGGAAGAACAACCCACAAGCGAAATGGTGCCCGCTACGGGTATGTCTCTTCCACTCTCCATGAGAACTTGTCGAGTAATGACGATGGTGTGACCCATAGTGAAATGAGGCCCATTGTGACTGTGTACGATTGTATACTTCCTGGGTACAGAGATGTTTGCTCACATTTGATTTTTTTATACTACTAAAATTACGGGGCGAGCTTAAAGGCCACGTGATGGTAAGTGGCTACCGATTATGGGCATAACAATAGAAATAGGACCTAGGTCCTCCTACCTAAGTCGCATTCTGTTGCACCTGTCTCATGCAGTTGTGATTTTAACAGCGCCCACACACTTCCACAGGAACACAGCATCACTGCTTGGCGGCAGTACTTCTCTGGACGAACTGGATGGTGCATGTTCTACGGCTACTTTTAGTTACTCCTTTGGCATCACCCAGTGGGTACGTGTAAGGTATACTAGAGAGTTCTTACTACGGACGCGAGCAACTGAACCCCCTCAAATATTACCTACATACTTGTAACATCATTGAAGTCTAGATATAGTACTTGTTTATTGAGTAACCAATTGACGAGTACGCTTTCCACATGTTTGCTTACACAACCGTTGCATAAAAAGATGGCTACTGCACTAATTTCGTCAAGCGAATGTAAGTCGTTATGTAAAGAGAAAGCTCTTAATAAAATCTATTATGCGTTGCGTTATGCGTTTTAACTTGTTCAATGAGCATTGTCATTTGTTTTTCTTTAAAGGTGATCTACAGACTGAAGGTTGGGTACAAACCTATCTATTTATTTAATCTGTGTTTGGGTACGTAACACACTCATACAAAGAGTACAGTTCAAAGCAATATCCTGATAGACACTTTTTATTTACATTATATAATTATTATGAATTATGTTGTTCCGTTTAAGCTTAACATTCTTAAATATATTCCTAAAGGTAAAAATAGACTGGTATACGTTGCCAGTCTTCAGTAAATATTTAAAGCCCCAATATGGCTACATTCCTCACACGAAGGGCAAAATGTGTCGGGTAAGACCCATGAACTTGGAGCGTTTACTTTCAGGACGGAAATATTTGCTGTTGTATTGTTAATATTAGGAGTACAAATAAGTTTCCGCCGTTTTATTGTAGATGGCGCGGCACGGAGTTTCGGTTAGCTTTCGCTAACCGAATCTATTCATATACCGAACTATTTTTTAAGCCGGTATAGATGATAACCGGCTTAAAAAATAGTTTGGACATTCAAGAACAACATAACCTATTAATATCATTGATTTTATATTGGTAAAATATAATTTTTATAAGTTGAAAATGTCAAAATTTGAGCCAAGTAAGCGTCATTTGCGGGAAATATTAGTTTACTTCTTTAATTTAAAGAAATCTGCTGCTGAGGCGCATCGATTGCTCGTAGAAGCATATGGTGAGGTTGCTTTGAGTGAGAGAACGTGTCGAGAGTGGTTTCAAAAGTTTAAAAACGGTGATTTCGACGTAGAAGACAAAGATCGCAGTGGAAGGCCAAAAATTTACGATATGCTGTGTATTTGGTGGGATCAGCTAGGTGTAGTGTATTATGAGTTGCTTAATCCGAGCGAAACAATTACTGGAGCCCTCTATCGAACACAATTGATGAGATTGAGCCGAGCTCTGAAGGAAAAACGCCCTCAATACTATTCTAGACACGAAAAAATTATTCTTCTGCATGACAATGCTCGTCCACATGTTGCGGCTCCCGTGAAAAAGTACTTGGAAACACTTGATTGGGAAGTGTTACCCCACCCGCCGTATTCACCAGACATTGCACCGTCCGATTATCACCTGTTCCGGTCCGTAGCACATGCTCTGACGGCGCAGCGGTTCACATCTTATGAGGATACCAAAAATTGGGTTGATTCGTGGATAACCTCAAAAGACAAGGAGTTCTTCAGACGTGGGATTCGAATGCTGCCTGAGAGATGGAAAAAAGTGGTTGCAAGTGATGGGCAATATTTTGATTAAATTTATATTACCGTTCTTCTACAATAAATATTTAATTTGTGTTAAAAAACGGCGGAAACTTATTTGTACTCCTAATACATTAAGCATAATTTAGCGTCGTAGGTATTGTTTTAGATTAAATAAAATGTATGCAATACCTTATTAATGGTGACATGTTTATAAAGTAAAGTAATTAATAAAATAATTGTCTAGGTATTTAATTTGCTTGTATTCCTATTGCGGGAATATTTGAAGCTGATGTAGTATGTAGGTTTTTAGAATATTTTCTGATTGAGTTCTGCCCATAAATGGACAAATTTGTAATTAGTTTAAAAATGCCAACTTAGCACTACTGTGCTAAGAATGTAACACAGAATGAATGAGCAATTACGAATTAACTTATAAAGGTATTATTATGTTTATTGAAGGATAAGAAAGAGAACAAATTAATTGATTGTAACTTAACACGAAATGTCTGTTGTGCTGAATGTTTTATTATTCAACTAGCTGTGCCCCGCGGTTTCATCCACGTATAACCTAAAGAAATTTAACGTAATGCTAGATACTCTATAGCCTTCCTTATGAATGTGGCTATCATATACAAAAATATTTTTTCATATCCGACTGGTAGTTCAAAAAAATCAACTCTTCCGCTATATTATTTATTAGCGCGTTCAAACAAACAAACAAACACTGCAGATTTATAATATTATAGTATATTTATATGAGATATGGCAAAAACAAATTTTAAAAGCAAAGCGAGCCGACCACTCGTCTTAGTCGCGTGGCATGGTACCTCGCAGGGCTACCGGGCGGCCAGCCACCGCCCTCCCCCTCATGGCCGTCCCGCCCTCGCCATCGGGTTGAGAGCGCGCTCACCCATAGTCCGCGTAAAGTTAAATATTTATATTTAAAAATGTGATCTCCCAAGATATTCATTCAAATCAAATGATGTCAAGGGCAAATTTGTCTAAAATTAAGTACTTGTGATGAATAACGTATTTATTTGGATAAGGATTAATATCATGTTTATAAAAACAAAAAATGTATAAGAAACAATGAGGTTTCCAGTTCGTATTATATTGTTGTGTGAATCATCAAAATTGACCAACCGGATCAACTGAAAAGTCAATAATAAAATACTTATGAGAATCTCCAATGCGTAATGTTTAGTATACAATACTTTAATAAAAAATAGATACAAAATATCACATTCACACAGAGAGGCGAAAGTTTATATGTGTGAGTGTGTGTGTTTGTTACTCTTTCACGCTCAAAAAAACTTGGATGAAATTTGATACCAGGATAGTTTATATCCTGGATTAACACATAGACTACTTTTGACCCAGGAAAACCGCGGGTAGCACCGCGAGGCGCAGCTAGTTATTTCAATATTTCGATTCCAGAAGATTAATAGTTCAAGGTACTTATAATATTCGATGGTCGACGGTAGATTAGCAACACGACGACACTTTTTAAAGTGAAATGTAAAAATAGATCTTTTAGACCACCTGCCTTTACACATCTGCGGTAATTTGTCATTTGTAATGAGCCTGGCTGAAATGAAAAGGTCAAGTTCAGTAGAACGAGAACTTTTACAAGTTATTTGTTAAATGGGTCTAATATTTGTGGTTGCCCTGTTAAATATTCGTAGAAATTAGTAGGTAAAAATATTAGTAGTCTTAACTAACGAAGTGTAACCATGTAGGGCATTGGGGGAACATGCTACTCGCAGGCGAAAATATCCTCCTAATTCCCATACGTGTCCTTCGGATGGTGCGAAAAGATCTATCCAAAGTAACAGCAGAACTTGTGGCAAGTTCATTGGAGTAGAGTTCGCTAGGAGTAGTGCTGCCACCACAACTGTGGTACCACTTAGCAGTATACTCGCTGTGGTAAAATTGCTGTAAAATTAAAGGCACTTGAGTTATGATGTTGTTGTTTATAGGCGGTGGTAACCACTTCACATCAGAGGCCGTCAGCTCGCTAATACCGTAGCTATAGACTTGCCTCACAGCTCAGTTGGTAGTAGCTCTGCCTGCACCGTAGGTCATGAGTTTGATTCCCACTCAGGACAAGCCTTTGTGAGACGATCATAGACGTTTGTTATGTGTCTGGGTGTTAATTATGTATTTTAAGTATGTATTTACAAAAAAAATATATAAGTATTCTATCCGTTATCCAGTTCCCATAGTTACACCTATGCTTAATTTGGGGCTACTTAACGCTGTGTAAAAATTCCATGAATATTTATATATTTAGTATAAAGTACTATAAAAAGGACTAATTACGTTTACTAATGCAACTCATTAGGATATGTTACACAATATTATTTAGATACACGATATCATTCCTTTTCCGACAAAAATAATCACTTTTGCCGATTCTAGTAATCAGACAAAGTGAACACCTACGATCGTTTATAAATAGATTGGTGTCTCCATAATTCACTCAATCAATATCGTGACCTTAATTTGATCCTGCAAAAGTTTCCATTGAATACAAAGACAATTTTTAATTTAATCAGTCAAACGCAGCTCGAGACACATTACTGCCGTCCTTGGATTCACATTGTGTTTTGCATTCGTTAAAATGAGCCGGTCTGAAGACGTTCAATGACATCGGAGGGTTCAGTTGAGGCTTGCAGTCGACATCTCGCCAGATATGCCTCGATTTGTCCACATGAGAGAGAATAATAATAGAGCTGTATCGAGTGAGATAAATGTCATCTTAGTATGACAGACGGTACTGCAAAAATGTTCTTCTACAGAGATTTAGTGTTAGCTAGTTACAACGGAGCTACTTATGAATTCTGATTTTTTACAACAACGAGGAAGGATGTTTTTTACTCAATCACGCCAGAACGACTGAACGAATCTGGATGAAGTTCGACACGAAGGTAGATAATAATGTGGAATAGCAAATTTGCTATTTTTATCCCGGAAAAGCGTATGGTGGTAACACCGCGGGGCACAGCCAGTAATATATAAAACAACTAGCTGACCGGGCCACGCGTTGCTGTGGCTAACGTTTTTGTCATATGACATTATAATTTGCAATAAAATTATATTGCGATCATAAATTGAGATGTGAGCTATCTCTCAAGTTGGATCGAAATGCATATGGTGTGCGAATTTTATTATAATCGGTTAAGTGGTTTAGGAGTCCATTGAGGACAAACATTGTGACACGTAATTTATATATATTAAGATTATGCCTGAACATGCCGTACCTTCTAGTACGGTCTCTTTTATCGAAATATCTTTGGCTTTATGATGTAGTTCCATCTTTCATCTATAAACCTCATATCTCATATCATATCTTGCATGTATAAATAACAAAAACATGCCCTCAGAAAGTGAATAGGTGGTAAGTTTTAGCTTCTCCAAAAGGTTAGTTCTTCTAAGGATTTTGTGGGACAAAGAAGATCAAACTCAAACTTATTTATTCCTTTAGATCTCAAATATCTTTTGGACATCTCAAACTTATACGCACGCGTACACATATTACATCCTCTTCCAGAGCTTGTTAGTACATAACGTGCCAAGGAAATGGGTCAAATTAGATACAATCAGTTTATGTGTTAGTTTTTCCTATCGTCCCATGTTGAGTTTTTTACCGCGGGTAACAACGCGGGGCGCAGCTAGTATGTAATATGATTCTACTACTTAAATACTGTTACTAAAATAAAGTTCTTGATTATTATTATTTAGTGGTGTTTACAACTCTGCGTAAATAGCACTTAATCGGGGTATCCGAAGGCACGTCTTGCGCGGCTGCGTCGATAAACGCAGCACTGCCGCGCCTACAGCCTCCACGTCTCGGGTTTAGCTCAACTTATCTTAAAATCAGCCTCCTACAGTAGGAACACAGTTTTATAGCGATGAAAACGGTATTTTATAAAGTATTTTACAGGAACATAAGACCGCCAATTATTACTACAAATCCTAATTGGCCTTACATAAGATAGACAATATTGATAGATAACCTTTTGATATTGAGAATGTGCGCACACGCACTTTGAAGTAAAAAATTGTTATTCAGAATCATACTAAAAAAAAAATAAGTCGGTAATTTCCATGACCGTATTATTTATATAAATATTATAATAATAACCATCTGTTTGGGTCATTTGAGATGTTGCCACGGTGATTAGCCCAAAGCAAGCGTATCTCAACGGGTACGTTACAGATACCTTGTTTACTCCACGCTATCAAAATTCTCCGTTATAGTTATATGGTCATTCAATCTGCTTGTTTTTACTTGCCACGTAGTTGATTTGACGGCCCTTTAGCTCAGTTGGTAGTCTGCCTTCGAGGCGTTAAATCTCCGGTCGGGGCAAACTTTGAGTGATGATCACAATGTTCACGGATATTGGGTGTTTGTATTCTATGTCTGCCAACTGTGAAACGGAATCTTAGTGAAGTGTACGAACTTGTTAGCGTTTGTTTGTTTATGTATCTACGAAATCTCTATTAATCTCGAATCCCATCAAAAGAATGCACGCTTTATTACCGACATTGTCGGACACAAACAATAAGCGAGCACCCAGCGACGCCCACGAAGCCAGAGATAAATTTCCTCCTTGTTTCTACGTCTCCTTTTTACATTGAAGCACTTTATACGCAGTAGGCTCTTGGTTGAGCTGCTTGTGGGACAATTCATAAGCGAATAGCGTAAAGCTTTTGATTTATTGGAAACATACTGAGAGAGGCATATGTCTCCTAGACATATGCCTCTCTCAAGCGTAGGTTGATGACGCAATGACCACGTGGGCCTACGGAATCCAATTGTATGAAATATGGTTTTTATCTCTTTCTTGTAAGACAAAGAACACAGATAAGTGAAAGAAGGAGATAGAAGTTGAGCTGGCAAAATGTGAATGAAATATAATACATGTCACATTGGGTATCGAAGGGGCTCAAAGTTTCGTATAATTTTTTTTTCCAAGTGAGGAAAGATAATTTACTTTTTCTTAGAATCCCCTAAATATTCCGGATAGGTTGCAACACTGTCCGAACGGTGGGAGCTATAAAGCATATCATTTCATACTTTTTGCTGCATTTGTTAAAATCGCAGATATAATAATACTATACTAGTGGTTAAAATAGTTTTATATCCAAACAGGCAATTAAAAACTGACAGCGAGTAATAACACGCCAAAAGCTTGTATTTTGCCCCAGCACCTATGCTAGACATACGCACGTCTATGCAGGCCACAGCTACAGTCAATGAACTGGCAGAGGTCAGGTGAAATTATCTCGTACGGGCGCCTTACGCGACATCTGACTCACAATGGCCGGATACTGTAATCTCCAGTTCTGATGGTTCGGTATTTGGGATACAGTGGGAAACGGATTTTCGGGGATTCCAAGATTATGTGATTGTGTGAAGCTCTTCAATGATGTCTTCATTGACGTTGAAGTGATTTTGATAAGATGTTGGATATAGCTTTATAGCTTACTATGACCGCTGTATAGCTTAGTAGGTAGTAGCTTTGCCTTGGAAGAGGGGAGTGTGATTCCCGGCCGGGGCCAATTTGTTCTCGTGTCTGGGGTGTTTATTTTGTGTTTCTGTGTTTGTCCATGCCACCTGCGATACAGGGAATCCTGGTGCAGTGGTATGAGTGTGTAAACGTTACCCAGTCACAATATATATATACTTGAATTTTAGAAGACTATAATTAGGTTTAATGATTATGGATTATAGTTCTGAGATTATATAGAATTAGAAAAGTTTTTTAAGAAAAAATAAATTTTCAGAAAAACTCATTAAACCTCTTAATGAGAATCTTAGTTCAATGGCACCAAAAACTCGCTAACTATCAATTGTATTTATTTGTTAATTTTATTAGTATACCTATCACAATAATGCATACTCTGTGGTAATTTTAGCTAATTAAGCATTAAGAGAGATAGAAATTTGAGGATAATTAAAATATTTTATCCGACGCAACCACCTAGTACCAAGTTTGTCATCTGGTAATCCGACGATAAGCAGTAGTGCACTCGCATTGTTGTGATCCGATGAAATGTTGTAGGTGAAATTACAGGCGCATGAGACATTGCATCCCCGTCTGTCAGACGGGCGCAACGCAATTAGATTGAACTCGTTTTTCAACTGGTTAAAGACGGCAGTAACCACTTAACATTAGGTTCGATGACAGTGTGTATCGTAACTGAAGCCAAAAAATAAATAAATAAAAAAACGAAACAAAAAATTGAGTATACACAAAGATATTTATGTATTAGCAGGTCTCATTATTTTACTAAATCCAATTAGCTAACTTAATTATAGATTTTAATTTTAGCAAATATCATCAAATTTTGTATTTTCTATAATAGCTTAAAACACAAACATCAAGACAATTTGTAATAAAATCAAGAAAGCCACAAACAAAGACAATCTTCCCACACCATTAGAACTTACCTGTTGATTATTCTGACAGTGCCAATCGTGGAACCGGCCCTTGGTTCGAGTTCACATTACATACAGACAGAAAGCCTTTCTATATGTACATTTAGTGGCAAACGGCAAACCGGCCAGCGTCTAACTTTAGGTGACCAAGCGTGCTACCATAGAGCTATGAAAGTTATTGATTAGTTTGTTAATAATCATAGTTCGCTTTTTAATATGCGTTCTAATTAGTCACTTCTGATTATTTTTATATAAATGCAATCAAAATTTTTGTTGAAATAACTTATCAATAATTGATGGGTTATTTAGTTATTTTGTGGAGTCATGTTCATGAGATCTGATAGAACAGTTCTAACAGTGCCTCATCTTGAGTTACGACCCTGAAGATGCCTCGTGGAGAGACGACACACGTGGCGATTCTATGTCTAATTTATAGAAGACGGCGACTTCGGCCAATTCAGTCAATGTAATTAAGATATGAGAACTTTAATTGTAATACGGATCATGCACCCAAAAAACGTTATACTTCCGTTAGGGGTTTCTTGCTTGTTCCAATCGTGGCAGGGTGGTGTGCGACTGCATTCCCCACGAAAAAAAAAGGTTTGAATCAGCGGAAGCGGTAACTAAGTAATAAAATCGCTTGATCTCGTAGGTGCTTCCTAGTATTTTTTTTCAACTATACGGAAATGTATTTGGTATTTGAATTTGACATTTGGCGCATTATCACTGAACCATGACATATCTACTACTACTAAGCCCATAATAGCTTTAATACCACACCACCCCATCTAAAATTAATGAGCCCCCAAAATTAGTCTGCATTCTACAAAGTTATTTAACGACTGCTCTGCTAGAATCCAAGTTCGGTAGAGTCATTTGTGTTTGTGTCTCTACGTACAGTTTACGATGGTTGTCGTATCGTGCTCTCTGCCTGGCGAAGATTCTAGATTCAAAACGGTGGGTATATCTCGCTGGTCTATAACCCGCTTTATATCTAGGAAACCGTGAGTTCCGTATTAATAAAGTTACTATCACATGTTGGAAATACGAATGAGAGTTTTGTTTGGAGTTTGTTGAAACAGAATTAGTAGGTAATGAGATTAAATTGCTCGCATAATAAATTTAAATTTTACACTAATTTTATATTGAAAAATAAATTGTATGTAAAATGCGCATCAAGCATATATTGCGCATCAAGCGGCTATTTAGAATATCAGATGTTAGGACGAAAATCGGTCAAATCGTTATTTAAATTCTTAATGTATTTTAATTATAACAAGTATTAAATAAGAGACAGATAGGAAGCAGCCCATGAAAGACCTGTTCTCAGAGGTGTGGAGGTTTCAGCGTCAACTTCGGGTTCCGTACCAATAGATGGCGTTAGTAGTCTACAAATGGCAATACATACAAAATTCTTTCCTGTTGGAAAATGTTTAAACATACTTTTTTGACTTTATTTATAACAAAAATATATAATATATACAAAAAAATATCATTTTCAAATCGCATTGTTTATAATCATTTTTCTTTTCTTGTTGCATAGATTCGATTGGATTAGCCAATACATTGTTTATACTCATACTTAAAAAAAGTGTATTCAGTATTTCTTAGCCACATGCCAGCTTGATTTGAACCCACATTTTGCTTTAGTGATGCTCGTTAAATGATTTATTGCTGGTTAAAAGAGCCATTCATTATACTTCGACTAATTGTTTACCATTTATGATGTTTATTATGTCGCCTTTAAATACTCAACTGCATCAATGACAACCTATTTATATCCATTTGAAATATAAATAATTGTATGGTTTAGCACTATGATGATGTCATTGGTACGTGTTGATTACAAACTGCAGGTCGCGGCTTTGTTTACCTAGTATCGCTATAAAAAAGGATTATGCAATTTCAGGCCCTCTTCGGCGTGTAAGAGTTAATTTAAAAAACTGACGTACTATCGCATTAATAGTGTTATTGCCCCCCGACAATGGACCCCCGTCCACGTTACACGCCTAAGGACCTAATAGCAACCCAATGTAGCTGTAGAACTGTGAAGCGCAGGATTCATGGTATGTATGCAATCCTCGCTTACCGCTGCTTCTGAATAAAGGCATTTGTCTCCGACATAACAAGTAATTCCCCGTTTGACATTCTTTTACGCCTTGTTAGAGGTAACAAAGCATACAAATTTGACTGTATCATCACTAACCAACAGTTGATCATGGTCAAATGCTGGATCCTGAACGCTTACTTGTACACCCATTTCACGCAATAAGAACAATATAATAAGGGCTTTACAGTTCAGCTGGTAGCTCTGCCTTCACGCTCTAGGTCGTCGGTTTGATTCTCACACACACATGTAACGGATATTGATATATTCTAAGTCTGGATGGTAATATTCATAGTGCAACTATTTACAAAATACATATATTACTTTAGTAATCTGGATCCGAGTACAAGCTATGCTAAGTCCAGGACTAGATAGGTGTTTAAAATATCGATATATATATCTACTTATTTATTTAATAAAGATAATACCTGTATATTTACGTTTACGATGCATACTGGCATTGGGACGTACATACGCAGATCAAATGTTACGGGTTAGTAAATAATTAAAATAATTTGCAATACACACGACGGTCATGAAAACTGTAAATAAACTCACAATCTTGACCCTTCTTGCTATGTTTATGAATGTATACTAATATTATCAATGCGAATGTGTTGGCTTGTCAGTTTGAAGCCTTAACTCATCATGGAATTTTGCATTCACGTTATCAAGGGTACAGAACATTCATTTATTTATTTTAATTTATTTATGTATTCTATTATTTCAGGAAACACAGTAATGTAAATATACAAATATAGGATCCATAGAATATATACCTTAAATCGAAATACATATATAATATAATAATATGGAACACTGAAAACTAAGCACGTATTGATTGCGACGTGGAACGCGGCGGCGCCAGAGACGGCGCGAGAGCAGGAGCGGGAGCGTCCGGCAGTCGGCCTCGGAACTTCAAGGGCAAAGGGTATGGGACCACATCAAATTAAAAAAATATCCAAATTGGTCTACAATTTGCGAAGATATCGCGTCATGTGTGTATCGGTAATTCAAGGACATTTCACACAGTTCCATGTAGTCCCAAGCTCAGCAAAGCTTATGCTATGGGAACCAGATAACTAATAGAATACTAATATTGTGTTTTGTAAATATAATAAACAGAGAAATGTTTGTCCTATGTGACGTACTACAACGTAAAAGCTCATCTGAATAAAAAATATTGTAATCTGAAGTAATCTTATTCTATATTATTATAATCACTGTAGTGTTACACGTAGAAACATGACATATTGGTCCAATCGTTTTATTATTGGCTTGAACCGCTGTAGGGGCCAATGCCAAGTAGATTTTATTATGGTCAATATGATAATTAGATGTATATGAGTACGAAAATGAATGATTTTGTTGACTTTAGTGATATTTAAGTAAATTTATTATATTGATATGATTATATTGATATGTAAAAAGATTTGTATCAAAAATGTGTTAACGAATAGCTTTTTTTTATTGGATCAGCAGCAAGATATTTTAGACCACAATATATTGGTTATACCTAAAGTGAAGAACATATTCAATCCCATAAAACTAAAATAAAAATAAATTTACAAGCCAAAGCTTTATATTAAACATCATTATTAACTCATGTTTATACGTATGTCATAATTAATTATTACGTTATTAAATCTCAGTGGAAAGCCGCTTAGCTAAGTCCAATTAACGAGAAGCATAAGCTTAACATAAATGCAGTGTTGTTAACAGAATAATAATTCATAAGTTGACAGCATGGTGAATTATATGCGAGCATAGTGTTGTTATCAGCCGCACTTGCGCAGACCGTCCTAGCGCGTGCCGACCGAAACCCGTACCACGATCGCTTTGCACCGACACCGGAGCAACGCCAACGATTTGTACGCTACACATTGCTGTTTTATACTATTGAATCCCGATATCTCATTGTATACCATGAAATCAAACATATCAGTGACAGTTCATTGGTCCTTGTAACAAGACAAAACCGAATCCAGCTTCATAATTGAAAAAAAAAGAAGAAACTAGTCATAAAAAATTTGGAATAAAGATCGGTGCACAGACCAAAAGAGGAATACGACAAGGCGGCGTTGTCAAAAACTTTTTTGCGCTCTCAAGATAAACACTAATCAATGTATGCTACTCAGGATTCCTTCACGCAGCAATATCTGACGTGAGCCACGACTAATTGCCCGATAAGTCGTCGATTCGCGTCTCGTTTTAATAAGGTGCGCTGTGGACATGTGTGTGTGGATGCCGATGGAATGCCACGGTCATGTGCTCTTGTGAGCGTGGGTAACAATGTGTGCGAGTGACGTCTGCCGAGCGAAACTCGGACCAGTCGACCCAGAGCTTCCTCTCCTCCCGTATCAAGCAGCAACTGGCGTAAAACCGGTGGAAACAGACGTTATCCCATAGCTCAGCATTGTCTGGCTCAGATACAGTATGGTGTTGCCACGTGAAGGCATAACGTTGTTGTGTGCCTGTGTGTAACCTCGATTCGGACTTCGGACACACTGCGAGCCGAGGTATTATGGTTATAATCACGGAGTAATTCGCAGAATATCATTATCCAAACGAACATCCACCTCCAAGCGACGGTCATTGCTTCGTTGATTTGGTTTACTTCATGTTTTGGAAACTTTGTGACGTTTTAAGACAGTCAATGTATCGTTGTTTTTAAATCACTCGTCAATTGTTTTTCTTCAGTTTCGTGATAACATGTTGATGGGTCTAATGTACGGACATGAACAAAAGACGGTGTTATCAATGCGTCCATCGCAGAAGGTTGGAATTCGCATCAAAATAACAAATGAATGTTCTATGTTATACTGTTCACACCGTATAAGCTGGCTTTCCCACGGTTAGCCGCCTGTGTGCTTCCCCCTACCCACACATATCTACGTGGGCCTGTGTTTGTAGTTCAGTACGGGTTCAGCATTCAAAGCGGTATCATGCTCTTCCACATTATACTTTCATATTTATTGCTAAAACGCCTCTTTGTATACCATTTAGGTAGCCGTTCATTCTCGTGGAGCATTTCAGAAAAACTTTGCAGGTTCACGCATTCAACTTTTAGATGTCATTCATAAAGTTATGCTTTGATATTATTTGTACAAGATTGTTTGAGGCTGTATTTAACTTGTTTTACCAAATAAATATTACGCTTAATGCATTTAGAGACAGCAGGTAGCAGATATTCAATACTAGATACTAGATTTTTTACCATTCATCTATGAATATATGTCATTAATAAATAAATGCTTACACAACGACTGTACTAGGATTCCCTGTTTCGCAGACGGCATGGACAAACACAAATACACAAAACATAGAGAAGAATAAGTATATTCAAGAAATAAGTATACTTATAAAAAAACTGAAATGTGACTCGGTTCCTCCCCTGCTGAAGTAGTAGTGTCAAGTCGCATCGCAATGCTCTCGTTACTATTAGATGTAACGCCACATGTACCTGTAATTTAACCGCCAGTCACACCGGAACATTATTGTTTACTATTTAAGGCATGATATTTTTTTTTAATCTTCTGGTCAAGTTTGCAGTTGGATCACCATTGTAAACTAAGGCACACCTGTTGGAATAATACTCATCCCCCGTTTTCTATAATCTGGACGTATGAGTGTGGATCATCGCTGCAATCTATGGTCTGAGTATGGATCCGCACTGAAAACTTAGTCACACCTGTTGAAATGATATTCATCCCCAGTTTCTTGTAATCTGGAAGTTTGAGTGTGGATCACCATTGCAAACTACGGTTTGTGTGTATTGCGTTGGAATGTTAATCATTCCCAGGTTTCTTTACTTTTGAAGCCCTCATTAAAGCTTTTGCGAACGGCATTTGCGTAGCGAGACACTGGGTAAAGTATCTCTTCTTCTTAAGATCGATCTTAAGATCGATCAATTTGTGGTTTACTCATCGAATCGAAAGAAGAAACAAGGCGGTTAGTGTACTCAGGTGTTTTGAGGGTCCGTAATTCACAGGTCCGTAGATGAGTATTCTCAGATCTACACGTGTCCTCTGGAAGATGCACAAGGAGCAACCTGACGTAGCAGTAGAACTTGTGCCAATTTCGTCCGGAGAAGGACTTCTACAACACCTGGCAATCTGCCACCAAGCAGTGGTGCATGTTAAGGTTGATATACATACCCGAAACTTTAGTACCAATACTAAACGTTACTTCTTCTTTCCGTGAAGATGGCCAATTCTGGTGTAGGAGTTTTCAACCTCCAACGTCGATTCGACTAGCTAGGACCGACATTAACGCGCGTTCTTAAGCATGGAAGCGCTCAATTGAAACGCCACTAAAACGTCACCCATCCAGCTACTGACTACGCTTTGCCAATACATGGTCGGTCATGACATTGCATGAGCAGCTGAAGAAAAAATATAGACATTCGCAAATGTTTCCTAACCAAATCGCACAGTTTTACGATGAGAGCGTTCAATCGCAAATCGGTCGAATTGCATCTCATCGCCCCATCGGGACTTTTCTGTCGACAATCGATGCGATATCGCGTCGCGTCGCCTCATGAGTGAAGATGCTTAATCAATACATATATAAATTGGTCCGCAACAGAGCGTGGGCTTCGTCCCCCGGTTATTCTCGTCGTCACCTTACCCGTCGACAATTATTCGGGAATTTCGAGATCACCCCGCACCGCGGTCGTTGGCTCCTGAGTCATTCTTTTGTTTTTACTTACTCTTCACGTTGATTTGAGGATAAAATGGAGACGAATATTACTAATTTAGAATCGATTTTGATGCGGTTGGCGTGCTTCTTTTATGTGATCAAAGTGACGAGCTAACGGCCAGTTGATCTTAATTGGTAAACAACAGCTATACGACTTAGGTTCTCTTATACTCGAGAAATATGAGACCCAAGTCACATCACGTTGAAGTCAAGTCGCATCTCCATCCCATCGATTTGTGGGAAATTATAGTTTCAAGTTTTTTATGTTATTTTCTTATGTCATTAAAATTGAGATCATATTAAATATTTTGTTTCTTATGTAAGTAAATATTTTATTATAATTATTTGTTTGTAATTCTCAGTAGCGTAGTTGATAATATGCCTTCGAAGCCCCGACACCATCACAAATACTCGAACAACGCAATCCTTCAAATACAGGCTGAAAAGATGGCTAATTGAGCGATCGTATTATAGGATTGACGAATTTATGTTAGGAGGATTAATTATTATTTAAGTTTATTATTTGACATTTTCATTTAATTATATTGAAATTGTTATTATTATATTATTTTATTATTTTAATCATTATTTAATACTCATGTATTATTTTTTTTTTTTTTTTTAATGTATCTGACCTGTAACTTATTGTTATTAATAAATAATCTGAATCTGAATCTGAATCTGAATCTGAATCTGAATCTGAATCTGAATCTGAATCTGAATCTGAATCTGAATCTGAATCTGAAGCGAGAAGTACCGGGTTCGATTCAAGGTTCGGGCAAAATGTGTGATGTGCATAAAGTTTAGTCTCGGCTCTCGGATGCGTGTATTATTTTCTGTCAGTACGGAGAATACTAGTGCATGATGTCAAAACAACTCTCATGGGTTTTAATTAAAACCAGAAGTAAAAACCGTTAAAAAAAGCTGGTGAGTAAATTGATATACTGAAATCAAAACAAAATGGTTGTTCGTGCATAACTTTGCGTGAGATACCGATTCAAAAGGGTAACAAAATCGAATCGGATAATGGTACGTTTACAAATCGAACATCGAATGGTAGCACGTAACATCACTCCGACGCAACACGCGGCAAAAGGTATGCGTGCATTAGATATGATGCCGATCATAGCATCTGTTGGCGTCACTTTTTTGCATTACCGACAGATTTGACGTTTCATTGATGTAAATCGTCTACTGGCGCCTCAACGTGACGTCACAACATACGTCACACTCTCTTATGCCGTCATGTTTTACATCTGCCAAGCATCCCGTGATAGTCAACTTTATTTTTGCGAATAATTTTGAATAGTCCCTGGACGAACGAGCTTCGCTTTTTTTGTGTTCAACTCGTGTTTTTGTTATTATAAAAATTGCGTTTTTACATGAATAACAATTATATGTAAACTTAAACAGCATAATCCTATAGATCTCGTAGGTACATACTAATTTTAAAAAGTATCGCTTCAAATATTTTTTTAAGAACAAAGATTTTTACTTTGACTTTAGTGACCTAGTAGTAAAAACGGAAAATTACAATTAGATTCGCACATCTAGATTTCTTTACAGTATACATAACAGTATGGTTGCTCAAAAATTTCAACCGACTCCCTATGGATTTGACAAAACTAATTTATGGTTAAAATTGGTACTATATTATTAATCTTTTAATACGCCAATTATATGATATAATAATACCGTTTATACCTAAAATGTTTAATACCATATCGTAATTAGAATTTATCCAGTTTTTTTTAATTATGTTGATATGTGATTAATAGTTTATAATATCAGTTTGATGAAAATGACTCCTCAGTGCTCTGATGGACGCGCAGCTTAATGCGGCGCAACACGCGGGTAATTCGAATGTTGCTAATTATAGGTGCTATTGCGGTTATAATAAGATTCTCCCAACTTCCCAGAAACGAGGCCGACCTGCTTTATTAATATTTATCCGATACATGCCGCCCGACTAACTGACGCAGTCAAAGAAAACATTCCCGCCCGAAAATAAGTCGTAGAGCAGCGGAACGATTCGATTAGAATCGATGTTTTCAGATATAACGAATGTTTTTTCATGTGAAAAAGTGAAGCGAGCTCCGAGAAGGACGACCCACCGGTTAAATGGTTACCGCCGCCCATAAACAACACCGATATGACTCGGGTATCGGTCAAGTCGCATGATATTGGACCTGTCACTTTGAGATTGGGATGTAACATCTCATGCACTTGTAATGTCACCGGACCCACACACTCCAATCAGAACACAGCAGTTATGAGTGCGGTACTGCTTGGCAGTAGACTATCTTAAGTTGCTACTTTCGCACCACCCAGGGGACACGTGTAGGGAATTTGAGGGTAATCACCTACGGACGCGAGGTACATGGAGCCCCATGTGCTCGCGACATGTCATGGCCCAAGTGGCCAACTCTGGTGTCGGCGTTTTGCTCCGCCTAAATGTCTTCGACATGGCATATCAACTACTTTATCCGAGGTCGACATCTTTACGCTCCAAAGCAGGGAAGCGCATAGTTCAAATGCCACTAAACGGTCACCTTTCCAAATACATACTGGGCGGAGAGTCAGTCAATCGTCAGTGGCTCGTTACATTCTTTCTAGATTAATTCAATACATGTAAAATAACCTTCACGCCACTCAGCAAACTCCACCGCGTCGTACTTTATTTGCTATGAGTATGACATCATCCAAACACGTGCCTACAATAACCATTTAACTATCGAGTTTGACCGATAAACGATATCCTCGATCGATACTGCCACAGTCTATATGATCGGCGACAGAAATGTCCCGCGACTGTTAAATAAACTACCGTAAAATTAAGGTATAATTGACTTAACCATGATATTGCATAGAAACTCGAAACAGGGTCCAGTTGCTCGTGAGAACCTTATAGTATCCTTCCATCCGTACAAGCCTCTAATGTTCCCACTGCAGGGACACCGGCCTACTCTCGATAATTGATAGTGAATGGGCTCTGATCTACCACGGGAGCCCAATCCGGATTGGTAGATGTTACATGTCGTCGAGTTTTTGGTTCTAAGACATGCCGGTTTCCTCACGATGTTTTCCATCACCGTTTTGAGAACGTGGTATTGCGCACATAATTTTTTTCAAGTGAAAACACTCATTGGTGGACGTGTGGATTTTAACCAGCAACCTTCAGATTGAAAGTCGGTGGCTATGCCCCTGGGCCACCATGCTACACGCTATAGTATCCTTACATGTACCCAAAGAGTGCCAAAAGCCAATGGATGGTGCCAAAAGAGTGGTTACAAAAAAACGACTCAGGTATTCCTCTATTAGAGTACGAGAAGAAGACCCAAGTCGTATTTCGTTGCGACCTAAGACAGGGATGTTACGCTTCAAGTGTCTGTAGTTTTCACCAGCACTCACTTGTCCACCGGAACACAATAATATGAGTGCACTGCTTGACACAAGTTCTACTGCTACTTAAATGTCTCGATAAAACGATTCAATAAAAAAAAATCACAATTTTTATCAAGATGAAATAAGTGACTTAACACCTGCACGTGCTTTCCACCCGAACAAATAAATCATTATTTTTCTAATTTCAGTATTGAGATTTGCCAAGTAATTTCCAAGAAGACGTAATAAATATCTATAGCAACGTTCGACGTGGCACGTATTACTTAGAAGTGGCGTTCACAGAACATTGCCTGTCTGCGAGGGAACATCCAGTTTTATCTGCTGGTGAAATTGAGTTAAAACGTTCGCTTGGTGTGTTATCGACATAAACTGTTTTTAACCGACTTCTGAAACTTAGGACACGTCAGGATTATAAGAAAATGGTCGAGGTTTAGCAACAAATATCTTAAACATACTTGAAATTTTCCCACACTACAAATTCATTCAAATTGATCTGTATAATTTCACCTAAAAATACAACGAAAATGGATGAAATGGATTGATCAATGGCTTCCGCAGAAGCGATTTTGAGCACGAGTATCTCGCCAACACGCACGCGCATAAATCACATATCAATACAGACAGACAGACATGCCTTTCGGGAAAGTGAAATTCCTCAGAAATTGCTTTCGTTTTTAAGTAAGTTCTATATTTTTTACCAGTAAATTTTTGTTTGTTTAATTTAGAATGATATCATAGTATTCAAATGCAAATTAAATACACTGAATATTCTTTATTGACATTTGGCGTTATAATCTCTATCCGCATTTATCAGAAAACGTAGGTACTAATATTATAAGGTATTTTTTATTATTGATTCGAGGCCAACCTCTGTCCTGTCATCAAAAAAAAATACCTATATTGTATGGAAATAAAATATTTTTTCAAAAAAATTAAAAGTAATTAATTTAAAAATAATAATTTTAACATACGCATTTGTTAATAAGTAACACGATCTTGTCTATTTAAAAGAAGAGACGTGTCTAAGAATTTATATGAATAATTCAATAGAATTAAAGATTTTGACATTTCGTCTAGGCTCTGAAAGTAAAATGATCAGACAACCACTGTCATCAAAAACTAGAAATCTCTATGATCTAGATTCTTAGAACTTTTGATTGGTCTCTCAGCAACAGTAGGTCGTGGGTTCGATTCCCAGGAGAAACATTTTTGTGGCGAGTAGGTCAATTACAATAGTTCAATCAATAATCTGATTCCCATACTACAAATTATGCTTAGTGCGTTGCGTGAAATATCACATTAGAGACTTAGGATTATTGTCAAACTAAATCCAAAAAAGTTTTATCGTTCCAATTTCAAACGAAATAGAATTCAGCGGAAAATCCTGTTGATAGTCAGATAAAAATCAGTATGAAAGGCTTGACCCAATAATAGAGATTCCACCATCACTGCACAACATTGGAAAATTAATTAACACACCTAATGCATGCTACGAGAGCAAAGAGTTTCAGTAGCAGCGGGAAAATCAATTTCGGTGGGTATTGGCTGGAGGCCAGCAGCGACCGGTGTCCAGCGACCACAGACCTGCTATTCTGATATTTCATATTATACCTACTCGCCATAGCAATGATATCGCAAAATAAACCAACTACGTGCGATTCGGTTCCTTAGAGGGGATTCCGTACCGCCTATCGTACATTTTGTTTTTATTTACGATATCCGCTTGTATTATTCATAGTATGGTATATAGATATAGTATGTAAGACATATGATATTTATGCTCATAAGTTATAAAATTGACAAGGCTTATGTGCTGCCACAAATTAATCGTGTAAAGGACGAAAGCAAGAGTTTCTAAATGTTCTTAAGGAAAATAAATCATATGAATTAATATGAATAAATGAACATATTCTGTGCTAATTTCAGTGTCCAAAAGATCCCTTTAAGGAACGATAAACATACGTACCAGGCTTCGTAAATCTACCTTCTTTTTGGGTAAGTGGACAACGAAGTTTTCTAGCCACGCGAAATCTGCTGACATGTCTTATTGACTAGTATAGTCAGGAGCAACATCTTAACGTGCCCTCCGAAGCATGTTTCTCGAACCCTTTAGGCATTAGAGTTTATTTTGGTGTTTTTATTGCCATTTTCACAACTGTGGACAAATAATGTGGACTTCTAAAGTATGTGTTATAACGTAATCAAATAAGTACATTCGTAACCAATGATTTTAACAAGTTCTATATTAATATATT
This sequence comes from Aplocera efformata, assembly GCA_921293045.1. Classification (NCBI taxonomy): domain Eukaryota; kingdom Metazoa; phylum Arthropoda; class Insecta; order Lepidoptera; family Geometridae; genus Aplocera; species Aplocera efformata. The sequence continues at coordinate 6,180,427 of OV121045.1, forward strand.
AGGACTCTTTAAGGGGCGTTTTGAAAACTCCATTTGGGACCATGTTGCTCGCGTCCGTAAGTGAATACCCAAAGTCCCTACACGAGCTAAAGGAGCAACCTAAAGTAGCAGTAGAACTTGTAACAAGTTCGTCCAGAGAAGTACTCTCTCTATACCTGGTAATCCGCCGCCAAGCTGTGGTGCACTCGCGTTGCTGCGTTCCGGTTCCAGAAGGGAGTGGAGGCGCCGGGGAAATTATAGGCACTTGAGGCATATCATCCTCGTCTCAGAGTGACGGGTGCAATGAGACTTAGGTCTTCTCATACTTTAGTAGGGGAAGGCCTGAGTCATATTTTTGTTGTTTATGGGCATCAGTAACCACCACTACATCCCGTCACTTTCCCTCAAGCGAAAGAAGAAGAAAAAATATTAAATACCATGAAATTATTCATTGGTATTTAATATTTTTTATTTATTTCATTTCATTGAAGAATATCAAAGAGTAAAGTTTCCAAAACAACCTGAAACAGTCGAAGATCAAACGGAAGAGGATGTTTAAAGTTGTGAGATGATAGTTACTTATCTGCGACGCCTAGCACCCCGGGGTCTGGCTTATTGCCAGGTTACTTTGGTTCAAATTGCTTCCACCCTCAGCTGCAAGAGATGTTCAAAAAATGTAATGAGATGTTAGCATGATTTAAGATCTTGATTTAATTGATGTTTTGTGATTTTAAAATAAGCCGTTCTAATTTTGTTATGCCACTATAATTAAGTTGCCGAAGGGTTAAAAAGGTCAGGGTCAGATCTACTGGGAAGGGCGGGTCCGTATTAGGTTATTTTAAGAAATTATAACAGTTTTTTAGACATTTCAATTTTAATATTTACTCCCAGTATTACATAATTTTTCAAATAGAAAGAAATGCTTAAATTGATGGTTAAAAGAAAGTTGTGTTAACTCGTTATCTATCTCGCTGCATAGCGATTAAAAGATGAAATCTCCAACTTTCTGCGTAGTATCAAAAAAGTACCTACTCACGTTTATAAAAATATATCTTAATCAGCATTTTAATTCTTGTAAACATTGATGACAAAAAGGTCATTGAATGTTACGGTTAAAAATATCGTGTCTGTTTGAGAGTGACGCAAATAATTCTAACAGAAGATTAAATTATTTGATATGGCTTTCAGATTTTTTGAGTGCTTATGCTTTTGTATAACTATTTCTATTTTAACAATAGTTGGATTTTTCCTAGCCTATATAGCCTACTATTGAGTATTTCTCTATTGTAAATGTAACATTATTCACTAAATAAAAATATTATTCAAACATTATTTTCTTCTATTGATATTTCTTTACAATAACGCTGATACTAATTTGAACTGGTTGAACTATTGTAAATCAAATCAAACCAACCCATAATTTTTGCCCTGTGTATTTTGGCATAATATCCTAACTAGCTCAGCAGTAGTACAATATTGTTAGCGGAAAAAAAACCGATACGGAAGCGGTTTAAAATTGTTTATTTCACAATAAATATGCCATCAGGAAAATTTACTCTCTGTAGTAACTGTAGGGTAGGGTTTGGTTGGAGACATGAAAAACGCCTACAGGAATGGCAACAAAAAATGATCTAGTCAGCTTGCGTGGCCGAGATGTAACGAGGCTAATGAAAAGTATGGGAGTCTCCCATGCTCTTCAAAGCCCAGCTTTCTCACTTATGTGAGTTAAATAGATGTACTGGGTGATGGAACCCTTTTGAATACGAAACTTGTGAAAACTGGGAATAGGTTCCACTTCATAATCCATTTTATGGTGCTAATACTCGTAATCATCTTTTGACCAATTTTCTTGATTACAGGCGATTTTAATCGTTGACTGATAGAGTTTGATTATACAATTCCCTACAATTGAGCGCAAGTACATACGTACCTGTAGTCTGCGTAAGCGCATCTTGATTCATATACAAATTTTGTTCTCTCTAAAAATTTGAATGGTCATACTTGCACCCAATTTTTTGAGACCTTGAAAATGTTCTTTCTTTGCGAACCATTTTCGGACCGATTAAAAGAAGAGGTGGATTAAATTATTGCTTAAAATTTTGTCACGTGAGAAACAAAATCCATTACCAAAAGAAAAAGATTACAGGGCATTAAACTTTTTCATTACTGGTCTCACTGCTCAGTAAGTTGTAGACCGCTTTCAGCTCTGTAGGTCGCGGGTTCGATTCTGGAATGCTTATCCTGGGCATTTGTGTGACGTACATAGATGTGTGTTCTGTATTTACAAAAAATACATTTTATAAATATTAAATCATCTTCGTTTTCATGTTATAATACAAGCTTTGCTTAGTTTGAGGCTAGATGGCGCTGTGTGAAATGAACATAATATTATCAGTTAAAAAAGTTATATATCAGTTAATTAAGTACCAGATCATGTTTTCAACCTGAAAAATGTGCCGCTGACTGTTAGCGCATTTCAGACTCCGCTGCGGTTGCTTGACCAAAGTTTGGCGTTTCAAACTTTTATTTATTCTCTTTGAAGTTATATTCTTACAAAATCCCAGCAACGTTGTACTTGGCTATAAATTAAATGTATTGCAGGCTGCATGTATTGGTGCTCCCGGTGTCACGGCAAGCTTATTCCGACTGGCCAGCTGCCAGAAGCCGGTAGGATACGCCTTCGCCGCGAATACAGTCGCTATGATACCACTCTATATACTCACGACTATTTGTACTGATGACAACTACGGTATCACAGGCCTACTCTCAAAATATCAGCCTAAAATGTCTTCGACCTTCATGCCGGAGTAAAAACGGAACAAACAAAAAGAAAGTCCGACAAATGCAAGAGTGGACTTTATTATGAATCCCATGATTCCAATGCAGATCGGTAGATGTCTCATGTCTCCGAATGTTTAGTTCTAAGATCTAAGCCCGTTTCCTTGACGATGTTTTTTAGCTGTTTTGAGAACATGGTTTTTCTTCTATCGTTTCTATAATATTACTGTTATTGAAGTAGCTTACCAGTATTTGGTAATTCTCACGCCCTTACATGTGGCTTGCTTCAGGTCCTTGGTTCAGGTTGTCAGGCACAGAAGACATAAGCATGGTATAATATAAAACACTATAACTCTTGGTGTAGCTACTTAAGCGAGCTACGTAATGATCTCTGAATCTAAGTGACTTCTAAATTAGTTTACGACATTTCTGGACTTTTAAGAATCTATGAGCATTATAAAACACTAATATTATCAAACTAACTAACTGGCGTGGTCATCATACCAGTTCTAATGGCCGATTCAGATCAACTCCTTTATTTTGCAGGGCGCAAATATAGCGATTGAAGCTGAGCAGTAAACTAGAAATATACTTGTGGTTCACAATAAACCATTTGTATTTGTATTATGCTTACGTCTACGTAAAATTGCTCCATATTTTTTTATGAAGACTGACTACGGTTTGGTTTAGGTACTCTAGTTATTAGAATTATACAGGTATGTGCATGTATGATAAACCAACCAAAAGGCCTTAAGTTTTTGGTGCTTAAAAAAATATTTGAATGTGTCAATCAACTTTATTTTTTTTTACATAACGCACTAACAAAAGTCGATTTTCATTCGATTTTTAAATCAGTCGATTATCTCCAGTATCTATTGAAAATATTTTACTGGTTTTTTCCTTTCAATTTGCAATTCTTCAAACAAAATTCGTGATGAAGGTCATCACGAATTCGACGTTCGCTATGTGGGTACCAGCATCATTCGCCTCGAATTTCGCAAATTATGGGTTTAAGAGTATTTTAATATTTCAATACATATACCGATATCGTTGTGGAATTTTGCTTTTATTGTTTGATTCGGTTTCATCTCGTAATTTAGAGGGTCTAGACGGGTTTAAATACGTTTTTGAGGTTTTTTTTGTTAGCGCTTAATCGTCGCTATTATCTTTTTATTTCCACCATTTGGTTGAAGGAACACAGGTTTAAATAGAATGAACGTTATCCTCTGATTGTTCTTGCTATTGATTTCGAATGAAACTGATATTCTACTAGCATGTTGCTCGCGTCCGCAGGTGAATATCCTCAAATAAAACTACACGTGTCCCCGGGTGGTGTAAAAAGAGTAATCCATAGTAGCAGTAGAACTTGTGACAAGTTCGTCCGGAGAAGTACTGGTAATCCGCCGCCAAGCAGTGTTGCAGTGTTCTGGTAGAAGAGTGTGGGCACAAAGCAATGCCACTTGGGCCTTCTCATACTTCAGAAGGGGCAGACCCGAGTCGTATTTTATTGTTAATGAACGGTGGGCCGCCTGCTCGTCCCGTCATTTCATTCGCATATAAAATACCAAGGAAAATTTGAGTGAAGGCTCTGTAGGGTGTGGGTTCGATTCCCACCTAGGACAACCATTTGTGCGACGAACGTAGATCTTTGTTCTATAATAGATGTTACAGATATATGGCCCCAAATGAATCATAGTCGTTTGAAGCCAGATATCTGTATGAATTGGGCTCTGTATGAAATGATGAGATCTGGCGTGGCATATCTACCTTGTTGTTGTCCCTAGGTAGTGGGTTACACTACCACGGCAAGGTGAAATATGGCCATTTTAAAGCTCTGCCTACTCCTTCGGGGATATAGGCTTGACACTATATATTAATGTAATGATTTTATTTCAAGTTTAAAAGAATAGATCACAATAATGTTAGGCAGTATAACAAAAGTTTGAAAGTCATTACAATTGAAGCAAGGATCGTCTGGACTCTTGAAGGTGAACAAAAATTCAACTAGATTTATACGAAAATTCCAGCGCTAAGACCTTCTACGGCAAACAAAGTAAATGGTAGCAATACGTACAATCCGCAGTGACTTAATGTAATCACATCCTCTCTTTTCAATGTTATCAGGATGAGAGGGACGGAATTTTCATGGCATTTTCATCTCAACACAGACGTGATGGAACAAATACATGAATATAATACTAAAATCTAGAATTTATTCCCATCTACATATAGAAAAAACAACTCAATCACACGTGGAACAAAGTGCAGAATGTGTTGATCGAATAAATCTTTTTTGAATTCCAAAGGTAAAAAATGTACGACGCGATTCAATAGAGACCTAATTTGTTTGTAAATAAAAGCTAAGTGAGGAAAATCGTCCGTTTGGATAGAGCCTTTTGGAAGTGGGTTGGGTTCGTCTGTCCTTTTCAGTTTCAGTGTCGGATGAGAGAGAGGGTGCGAGGGGTGATACTCAACCTCCAGGCATTGCGGGAGGTAAAAGATTAACCCAGTTTTGTTATTTGTCCACTGTCAGTTGAGTACCTATTCACAATGCGACGGGAGTTGGCTCTACTGGGTCCTTTGCCGTTTAACGTAATTGTAAATGATTAATGTGTCTGTACCTCGATATAATATCAACAAGAGATTGGCAAGCGATGCTCTTATTTTGATTTACGACCTCAACCTTTCGTAATTTAAAGGATTCATTGGATTTTTTTTAAGAATGTAAAGGAGTTTGCAATAGTTTGGTCACTATAGATGTTATACAGATATAGGTTAATATTTTTCCTTGGCAACATTTTCTACCATAAGTCAAGCAAGAAAAAGGCTTGTTCTAGTAATAATTTTTAAATTCGTTGTTTAGGGAAACCGTTGATTATATCTATTTAACAAAAAGCCACAAAAGTATCTTGAAATAACGGACGCGTATGAAAAAATAATACGACTGAGTGAAGCGAAAGTGGTATATGAATTTTCAAAACCTTTCAATGTTTCATCGTAACTCAAACAATCCTAGTCGTTTCATAGAAAGGCAATCATTTATGCATAACGGACTGAACTGACACACAAGTTCTATGTCAAGGCTACAATTGTCGATACTGTCAACTCATGCACGAAGACTGAAATGGTCACACGTACTTATAATTGCTTCATAATCATTTATAGTTACAACTCTAGGCATATTGAATGATAGGCCCTAACTCATTCCTGACGTTAGAATATTAAGAATGATTATACAGACCACAGTCTTTTAGCAAAATTCACTTCGTCACGATGACTAAGATAAAATTGAAGCTTGTATCAAAAAGAGCCTTAATAAAATTAATTTGAGCATGATTTTCTGACGAAAATATTTGTCGTGTACACGGCAACTTGTCGTGGTGTGAAGTAGGATTTAAGTGCTAATTTTCACCAATTCAGCTGCTTAGCATAATATACCTTGTCAATCACGCGGGCGGGTGTGGGTTGGGCCCATGTTCTCAATATGACTCTAATGAAAATTGTGTTAATATGTTATTTATAATATAGATATATATTTAAAGGCATAACAGCTTAGTTAGTTGTAGTTCTGCCTTCTGCCCTGTAGGTCATGGGTTCGATTCGCACTCAGAACAATGCTTTGTGTGATGAACATAGATTTTGGTTTTGTGTTTGGGTGATAATATGTATTATACACCCATGTTACTCGCCTTTGTGGGTAGCCTCAAAAATCCTTACACTTTGGTTATATTCCCTGGATGGTGCAAACGGCACAGCGTAAAATAGCTGTAGAATTCGTGCCAATTTTATCCAGTGAAGGAAGGCTACCATACCTGGTGATCTCTGCCTAGCAGTGGAATGGTATTTGAAATTACAGGAACATCAAAAGTTACATCTCCACGTAAGAATGACAGGTGCAACACGGTGCGACTTGGGTCGTCTTATACTTCGGTAGCCCAGGGTCAGGGAATTTGAAGAGACTCTTTTCTTCAAACAACAACAATATAGTAATAAGATCAACATATCAAGATATCTTGTATGATATTATATATAATAAAAAAAAGTGACGTTACCAAGTAATTTTTAAAGAATTCAATTATTTGTAAAAAAAAAAGTATTTTTGACTTTGACTTTGACTTTGACCATTTAGTTAGAAGATCGCAGATATCGTCAATTATAGTATACAGCTTGAGTCTCAACTTCTTAACAGAGTACTTCGCTAAGGTCTTTCGCTATTACTGTAGCGATTCCTACATACGTTCTAAATATGTTAAAATTTTAGTATTTGTTCAATAAATCATTACTTTATGTTTTAAAATTACGATATAAAGTTATAACATCAATTTGTGAATTAATGTTTTTAAGATCATATAATTTGGCACATCGTTAAATCTACTGGACAGTTACAGCCTTAAATATAATTCAATGGCATGTTTTAACACTCGTAAATGTAAAAATAACGACCACTAAAGTTAATATCTTAAGCATTTAAATTAAAAGGATATCTACATTACAAATAACTCGTTAAATTAAAGTTAAAGTAATTCAAAATACTTTAGTTCCGTTGAATGCTTACATGCATAGAAACGATTTTTTTTATTAATTTTTATGTTCAAGATCGTGCGTTCTTATTTTGGACATACTTTGTGTGGTGAGCATGAAGTTTGTTCTCGGGTCTTGTGTCTCTGAGTTTGTCCATGCTATCTGCGAGAGGTCCCGAAATCGATGCCCGGCCGGGGAACACTGTGTTGGGCATGATGTTTGATCTCGAGCCTCAGATGTTTGTTGTGTGATTGTGTTAGTGTTGATGCTGCCTCTGGCTATACCTAAGTGTAGTAAGGGTTTATTCAATTTTATTTTACTTATATTCCAAGTAGAGATTAGAGAGTTCTAACGAGAACTAGTTGAACGAAGCTTAAATTAATTTTTTTGATGTTTTCAAAATGTACGCCAATCTATTTTGAATGATAAAGTATTATTTTTCTTTAATTCTTCTTCGGTCAATAGACGTAATTTTTAGTTAAATCCATTGATAGAGGTTAAATTGAACAGACCGGGGAGTGAATGTTTTCAAAATAGTTACTATAGTCACTACGAGTGAATGCTTTCATACAATCCCGTGAGTTAACCCGTCTGGATTTAAAAATCAGAAGGAGAGGGTAGAGGGTGGCCGTCTGAGGGGTCGGAGTTCGTCGAGGGGTGACCGAAGACAACTGTTATTAAAATACAAGAGATTACTTACGAGGTTTTTCGTATTAGAGTGCTTTGGACTTAATAAGGTGTCTTGAATTATTTTTGTTGCTATGAGTTCTTAGGGGTGTCTCGTGAGATACGCGTGATTAAATTCAGGTAAATTAGGGTGATAAATTACTGATTTAATTAATCAAAAAACCGACTTTAATATTTTCATCCTTTATTCGCCTCAAGGGGCCGCCTCACCATTTGTAACAAGACATTATTGACAAAATAAAAAAACACGACTGCTTGAAAAAAATCCAAATTATATTTAACACCACCCAGGTGTAGGAATCAAAGGGAAAATTACCTGCGGACGCGAGCAACTAGACCCCCCAAAATTAGTTAGTAGACCCAAGTCACATCACGTTGTGCGCCTCGGAGATAGGAAAGTTACGTCCAATGCACTTGTAACTTCACAGACACCCACACCCTTCCTCTGAACGCAGCAATACGAGTGCACCGCTGCTTGGCTGTAACTTACCAGGCAGACTTCTTAGCAGTACCTACTACTTTGGACGGACCTGGAAAAAGTTATATTGCTACTTTGGGTTACTTCTTTTGAAATCACGTTTATGGAATGAGGATATTTACGGAGCAACAGAACCCCCGAAGTGGCCCAGTAGTGCAAATATAAGCAAAGAAGGAATGGAAGAATGCAATATAGTTGATGGTCGGTAATCATAAGCAGTATTGGTAACATACTCGTTTCTTTATACAGTTACGTTTTGGACACAAAGAGGCAACGATTTAAAGCGAACAGTCCGTCAATAAGTCTCGCCCGGATCGGTCAGGGTTGGTAATTGACGGGGGTGGGAGGAACGGAGCTAGGGTTGTCGAAGTTACCTACTTGAAACTTTCTTGGTCAGATTTAAGCGAAATTGTGTATACAAGCAACTTTATATGTGAAAATAGTTGTGAAGACAATTGTCATAACTCATTTCAGTACAAATAAATAAAAAATAACAATAAAAATATATCATATCTATTCTGCCCCCCTACATTCTGTAAACAAACAATAATGTACTCGCACTACTGGTTTCGGTTCAAAAGGTGTGGGTACCGGTAAAATTAAAGATAAAAATGGTATACAATAGATATCCCATAATAAACATATCCCTGATAGCAATCTCTTCCAAGAAACCTGGTTCAAATTTGCAACCGTTCGTCTGGTTTACGTTTCTAAATGGTCTATAGTTACGAAACATATTAAAGAATTAGCATACGAATAATTACTTTAATGATTTATATCTAGTTTAATTCTTCATTATACCATACTTATTTTACGTACCATAAAAAAAACAGACAGTGACTTCACAGTTTCGCAGCCCTACCGTGGGGCAGTGACAGCACCTTCCCCTAAAACATTGTCATCTGAATTTGTGCCCGGAGTAAATAAGAGTCCTGGGGAGACCCCGGTCTAATGGCGGCAGATTTATAGATTTTCCCGGGATACCCCGCCGCGCCGGGATTAAATTACGCCGGGCGTATTGGCCGGGCGGGATATTAGCACTTCCATTTGTTTCTCCACTTCGGTTTCAACTGATTTGAATGGTCACTTTGCTTAAAAGACTTCGGTGGAATAGCAATGTGTGTTGTCCTTTCAAGAGAGGTCACTCATGAAAATGTTTAAACGGCAACACTTTATTTTCACTAATAGAATTTTCCATCGTATCTCTCCCGTTTTTATGTAAAGCACCTAGGAAAAAACAGCCCAGGTCAATGAACAAAAACCTTTTTTAAAAAATAGTAGTTTTCAATAGAGAATTCAGACATTTCGCAATCTCATAACAATGGTACTACGAATTGTCTTATTAAATTTTTGTTAGAATATGCAACACATATTCTATAAAAAATTTAAACTTGGAACCTTTAAATTCAGACATAAGATAGACAATCAAACGTCGTAGTTAGTAATATTGCTTCTTTTAACCTTTACTTACGAAACAATCACTGTCATTAAAAGTGATCCAAACCTCACACTTTTTCACTTTTGGTTGATATGTTGGTTACATATGTAAACGGAAAATATACTGATAAACATTACACTGGTTGCCATTGTTTTTTTTATGTGGTTAAGTGACGAAACGAGCTGAGGGCCCACCTGATGGTAAGCGGTGACCAATCCACAAAATCAATGGATATGTACAAAATGAAACAAAAGACAAAAACAGATAAAGAAGACCTCAAAAAATTTACAAATAATTAAATTTATTAATGTTTAGTAGCGACTTAGTTGGTAGTAGCCATGCATTCGAAGCAAGGGGTCCCGGGTGCAATTCCCGGACCCACTTTCAGCAAAAAGATAGTTCACGGGTCTTGGGTGTTTGTAATAGCTTCAAATGTATTCTCTATAATATAGTTTGGGTCATACCTGACCATTTTCTATTTGGATTATTAACGGGATTTATATTATTGGAACCAAGCAAACGTGCTTATAACTTTATAATTGTGATATTATACTATGTTAAGCTTTGCTATCTAACTTATAATACAAAACAGAGTTTAAATTATAAGACATACATATTGGAATAATAATTTTTAACCATGAATGTAATGCTTTAGATACATAATTTTTCGTAGGAAAGAAAATTCAAGTAATTTTAAATATATATTAGAAACATTCAAAATTGCTTATAAAATATAGTTAACAAAATATAAATATCATGAAATAATAAATGGAAAATAAAAATGCTAGTTTGGAAATGTAAATGCATTCGAAACATTATTGGAATTTTAATGAATTGATTGGTAAATTGAAGTATTATAAGTTATATTTGTTTGAAAATAAAATAAGATGAAATTATTATTATTACTTATTATCCACATTTTGCAAATATAAAAAGCCCGCAAACATACGCAGTCACCCTCAACATAGGGTTCACTCGGCGACGGGAAATCACACCGGACGGTTTAGGTTTAGGATACGAAAAATAACGTAACAAAGAAATAAACTTTTTGATGTAAATGTCGCCAGAATTTCAAGAAGTGTAATAAAGTTAGATTTTTTTAAACAATGTTCTATTTTAAATTAATGATGTATGAGAGTCGTTGTTCAATTATATTTTTCTATATAATAAGTTAGGAAATATAACGATGTTTAATCGCTATGCAACTTGCATAAGATGTGCAGTACTTGTCATTATCAAGACCAGTCAAGCTTTTCGCAAATTTTTTTTCGCAGTTTGGTGCCTTTTTAAATCTCTATTAGGATCAAAGCCATCCAGGATAGAAAATCAATCCCTTATGGAGGAATTTCGTCCTTTTTGCAAATTCACACGATAACCATAATCAATGAAAATATATTTATAAAAAAATGTTGTTGACGGTAAAGTTTGAGATAAATGAGAGCAAATAAATTTTAATACTTATAAGGATGGAATAAAACAGAAGTAAAAAAAAGATTCATAAAATCGCTTGCTATTTAATTTAGTTTCATGTTAATAGGTATACTTTCCTCCTTTTGCATCAACCAGGAGACATGGAGGTGTAGAACCAGGAGGTGTAGGGACTTAACGGGTTCTCACGTAAGGACGCACCATGGACCTGGGGGGTCCATGGTCATCCTAATACCGAAAAATAATCACCCAGACTGCAATCCTCGTATTACCATGTTAAGTACCATTTGTGGTACCACCAGAGCCATCAATATTTCATAGCTGCAATATCGGTTTAAACTGGCCACTCGTAACGGCGTATGAACTTTATGGGAGACACCCTTTGTACATAAATCGCAAATGTGGGGTGGAAGCTAGTGACTATAATTATACTTCATAGAGGCAGGACGAAATGGAAAGTTCCGAGTCATCTTCATTCATCGTGTCGATTCTTTTGATATTATTTCTATATGATATATATATAAACTATAATATTATACTTTTTTTAGAGGGATTAACCATCCATTCTATATTACTGAATTTGTTGTTACAATACGGCCTAAGCTAAGTTGATAGTAGTCCTGTCTTTGAAGCGAAGGGTTCGATTCCCGGTGCAAACTTTGTATGGTGAGCATAACATTTGTTCTTGTGGTGTTTTGTGTTCTACGACAATGGGGAATCCTAGTTCAGAGGTTACACACATACCCCTTTTATGAACCGTTTTTTTTTTTACTTTTTATTATTGTTTATGGTAAACCATGTTTGTTGCGCCCATAGGTGAATGCCCTTAAGTCCCTAACGTGTCCCCCTGGTGGTGCGAAACGTACAACCCAAAGTAGCGTTATAACTTGTTCCAAGTTCTGCCACCATGTTCTGCATTCGCATTGCTATGTGTAGAAGGGTGCCGGTGAAATTACAGGCGCATGAGATTTTGATATGGGCCTTCTTATGCTTTGGCAAGGGAGGACCGGAGTCGATTTGCTGTTGTTCATGGGGAGCAACTTGACATCAGGGGGACTTTCAGATCATCCCGTCACTTTAGTTACTAATCAAAAAAATAAAACAACACCATATATATTTTGCATGCATTTGTGTTATCACCTCCAAATCTTTTAAATCATAACAGAGTGTTCGTAATTCCCGTAGTCCACGTACTAACATCTCTTGAACTAAACACGTGAATCGTTTCAGACTGTATTGATTTTGTGGATTGTCGGATTATCAAAATCTGCCCAGAATCTATGTTTCGCAATATTATTGAACTACACGAGTTTCATAAAAGACCTTGAAAAGTAAAAGTAAGGAATATCTTCTTATTGGCCTAAACTTCTTATAGTGTTACTTTTCTGGTACCATTTTTCACATAAATATATTGGTCTCAACATATGGATCTTGGATTTCAATGTTAAGGCCGCGGCCTTAAATAATCACTACACAATAATTACTAAATTAAATACATGTTGTATATCGTTCAGAATATTGGCCCTGCCTTCAAAGCAAGGGGTCCCAGGTTCGATTTCCGGCCGGGACATACTTTGTGTGGTGTGCATGAAGTTGTTGTCTTGTGTTTCTGTGTTTGTCCATGTCATCTGCGACACAGGGAATCCTAGTGCAAGAGAATAAGTGAGTAAGCGTTATTTAATTTAAAAAAATCTGGGAAAACTTATTCACAGAATATGTTCGCGAATTGTTATAAATTGTCCATCAAATTATGTTTCGGCTTGCACTCATTTATTTCACCGTAGGATTATTTGTGAACACTAACTTGATTGTCAAATAAACAAAAGCCTATCTGGCAAAAATTGGTAACTCATACCAAATCATTCTAGAATCATCGACAAAAGTATTGGCTTGGTTCACTTGCTTTTGCCATATCGATCAACACTATTTCGCGTGCAGTTTTCACATTTGGCGACCCATCACGTATAGGGACGCAATAATCATGGCGTCCCCTTTCAATCTTCGGCGTAATAAATAAAAGGGGCAATAAAAAATGCGGATAGACGACGCTGGCGCCCTCTCGACGACTAATCAACGCTATGGAAAGTTTTCACGATTCCTGTTCTTTTTATTTACAAGCCGTACCTAAGCTATGCTTTAATTGAAAACCTGGTGTTGTATCTTCTCGAATTAATAAATCACGCAAATATTATGAAGGCGAAAGTTTGTATCTATGTGTGTGTGTATGTTTGTTACTCCTTCATGTATGTCTGTGGTGCAGGCGCGAATAAATTAATCCAAAAATCGCTGTATTACAAAAAGGGGCACCAAAAACTTTTCCACGATAAAGAATTAAAAAACATTAGTTAATGTAGACATAGGAACTCGCTCGACGTAAGATCATTTTATCTTTCTATAGTTAGGAAAATTCCTGTCTCGACTGCTTGTAATTTAACCCGAACCCACACCCTTCAAATCGAAGCTTGTTTGGTAGCAGAAGTGAGTACTGTTTCAGTACTATCCGGATAAATATTCTGTTCTAATGTTACTGAAATAATTTGAGGTCAAGAGAATGAAAACGTTGTGTCTTTTGAGTGTTTTTATGACATCAGATTTTTTTATTTTTCAAATGTCTTTTATTAATTGAAAGTATCGTAGATTGATAAAAAGTCGTAGATATAAAACATGTATTAACCAAACAAGGTGAAAAATGTTGTTAAAATCATCAAGGGTAAAATTAATTCAGACCAAAATCATTTCCATTGTTTAACGGCAGCATATTTCAAAAGACACATAACCAACTCAAGTATAGTACCTATGTACGCCACCCTCGGAAGACAGATATTATGTAAAACCTAACGGAACTCTCTTCAATCAATACACGTTACTGGATGATGTAAAAGCTTTCTACGTGACATCACCCGGAAAATTGAACTCTATATCGTAAGTAGAAAATGTAATTTCGCGTGCAGAAAATTTGTGATTTTTTTTCCGACATTCCGAACAACAAACATCCTATCAAATGATTTTCATTCTTAATATGAAGGTGTAAGGTTTATAAGAGAAGGGTGAACTTTAGAGGGTTTTTGGAAGAGTTAGTTTTTTTGTGAATATCAAAATATGAGCCCCCTTTTACAATCCTATTGTATCCGTTATTGATCTCCATAATAGCATGAGTTGCTGGTCCAGGGTGTCTTAATAAAAGGGATGGCATAATGTATGGTATGATTTAAATCGTTGAAATTTGACCATTGATGTTTTGGGTTTTAAATCTATTGAGTTTATTGGATGTGAAACATTTATTGGTGTGTTTTGGTAGGAAAACCAAATCATATGGCGTGATGGCAAGCGGCATGATGCTCCCATACCGTTGTGTTTTACAAGTGCGGGGATGATATATGATCCCGTTACAGCCATTCTTTTTAAAAAAATAAGTTAAGTTATAATTTGCTAGTTGTCAACCTCATAGAAAAATCTGTACGCAAAACTCTGAACTTAGTTTAGAGACTGGAAGCGACATAATTTTTTATATTTCTATATGTGTCTCCTCAGATTTGTAAATAAGTTAAGGACCTATTAAAAGATGTGCTTGTCTTAGTATTGTACAAGCAGTTAGTGAATTAGTGTTTTTCGGAAGCTACATAGCTAAGCTTTAGGTTTGCTGTCTTTTGTCATGTTTTGCAATTTATGTTTGTTAAAAACTTACAACTTCCTAGCAGTATAATTCTCGCAATGAAAAGAGTAAAAGATTCCAATAGATACAATGAAAAATTATGTGACGAACACAAGTTTGGACTGTGTGAGTATATATTAATTATATGCTGGTGTTTAGTATCTGTCTAGTATTCTGTCTGTAGTAGTATTCTGTCTGTTAATATTTCTAATCATCGTACCATTATAGCAACCAAATATCTTTCATACAAAATATTTTCTTAGTTATTCTGGAATTGAACCGGCCTTGCTAAGTGGATAAATAGCCTCTAAATTCATCAACAAGTAACACGCATCACAATAAAATTTAACACGATCAACATTCTCTTATACCAAAATTATTAGCATAGACAAAGACGACTAAATTAGATTCGTATCGTGCAAACATAAAGTGTTATACTTAATTGTCTAAGTAGTACTCGTTAACAATACAGTGCGTTTATACACAGCTGGTTTACTGAATAATTTGATTTTCTAGGTAATGTGATTAGTGTGATATTTGCTGTTGTATTGTTGATACGTTCTATGTCAGAATATGGACGTACATAGCTTTTCGAGCGATGTAGACTTCCACAGTAGGATTTACCATACGAAACTGGTATTATTAATATTAATATTAATTATTATATAATAATTATGTAAAACTTAATTGCTGTGGGCTAAATTTTAATTTGTTGAACATTATACAATTCACTTACTTAAATTAATGATACCTATATCTGGAGATTTGCTTTTAATTGATTGATGAGTCATAAAAAGATATGGTCTTGTGAAATTCCTTAAAATAGTTTTAAATATTATGATTATGGTCTGGTAACGACAATATTCAATTATTTAAAATCAAATAAACTGGCTTTCATCTGTTTTACATGTGTTTTATTGTACGTCCTTATGAGTAATTCCATGAAGAAATTCCACACCAATTTCTTCATGAAATTTCTGTGACCTTGAAGGTACATCCTATTGATTAAAGAATCAACCAAATCGGTCTGTGTTGGTTAGTCAGGTGAATAGGTCTCCTAAACCAACGTGTTAAATCTACGATCGCCTCATCATTTAGTATCACATCAAGGTCACACGCAGACCTATAAATTATGACAAAAAGGACATAACCTACTATTGTCGTTAACAATTTTATATTCTTATTTTAAATAACGGACGGCTCCATGGCTTAGTTGGTAGTAGCTCTGCCTTCGAGGGGTCCCGGGTACGATTCCCGGCCGGGGCACACTTTGTGTGGTGAGCATGAAGTTTGTTCTCGGGTCTTGGGTGTTTGTCTTGTGTTTCTGTGTTTGTCCATGCCATCTGCGACACAGGGAATCCTAGTGCAGAGGTATGAGTCTGTAAACGTTTATTTATTTGTTTATTTATTTAATATACCTGTATCCCTACTTCAGTGATCTAGCTATATTAAACTGCACTGTAACAAATTAAGTAGGTAGGTATAATAATCATAAATCATAATATTAATCAAGTTGTACCATCTCAAAAGGCTACAAACGTGTGAAGGAGTTAAATTGTTTTCTTTTTGTTTATTGTTTAAAATACTCTTTGCTAATTAGTTTACATCATTATACTTTGCGATAAAATTAACCAAATTATGTTTGCAAGATGATTATCAAGCTGTAAATGTTCTCAAAAAAATTACACCGTTCTATTTTATGCAACAGTAGGGACGGAACGCGCTGGCGGCCCACCTGATGGTAAGTGGTTACCGCCGCCTATAGAAAACAGCTATAAGACTCAAGTCCTCCCCTTCGCTTAGAGACGGCGGTAGAACGTGGAAGTGGGTACATGTCATGAATAAAGTTTTCGCTCGTCACACAAAGACTGCCGCGGATCAAACCCGGGACCCTTCGCTTCGAAGGTAGGGCTACTACCTACTAAGATACGAAGCCATCAAGATTAGTAGCACCTCTAACCATTGAGTGGAGGACCCTAAACTATTTCCAATGAAGTTTATGACCCCGATTACATAACATGCCAATTTCATATTGCAAAATGGTTGCGGTCGTGCTACGGTGCAACCCCATTCGTAGCCGTGAGCTACGTGGTTACGTAAGTCTTAACGGGCCGGTCGTTGACCCGCGACCTGCGCTTGCGCCTGTCGTCGCCGCCTGACGGACGTAGAGTATGCGGTAGATAGGGCACCTCGTATAGGTATTCAAAATTTTCCGTATTCTGTTAAAAATTAATTTAGAATTTTATAGGTACCGAAAATCCTTATGTTATACTAGCAGCACCTCGCGGTGTCACCCGTGGTTAAAAAAGTCAACATGAGACGATGGGAAATAATTGATGTATGTTGAGTTTTTTGGAAATCACTAAAAATATTACTTTTTCGGGGGTAAAGAGTAGCCTATGTATATGAGTATGAGCTACCTTCACAACATTTTTCATCATCTATGGAAATAAATGGAAACATTTCATACAAGTTATGTACGAATTGACCGAATGATCTGGATTTATTGAGACCAATCCATTTGACAGTTGTTGTCATTTGTTCTCTATATTTTTGTTTACATTTCGGTAAGCTCTTTATAGATAAATTTTTTGTTTCATTTTTTTTACGTCAATCTTTCTTATTTTTTAATAGTTATTATTGGTCACGAACCCAATAAAAAAAAGATTATAAAAATCGGTCCAGTCGTTCTTGAGTTAAAAATGATGTAACTAACCCGACTTTGTTTTATGTATTTACATATATAATATGGATTAATCTAATTACAAACTATTAAACAGAACTATTTGAGTGCAAGTACATATCTAAGTTATATTTTTATGTGATTTTTATGTTTTATTAATCTAACGGAAAAGTAAACCGAACAGAAAAAGTTTTTACCAAATAATCATAGACACATCGTCTTATAATCTTTGATAGAAGCACACTGGGACACCTCCTGAGCTTGTTAACAGCTTTGCCCAGAGCCACGGAATCAACAACAGTTATTATCAACCACTACCATGGAGTAATAAACAGTTACTACATGATAAAGTCACAGACTATATAGAAGTTACTACATGAGTGCACACTACTCCACGGGATGCCAAGAAACGTGACGTTTATCTCCTTTATTATACCCATTGTGGGCCTAGCGGTGCCTTAAAAGTGATTCTCATTAATATTTTATTTACCTACATTTAAGTGGTGCTATAAACTTTGTGAAATATCGCTTGTTTGATTTTATTTGATTGATATATCTTGTTACGCAATAGGCAAAACTGGTTTTAGTATCGTTGTTTAAATATAGAAATGTAACCTTAGTTTTAGTGTTCGTTATGGTTTTGATATATATCTGCTTCATGTGATATTGTTTTTTTATAGGTTTCATAAGTATTCTTTCTAAATTTACTTATGTAATCCTAAAGCGTTCTACCCACCGAACCGCCGGCCAGCCGACATAGCCGTAAGCTTTGTTGTCGGACAACTTGAAATGTGCCTATTTATCGTAGCATTATCACGCCACTTGTATCAACAACGGAGCGCGTACGCAAGTTCCCGACACATCACTGACATGTCGCTGAGTAGGTAGCATGCGAGGGAGCAAAAAGCAGACACGATTTTTTTTAATCAGGCAACACTCATCCAATAAGTTGTGTCGGTGGAACAGCAGGTTCGGTATGTAGAACGCTTCAACCGTCAAATTTATAGTTTTTAATGCAATGCTCCACCGTAGCTATAGACTGAGATGCGTGGAAGAAAAACGGGGAGACAGTTACCCAGCAGTGGGAATTTTTTTTTTTCAATAAAAATATAAATTTAAATTATTTATGGTTTACAAACTTAAACATCACGAATCGAAGATATCGTTTCTGCCAATTTCTAACTAGTACTGTAGCAGTCTGTCAAAGAAGATATACAAGTCTAGTCCAAACGTGATGCCCAGGGGTACTAAGAACATGATCCGATAAACAGCACCAATTGATTTCCGCGTTGGCCACGCGCTCACGTCATCTGATTAGTTTAACCAGTGAGTTATATTAATAGCGTAGTACAAGAGTTGTGTATTACATCGCACTCTTAATAATGCACCGACCGAATCCAAAATCGTAAGTTTTCGGGAATCGACGGAAAACTACAGTCTAAATTAAAAACAAACATTGTAAATTGGTAAATTAAACATTGTGAGAAATCCAGCGTCTTCAGGAAACAAAGATTCAGGACGTGATATTTATATGTATATATCATACTCATCTGAATAGAGCTCGGTGGTCAACTAAAGCCTCTTCACTCTCGCTTGTTGCACTAGTATTGTCTTAACCTTAATATAACCAGTTATCATACATTGATCCTTTTTGCAATTAAGGGTAGGACAAGTTTGTTCCGCTATGTTTTCTTAGTTTAATTAACTATAGACTACACGTTCATCGATCCTTTTAAGATTGCAATCAATAGACCTTGATAGCATCAGTATAGTACGCGTCAATAAAGTATGACGTGACGAGAATAAAAAAATACTATTTTATTATAATATTATAGTATTTTTTTTGTGTCAATATTTCAATTTAAATCAGAACAAAATGATCTATTGTAGCAAAACTTGTTAAGACACCGCAATTATCGTGAACTTTTTTAATCAGCCGCCAAGCAGAGGTAAACTTGTATTGCTGTGTTCCGGTGTGAAGAAGGTGTGAATTCACAAGCGCATTACATCGCCGTCTGCCTCCTCTCGGATGCGACTTGGGTCTGTTCAGACTTTGTCTAAAAGTTGCTTTACTCTTTTTTTAGACAGAGCTAACCATTTACAATTAGGTGAGCTTATTTACACACTACTTTACGCTGTTTTAGATATACTGATTTTTTAATTTTTCAGGTATTAATGGTGATATTTGAAGTCCCCGATTATTGTGTCTTTAATATGTCTTTTAAAATGTATTAAAGGATGATTTTTAAAATTTGAATTGATTTTCAAAAATCATCCTTTAATATCAAATTACATGCAAACTGTAATTAGTGGGCTATAATATTGTACTACACATATACCCACTGCGTCTTCCATGCTAAATTGTCCTGACAATGACCAGCTTTGCATCTTGATCTGATAATAGTTGAGTAGTTGTGTACGTAATCAACTTGTTATCTCAAATCCGTGCGCATCCATAATCACACACAATAGATTTTCTTTCCCAAGGTGCATATATACTTGACGCGAACTATACACCGTATCAATGTAACATAACGCGCACGGGAGGAAAAAAGTGTTACTGAATCAATTAGACACTTTACACAATCGCAAGCCGTACATAGTCCGATCACGTGGTTTATACTCACAGATGATTGTACTGCTTAATTGAGTGATAATGTTTTAATTACGGTTTATAGAGCAGGTTTTAGGTACAGTTAGCAAGGTAAGTGCGTTTCTACCTTATATGAAATAAAGTATAATAGAAACGCACTTACCTTGCTAACTGTTACTTGCGGCCGTATTGCTCACGTTTGTAGGTAAGCACCCTCAGAGTCCTTACAATTATCCCCCGGGTGGTGCGAAAGGAGCAACCCTAATAGAACTTGTGCCAAGTTCGTTCGGTGAAGTACTGCTGCCTGGGAATCCGCGGCCAAGCAGTGGTCATATAGTTGTCTTCCAGAAGGGTGTGGATGCTGGTGAAATTACAGACGCATGAGTCGATACACTCTCGTCTCAAAGTGATTGACGCAAGGCGATGTGGATGGGATACGTCGGTAGAGGAGGACCAAAGTCACCACTTAATATTAAACAAATAAAATAAATGTAAAAAGGGTTTATATTATACATCAGAGGTTTTTTTAAAGACTGAGCTAAGTCAATCCACCTCCAAGCAGTGGCGTAATCACGTTGCTGTATTCCAGAGAAAGAAAACTCAGAGTGACAGGCGCAACGCAATGCAACTGTCCTTACTTTGGGAGAGAAGGATATGAGAGGTATTGCTGTTGTTTCTAAGTAACAATTTAACATCAGGTGGTGTTGTCAGCTCGCACCCATAAAATGATGATGTGATAATAGAATTATGTTAAAAAAAATCGGTTATATAACTGGTAGAGACCATAATGAGGGGAACCATACGAACTGCTGCCAAACAAGCAGCAACTGCTTCGTGTTGCCATGTCACGATAAAACTATGCTAAATAGCTGGCAAGCTACCTATCACTAATATACAAGAACATAGGTACATAAATAGTTTTCTAAAGGAAGTAGATGCCGTTGGTTCACGCTTTTACGATAATAATAAATTCCATTTGATTGTATCAGGCGTACGAGCGCGCAGCCATTATTCCAAATACTAGGTGACATTCAGGTTATTAATTGAAACTTTATATTTATTAATGGTGCGTATCAGCCTCTAATCTTCCCACTTCCCACAGCCTACTCTTGGGAACCAAGAGTGAATTGGCGTTGATTAACTCAAACTGGATAAGAACATACATGGGTTTAATTTTTTTTTCTTGGGAATAATGTTTTCCTTATCTTTTTAACAACGTTATTTGTGAGCAAATAAACTGATTAAAAGTGCTTTATAATTGTTTTAAACGTAACGAAATGAACTATTATTTGTTAATGGTAGTCCAGAGACTATCATTAATAAATAATGGATTCAGGTTTCTCAGTGGTTTTTCAATCCTGTTTGGATGCCTAGCCAGATCTCGTCATAAAGCCCGGGTTGAGAAAACACTGCATCTTTGCACCGACACCGCTGGCAAGGTCAACAAATTTTCAAAGAAGAAAAACCACTTTGGGCGATTATTAACACAAACGTCCCGAATATCAGCGGACTAAGCCAAGATCCGTACCGTAATAATAATAATAATAGTATTAGTTTTAAGACATCCTTCCGCTATCACCAAACGCCCCTGTAAAGTTGTCAAAGCCATTTGCAGTCACCAACGAAAACCAGAAATAGAAACAAAGTTATTGTTTATATTGTACATCTTATAATCAATTATCTTACTTATATTATTGTATAAAGGCGAAAGTTTGTATGTATGTATTATATATGTGTGCGTGTGTATGCTTGTGTCACCTTCACGCAAACGGCTCAACAGATTTGGATGAACTTCGGTATCAGGATAACTTATATCCTGGATTAACACATAGGCTACTTTTGATCCTGGAAAACCGCGGGGCACAGCTAGTGAATTATATTGTACATTCAACGATAACATTCAAAGCTTAACAAAAATGTAATATTATTTTGAATTCTTCGCGTGTACACCATGTGTAAAATCTAAATATAGTAAACAATTAACAAGACTGACCTTATATTACGCTTCGCAGTTCCATGGGAATCCAGAAAATTATCGAACCTTGGCATACGCCATATTAATAAAATTAACTGACTACACACGACAGAGGGTCCCATTCTAGCAAAAAAACCTTGTCTGTGTGTAATTTTTGTATCACCACACAGATAATCCAGCTCAAAATTGTTATATTGTATGAAAACAAGTGAACGAATGTTTTTCGGAATTATCAGCTAATATTAATTTAATATAAAATACTAGCTGCCACGTTGTTTTTTAATATATTTATGAACCCATTCATGAATATAAAAAAATATAATTCGATTAAAAACTCGATGAACCCAGTAGTTACACTTAATCACATTAATAAAAAAAAATTACAACTCAAAAATATTACCAGACGGCAATGTGCCCAAAATGCTGGCTACATTGCCACGTTCGATGGCAATGCGTATTCGCTGTGCAAAATAAAGGCAGCACTTTGATCACCTGTTGCTCGACTACCTTTTTCGTTTGCAAATATTTTTAGACCCCTGACCCAAGTGTTTCAACACCAAAAGGTTTTATTATTATATTTAATTGACCAACCATATAGTTTTTGTATGAAAGAGTAATGAACAGGCAAAAACTATCGATACTTACTAACGGTAACGAAATTGATAGCATTTAAAAGCATACCTACCTAACTACCTAATGGTTACAATACCGCAGTTACAAAATTTGATTAGCGAGGTGGTCGCGCCGGAATTCGTCTATGAACAAACGCTTATAGGGAAGATACAGTTGCAGTGGATGCGGCAAATTATAATGAACAATAAATAAATTAATATTCATGAATATCTCACACAGCCCATCTAGCCACCTAAGAATAGGTGGCTAGATGGGCTGTGATTTTGTTTTCCTGTGACTTTTTTCTTCGCCCGTTGCATACTGATTTGGATGTTTCTTTTTTCAAATGGTAGGGTGTACCACCTAAGGGCGAGAAATAAGGGATGAAAAAATTTAAGTCGGTTTTTTCAATATTTAAATCATTTACTTGTTTTGTATTTATTATTCAATTCGTAAATATTTTAATGTGTATGTAACACATTACAGTATTTATATAAGCTAACATGATTTTTCACCTTCTAATTATTATGTAGCATCAGGAAAGGAATTAATTCGTGAACAGTAAATTTGCAGTAATATCACAAAAAATTACATGAAAAACCTACTAGTTCTATCTACAACCTATTAAGTTAACCCAAACCACGGTGTGCGATTTTGGGTTTCTCATCCTGGTACCAACGATAGAAATGCCTTCTCCAAAGTCAAGTATGCTCAATCATTCGTGCTCCGCGCTAGTTTCATCGCGTTCAGGGGCAAGAACGGTACCAGGGCCAACGACCTGAGATCTCGCCGATAACTCATCGCGGTGTTTATTCACTATTATCGAAGAGCGCACATCCATTGTGATTTGTGGCTCCTAGCTTTTGTCATTAGACGGGCATGTTTGTCAAAAACATTTTTGTTTGATGCATATGAGCGCATACCAATATGCCCAACAATTTATGACAGAATGCCGTATTTTGTATCAATTTCTTCCTTGTCCATCTATCGTTTAGATGGCTTTAAAGCGGTAAGACCGCTCATTGATTAACTTTTTTGTGTAAAACTGGTTTAGTAAGCAATTAAATGTTATGTATTAATACATTATTTAAAGCTCTTCGTTTATTCAAATACAACCAGCGTATAATTAGTATTTAGTATTCATAAAGTAAATAAATATATATTCATGAACATTTAACTCAGCGCCATCTAGCCCCAATTTTTATACTTACTACTAACTAACTAAATTACTAACAGAATACTTATATAGCATTTTTATCGAAAATACTTGAATGTATTAAATATAAACACTTAGAAACAGAACAAAAATCTATGTTTGTCACACGAATTGTCCTGGGTTGTAGAACCCACGAAGTGCTCGTGGCGTAGCTTGATTAGCTGCTCTTTACACATCACGTAAGTTAAGCAAATTTTGCCCGATCAGAATTTGTATGTGTGACCAATTAGTGGCATTTGATCTGGGCGCTTCCGTGCTTAAGAGAGCACGTTAAAATGTCGGTCCCGGTTACACTAGTCGCTAAGCCATGTCGGAGGTCCTCGGCAGCTTGAAAATTCCGACACCAGAGTTGGCCACCTGCTCCCACGAAAGAATAAGATCGAACCCACGATCTTCAGCGCAGAAGGCAGAGCTACGTATGACCAATAGAGCTTCACAGCCAGGCCAATTTAACATATTATTCAGTTTACTGTTTGCTGTGTAGTGTTGACAGTAACTGTACTTTTGGAAGTATTCTATATAATAACAATTTCGGAATTCAAATATCACCGGGATCAGGCTATAAAATTTTGATCAAATAGCTCTACGTTTAATAACACCAGCATTCCTTAAACCATTTTAACTATCATCGGCGGAGAGATTTCTCTGGTTTGTATGATTAGTCTAGGGCTGTCACTTATAAAAGGGCATAATGATGGAATAAATATATATATATTTATTCATGGATATTTCACACAGCGTCATCTAGCCTCAAACCATGCATAGCTCGTACTATGGGAACTTGCATAATGTGAAGCCGTAGCGGGTCGCTGGTTAAATATATTGATACTTGAAGCTTCTGGCTGTGAAGCTTTAGCCAATGCGGTATTGGAGTAAGAAGTGTTGCATATGCTTTTCTAAGATATTTTCTATCTCAGCGGCCATGTTGCTGGCATGCTGGTACGAAGATGAGTACCCTTTGTACTCCCAGGGTGGTGCAAAATATCTAAAGTAATCTATGTGTTTATTTAGGGTATGAGCCACATTCATAACAAATTTCATTCAAATCCATTCTGGAGGAAGGAGGAAAGAGTAACAAACAAACAAGCTTTCGCGTTTATGATAGTAGTATGATTCGACAACCCTAATAGACATGGTCCACAAACACTCATTTAGTATTAATCACCGAGTGTTGGTACAGATAAACTTATTATACAATTCGAAAGCCCTTAGATTAGCTACGTTTTACTCCTATACCGGGCAACTATTAGTAACGCTATGGTAAGAAAGTGATGAAGTATGGAAATTGAGGTTTTATTGCCGTTTACCAACTAATTTGTATTAGGAATGCCTGACACTAAATGAGAACGCTTGATTGAATCGAAGATCGGAGCTGCGTGTGGGTGAGGGAACAAGTTCTACTGCTACTTTTGCTTGCTCCTTTAGCACCACCCAGGGGGTACGTGTAGGGAATCAAAGGGTACACACCTACGGACGCGAGCAACTGGACCCCCCATTATACATAGGTCACATGTATACCAAATAAATCAAGTGGTAGTAGTAGAACTTTTTAGCTGAGGCTTGTTGTAATTATAATTTGTAAAATAAACTTATGAAAGTAAATGAATATGAACTTTATAACTAATTCAAATTCAAAATCAAACTTATTTATTCGTTTTGATCTCTAGTATTGCATGATTAAGTATGTAGGTGTGTAAGTTGAATGAAAGAGATTTTAACACTTATTTTGAATTGATAAATTATTTTATAACATTAAATATATTATTGCTTAACACAAAGTATTAAAAACAAATTGATTTTAGTCAAATAATGCTGGAGTTACTGATATTATACGAACTTCCATATTCGTACAAACTCGTACATAGCTACTAGGTGACTTAAGACTAATATTAATCCTGATTTGTATAAACTGCAATAATTTATCTTAAATTACAAACCATCATTGTCATGATAGCCATATATCAGCGGTAACTTTTTATAACTAAACTTCCTCGAATCGTCAAAAAACATCCAGCAAACTGCAAGATTATCAAAGTCGAAGCAAAAAAGGGTAAAAGTTGAGAGCAAGCGAAGATCATTAAAGGGCACACGCTCTCGATACATATCTGAGGACGTTCAAACAAACAAAATTAAATAAATTTGAGAGATGTATGTATGTGGTGGTGTGATATTGAAATGTGGAAACTGGTTTGCCGCCCGGCTGTCGGGAACGGCCTGGGAATACTGAATCGCGACCAGGGATCAACGTATCTGGTGGTACTGTGAAATAACTCATCTAAGGTATAAGGTATATTATTTATTTTTAGAAATTTGTAGTCTATCTATTTATCACTAGCCTTATAGCTCAGTCGGTAGTAGCTCTGCTTATGGCGCTATGTAAAATGTCCATGAGTATTTGTTAATATAATTATTTTTAGGTTCAGAAGACAGGCATAAAGTACAATATATGTTGCGTTTTTCTTGTGAAAATAACTATGCTTTTGAGCTCATCACTTGTTACATCTGTGTTTTTAAGATGGCTAACTTTTGAGGAATATACCTTCTCTAACTGCTTAAGGTAAATTGATGTTAAAATTGATGTCATGCTCATGTACGAGAATATTTCAGTTTCATTGTTGTTTTTTATAAGCGGCAATAACCATTAAATATTAGATAGGGCGTGAGATCATTCTTTCACAATTGCATTTAAAAAAGTTTCGTAATAAGTTGAACGGTATATTTCAGAGTAGCATCACTCCTGGATCGCGCTTGGAGCATAGTGAATTAGAACTGGCGCCGACTGAGGTATTTATTGTCTTCGATAGGCATTGTCAGGAATATATACCGGGTTGGAGTCCCAGCGAAGCTAGTTGGATATAAAAAGGTTATACATTACCGTAGCGTATAACCGGATTTCTAGCTGGTAATATAATGTACCCTAAGTAACAAACATTTGTTACGCTTCTTCGCCTTACTACACAACCGATCATGATGAAGTTTTGTATACCCGTTATCAGGGGTACAGAAAAGGACAAAGGGTATCTTCCATACAGAAAAAATTACATTTACAATTTTAACTAAATCACTCTTATACTATGAAACCGCTAGTTTATATTTTTGTTTTTTGTTTGTAACATCTTCACACTCAAACGGCTCAACGGATGAATCTTGGTACCAGGACAGTTTTTATCCTGGATTAACACAAAGGCTACTTGTGATCTTGAAAACCGCGGGTAACACCGCAGGGCACAGCTAGTGAGATGCAAGCAAAGGATTTCGATGCTTTCGAACTTCACGGCAGACGTTTTAAGAACTTAGTTTTCCTGATGTTTTGACATCTGCTACAAAACTGCACATGAACTCATTTTTTTATGGTACGTACCTATATGATACTGACAATGTATTTTGTTTTACAAACGTCATGTTACTTCTGATTTTCAACAGTGCCCGCTGTTCGAGTATTAACAGTACTTTTCATATGTTTTATCGCACTCTCTACAAATTTGTAGCTGGTAAGCCCTATCCAATTATACTTGCATAAATAAATTATAGTGAATTAAGTAGTAGTGAATTGAGTACGAATATTATCTTTTGAGACTGCCGTCGTGTGAGTTGACTGCAAATATATTCATTCGCTCACCACATATGTGTGGCAATAGCACAGTTTGAACACTAACGAATATTAGGGATGAGCTTAACTTTCACAAACCAGCTTGGATTAATAACGCGGAATCTCTGGATGCGTAAAAGCTAAGATTTCCTAAGATCTTAGCTTTTACGCCTTCAAGTGTCATAGTCCGGGGGCAGATATTGGTGTGATAAACATTAACCTTGTTCTCAGGTCTTGGATGTCCATATAACTTTGTGATACGGACGATCCCATTACAAAGCAAGAATGTCAGACTATTAGTTAGTTTGTTTATCTCTTCATATTAAGATGTTTTTTCCAACGGTTTGAGTTCAAGTTTTGGCATGTATGGTTCGGGTAACAGGTTTCATTTAAAAATATCTTTTATAAACCGGTGCTTGGGGCACATTTTACAACCAAATTAATAATACAAACAGAAAAAAGAGATATGACCGTATGATTCTAGATTAACCAGCTAAAACATGTAATAATTATGGATATCTGAGCAAAATGATAGTAACGCAATTGTGATGAGTCAGCCCTAATACGCACCATAGAATACGAGTTACTACGATGATGGAGGCATATAGGTAGCATCGATCGAACCTTTGTTATACCCAACCTTTTATTTGGTGGATAGCCGAAGATAATGCTCCTTAGCTTATAAGAGGTTCATAAATTACATCTTGTTCGATCCTTATGTTTGAATGGTAATTTTGTAATATCATATGTAATAGAAGTATAGTCTGTTTTCTCTTATCAGTCAGGATAACTAAGGATTGGGAGCTGTCTTCTCCAACCTTTAATCCCTCCAGCCTCATAAGAAAATCCGGAATACTTTCTCCAGACCTCCAGGTTTGTATAACATTGAATTATATCAATAAATAAATAAATAGTCATGGACATTTCACACAGCGCTATTTAGTTCCAAACTAAACAAAAGCATAGCTTGTACTATGGGAAGAAGATAACTGATTGAACAAAAACTTTATGGGAATTGGAAGTATACAGCTTCTGGTAATCAGTCAGCATCCTAAGGACAGATTTAGTACGTCAAAACAAAAAACGGGTTGTTCTGCGACGGTGCAAGACCCCTTCTAAAGTGATGCTCTGGGCTGCCCTGCTTGCCACCCCTAAGGCCGCCTCTCGTTCTTACGAGACAGTGAAGCCTTAAATTCTTGGCATTTGCCTTCGCTTTACATTCCGACCCGCTGTCCGTAGCGGACCATTTGTACTCCATTCGATTCCGTTACCATAAAGACATTAAACGAAGGCTTTACTAGACTCTGGGTAAAACGTCGAGTTTGCTCACAAAAAAATTAAAATTATTTGTCTAAGTACAGGGGAATACAATACTGAGACCATGGGAGATAACTTCTTATTTCAAGTTAAGACATAACACTGCAAATCTAAACAAATAAGTATAATACAAGTGTTTATGTACATAATAGTTGTGTCACAGCGAAGCGCTCAAGGCAGTTTGCTTAGATGTTCATACATATCATCTAAATTACGCGACTCCTCGCCCAGTCAACAATTAGATGGGTGGCAGTTCAGTGGCATCGCGCTTCCGTGATTCGGAGGGCACGTTAAACTGAGTT
The DNA here is from genome assembly GCA_921293045.1 of Aplocera efformata. Taxonomy (NCBI): domain Eukaryota; kingdom Metazoa; phylum Arthropoda; class Insecta; order Lepidoptera; family Geometridae; genus Aplocera; species Aplocera efformata. The sequence continues at coordinate 6,209,675 of OV121045.1, forward strand.
AAGTTAGATGTTCTTTACCGATCCTCTAATTTAAACAACACTCCGTCCGATAAATTGCTGGTGATTTAGTGGCATTTGAACAGAGCGTTTGCATGCTTTTGAGGGGTCCATATTTTTCGCGTCTATAGGTGAGTACCCTTTGAGTCCTTACATCCCCTCCGTCCCCTGGGAGGTGATAAAGGAGCAACATAAAGTAGCAGTAGAACTTGGGCCAAGTTTGTCCGGAGAAATACTGCAATCTGGTAATCTGCCGTCGAGCAGTGGTGCACACGTATTGCCGTGTTCCGGTGGAAGGGTGGGGGTGCCGGTGAAATCACAGGCGTATGAGTCGTAACTTCCCCGTCACAGCCAGCTTGGGTCTTCACAGTACGTACCATCACTATCGTAAAATTAAGAAAAGTATTTTTTTTTTTATTGGTATAGTTTAACTCCAAACTCCACTTTAACATTTCGGTCCTGGCTATACCTACTAATCGATGGCCAATTTGGAAGGCTTTAGGCGGTCACTCACACAAAAGAAGTATGCATAATAATCTCGCGAAACCTTCCACATATTAAAAAGGATTTAACAGCCCCAGCAGTATGCAAAGTAATTTTATATACATTCATCTGAAGTAATAGAGTTTTCTAACCTGCTAGATAATAATGATTCCAACACACCCACGCGCTCTAACTGCCAAGGTATCTTAACCATCGCAAATTTTCCTTTATCCTACAAAACCAAGCACACACCGATTAAATATAGTGCTCGCGTTTCTCCAGATCGCCAACCGTATGGTGCTGTCCCTGTCTAACTTCATATAATCTGTACTTTTGTCTCTCCTACGCCAGCCTGCGCAGCCTCATCTCGGCACCTCGCCGTCGCCTTCAAGTCACATATTTTATTTGTGGAACCTTCCTGCAACCAGAATAAAGCCACCCATTCACAGAACGTTCAAGTCTAATGCTTGGGTAACACAATATAATTCGTACACTCACTATGTCTAAATCTAGTTTCGAATATTGTTGCAGATTTTGTCAAGAGAGCCGTTTTTTGGAAAAAGCTTCATGATTAACATATAGAAAGACATTATAAAAAAAAAAAAAATATGTATAACTGTATTATTTAATTAATTCTCGCCATGCACAAACTCTCACAAGGCTTAAGTTTAAACAATTAATAAATAATAATCTCTCACTCAATAACTAAATAATTTTGATAAACTCTGAAAATGTAATCCCGGCTGGAACTCAAAAAATAAATGATGTCCCCACCGGAGTTTGTGCCAGACACTTCCACTTCTCAAATAAGCTACAAGTTAGTTGGAGTCGTCAAAAAGGAACCTGTTTTTGAATCATTCTTTTGTATTTGTTTGCAAGGCAATGACCATACAGATATTACTAAGATCTGGTGCTAACCACGAAATTTATTATAAACAATTTTTTTTATCGATTTTCATCTTCTTGTGTGGATTTGTATAACAGGGAGTTGAATTTGCGAAGTAGGCTGAAAGTCGCGCCGTGAATGGGAGGCTAATTTGCTTCTCGCGTCGGAGACCTGCCAATAATATTCACCCACACAGTTACCTGAAAGCAATAATCGTAGAGGATTTTATGCTTATAGAGACTCAAGTAGGTGACGATACGACCCCAGGTTGTAAATTGTGATGCAATAGAACCTGGAATGCTGACATGTCTCCATAAGTAGGTACTGATGCAAACGTAAACGTTTACACACTCATACCCTTGCACTAGGATTCCCTGTATCGCAGATGGCATGGACAAACACAGAAATGTAACACAAACACCCAAGAGCCGAACCAACTTTATGCTCACCACACAAAGTGTGTCCCGGTCGGGAATCCAACTCGGAACCCCTCGCTTTGAAGGCAGGGCTACTAGCAACTAAACCACGGAGAAAACCCCATTATTATGTATTTCGTCGGAATAAATTTTAATTTTGAAAATGTTCGTTTTCTGTATAATCCATGTATCTATTCATGTAGCCTAACCATTACATTGATAGTCTCTGAAATTAATGTTGGTTGGTAGTTTCCTCTGCGTCTGTCTACCTGTAATTGTAAAAAAAATGTAGCTGTAAACGAAGTTGTGGTGATTTAAAAACGGTAGCGTCAAACAGATTCATACAATAAACTCCATTAAATTAAATCTGCAAGAATGACCAACAATGACGGAATAAACTGCGGGCACTAACGTTAATATGAAGATTGTAGGTATTTGACCCGGACATAGATCACTGGGTCTGAATCACGTGGCGAGTAAAAAACAAAGGAGTTCATCAGAATCATGGTTATTACTCCAGTTTATTTATGTCACTTGTTGTGTTCGTTTTTTGGCGATCATTAACATTGAGCTCGTAGCTGATCTACAGATCATCTAAGTTAGGCAACTTTCGGACCGGTCAGAAGTTGGATGGGTGACCATTTAGTAATTTTGAACTGGGCGCTTCCATACTCTTGAGGTTCGTTAATAAGTCAGTCCCAGCTACACTAGTCGTTGAACCATGACGGAGGCCTTCGGGTGGTGTGAAAACTTAGACAACATAGTTGGCCACTTACGCACACGAAAGAAGATTACTATTTCTTTCCCCCTTCCTCTCGGGTTAGTCGATTAGGGTTTAGGGTTAAAATAGACGTATACTTAACAAATAAGACTAGTTTAAATATGAGAACTGACTTTGACATATCTGTGTGCGTGTCATATGCCTTAGGAGCTCCTGTCACACGTTATATGCTAACGAATATGTTTACTTGTGTGTGTAAAATTTGACGTGTCCAAACGATACTTGAGATCTAAACAAAAAATGAGTTTGAGTTTGAGTTTTGCGAGGAGACCAGACATTTTATTGTTTTAGTAATTTATAAGCTGTTCTGGTTAGTTACATTCACTAAAACCGTAAAAGTTCCAAATTTGAAAAATTAAAGCTTTCTTATGACTTAGCAGCGCAGTTCATTGCAAAGCTTAATAATTCATCAGTATTATAAGTAAGCCTATACTCCAATAAAAATATAAAGCATTTACAGACACAGTTTATGAGCGAAGATGAGTTACGCGGCGCGTCGCGGCCATCGGTCCATCGACGCAATGCACAAAGCTCAATATTCATTAATTTACGTGACGGTTCTGCAGAAACCCTTTAAACGCGTATCTCAGACATGAGTGTTGCTAAGAAAGTATACAAAGACAACGTTAAAATTACAGCTCGGAATACCCACCCCTTATTGTCGCACATTAAAATGCAAAGCGTTCTGCGTCTTACGGACTTGATTTAAAGGCTCCTCGCAGTAAAAACGGGCGGCAAAATCATTTTTGCTAATTTGTTTCGTGCTCATAATATTGGTCCTTCGAGCGTTTTATTTTATTTCAGGTATGCAAAACATTTTATGGTTAACTGTGTGAGGCTTGCGTGTCTTGCATTTATTGTTTGGATTCATTCCTCGAATGCCACGTTTTGAAATCGGTATTTACCTCTGATTCTCGAATACTTCCCTAATTAGGTGTATAAAATGGCAGAGTTATGTTCACCTACATGCTTAGGTTGGGGCTAGATGGCGCTGTGTGATATATACTAGATTAATGTCTATGAATACATGAATTTGTTTCATTATTATAATAATAACGTGTTAAGCTTAAAAAGCTTTCCTTAACATAATCATTGTCAATTAGAATTATGGAAGAAAATATTAAAGCTATACGTGCATCTAAAAATTATTTCAAGACGCACGTTATTTTATGACCTAATAATTTTTAATCACATTCATCTGTCTATAAAAGGTCACGTTTGTTATTCCATTGCTTCCAAAAGGATAATTTAATATGAGATGGATAAAGTAGCGAGATGAACAGGAAGAGAACTGGCTGTATTAGCAACACAATGGCGAGACAAAGGCGGTCGCTAGCGAAGTTCACGCATATTTAAATAAATAAACTCGGGTAGAATCCGCTGGACTACCAAGACTAAGGAACTGTTATGGATATGCCTAATTTTTTTTAAAGCGAACACTTTATATTGTTTAATATAATGTACTCTTACTCATGTTATAAATTTAAACTTTCATAATGTATGGAAGGAAAGTATGGTTGCTTGTTACCCAATCACGCCAGCTGCTGAACGGATCTGGATGAAATTTGGCACAAAGATAGATTATAGTCTGGAATGGGACGTAGATTTTTATCCCGGAAAACTGTAAGGTTCCCGTAGGATTGCCAACCACGGGTAACACCACGGGGTGCGGCTAGTATATATATAGTGTAGTATAAGTATATAAAATTATATTTAGTGAGTAATATTAACATTTGTCAAAGAAAAGAGTACGAGGCTACAGTTACTTTCCATAATACGTAAGCAAAACTTGAGTGAGTAGGTACACCGTTCAAAGTAATTTCCATTGAATTGAAACTTAAAGGAACTTGAAGAATACATGAAATATCACGATTTCAAAAAGTACCTACGAGATCACGCGTTCTTATTACTAAGTTTGGTGATAGTTCAAACCGTACCCGACCCTCGATCAGCAAGAAAAATATAGTTGACCAATCATTATTATAAAAAAACATTGATCGAGGTCAAACGCAATTAACTTACAAAACCAAATGAGTTGCTGAATATTTTTATAATTTTAATATACTGGTATGCTTCAGAAACTGTACTATCCAGAAATTCCGTCGTAGCTCTGTTCCAAGCGGCCACAACGCCACCAGCCGTGAGAGTCCGATCTTGAGATATAGTATCGAGTCACAAAGCCAGAAGTAATAGGATACTTGCATAGAACCTCATTTTTGTTCTAAAAAGACGCCAATTATGCATGTAACGTTTTAAACAGTTTGAATTCACAGTTGTTGGTATTTGCTGGGACATATTTATTGTAATGAATACTAATTTCTGAGATTGTATGAGATATAAATCATTTTTATAAATAAAAAAACCTTTAGATTTTATGAAAATACTGAGGTATCCTGAAAGATTTTAGAAACGTAACAGGTAAAAATGCATTCATACCAAAATAAAAACCATCTTGTTAGACGGTAATGTAACAATGGAAAGAAATACTGTACTACTTTTTGTTCCGTTAACCATTACAATCAGACTAGCGACCTTATGATTGCGGTAAACAACTTTCCAAAGAGGAATCTGTACACTTAATAGATACATACCATTATAGTTTATACGACTATGAAATTTTGTTTAAAACAAAGATTATCAATTTGGACCGGAACTGTATAACGATCGGTATCAAATTGTTGTATGGAATAAACTTTATTTCAAGTTTGTTAACCGCAGTAGTTTGGAGGTAACGACCCATCTTTGATTTGAAGGTTACAGGTTTAAAGCTGGAATTCTAATAAAAAGGCCTGCGCTTCCGCAATCGACAATTCGCACGCAATTTTGGCATCAGGGTGCTGTTCAATGGCCGAACATGAAGGGATAAAGAAGCTGTTGTGTATGTAAAGCCAAATTGTCAACTATGGCAGCAAGAATTAGATAGTGGAGCCACAAATTACTTCTGTACCAGTCTATAGTGGTGGAGACTGTCTGCTTTCGTTCGTGGCCTGCTTGCGAATGGTGACAATAATTGCTTGATAACAGAATTCAATACCCAATTTGAATCTTAACTCAATGCCTTTAAAGTTGTTTTACATTAAAGAATCACAAATATGTTCTAGTGTTGCGATAATATGTTCTACCTCTTCGAAAGCCTTATTAAGTTCTGCAATCACTGTGTTTCTCGTATGCTAGTTAATTCGCAATCAAATAGCCGGACCACGTCAATTCAGTGATTTGCGGACTTGCGGTGGATGCATTGCAGGGCTCTTATGCAATGCACTTTCACCGTGCGTTAAAGAGAGAGTCCCTCAGATTGCCTATTACTAGATTACCTTGCGAACTCGGGAAAATAAGAAAGTGTGTAATATGTCCCCTCTGAGGACGTAAACGCTGTTTTCACTGAGCTAAACAAGCGCTCGTCAACATACTTAAGCACAGTTAGAATATCGACGATTTATTATGTCTTTAAGCGGGAAAAGCCTATTTATTCAGATAATGGTTTTCATTTAATTTAAAAATAAGTATTACGGGCGCAATGATTGCCATCCATGTTCATGTGAGGGCCTGGCGCTATGATGCTGCATGCGTCTTCTGTCGATAGCAAAGATGAGCCCAAGGAGTGTTTTGAAGACGATAGGTGAGTTACTTGCTTGCCCATAGGCAACTTACATTTTAAGAGGTATATTTAGAAATCTTAAATAGAAACTTGCAAAATGTGGTGTGCATTTAAAAGTATAAATTTATTTTGACACCGATTTGACGAAACGTCATACACTGCATACTTTTCTGTGAGCAAAAGTGACATGCCGTCACTTTCAGCTGATGTGGTATTATCAATTACAGAATATAATAAAATGCTAGCCATGTGAACCAGATTACTGCTATAATTTTTTTAATTGTAAACATAATTATGTTTTCATCTAGTCGTGTCTTTCGTAGTCTATTTTTACTATAATAACGCCCAAATATAAAACAAACATTTTATTTTCGTCACACAAATGCACGTCCTGAGCGGGAATCGGACCTACAGCGCAGAATGCAGAGCTACCATGCGTCAATAAAATAATCTAAAAGGTTGATTACATTAATTTTGCTGATATGTATTACAATATAAGCACTACTCACTAGTTGCTTGACGGAAAATTGTTTATTTGGGTGGCGACCTCTGCTCAAGGCTTTTCCTCCACAGCAGGAAGAAGGAAAGATGCGATTGTTGTCAACGCAGCCTTGTAACGACAATGGTCAGTTTGCAATATGCGCTTCTTTATTAGCACGCCAATTATAGTAAATACTTATTAATTAATAGAAATAACAGTTATTATTAAACGACTTCAAAAAGGGAGGTTCTTAGTTTGGCTATATGTAGATAATAATAATAAAATATATATATAATATGTAGAATCGACATTTTTTTTTTATTTCCTTAGGCTTTACATCTGATATACCATTGAAAAAACAAATTTGAAGTTGATTTTAAAGATTTTACATCAAACACTTATTAGTTATTTAATGATAAATTTATGTCATTTTACAGATATTTTAGATATATGAATATAGTCACATTTTACGTATACCGATGAATCCTGTTTGTCGCGGCACTTTTAGGTCTAAAGTGATAACACGAAAATTTCAAACTTCAATGATGATGTCAGTGATTAGTGGAAGGTTTGGTTGGAAGGTTGGCATAAGGTGACAACATTATTTCGGGTACGTCCGGGCTTCCAAAGCATTACTAAGCGAACCCAAAATGACTTTAAAAGAAACGCTATTATTATACAACACGTAAGGAGTGAGTCAATGGGCCGGACGAGTCGAGACGGGTGCTTCTCAGAACCTTTTGTTGCTGCATATCATCCTCATTGCCCAATAAGACAAAATCAGATATTTCACACTGCGGCCTAAAAACGCTAGTAAAATCGCTGTGACATTTCGTTTGCATCATACTTTCTGAAGATACGGGATCTTCAAAATTAGTCTCTTTTTTTACCCGACTGAATCTGAATGAGGGCTAAATGTTTTCTATAATGTATATTTTTTTTAACGGCTTTATACATTTAGCTTGAGAGGTGACGTTAGATTTGTCTTAATTGTGACAGTGACACTGGCTGTATCAAAATTATAAATATTATTGTAAAATGGCCAATTTTTGACGCCATATATACATCTTCAAAAAATGTTTTTGCTCAAACCCTATCGAGTTCACAGGGTTTTATATATGGCTTAGAAAAATATATACACCTTTTTATGTTTAAATGTCTTTTTTTTTGCAATAATTTCTTGTTATGTTCATTGTTTGAGAGATTATTCTGTTGTTTATACTGTAATTATTTGGTAAAAACCATACCCGTTAGAAGATTGTTTGAGTTCTAACTTAAATATGCGAAAAGCTACCATTTTTTTTTAAATTTTGTTTTATTTCAAATCAAGTGCTATATACTATAATGTTTCATATCTACACTAATTCAACGAAACATGTAATTGAATACTATCAGTAAATTGCATTATTGCAGCAAAAGACTGGGTGGAGGGTGAATTCTTGGAAAACTAATTGTTAAAATAACTGTCGCATCGACGAGGGAGGTTTAATCAGGTATTGATTTATATCATTGCACTTATTTTAAGTGTAACTTACAATTTTTAAAAGTTCCCAAGTCTCCCGGAGGCTTCTTACTTTTGTTTTTATATTCTTGGACATTTACACAGCTCCATTTAGCCCCAAACTGAGCTATGGGACCTAGACATTTGGAAATACATACATATATTGACACCTCGACACAGAATAAACATTTATGTTTCTCGCACAAATGCTTGTCCTGAGTGGGAATCGTACCCATGACCTACATCGCAGGTAAAGCTACTACCAACTGAGCTATGAGTCCAGTCGATGATGCTTATTTGTTGAGGTTCATGAGAGTATGCGCAGGCGCCGGTGTGATAGCCTGATGCGTCGGCCGCACTCGCCCGTGGGTCGCCAACGACAGGTAATGACACAAAACGACATGCATGAACCACAGCCACATAACTCACGCGGATCATAACAGATCTGATCCACATGCCGACGAACGAGTTTGGTCGATAGGCTTATCTGTGTACCACAGTATCTACCATACCTTTGAAAAGTTTCGAAGGTATTAAAAAGTGTTCATCTAATTTAGACGTGATTATCATTTTCATCTGGATTTAAAGAATGATATAAATGCCATAAAATTGGCTTGTTAATTCAAATTGCAGGTTTTTTAAAAGTGATTTCAATGAAATGTCTAATTTCGCTGGCCTTCAAAAAAACAGGTCGTATAAAAATTAATTATTCGCCAAATTATTTATTCCTGTAAAACTCAAGTATCGATTGGACATGTCAAAATCTTACACGCTCAAGTAAATATATTTGTGCTTTTTAACGTGCCACAGGAGCTCCTTTGGCAACAGTTTTCAAGTTTTGGTCCATTTTTATTTGTTAAAACCTAGGTGAAGACGAGGAAGAATTAGGCTGCAAAGTTCATCATTCACTGGACAGTGATGGTACCTTTAGTGGCTCAACACGAGTCTATCAATCGAGCAAGAAATAGCTCTCTAGAGAAACGTTATATTTGGAACACAGTTATCATAATATTTTAATTGCAACATAATGATAATAGCTTATAATCTATTTTGACGTAGGTTATACAAATTTCATAATATAAAATAAAACTTTTAAACAATAAAAATTATTAAAAAAAAGAACTTACTTGTAAGTCTTTTACCTCTTGCTACATTTTAAATATTTGTGCTTAGATAAACAGCTAAGCCTAAGCCTTAAATACATACATGAATTGTCTTATTAGTCAATATACCAATATTTTGATGGATTCTTTGAGCATTTGATGGACTAGTGAGGAATAGACCCTTTGGTTTGAAACTACACATAGTTGTAGCCTCAAGGTACCACATAAACAAAATCTGAGAATAATGTAAATGCGATTGAAATCGTTAAATGTATAATACATAACTGATCTCTAGCAATTATGCATTTCAACGTATAGAACAATAAAACGGTGACTAATTATTACAATGTTCTTAAGGTATTGGCTATAGTTACGATCTGAATCCAAGTTTTTGCGTAATAACAACACTGAGTGAATGATTAGATGCACTGGTTGACCTTTAGCTAGGCTGGTGTCACAGGATAAATAAAACAAACAGACCACTCCAAGCAAACAGTGATACTGTAATATTGTAGAATGAATCGATATTAGGCAAAATTTGGCATTATACCGACTGCAAAAAAGAATTTTCCAATACGGTTGGGATACGCCAACAATACGGTATACGTACGTACGTAATGGCGGAGAAGTATGCGAACATACATAAAAATAGGAAGGAAGTCCAACCGCGGGTAACACCGCGGGGCGCAGCTAGTGTATTTATAAAGAAAAGTAATATAGATGTCAGTAATCGGGTTTCCTATGCTTAATTTGCTAGATGGCTAGATGGCGCTGTCTGATTCACGAATATACATTATATGCGTGAATATACATATATTTACAACATGATTATCCTGTGTAATAGTGATAAGGCTCTCCTATTAGAGCTGTGATGGTGTCGCTTAAGCAATGACATCACATAGATATCAATCACAAATACAAAGGATCTATGCAAATACGTCGTAAGTACGTGCAAGATAATTTGCGCACGCAGAGCACAAATTACTGAAATACTTTAGTGATGAGAATATTATTGTCTATTATCGAGTATCCATAATATGCCCAAAGCCCTTCCGCCGAAAAAGCAATTCGAGTACAACTATTATATAATGTCGGTATTTCTACATATGAACTTGGAACAAAATCTACTGCTAACGCTACTGGTATGTTTGATACTTCTTTTGCACCAACCGGGGACATATTAGGGATTCTTAGGAGTACTTACATACGGACACAAGCAACATTGACCCCTAAGTTTTACCTCAAAAATAAAGAAATGAAATTGTACAATCACACATTATTATTTCGCACGGTTAATGATGCTTGGTATAACCGGATTATATTCTTACATATTTAAATGTTATTTATGTAAATTTTGCGGCTCGCATACAAAATCACGGGTGCATTAGACATTGCATCCACGTCTCGTGTACCGGACGCAACAGGATGCAACTTGGGTTTTGTCATATTTAAGTCTGAGATCATCGAATTACTGCTGTTTAGCTCATTGAAACGAAAGCTTTTCAAAGCAAACGTTCAGAAGATTTTTAGGTAAGTACTTTTCATTTCAAACCTACCCTAGGTTTGAATAGTTGTTAAAAGTAAATCATTGGTCGGATTAATTACCGAAACAACCGAAATCTCGAGTTTTGAAAAATGTAGGAAATTGTAAAATCTTTCTAACTCAGTAATACCGCAACTGAATTTTTTGAATTTTTCAAATCTTAAAACGTCAATTAAGTACTTAAAACAATTATATTTTTAGAAAATTCCATTACTGTTTTTGAAAACCGACATCATAATTAAATCGAGCTAAAACGTTAATCGCTAATTTATCAAGTCACGGTGTTCATAGATTGCAAAGTGCATAACTAAATTATCTCAAGTAATTAGCTCGCGTTCATTAATGCGACATTTTCAAGTCGTTGCAATTACTGGCCCTTAGAAGGCCCGTAGCGGGGTGGCAGTAGAATGACTTCCACTTTGCAAAAAATTAAAAAAGTTAATTAAGTTGTTCAAAACTTGTATTTGCTTACGGAAGAAATAAAAATACTAGTTTAGTGGCGAGATTATTGGATTCCTCACGCCTGTCTACTTTGGATAACACAAGAAAATATGGACAGAATTAATGAATTTGCTGTGTAGTGAGACATCATTATCATCAGTGTTTCATACAAGACAGGAGTAATTTCTTAAATAAAAATACATTCTATCTTGTATATATGAGAGAACCATAACAAGATTAACAAAAAATTTATAATAATATCTTGGATGTCACATAATTTTTTTAATTCACAAACTTCACAAAAATATACCCTATAATACAGTAGGCTGGACTCATAGCTCTGTTGGTATGGCTCGAACTTCTACACTGTTTGTTGTAGGTTCGATTGCCACCCAGGATAAACATTTTTATGACGGACGTAAATTACTGCACTTTGTATGTATTCAAAAATATTAAAATTATATCCGGTTCCTACAGTCATGTGCTTAGTTTGATGGCACTGTGTGAATTGTCCATGAATAAATATTTTTTTGTGGATTTGTAAAGAGTCGGCGCCACAAACATTGTACAAAGATAAATTTACCGAACCACGTGGGAGGATCACTCGGACAATTCTTAATACGAACGCAATTATCCACATTAAAACAACCAATGTTAGGCATCGGTGGCGTGGGATCCAAGGACCAGCACCATGTTTGGCGAAATTGTGCCTCTCATTACTCCACATATTAATACCTCCTTGTGACTTTATCGACAGATAAAATCGACGTTTGCGCAAATAATGAGAATTAAAATAATCCAGGAACAGACTGTATTATTATATGTGTAACAGAGGTGACAAAGTGAGTTGAGTTGATTCTCCGTCACAATTATGCCACAAATCGTGAAGTACCGGCGACGCAGCGCTGTAGGCAAATTTTATTGTGACAAACATTTGAATATATATTATCACCTCTCTCTCAATGGTTTGCTGGATGAAAACTTTTGTTAGAAAAAGCTTGCCTTTGCACGTACATACTGTTTGTTTATAACTTATGTTTGTCTTATGCTCTTATACAATATCATAAAAAATACTATTGTATAAATGTATTTTTTTATGGTACATAAGTTTTAAATAAATGTAAAATTGAAACTGCTAGTTGGCAATCGTCGAAGAAGTAATACAGACGTAAATTAAAAAATAAGACTTGACACACCCGCGTTTAAAATGTCAACATGAGACGATGGGAAAGTAGGGATTAAAAATAGCCTATGTGTTAATCTAGAGTATGAGATACCTTCGTAATGAATTTCATTAAAATCCATTTAGCTGTTGGAGCGTGAAGTAGAACAAAAACACTTTCGCATTTATATTAATATTAGTATGATTAACAAAAAAGATTATGCTAAATAAACGTTAGAATTCTACTATAGCATCTAAAAAACATCTAAACCAAACTCGGTCCCGTGGGTGGAGGTAGCTAAACCTAACGAACTACATTGTCTTATTGCTTTAAATGGTAAAACCAGGTTTTTTTCGTGTCTGAACATTGACCAATGTAAATAACCGAGTGGGTAGATCGTTTATCTGCTGTTGTAAATGTGTAGTAAAATGAATTTTCCATTTATGTCGTAATGTTTCATACTATACATAAATATATTCATAGATATTTCTCACATCGCCGTCTAGCCCAAAACTAACTAAACATATGCTATGGAAACTAGATAACTGGTAGAATCTATATATATAAAAGAAAGTCGTGTTAGTTACTTCACTTATAACTCAAGAACGGCTGAACCGATTTAGCTGAAAATTGGCAGGGAGGTAGTTTAGAGCCAGGAGAAGGACATAGGATACTTTTTATCCCGTTCGATATCATTCCCGTGTGACTTGACATGTAACGTCAGTCACTATAAAACGTGGTATAACAAAAAAGAATCAGACTTGGAATAACAAAATTGACGTATAATGACAGCTATGTAATGACGTATGGATGACTATTTGATATTTGTAAGAAATCTATATATATAAAAGAAAGTCGTGTTTGTTACAACACTTATAACTCGAGAACGGCTGGACCGATTGCCATGGTTTTTGATTTGTTGGATTTGTTTCCGTCCCGAATAGCAGAATAACTATTAAAACATTGGAAAATTAACGAAAAAAATAAAATCAATTTATTCCCGTATTCTCCACGGGAACGGGAACTATGCGGGTGAAACCGCGGGGCGCAGCTAGTATTTATATATATACATTATATATTTATAATACATAATTATGATACATATTAAACACGCAAAACAGAACAAATATTTATATTCGTCACAAAATTGTTTGGATATGTGAAATTACATAGTAAAAAAGATGACATCAACTCAAAACATCTTTGCCAATCACCGCTTGGAGTATATAATCAACAAGCAGTAAATCATTGTAGTACAATTAATGCACTTTCAATGACCGGTTGATAAATAGTTCCGAGATTTTCAGATAAGGATATGGAAACATGTGTCAAAGTCTAACATTTATACAAGACACAATGCAATATGATCATCATCATTCATCTTGTTGAATCAGTCTACAATAATCCGATTTACCGCAATTACCACCTAGTCATAAATAATACTGGGTTATTTTTACACATCTTTATATATCAGGTTCTGATGTCATGCAATTGACTTGTTATCGCCATGTTGAATAGTGATCGGCTACCCTACAAATGATAACCAGCATTTATAAATAAATCTAAATATAGATTAGGTTTCACACAGCGTTACTCCTTCATGCCTAAACTGCTGAACGGTTTTGGATAAAATTTGTTATCAAGTTAGCTCCTATTTTGATTAACATAGGCTAATTTTTATCCCGAAAAAGTGAAGTATATTTGAACGCGTTCTCACTCGAAATCTCGACTCGACTCCAAAATCTCTTAACATTATCTGAAGGCCCACCTCATGTTGTGGTTACCTCTGCCCATAAGAACAGCAAAACAACTAAGGTCGTCCTAGACCGAAGTAGAAGATGATTGAACTCGCATCCCGTTACGCCCGTCACCCGATACGGGGATCACAGACACACGACATAAATATACAAGATGCTAAAATAATAAATTAACAAGTAAAAACATGGCAATTTAATTACAAGCGTATTAAACGTAACATCCCCGTTTCGAAGTGCCGTACGCAACGCAATGCGATGTGGATCTTCTCATACTTTGGTACGGAACGACCTGAGTTGTATTGAGATTTACGGTTTTATGAGCGGCTATAACCATATCAGGCAGACTAAAAATAGTCGTCTGAAAAACAAAAATCGAAAAAAATATTGTTAATGAAGTTCGAATCGAATATATCACAATATTCACCGACCCTACTCTGTTTGTTAAGAACGGCTAGACTGTAACTGAATAATTATATCAAAGTTTATGAATTTTTAGTACGTTACTACAACTAATTTTGAATTTCTACTAATGTACTATGTAAAATGATTTAGGGTACAAAATAAATCTGCAAACTTGTACCATTGATTACGATAAACAAGTGAAACGAACCTGTCCCACATAAGATAATATAAAGAGCAAGTCGAGTTAGAAAACTAAAGCTAAATCATTGAACGAGTAGCGAGTATGTTAGTTAGAACACTCAATATTTGTTTAGTCTAGATTCTTAAGCGACGAAAACTTAACTTACTCGTCTCAGCGAAATCATAGTCGCACGTCGATCTTGTCTATCAACAGTAATTCAGGTTCCTAAGATGACATTTCTTTCAATACTATGGATAACTAAAATATAATCTAACCTAGCTTCCACAAAATACAATATATTATATTTATTCCAAATAAACTTTGTATCATTAGAACTGGGCTGTACTCCTACCCTTTACTGTTCGTGTTCTCAGTGTGAAACATAATCACTCAATAACCAAGCCTTCAAATTCTAGCACATCAAATCAAAACCAATTGACCAACCTCTTGAATTAGTCAGAAATGTCAGCTGCAATAATCGGACTAATGCAACACCCTGTGTATGGTTAAATGCCATTAGGTATGCTTTAATAATAGCACGTACAGTAAGACGAGTAAACTGACCGAGTTGCATAATGAATTGGATAAGGGGAGTGCATACAGAACCCAACACAAATTAATAGGGTTCAACTAAATTCAATTCATTTATTCTGATGGCTAACGTTTTTAACTGACGGAACAAGTGGTCCATCACGGATAATTTCAAATAAATCAATAATGACAAAACAGTAATGGCGTCATAAAACTAAAGTATTTAGATATACATAATATTCTACAGTCATTGTGGTCAAAAATGAGCCCGTCTCAGCTTAAAGTTATTTTTAAACTTTACAGTTTAAGACGCAGCGCTGGTTTTCAGAGGGCGCCTATGGTATGGGTGACATCACGGCATAAGGTGTGGGTGAAATTACGAGAGCATAAGAAATTACATCCCCGTCTAAACGTGATGGGCGCAACGCGATCTAACTTGCGTTTCTCAAACTTCAGTACGAGAGGACCGGAGTCGTATCGCTGTTGTCTGTAGGAGGCAGTAATCACTTAACATCAGGTGGGCTGTCGGCTCGTCCCATCACCTTAGTCACAAATAAAAAAATATAGGTTTTTATTTATCATTTTTTTATTTTATGTGTGCTCTTAGCTTTAGGTGTTTGATTAGAGTTTGCATTTCAACCTTGATACGACTCTTAAATCTTGATTGATATTAATTAGATGGGTTCATTCTCTCAACCGGATCTTTTGTTGCAAGAACGAGCGTGGTCAGTGAAATAATAATAATAAATAAATGAAGCTCTCGCTAAGCGGATGGATCAAGATACAGAAGGCGGTTCTCCTGGACACAGCACGCATCGTCAGAAGGTTCCTCTCTCTGCAACTCTAGCCACTAACCGCTTGCGTCTTATTCCGCGGTCGGTGGTTCTCCGTTTTAATACATTGTTTTTTATAGTATTTATTTTCTAAATAGTATTAATTTTGTAGTAAAATGTAAAATTGAGTCAATTGAATAAAGTGTAAAAATGATAATAATAAATAATCATGGACATTACACATAGCACCATGTAGCCCCAAACTAACTAAATCTATGAGACCAGATTACTGATAGAATACGTATATTTAGTACTTTTTTTTATTAATACATACATACTATACCTTTTTTTTATTTCAATAAGTGACGGAACGAGCTGAGGGCCCACCTGATGGTAAGTGGTGACCCTCGCCCATGACAACCGTAATGCGTGCGACTTAGTATGAGATCCTCTTTACTGAGTCGCATTCATCACCCGAGGCGGGGATGATACGTCTCATGCGCATGTGATTTCACCGCCATCTACACCCTTCTACCGTCAGCTCGTTCCGTCAATGATACACATTAAAAAAAATATCTGTCAACTGAGCTGTGAGGCCAGCAAAAATATTATTATTGTATAATAATATTAGGAATTAGCCAACTAAGCGACAAATTGTCTTAATCACAACTTCCCCTACTTAAAGAATGACAGAATGATTATTTACATATAGACGGTCGCGGCCAACGTTTTCTATTTTTCAATCGAGTCGTTCCGCCTTTCAATACTTTCCTATACTAGTGCGATACCAATGTTACTAGACCTACCCCACCGCCCACTTACAAGTATTAGTGCAGGGTAATGAAGTGTGGGGATATGTAAAGTGAGGGGTCTGGGCTCAGTGGCGTATAGCGCGGAAGGCGCCTATCCCCGGACAATGGCCGGTCGACGATCACCGCTAAGTTCCCAGCTCATTACGTATTTACTACAAAACTTACATTTAGTTTAGATTTAGTTCATTGTTTTAAAGTTACCTTTTCAATACTAGGCTCATTTTCAATGGGGGGGTCCAGTTTCTCGCGTCCGTAGGTGCAGGACCCTCAAAATACCATCACGTGTCTAAGTGGTAATCCGCTTCTAACCAGTAATGCACTTGTATTGCAGTGTTCTGCTGTAAAAATGCAGGCCCGGGTGAAATTACAGGCCCATGACTTGGGTCTTCTCATAAATGACGGCTCCGTGGCTTAGTTGGTAGTAGCCCTGCCTTCGAAGCGAGGGGTCCCGGGTTCGATTCCCGGCCGGGGCACACTTTGTGTGGTGAGCACGAAGTTTGTTCTCGGGTCTTGGGTGTTTGTCCTGTGTTTCTGTGTTCGTCCATGCCATCTGCGACACAGGGAATCCTAGTGCAGAGGTATGAGTGTGATAACGTTGTTTTTGTTTTTGTTTTAATTCAGTAGAGGAGGACAGGAGTCGTTTTGTTGTTGTTTATGGGCCGCAGCAGTTAATATATTCTTTGTATCCTATCCTGCAGTAGACTGAAAATAATTAACAAAATGTTTATATAAAAATATGCGTTGACTGCGTGGAATGTAGCGTGAGTATATGAGGAGACATCGCGTATCACCGTGCGCATACGCATGTGAGAGCGAATCGGACTATACACCACAGGGAAACTGCAATAGCTATGAACTTGAACAATTAATTAAATACTTGGCGATGCTAGTGTGAGTGAATGTAGGTCTATCATTAATTGAAATCACGTAATCTATGAACTTACTCATTAACCGTTGTAGCTTCGTTGGTAGTAGTTATTCTTTCTACATTGTAGGTCGTGGTTTCGATTTCCATCCAGGACAAGTTTATGTGAGACGAATATAGATGTTTGTTCTGTGTTTGGTGTTAGTATTATTGATTAATCTGGTCATTCATCATTAATCTGGTTACTGTTGTAAAAATATGCTATGTAGATGGCGCTGTGTTAATGAAAATGAACATTTATTATTTACTAGATGACCCGGTTAACTTAGTATTACCTATTTTTCTAACTGGCAATTCCCATTATCATTATCATCCTCCATCCTCTATCCTCTATATCATAAATGTCTAAACAAATAAATGAATTTGTGTGTCTATTTGTAATATTTGTATATAAATAAATAAATATCTGAATAAAACAGATTTTGCTGAATGCATTTGAAAGTATATAAGGCATCTATTTTAAAAATAGAATTTGATTTTTTTATGTATGTCTGTCAGAATGTCTGTCTGTGTGACTGTTATTCCGGATAATCTTCGCAACGGTTTGACTGATTTTGACGGGACTTTCACTGGCAGATAGTTGACTTTTTTTATTGTAGAAAAAGATTAAGGGTACCGCTAACGAAGTACGAAGTCGCCGGGAACAGCTGGTCGAATATAAATTGTGATATATTTACAGTAGTGCGCAATTTCATATCCTCCTAAGCTGATAAACGAATGTTGTCTAACCCGCAGATATTTCTTTATACTTACTACCTTGATACAAATAAAGGCACAATAGCTGAGACTTGTATAGGAAATCACCGCTCCACTGGCTCGAATAATTCACTAAGAACAGACACTTCACATGAAAATTGTAATTTTGTATGCAGATTGAATACACTGTAACGACCTTTGTTTATTTTCAAGTAGTATTATTACCGCTTTGTTCAAAACCATTGTTTTTGCATATATGTATGTTTTGTAATTGGATTATGCTTTCCAATGTAGAAAAAACTGTTACTACTCTGTAGATGAATATTGTGAAATGATAGGAAAATAATAACCAGTGTTTAACGCATTGTAGGAAACATTCATTTGATTTACTATAAGGCGTTTTCAGAAACGTTGATGACTTTCTTGAGATGTGGTCTCGAAGCCGAAAGCTCAAAGAAAAAAGAGTCGAAAGCTAATTTACTAGCTGCGCCCCGCGGTGTACCCCGCATTATTCCAGAATCAAAAGAAGTCTATGTGTTAATCCAGGGCATAAGCTATCCTGGTAACTAGTTCCATCCCAATCTGTTTAGCCGTTTGAGAGTGAATGAGTAACAAACATACACACATTATACGTTTATTTTATGTGAAAAAATGATGGATCGAACCTGTAGGCCTACCTGGTGGTAAGTGGTAATCTTACGTCTCATGCATATGTGATTTCAAATGATATATATATAATATAATATTACATACAAACTCTTTCCTTTATAATTTAAGTGTAATTAGAAGTTTAGCGGAGGTGTCTAAATATTACACTTTATCAGATCATTCTTCTCATCATCATTCTTCAGACATTCGCAGATTAATACTAAATCCATCAAATTTTCAGTGTTCACTAATACATATATACTGAAAACATTTTTCACCTGTTTATTTTCTAGTAGTATTGTTACCGTTTAGAAATTGAGTTATGGTTTCTTTCGTTTTATAGAAAACTAGCTGCGCCCCGCGGTTTCACCCGCGTAGTTCCCGTTCTTTTTGAAACACGGAAATTAAATATAACCTATTTTACTCTCTGATAATATAGCTTTCCATTGACGAAAGAATTTTTAAAATCGCTTTAGTAGTTTAGGCTTGAAAGCGTAACAAATAAACTCACTTTCGCATTTATAACATTAGTTAGGAAGTGTTACTACTCTGTAGATGAATATTGTGGATGGAGCATAAAGTAATAAACAATTTTTAACACATTGTAGGAAACATTAATTTTATTGTGCTTTAGACTTGATTGTTAGTTTGTTATTTGTGCATTTGTTACTTTTTATTATTTCGTATTGTATAACAATATGTATTTGACTACATTGATATTTGTAATTTTATTAGACATCATTCAATCATAGGAAAACCAAATGAATATGTTTAGGACCAAAAATTCGAAGACATTTAATATTTACTAATACGGATAGGGCTCCTGTGGTATATCAAAGCCCATTTTTACTTATTGAGTGTAGGCCGGTGTCCCTGCAGTGGGAACATTAGAATCTGATTCGGGATAACAACAAAAAAAAGACAGAAGTAAGGAATTTTCAAAACCCTTAACTAAATGATAAAGTAAATTTGCTAAAATTCGCGTCGAAGAAGACTAAAATATTACTTGACACGAGTCTTAGGTAGCCCTGTTATTTTTTATATGGTCAGTTATTACAGCAATAAGCAACTTTTTTAAAAGTCTAGCTAGTAGATCAAATATTTATATATGAACAAACACGACAAATACATGGCGTAACTGACAAAAATAGCATAATAAATGTCAATAAAGTGTCTGCTAAGTCGCAATAATGATAATACCAATGATATTGGACATCGGATATCTTAGTTAATCTAATGGTGCAAGGTACAAACTTTCAGTTAATCTGAAAAAGGGTAATATGAAGTACAAAACCACTAAATCGGTATTATTTCAATAAATAAAATTTAAGTGTCTTTTTAATGTCAAAATGACAGCTTTTTTATGCATTTTAAAAGTACCGACAAACAAAAAAGTCATTTTTATCAAGGGTTCAATGGACCAAAGTATTAGCTAACTTCGAAATCACAAATCAATTTTTTTTTTTTTTGTTTTCAATATAGCTACAAAGTTTTTTTTTATTTTAAAAAGCTAGATTTTGGTAGCAAATAAATATTTATTACCTACTTATCAAAGCAAAAATCATCTTGAATTACCGCCGGGTTCCCAAGGTGCAGACCATAATTTTTTCAAAACGACTATTTTTCCATTATTTTGTATTGAGGCTTTTTTCAGCAGTCTAGTTTAAATCAAAACAGAATCATAGCCAAAACGTTAAAGTTTATTTATTTATAAAAGTCTGATTTCAAGCACTTTAGTTCTATTTATGTCCTTGAGAGCCAATTTCAGCTATTTCTTTGGTATTGACTTTAATATGTTGACCGCAGATGGCCTTGACAACTTTACCCGGGCTTTTGGTTAGAGCAGATGGCTCTCAACCGACAACTAAATTTTAGCTATGACTTCATTCAACCGCAAGAAGTTCTACCTCCAGGGCACAACCTACCATGGTCCACTTGGAAGTCCATTAACAGACTGCGGTCAGGTTGGTCGCTGCAGACAGAACCTGTGTAAATGGGGCATGCGAGACTCCACCTAAGGGTGTGATTGTGGAGCCTCAGTTCAGTCCATGTCCCATTTAATTGTATGTCCCTTGTATGCCCTGCGACCTGCACATTGGATAATCTGTACCAAGCCACCAATAGAGCTGTTGAGGTGGCAAAATTCTATCGCGACATCATTTAACTTGTAAGAAACATTGACACGATAAGAAGAAGCTACTATGAACTCTTATACCTTGCACCGCATCGTCGAGTAGCGGTTAGAAGTCGGCCGTCAAATCACGGCGCGCGCAGCCGTCCTTCACGGTTGAACAGGCGACGCGAAACAGTGCACTTAGCAACTCGATAAATATCGCATAATGATTCTGCTACTTGAACAATTACAACTTTATTAAAAAAACATAGATGGAGCCACTGATAATTTATATTCTCTATTTTTCAGAGCTCTCCGGCTTACAGGTCTAGATGAAGGCTGTTGACCGTTTTACATTATGATGTTATTTTATACTGACACCTTGCTGAAGATGTGTTTTGGAGAAGATTTTTTTTTTTTAGTTAATGAGTTCCTCAAACGTTATTAACGAATTAATTTAGCAATATTGAATATCTTATGGTTTTCTATACTTAGAATATATTTGAGGTCCATGTTGCTCGCTTCCGTAAGTAAGTACATTCAGAGCCCCTACACGTGTTCCACCTGTCCCCTGGGTGGTGCGAAAGGAGCAACCCAAATTAGCAGTAGAATCTCTTATCTCCTTCGAAGCTACCGTCAAACATACTCTTTCTGCAGTGTTGCGGCGCAGCGCAATGCGACTTAGATCTTTTCATACTGCGGTGGGAAGGGAGACCTGAGTCGTGTTAATGTTATTTTTTTAATCGACGTTTAGTTTTGCGCCCTTAAACAAGATCAAGATCGAATGGGCCATAAGCCGGACGTCACATAAAAAATACATTCCATTGTTGGTAAGGCATTGCAGATTTTTTACTTATTATGGTCATCATTAGTTACCAGGAATCCACTCACTTTACTCCTGGCTCTCTTAAATAACTATAAACAAATTCACACAAATGCATTCACGACTCGGTTGCATATAAATAAAATACGAGCAACGTGTTCAGAAAAGCCAAAGACCTTAATCTTGATATCAGTTTTATTCACCAATAAAACACCCAAGCTCAAATACGTAACAAGCAAGAAAACAATCCTGTTTTCTAAATCTATTCATCTGAGTTTATTTATAGTATGAAATGTGGTAAGTTCTATTTGTATGTATAGAAAAACCACTTAGTTGGTTGAAGATGCAGCAAACTATGTGCCACTATAACTGAACGATCTAATTACGAAATTTTGTCTGTAGCTACTCATTATTTTCGGATAATCTGCTTGCAATTTGAGTGATTAAGAATCAAGTTTGAGTGAAAAATATTAGATCTCAACTTTTTTGCTGTTATTTATGGTTAGTATTTATTAAATCGACTAATTAATTAATTAGTGAATTTATGATAATGCGTTACAACTTCGTACATCAGCAAAAATAGTCAATTTCAAGTCGATGCCTTTACTTTTAATTTCGCCTTGAAAGCTAAGGATCTTTTTTATGTTTTATTCAATACATTCTAATATGATGATTCGGGGGCTAGATACAGGATAGAACTATGTCTATCACTGGACAATAATGATGATGATATTATAATATTATCTGTACTCAGAGACCACCTTGTGAGATGTAAAGAAGTTGGAACCCAATTATGCGCCGTCTATATGCTTGGTTGGAACCCTTTAGGCGGTTTGAAAACTACGAAAATTTAAACATTCAAACATTAAATCACACGAAAGATGTATATGTAGTGTCTAAACGAAAACATAAAACCAGAAAAACTCACTACGGAATTACGAAGTTTAGACGGACCAAGCCGCAGAATAGTCTAGTATTGTTTCTTCAGTTGTGTGCGATCCAGGAAGCGAGAGGTCTTTGGCTCCCGTTGGAATGTTGTATGTGGGTGTAAAACGAGCGAAGCACAAGACGCGGCTTTCTATTGATTTAATGAACACTATCTAATCTTGCCCAATACACATATTATGATCAATTTAGTTGAATAAACTAAGATAAGTACAGAAGATGTCACGGAAAACAATTAATAAACTCTATCTTCTTTTTCTTTCGTGTAAGTCTGGTGTTGGAGTTTTCAAGCCGCCCAAAGGTCTCCAACATGGCTTATAAATAATAACTCTATGAAAGTGTAGGACCAAAATGCTAGGTTTTATTATAGCCGAAGGATAGCATTACCATCCAGCGAGGCAATACTGCCAGTATTTTGGGCACACTACTATCACGTAACGACTTAGTAATATGAACAGAACACTGTTATTTATAATAATTATTTATTATTTTGTATTGTTAAAGTAATAAACATATTAGGTACTGTTTAAATGTATAAAGTATGAAATAATTTAAACGATATTTATCTAGGTTTTTTTTTATTTAACAGTGGTGACAGGACGAGCTGGAGGCCCTCCTGATGTTAAGTAGTTACCTCCGCCCATAACAACAGCAATGCAACTTAGGTCCTCTCTGACCGAAGAAGACCCAAGTCGCACCCCGCTACGCCTGTCAACCGCCTGGCATGAGTGTAAAATAAAATGGCAAAAAATAACAACGGCCATTTGACCCTAAACTATATATCATAAAATGAATGCGGAAGAGCACGTGTAGTAGGTATTAATTACAAGACCGGTGACCAACCGCCAAAGTATCACTTGCTTGATGAGACTCATTACCTCTCAATTTCCGATGGCTTTTAATGTTTCCATAAATTTCCTCGGTTCAGAACATCGGTTTGATAGCCGATAAAAACCCCGCATTATTGACTGGATCGTATTAAAAGGCAGTTAATATAATTTTGCACCTTTTTACGACTGCTAAGCTTATGACATCGTGAATATTAATGATACTGTGAATTCGCTCATTCATATTGCTCTGGATACTTCCAATTAAACATATGTAAGTTGTAATATAAGTTTAAGAACGATTTCATTGCTTTGGCACGTTTTCTCATAACATTCAGATGAATTTCTGAATTTGCCTTGTTATAAGGAAACAGCATGAATTAAATGGTAGCGGTGGAGACATTTTATTTCTAAATATAATTTTATTATATTACTGAAAAATATACTAATTTGTTATAATATACTAATTATGTATCCAAGCTATTTATACACACACCAAAATCCCCTTCTATTTTTATCTTTATCTGGGCCATCCAAAGGTTGTCTGGAAGAGATCACTTTTAGCAATAAGACCGCCCATTCTATTACCTTATTGTTAATAATTCTTATCGTTTATCAATATTTTTTTATGATTGCTAATCAATAAAGTGTTATCTGTCTATCTAATACTTAAGCGATAATGTTTCTTGCGTGAACACCACTACACGTATCCCTAAAGTAGCAGGAGGACTTGTGCCAAGTTCCTCCGAAGAAGTACTGCCACCACACCTAAACAGCCACCAAGCAATAATACTTTCGGGTGCTGTGTTCCGGTGGAAGGGTGTGGCTACCGGTGAAATTAGATGAACTTGAGCAGTAATATCTCCGTATCAGAGTGACGGATACAATGCGATGACTTGGCTCTGCTTATACTTTAGTAGGAATACCAGAGTTGATTTTTTTTTGTTTTTTATGGGCGGCGATAACCATTTAACAACAGGTGGGCCACCTGCTTGTCATGTCACTATAGTCACGCGTAAAAAACATAAATATGTATTTTTTATTTTTTTAAATCATTAAGGTTAAAATATCTTACTTCACATAGACTGATATATTTAAATAATGAAAAATGTATCAAATTCAAGATAACTGCTCGATCTCGACTTGGCTACTTGAGATAAAATATCATATCTAGGAATTTACTCGTTTACCCAATGATCATTGGCAGTTGATACTGACACTTGCCAATATGAAGATTGTCGTCCAAGTATTGTTTTTGGGTAAGTGTCTTTAAAAACAATAACGTAGGCATTTAATTAAAATTGGAGTACCACCTGTAGAGATACTTTATATTTAAAGCAACATTGACGATCAGTCGTGGAGTAATCTGAATATTCCTTATGTTTCTTATAAAATAGTACCTACTACTTAACTTTAAAAGATATTAACTTCCAAATTATGCTACTACAATGTTCGAAGCCACTCCAAGCCAAATGATCAATTGAATTCAAGATTTTTATTAGTCGTATTAACTTTGGAAATTGGAGCTTGATAAATGTTTCAAACTCAAAATTATTTATTTATTTTCCAACTATCGTTTGGACAAATTTACACACACAAGTATACATATTCATGCGCATAACTTGTCTCAGAGTTTTATAGAAGTATTCTCAGGACCTGGGTGTAAATTATATAGGTAGCTGATTCCACCGGTGCTTCCTCAAAAAGATAGTTGTCGATAATAAAGTGTACTATTAATAAATTGGATGTAGTGCATAAAATACGAACAAACAAAAATTCATATTATATTTATATAATTCGATTCAGAACAATCTTACCAAACTAACAGTTTCTTTTAGGTTTAAGTGTCACAGCATCATTACCGGTATCTGATCAGGTTGAATTAGCAAGAATAGTGAATGGATATGAAGTAGAAATCACGGACGTCCCTTACCAAGCCTCTCTCAGACGAAGATCTTCATCCTCTTGGGCACACATCTGTGGAGCAGTTATAATAGCAAGCAGAGCTATTCTGACCGCCGGCCATTGCGCAGATTCGTAAGTAACTACATGTCATTGAGATATTGTATTTATCGTATCTAATTGTTTACCGGCAAAAAGTATTTTTATTAAGATTTTAAAAGCGATATTAACTTGTATACTGTTATATATCAGTTGCTGATGTAAATGATGATGCAAATTATAGATATAACAGTGATAGCTGATATTATCCTTCTTTCACCTTTAAACTTATATATAAATATTAATGGAATTGCACGGTAAACAAGAGCCCCAAACTGAATTCAGCTTGTACAATGTGAACTAGATTACTGATATACTACTTATTAAAATACTTTGTTGGTTATAAATAAAATATGTTACATACTAGCTGCGCAGAACTTCCTAAGGGAACCGAACGTTTTTCCGGGATAAAAAGTAGCCTATGTGCTATACTATAAGTAGGATTGACACCACAGAAATAAACACTGCTCGTCAAACAAATGGTTGTTCTAAGTGGGAGGGAATTGAACCCAGCGCAGGAAGCAATGCTAATATCAACCGAGCTATGGAGGTAGTCCAGACTTTGTAATTTCTAATTTTGTCCGCGTTTCCATAGATTTTTTTAATTTTTTTTTTAGATATACTTTAAATCCATCCACTCTCAGAGTCGTCGTAGGAACAGCGTCTCGAGTATCCGGCGGCAAAGCATACAATGTGTCCAAGATTATTACCCACCACTCTTACGATCCGACTACTTTGGACAATGACATTGCAGTGTTGAGGACTGCCAAGAAAATGAGTTTTAGCCAAAGTATCCAGCCCGTGACCTTTGCTCCTGCAGACTACGCTTTGACCGATGGCACTGATGCTCTGGTTTCCGGATTTGGAACCACTTCGGTGAGTATAATCAATAAACGTTTACGTATACCACCAAATACAATAATTGTTGATGTATCTTATACTACTAAAGTGACGTGACGAGATGAAGGTCCACCTGATGTACTTTAAGTTACTTTCGCCCATAGCAACAGCAATACGACTCAGGTCCCCTGATGACAAGACAAGACCTATTGTTAAATTTATTATTATATCCACAATATACATTTCATGCCATATGCCAAATTGTTATTTTTTTCATGTTAATTTAATTATCAATCATTGTAACTAATAACTAATAAACTGAACATCATTTTATAGATGGGAACAGTTGGGATTAATAATTAATAAATAATAATACTGGTTAAAAGCTGGGTTTTCTAATGACGTTTTGATTCATCCTTTGTAAGAACATGTAAGTTACACTTAAATGTATGATGATATAATTATAATTATACTTTTCATAAATTTCAGTACGAAGGGTCGTCCTCACAAGTCCTCCTAGCAGCCAAAGTACATATTGTAAATCATTACGTCTGCGCACTGGCATATCTTCGAATGGCAACAATCACTTCTGGGATGGTCTGCGCAGGTGCCACCAACCCTAGCCGAGATGCGTGTCAAGGAGACTCTGGCGGTCCTCTTGTTGCCAATAATATCTTAGTTGGTATTGTATCCTGGGGCGAAGGCTGCGCCCATAATAGCTACCCTGGAGTGTATACCAGAGTTTCCAAATACAATGCTTGGATTGGTGAAAAGATAGCCGATGTGTATTGAAAGAAATGTAATTGCGAAGCAATGTAAGATCTCATTAATTTGATATAATTCGTTTTATCATTGTGTCGTCGATCGCAACAGATGTACTTACAGCTCAATTTATTTATTCGTTATGAAATCGGAATTAATCGAAATGAATTATCATGAAAATGTTCGTGAGAAAAAGTAATAATCATTTATTTGGTATTTTGATCATGAACCTGATACAACTCAGTACATCAATTGAGACAATCAGCCTAATTTAAATACAGACAACTTTCTAAGTGACTCCATTTGCGATTACGATAATACGACGAGACCAGTGTCATTGACATTTTAAAATGTTTACTGCTGACAATGATTATGATTTTCGTTGGGTTTTTGGTTACACCTGTCAAATATAAAATAAAAAGTGATTCGGAACCTTCGAACTGAGAGTACGCCTTGCACTTAGCCGGTTTTCAATATATCCTATCTTAACTAATATTGTAAATGCGACTGTGAGTTTATTTGTTTGCTACGCTTTCATGCCTTAACTACTCAACCGATCATCATGAAATTTTGCATACACGTTCTCAGGGGTAAAAAAAGAACATTTCATCCTGAAAAAAAAAAAATATTTTAACGTGAGCGAAGCGTGTAAAAACTTTACGGTGTTTTCCCTTTAATCCCCCAGCAAAAATTCTATAGTTTTCCAATTGCAGACAGGTAATATTTCGCCGTTGCGTTGTTCTCCACCATGTACCTATTAGTGGATACGAACACTTTTCCTTTGAACCAGGGTAGCATATTTTCAAATATTATTGACATGAAAATTACATAGGATATTTATATCAATACCAGGGTCAATGGAATGCGACTTAGGTTTTCACATTGCTTTAGAAAGTTGACCTTTAGAAAAACGTTTCACGCTCATTTGAAATTAATTTCATGAAACTCTGGTTGCATAACAGCTGTTTTACCAATCATCCTTATGGAGATATATTTAGTCATGTTTGTATTTTTGTGAGCATGAGAATGCTTTTATATAGGTCACTATAAAAGCCAAATCGAATCGCATTGAATGATCCACAATATCAACGTGTGAACGAACCGTAATACAATCTTTCACATAAAGACTTAGGTAAAACTACAATAAGTGGCAACAACATTATTGTACTTGCTTATTATTTATTATGAATTTATTCCAACCCTGCAACTTTCCAGGCAATCTATCAATAGGAATTTTAAACCTGTGTAAATAAACTAGAAAACTACATATTGTTGTTGCTATCTAGAATAAGCGTTAGTTATGATAATTATAAATATGATAAGGATTTTCCAAAGAAATCAACACAAATTATCCAGTTTCAAGTCAAGCATTTGAGTAATTGTGTGGCTGTTAATAATGTATTATATTAGTTATCTGGTTTCCATGTTACAAGCATGCTTAGTTTGGGGCTAGATGGCGCTGTTTGAAATGTCCATGAATATTTATTTACTTATTTAGAAAAAGTATGAAAATAATAAATTAGCTCTCCTGAAGTGCCGATAGAAGTGAAAACAAAAGCACTACAGATATTAATTATATACAGAGGTGTCGGTAACGGTAACAGCGACGCGCGTTCAATGATTTTTTCCCATGTTATATATCGAAATTTCTTGTATTTAATAAAAACTGTGTACCATCCACTTTTAGACTATATATAATATATAATACTTAGCGTAGACTTATTCTAATCTAGTGTACCTATAGCAGTATATCTGCTGTCACCAGTTTGCAACTCTTATGTAGTACCATAGAACAGACATTTAAAAGAGATATTCAGTCGTTATACCATAATGGAAAATAAAAATTAACATTATCCATACTGTGACGGAGGTTTCACTGGAATAACTTAATCTTAATCCCTTTATGTAAATTGTAGAGTATTATCAAATAAATCGATAGTTTATAATGGTGTGACTCATGTGATATACACTTTTTATCTTGTGTTGTATTTATTATCTATTGATTACTGCAGGATAAACAATATTTTAGTTAAAAACTATAGATTTGATGAGTGACTAATTCTGTTCATTACATAATTGAATGAAATAATAATAAATAAACAAGTGACACTAACAGTAGTAACATTTGACATATCACAATTTTTTTTTAATTGAAGATACTTTTTTTGTTCTTTTTCACATTTTGTTGGCTGCAGTACCGGTTGGTACTGTGAAAATGGGTTGCTACCTGACAGCCAACTCTATTACCGCGCGCGCTCATTGGTCACATCAAATAGCGCGCGCTTCCCCGGTTTCCTGTTACACACTTCCGTCCCTTGTCGCGAAATCACTCGCACAGATTGCAGGAAAGCGAGAGAAAAGTTGTTACAAAAATATTTACACAACGTAATCTTGAAAGTTTTGGATGGTGTTGATGAGTGACATTTTGTCTTTGATTTGACGTGTTTTATCATTGCAATGGCCAGATGGCTGCAATCATGCTTACATATTCATGCGCTGCATAACTTAGTCAACCACACCACAATGTACGGTTCTAGCTACGCTACTCGTCAAGCTTGATCTTGAAGTTTTACCCTTTTTTATATCCCACTGCTGGTCAAAGGTGTCCTAGTGGTCAAAGGCAGCCGCCTGTAAAGTTTATACCGTTTCAAATTATAAGAGAATCATCCAAGTCGGATGATTCTTGGATGGAATCATCCATCCTCATTGTAGAGCTTTTCGCAGCCATATTTCCAATATCAACACCAGATGTCGCTGCTTTGTAGTAGGTGGTTTTATGGTATTAGTTAGGATGTCAAAAACAAATTGAATGTCAATGTCAATATCAGCATTTGATTGAAACGTAGAAGGAAGATTGAAACGTTTTTATTTGACGCTTTTTCCAAAAGTCATTTTTGTAACGACGACAAAACAAAGTTATTTATCAGTTGGAACGTTTCTTTTTCTTTTTCTGTCAATGTTTTCAGTTGGTTGGTGAAAAAAAATTAGAAACAAAAATACAAAAAAAAAAAATGCTGCCGAACTGATCATCCCCATTTTTTAGTCGGTTAAAAAGAACTTGGTTCTCAATTTAGCTGTAGGTATGTGATGCGATCTTTTTTTTATTTATTTATTTAATAAATTTATGTGCAAAAGGGATGTTTTATGGATTACATTACCCCTAAGGGAAGAAATAGTGGTATTGAAGTCGATTAATTTTTATATCAGTCGCATGTTAAGTTTGTACCTGAAAATATAATTAACTTTATGATTGTTTACTATTCGTAACATTAAATTTACATGTCACCGTCAAAACTGGGAACCTCCACTATCCCAGGGGTCGATTCTTCGCACAGATAGGTGCTAATCATAATCGAATCTCTACTCGATTCAAATGAGGCGATCAATCAGTCGCCAGCTCTCGGTGACAGCCCTCCTTGAGGACTGAGGACCTTTGTTGCACCCTAGAGGAGATTCGGGATAGTCAGGCAGAGGTAGATAAGACCGCATATTTTCCTGTAATAATATTTATTAATATTTTACCGGTCAATCAATTTATAATATATGATTCCATACGCAAAGGACAATATTACTAATCCATATATTCTTTTGATCTGTAATAGGTAGCTATTTGAAATTTCCTAAAAATATTAACAATAATTGACGTATTTTTCGTCTCCTACATCCAACCATTATGGTAAATAATAGCCTTTGTTAAAATCACTGTAAGGGTGAATAAACTAGGTGAAAAAAAAAAAATTTTCATCCCAGTTAAGTGGCTCAGCTGATAATAACTTTCAGAGTAATACGCCTTGGGAGTTGTCATGTCTACCCGCCATGATGAAGAAACGGTTATTTATCAATCTTGTTACATAAGATTTTATAATTGTCGTTTACAACTACAGTTTTTAACCGACTTCAAAATAGGAGAAACTAGCCAATTTGGCAGTAAGTTTCCTTTTTTATGTTTTTAACGCGATTTCTTCGCGAATCGTGGCCCGATTTGGAGGGTTTCTTTTTGGTTGAGAAATGGTTTTTGGCTCTCATAAAAATTGCGTGAAGACATAAATGCTTGGTTATTCGACGACTCCGTGGCTTAGTTGCTAGTAAGTAGCCCTGCTTTCGAAACGAGAAGTTCCGGGTTCGATTCCCGGCCGGGACACACTGGTGAGCATGAAGTTTGTTCTCGGGTCTTGTGTATTTGTCTTATGTTTCTATGTTAGTCCATGCCATCTGCAACATAGGGAATCGTAGTGCAGGGGTATAAGTATGTAAACTACATTCCATTTTTAAATCAGACATAAATTGACTAATGTGTCTGAACAAGTTGACGACTCATCTCAAGCTTAATTAATGATCACCGTCCCCTATAAACAATACACTAATAAAATACGATTCAACTTGTTCAATACGTGTAAGTATGAGAAAACCCTAGTGAAATCTCCTTGCACCCCGAACTCTGAAATGGGGGTGTAACGTCTCATTGTTAATGAAATTTCACCTACACTCTTCCACTGGACCACGGCGAGTACAGTACTTGGCAGCGAATTACTAGATGTTTATAGGTGTGGTGGCAGGACTTCTTCAACGACTAAGTATTCGAATAGGAGTAATTCTTAATCTCACCTACTCAAAATAGACCTGCATTAACGCAACTGCTGCTACATCTAATTATATTATGAGAACGAATGTTTGTATATGTGTACGTTTGTTACTCCTTCACGTTACAACGGCTCAACGGATTTGGATTAAATTTGATGACAGGCTAGCTTATATTCTGGATTAACACAAAGGTTAGATATATATAGCCTGATCATTTTACTTTTGTACAACATTCAAATTTCGGTGAATTATCAAAAAAATTATAGCACTTTCTGACAGACAACAATCATATGTAATCATTGTACTAATTCATCTATTACCTGTCGACTATTAGTAAAGTCTCAGTAAATCAATTATACTAGAAAAAGGTTTTGTAGTCAAAATATCTCCTATTAGACCATTTTAGTTTTTGTTCGGCTTCAAAAAGTTATAAGTAACTTTAAAAAAAAGTATTCAATGTGCAGCAGAAGGCATGGACAGAAACAAGACAACCACCCAAGACCCGAGAACAAACTTCATACTCACAACTCAAAGTGTGCCCCGGCCGGGAATCGAACCCGGGACCCCTCGCTTCGAATGTAAGGCTACTACCACTAAGCCAAGGAGCCGTACTTGAACATAGAACTACTTCTTTCCATACGGTTACTGAGAGCAATTGCGGTCAATCAAATATATTACCTAATCTTTGTTTACAGATGTAGGTACCGAGGTATAAATATAATAATCTGTAAATACTGCAAAAGCTTCCGACACTCGCCCGTAATCCATTTCCTCCTCCGAGTCTACCAAATTGTTCTTCTATTACCACTTCATCAAACCATTTTGGAACTTACGCGAACCGTCATACAACGTCTTTTTCTTCCGCCCGTCTTTATGATTAAGGATATTGTCGATGTAAGTGCAGAAATTTATTTACGACACCCCCTCATTTAGACGTTTTCCATCCCTTTCTGTCGCATACTGTTCTTTTTTTGTCTCGGCCTACGAGGCATAATAAATTTTGGGGTGATTCTGAATTAACAATACTAGTCATAATACCGTGGCTTGTTCCGACACTTATCGTCATATTTGATGATTTTGTTAGACATTGATAAGGTTTTATTAATTTGTATTCATAATCACAGAGTGCTACAATATAATAGTTTGTATGCAAATATGTTTGTATGTAACGGGTCGATACCTATCCAGGATAAACGTGTGGTTCAAATAAAGATGTTTGTTCTGAATCTGGGGTAAATTAATTAAAAAAATAGAGTACCATATAAGCATTATATCAGCAATCTAGTTCATATAGCTATGCTTAGTTTGGGTTAAAAGACGCTGTGTGAAATGTCCATGAATATTTATTATTGTTATTATGGTCACCCAGACTTGTTGGTATGATCGTTGGTATAAATAATGTCCTGGCTATTGGATTAATATGGAATGTTAATTTTACTAAAGCAATGTGTTAGCCGAGTTATTCGTGGGGATACGATAGCTGCGATTGACCACTCGTCACGTCTACGTGACCCACAAGAGTGGCTTAAAGAGGCTCTGCCTGACCCTTCTTAGAAAAGGTGCGAATTTATGTATGTAAATATATATAGTACGGTACATATCAATGACAGTTATAGACGCGCGATAACAGCGCTATGTCCGCGCGTTCAATTTATGTCGGTTTATAGAGACTGCGCCTGCGCACTGCTGCAGCTTATCGATGCCAAGACTGAGTTTGAATACTCACTTAGCTAACGGTGTACATTACAAAAGTGTAATTAAAATAAATTGGTATGTATTTTTAGATGGAATTTTATGTTGTAGAGCAATAACTCAAAATATTAAGATTTTCTTTTTAAAGTAAGAGTTTATCTGAGTTATTTCAATGTCAACACGAAACCGAGCCAATTTTATACGTACTATAATCGTACGTATAATAGCGTACGAGCTCACAGTGCTTATCGTTAGTGGGTTTGTCTTGTAAATTAAAGTAGCTGTATATGAGAACTCTTTACAATTACTGACCCACGAAAACCTCAGATTTTTTTACTTATTTATTTACGTAAACCAGGTAACGTACAGTTACATAACAATGATTTTATGATAAAAATCGACTTTAAAAGTTTTTGTAAATAACAAATACTATACCTACTTTAGAAACATTTGGTCGGTAACTACCGACATTTAAGTAGTTACGTTAAAAAAATAATGTTATAACAATAAGTGCATTATTACAAAAACTTAAATCGTAATTCCACCCCAGCCAGACATCCCAACCCAACAAATTCTATCGATATCGTTAAAACTCTAACCCCATCACTACTCCGGAACGTACGCCACTCAATTCAGGGGTGGCACTGCGCGGCAATAGCATATACACGAATAGGTGTCGCTCCGACTAGCGTCTTACTCGGATCAATTCAAATCTGTGTCGTCCCGCCCGGCCCGTGGCCCGCCGTGACACGTTCAAACACGTCAACTAGGGTATTATTTGCGTCACATAATAATAACTTGGCTTTTCTTTGTCAGCAGTTTATATTTGTTACACTACCTAATTGAAAGAATATCTTTGTTCAGTCGAGATTGAGAACGTGGTGGCTTAGGGCGCAGACGTTGACTTTCTATCTGAAGGTCGCTGGTTCAAACCTATACAGGCAGTGGATGCCTTTAAAAATGTATGTGCGCGTTAGACTTTTTCGAGACGGTGAAGGAAAACATCGTGAGGAAACCACGCTTCGGCTATAAAGATAGTGCCATCCATGAAGATGCGCTCCAGTCTTCTGTCTTTGCAGTGCAAGTGTGCAACATTCCGCTAGAGTTTTAGTTTGATAGTAGTATAGATAGGCAATTAGAGTGTCGAAAAAAATAAAATTAAGTGTGCAAGTCTGCTACTTGCACACTTGTACTGTAAGTGATAAGAAAGTGGGACGTATCTCCGTGGATGGCACTATCTATACTAGTCGATTAGCCATGTGAGCCATCAGGCATCTTGAAAACTAAGACACTAAAATTATCACATGAAAAGACGAAAAACAACAAATTTGTTGTCTCTATTAGTATGAGTATGAGTAAATTTTAATTAAAAATTATAAATGTTTCAATTAATTCTATAAAAAACAAGTATTCATACCAAAGTTAATAATCAATGTGAAACTAAATCAAGTCCCACCCGAAAATCAAAAGATTTAAAGTATCACCAATAAGGTGAACTGATAGCATTCAATTTGATTAGAACGTTGAGCGGCTAAACCCACCAATAAGTAAGTGTAATACTATAGTCCCACGGCCTATTACCTGGCAATTTCACAGAACAATCTACGTTGTCTCGTGTCGACAGCACACAATGATGTGACTCACACGAGCTTAGTAACCGAGCGCCCCGAGAGGGACGGCGGTCCCGCGATTTGTTTACACAGTGTAGCTTTCCCTTTCGCGCTTACTTGTGTGCGTGACCATCTGGCGCTCGAACGAGCGGTGCCAACCCTACGCTGCGCATGTATTAGTGTTGCCCCCACATCCAAGCGCACCCCGTTTCGGGGTAGCTTTATGTATGTGTGCGTGACCCAGTCGAATAAATCTAAGGCACACTAATACACACCAGCATATTGGTGGCGTGTCGAGTCATTTTTACGCTTGTGTTGTCGCTACTTGGGGTTCTTTGCGACGCGATGATATTATTATTCTGACGATTACGGCATCCTTTATGCTTACAATAAAATAATTAATAAGGGATGAAGTGTATTGTAGTGCGGCAGTCTGTGATCGGTATCGGGCCAATTAAATTCATTCAAACTTCGGAATTGTAACGTTCCAATTTATTACGATCTTTAATTATATTGTGATCTAATTAGGAACTCATATTTATTATGGAATTGGGAAATTCTTACGAAGTAAATAGAAAAACCCCCGGAAGTAGATTATACAATATAATTATACTGTCTTTTGATTTTTATTTTTATAATTTTTTGTTACCGATCTGTTAGTAGATTTGTTTGTAAACCAAAATTATATTAATGACCGTTAATGAAATAAATGAAAAACTCATTTCACTCTATGTAGTTCATATACCTATAAAGTGTATCGATCGTAAGAACAACTCAATGTGACATCCGAATTGTCTGCTATCTTCAGTTGAGAGTAGACGCTTTGATATTTTTGTCTACGTAATATTTTTACAAACAATTTGCCTCCATAATACTAACAGAAATAGCGTCATTACCAAAATTAATTAGTTATTAAATTAATCCATACGTAAATTACGCGTCACCAAAGAACCGTGCTATAAAAATATTCATTTTGTTAAAATCAAACTTTAATCCTTTTATTAGTGAAAGCGAGTCGGTTATCGATGCAAAATGCCCAAACATCCCCAATTACTCACTCAGTGACGGAACAGTTGACAGGGCGCTCAACCCCTGTTCAGTATAACAATTACGCACTACCCAGCAGGGCACATTCTGTCGGAACCCTACCTCTCGGCCATTGTGGAAAACACTATAACACGACCAACACAAAGAGACCCTTCCGCCGACACCCAAACCTTCCAATTTCAACGCAGCCAAAAAGCGCGGCAGATCTTTCATACTGGTTAAATATACAAATATTATTATCCTGTTCACAAATATCAATAACGTATTACCAGCTCAGATTTAAAAGTTAACGATCGATTTTTCAAATATTATGGCTTTATTGCACGGTTTTCAAATGTTTAGTATACACTATTGTGGTTTGTGTTTGTATGAGCGTTTGTGTGACGTCATTTGGATGGATAAACAACATAATGTTTTCCATTTAAGAAATAAAAAGGTATTCGTTATGTTTTTTTTTTAAGTTTATGATAAGTAACTGACATAACGCTGGATGTTCTATGTAAGCGAAACAAAATAATGCGTGTGCACACGATGTCATTTTGAAGTCCCATTTTCAGATCATCGGTTATTATAGGATAAAAATACATTTCAAATTTTTAGTCAGCACTGATCATTAGAAATAAACCAACACATGTAGATCTAATCATCTTGCCTATATCAAAAAATATTTAAGATTTGTCTTGACAATTCATTTAGGAACTTCCGTTACTAAAATTTTTCACTTAATAATAAAGGAATTATTAATTACTTTTCTCTTTCATTCGAATTATTGAAAGGCTGGACATTTCAACCCCTCCGTGAGTACTGCGCAGACGCTATTTCACCACATTAATAAGGCCATCTGTCAGTACTTTTGGTTTTTACGCAATCTAACAAGTGAAACGAAATTATGGTTTCATTTATGTTTAGTCAGTTCATTAAAATGAGCATTAGTTATTTATAATAACTGTTAATGCTCATTTTAGTTAATTTGTTTTTGTTTTGAAAGATTTTATTTTATTACCATCGATCTTTTTAAATAATATTCACCAATAATACTTTTACATTATCGATAACATACTCGTAATGGTTTGAATGCGTACCTGTACTAATATTCTCACTGCAGGGACAGAGGTTTATTTCATCAAGCTACAGTGAAAATATTTTAATCTACCACGGAAATTCAGTCCAAGATTGGTAGATATAAGCAATTCGATCGAAGATATTGACGATATTTTGGATATTTGGTTATTGGAAATGCCGGTTAAGAGCACAGATAATGCACAAAAAAATTGTCAAGCGAAATACTCAATGGTAAATTTTAAACTTGTGACCTTGAGATTGAATGTTTGCATCTGTACCTTTCAGCCACTATGCTCCTTTGTTTCCCATTTCAAAACGTCGAAGTCTATGTAATTATTTTAAATATATTCAATCATGCTTTAATAAAGAAAATTGGAAATCTTGAGATTTTTCCTCTTCTCTTGCCTGTACTTAACAAACACAGATCTAACTAAAGAGACAATATCTCCGGCGTTAAAAGGCCAGCCTGAGATCGGGGGTGGAGAGAGGGTGGCGCCCTCCCTGCAAAATTACAACATTTTGAAGGGAACAACTTTTTATAAGAATAAGCCGCTATGAATCTCGAATAATAAGAATCGGGTGGCATAAGTACATGGTCATTCTAAATTTTTGAGTGTAAGTTGTTTAGAACATTTAAATAAGGTTTTTTTCGAAGCGATAGTTTACTCAATTATGACCATATAACATATAAAGATTACACACAGATTATATATAACATATGAAGATAATTCAGCATGGCAACCCAAACTTTAAATAAGTGAATAATAATTTCACACCCAATAATATTTAACAAGAATTAACTCAAGAATCTTTTTTTGTTTTAATATTATATATCTCAATATCTCAATTACTTGACAAACTATTCATTATTGTTTATCCATACAAGCGAGCAGTTTTCAGATGACTTAAAACATTTGTTGTGACAGCCCTAACAGGTCGGGAATGTTCGGGTTAGGTCGGGTTAGGTCGGCTGTGGTCGGTCACAGTCAATAAGGTGCATTGCCCATCCTAAGTTGCCTACTCGACGTCACAGTAGACTTGGGATGCCAGTTGAAAAATCTCGTCGGATTTTAGAACTTTCTGTTATTACTTAAATATGAAAGATACGGAAAGTATTCACAACTAAGTACAATTTGTATTTTAATGCATTTTTGCATTAAATACATATTTTTTGATCTGAAAAAAACCTTGCCTCGGTAGGAACTTGTATGCCGACTTGTATGACAGCAAATTGCATTACGCTCGGTTATGGCGCCCTGTTTCTCATCTGCCGCGAGAGGGTCAACATTTTTTTTAAATTCGCTGATGTCTGAGTAGTAAATAAATGTATACTGGATACTTTTCTGTCTTTGTGTACTTAATTTCATTACTAAAAATATATTCTGTTACAATTATACCCTACAAAGATATCATACTTATTTTATAATAGTTCTTGAAAATAGAGAATATTAATTTATTGTATTTAAGTGTCAAAACATATATTAACATATTTATATATTATTTACCGGTGGCTATGAAGATTTTTCAGCTAAAACTACCTATATTGTAAGAGAAAAGTTGTAATTAAGCGGTTTGGGCCCTCGGCAGATGTGAAACATGACGGCAGAAGAGAGCATCAAGCTATTTATTGTCACGTCATACGAATCGGTTTTACTGTAAAGCCGCGCCAATTAATGTTTTACATCAAAAATAGGGTAAGCATTCCACCTACACTGGCAACCCACGGACGCCAAGATGGGATTCTCCACGGTTCGGAGGGTGCGAAGAGGCACTCGCAAATACCGTTAGGGGTAATTGTCTCTTTTATTTACACCGCCTTTACGATTCGATACGATTGATTTACTCCAACTATTACACTGCTTTAAATAACTTGATTGGATTTTACAACGGCTTGATTAGACTTTTTACCTATAAGCTTTTTGTTAAGATTTTTAATAAAATGCTGTACGTATGTTTTTGTTATGTTTCCAATAACTGAGTGAAATTGATTTATTGATGTAATTAATTCTACTTTATGTTTATGTGTATAACAACTCCAATAATTTTTCTCAATGATTTAGCCAAAGTACGCCGATTTTGTACGAACGATTAATGATTTCAGGACCTATATTATCTTTTCTTCGTGAAAAAATTTCTAGGCCAAATCACATCAAGAATCAAAACGGAACTTTATTGGAATAAATAAATAGCGATAAGACCGCCCATTGTACTTCTTTTTGTATAAATGTTGTGTATATTTTGTAATTTGATTTGGTGTGCAATAAAGTATTATATCTATCTATCGTCTAATTAACCCTCAAGAAAAAACGTTGCCCAATAACGGGAAACGAACGATTTATTATGTCAATCGTAACCAAATACGTGTTACATAATGTGTGAGATATCCCGGTGGGCGTTGGGAATGTGGATGAAAGCTGACGACCTTGACACGACAATACTTGGTAACCTGAAGATGTTGCTGGCAATGCGTGAAATCGTCAATATTAGAATTGTCTAATAATAGAAAACCCCGACCCCGACAGTGTGAAAAGGATAGAAAGATAGAAGAGGTTTCTTGCTTGTTCTTCCCCGTGGAGGGTCGGATAGGGTTTCAACAAGTGCCAAACCTAGTATTTAGAACGCATGTTCTTGTAGGTACACATCTATTTGTTTGACGTTTCCAAGTTGATTTTAAGAATTCATCGGAAGCAAATTATTTTGATTTTGACTTTGATAGTGTACGGAGGTAAAGAGAGGGTCATTGAGGATTTAAAAATGTTGGGAACCTTAATAATATATATAATCATGTACTAAACGCTAAAAAAACTTTTTTTTTATTAAAATACCGTGGAAGATGTTCTTGTTATAATACTTTGGGAATAACGAAATGGTTTGCTTATGGTTTTAAAAAAGTAGGTTTATGAATAACAAAATCTCATTATTATTAAGTCAAGTGATGAGTTGTTAAAAATAGATCCACGATCATTTTAATGGAATAACCAGTATATTGTATATTTATTTAAAAACGAAATCAATGTTGAAGTGCAAGTCACTAGATTTAGTCAAATTCAAAATTAGTCAAAATCTAATGACACAGTGCATATAATTATACTTTGTCCACAAAGCTTCTGTGACTGCAATGCTTAAACTGAATATAATCTATTATTATATATTCAAACATTCACAGCAACATAAACATAAAACTGACAAACAAACATGTACAAATACGACGGAAATGCTGAGGGCAGTATATCGAGCTTTCACGCTGGATGCGCCTGCGCCTATAAACGGTAATTAAAACACCGGTGCGCGTGATCCGTAATATTTCATTGGAATGCCTCTTGAATGAGTATTTTTTTTTACTTTGAAGTAATTATTCAACTTATTAACACATACCGAACCTGTTACATTTATTGTCGTTAGAATTGAATTATGTTGGAAGCGAAAACCTGGCTCTTGGACCTTACTTGGATGGTGCAACTGCTGACTTTATTGAAACAAATAACTGGAGCAATGATTTTGCTACTTACCATCTCTAAATTCTCACGAAAGTGTAACAAAAAAAAAAGACTTGAAAATGTTTATACGCATTAATCTACAATGTGTACATTGAATTCGTTGCCTACTAGGCCTTTTGTTTAACCTGCTACGTACTACTATTTATTCATTAAATTCTCGTCCATTACCTTGCTAGGTTAACAGACAACAATATATCCGGACAAAATAATGAATTCTTCAAACCAAAGCTTAAAAGTTTCGCAAACGACAGAAATAGAAAAAAATACTGCAATTTTGTTTAACGTGATATTTAGATGTCACGAAATAAAAAGTCGTATCGAATGAAACGCAAAATGGAAACGGCGGCAGAGAGACGATTAAAAATGATCCACGTGAATGTATTCGCGCGGACAATATTTTAAAACAAAATGTCACACGCTTTCCACGGGTGGCCCACCCTGGGGGGAAGGGGAGTCAGGGGGCAGGGGGCCGCACGGGTGAACCCCTCCTTTCAAGGGGGTGTCATTGTGGACTGTGGTGTCGTAACTCTGCGAACTTTTTAATTTACAATTAGGTAGCTTCCCATTTCTCTGCCCTATTTAGCTTTCGTTTTTCCGGTAACCATAGCGGCGTTACATAATTAAAATTTATTTTTCGCATTAGCCCCTTAAATCTTTACTTATTTATTATAGAAACGTGACTTAAATTAACCCATTTTGGCAGAGAAAACTGAACGTTTGATTTACAAAACAAATGGGAACGTAAAAAAAGGTGACGGCGGCATTTTACAATACAAACGATTACAACGTTTTCAATTTTTACGGAAAATAAATGACGTAAGGTGGCCTACTCGTATTATCTTCAAAAATATTCCTACGCCTGAGAGGCGTAGATAAACTGTAAACAAGTTGTTTTTATGCACAAGCCTTTGTTTTGGATGAGTAAATGAAACACCCCCGCCCTTGCCTGCGGGGTGCAGTCAGTGATTGCTTACTGTCACAATACGGAGGCCTAATAATTAACT
Organism: Aplocera efformata; assembly: GCA_921293045.1. Lineage (NCBI taxonomy): Eukaryota > Metazoa > Arthropoda > Insecta > Lepidoptera > Geometridae > Aplocera > Aplocera efformata. The sequence goes on from OV121045.1 coordinate 6,251,597, forward strand.
TGTTTTTACAAAGTGTCTGAACAAGACGTTTCGCCATGCGTTTGTAGTTTTACGAGACAAGTGAAACGCGATTTCGATTGCAAAATTACAATTTAAATTAATAAAAAGTAGCGCTTGGTTAAAGTTACGCGTCATTGGAGAGTTGTCACATTCCTAACTGAAAATTTATGATGTTCATGAGATGTTACATTATTTAATTTTTTTTGTTGAGGTTTTTTTTAGGAATAATACGATCTATTATTGATCAATTTTGATGCTGATATAGAATATTTATTAGATTGAGAACGTTTCACAATTTTCGTTTTACCTACAGTTAATGGTAACGAATTTACTCACAAATTGCCAAAATAACTCATTATATTATTTCTAAATGCTTGTGTCCGTACCCAATAGTTTGATACCCTTAATTAACTTTAAAAATTATCACGATAATCAACATTATTTTTCAGTTATCTAGATGTTTAACTCTTAAATCATGGTAAATATCTCAGTAACTCGGAAAATATTCCTTTTAATAAGCCTACAACATCTGGTTGTCCATATAGTTTGTTAAAATTGTATCGGTCGATCTAAAACTGTCAACATTTACCGCATAATAAAGGAAAAACTGATGTACTCCAATGTATCTTCTTATTTGAGAAATTTATCGCTTCCTCTTCTATATTGCACTGGCATAAAGTCGCCAGAATCCACCCAATTTACCCTGACACCCGCGGAGTTTGTTTGTGTACCGCTTAGCGGCTGTTTTACTTTTTTTTATCTGTTTGTCATAGACAATGACGTTTGGATGTTTGACGTTTCGTGTACGTTTCGTCGGTGAATTTATTACCGTGACGACTTGCTGAAACCTTGTTTCCACTTCATTAGTAAAGCGAAAAGGACGCAAAGCTGTGTGTGGTCGTTTTTGGATGAACTACGTGCTTTAGATCAGCAAGTTTTGTTACTTCTTTATTCATGATTGCTGACGTACCTTCCTACGTAGATTGAATTGATTCTTCCTACGTAGATTGAATGGCTGGTAAGTTTTTTTTTTTCGGATGATATTTAAAGATTAAACACGGAAGTTGGTCCGTAAAATTATAAAATTCAGGAAACACTGAAAATGCCTTTATATAGTTTTTGATACTATATGGGCATTTAAATACAAATAGCACGTAGTATGAAATGCCTTTAAAACCATAAAAAGGTCATACTCAAGTAATCAACGCACAAGTTTTCGGGTGAAATTGTGAATCAAAGAAATTTTAATCTACAGAATCAAAGGTCTGTCGGGTCAGACAGTACAAAGATAAAAAGTTTAAGAAGCAACAAAACTTTCACTTTTTAAAAATACATGAAATCTATCAACAAGAACCAGCACACATCACGCCTTATCTACATATTTTTAAACAAGCGGAGATGGTTTCATTCTAAATCTGAATTTAGTAATAAGAGGGCGATCACTCCGTCTATTCGTAAACTAATAAAGCTATTTCAGGCCTTCCGATTTGTGGGTTTCAGCCACCAACTCGCAGGCCCCCGATAGAAAAACTATCGGACGCAGACTTCTATAAATATTGGCTGGAGTATAACATCTATAACTATATTTTACAATCAGTTTGATGTCAGGTTATTGTGCAATCGTGAGCGTTTGAGTAGAAAATTCTATCAGTTTCAAGCTAAGCGACTGAACAAAACTGGTTTGAAGCAGAGTAATCTTAAAAGATGCACTAGAATAAGTAGCTTGCATAACTGCTATTACTTGAATTGTATATTAATACTAATATTATAAAAGCGTAGGTTTGTTTGGATCTCGAAAAAGTAAAGTCAGTTTTATGTCATCGTCTCAGATTGACTATTAACACGAGTAACATCGCGGGGCGCAGCTAATTGATCTACAAGAAATGCCACGTACAGCGAGGCAATAATTTTAATAAGTTTGAGATACAACATCGATACAATTATAATTTACATTTTATATTATAACAATGCTATTAGTATTTGCAACAACTTCCAGTACAACAATTACCAACGTCTTGTTCTAAAATGAACAACAATTCGATGATATAATTTGGTTTGATAGGTAACTTAGTCCGAAGCATTCCAAATTCCCAGCAGTCAATACGGTCGGTGGTAGGTATATGTAGAATCAGACGCTTGTCTAGACCCAGCCATTTCCTGTGGGGATTCAGGACAGATCGGGTGCCCGAAGGTAGATAAATTAATCTCAATTTGGTTTATTTTTGGATGGATTTAATACGCATTACTGATTTTGGGTACAATTATCTACTGGCAAATACAAAATGTTTTTCATTGTTTGTAGCGTTAGCTATCTTTTTTAAGTTTATTTTTTGCTATTTTATACTATTATATTATTGGGACATAGTTATTGTTGACGTTACATGGAATAAATCTCATCTAAATGTGTTGAATAAACGATTCGTACTCTTTCCTGCTGCAAAAAAAATTGTAAAGGAGCTATCTCTAATGTATCCAATTAATGAAAATAATTTATACAAACCCATACCGGAACCCCCTTAAACTTTACGCAGTAAAATAACTGATCTACACTACACTTAAAAGTGATCAACAGCACATAAACTACAACAATCCCATAAAATGGAAACGACAAACGCGAGCGCAGCCCTCAACCGATCCCGTTAGGGCGGTCTTTTGTGTACCAGCAAAAAAGACTCAGGAACTGCCGCCACCCTCGAACGGCAAAAAACATAAAACAGAAAGAAAGGACCACAAATTAAGGCAAAGGATCGGAATGTTGCACCCGTAAGTTGTCTGGGCATTTATAATAAATCGACCAAATTATACCCTTCAAGTCTTAAGGTCCTGATGCATCCATTTTGTCTTTGATTTGAGAATATTTCGATACAATCTATCCTGCCTGTATGGTAACGCTGTTTTTCTCCCAATTGTATAATTTGTGACAATTTTCTCACGGTAATCTTATCTATCACCCATCTTTACTGTCTGTACCAGCCTCTAACGTTCCCACTGCAGGGACACCGGCCTACTCTCGATAATTGAGAGTGAATGGGATCTACCACGGGAGCCCAATCCGGATTGGTAGATGTCACATGCCGTCGAATTTTTGGTTCTAAGACATGCCGGTTTCCTCACGATGTTTTCCGTCACCGTTTCGAGGACGTGGTATTGCGCACATAAATTTTTCAAGTGAAAAAACTCATTGGTGCACATGTGGGTTTGAACCAGCGACCTTCAGATTGAAAGTCGGCGTCTATACCCCTGGGCCACCACGCTCGTAAGGATAATCTTGCTGGTGAATATGGATACTTCTCTATTCAACCCAGCAAGCTTAGAAGATTTGGTTCTGTCAGAATTATTCTGACCCCTAGTCGATTCTAGAGGAATACTTAACAGATATCGGATTATCTGTATGAGTTACTCTATGACTGTATTTACAACTCTATTAAAGCTCTCGAATATCTATGCGTGCACGCAAGGCAAACCGTCGTTATAGCTGAAAATTATAGTAATTTTGTGATTCAAATGGTTTTGTCAATTTAAGTAATTCAAATCTAACTGACTTGCAAAATTGAGTATAAAGAGAACCTTTCCGTGAAGATAAGTGTTTTGCCATCATATTTTTTTTACGAATATTCTAATTATTGTATTTTATTCTACTTTTTTATTCTACTGTCGATTGAGATATGTACCGATTTAGTTTTGATAAATGTTTTATAGAATAAGTATTTTTACAGACCAGTCTATTAGATAATTTTATTATTAAATTATCATTATCATCAGGCTATCTTAGTCAACTTCTAGACAAATGGCTTTTTCAATAAGCGCCCCTGAATCAAATCTTCTGTTGTAAGTATCCACTATCTGCCAGCAACCTAATGCCACATCTAGGCAGGAGGCATGTTTGGCTACTCGCGGTCTCCACTCGAACTCGTGTATTCTATTGGTTCTTCGGCATATGTGAGTAGCCGAACTACTTTGCTCCATAGCTCCATAGCTTAAGCTGATGCTGAATGAGAACCACCGTGAGTGTCCATGAAAAAATTTGATTCAGTCACTGGTCATGATCCCGAATACAGCACGGTTCAACTAAATTTTTGTTGGCTTCCTTCTCTAAATTGTTTCTACAACTTCGATAAAACGACCGTAGACGAAGCAAATTCCCAGTTTTAGGTTTAGGTTAGGTTTGGGTTAATTGAGCACGAAACCAACTAGTAACAGCAAAACCCTATCATCAGCCAACAAGGGCTGATGATAAATTGCCATAGAAACATTGTTATCTTTCATAAAATGTATTGAACTTTTTCACAGATAACTATATTTCTATGGTAATCTATCTCTAACCACATGCAAGTTGTTTATTGGGTTTGGCTATATTTAAATAACAATAATAATAACGTATCCCATTCATACCAATGATACTATCAAAGCTACCCGTTTTGTGCATTCAATACGTTATTCTAATTTTTATGGAGTTTAAGATAATATATCTGAATGGAACTTCCGACGTTATCTTATCTTAATGTGCCAGGGTAGCATAATAGGAGATCATCGACAGAAATATACTAATTAATAGTTAATTTTATTATCTAAATAGCCGCAAAAATAAATTGACTTGTATGGATCAACATTTATTATTTTTAATAACTATTGTTTTCATAGCAGGATAAGTTGACTTTATTATACTTATTATATATATAAATAAATAAAATATATATAATATTTTATTAATTCACTTTACTGTGTACATACACGTAGGTATAATATTTACTTAACGGCTTAGTTGGTTCTAGGTTCGAATCCCGGCAATTTTTTTATGAGCGTATTCGTAATTTTGCGGGTTGCAACCAAATTATAATTGCTGGGCTACTGTGGCCAAAAGCCGTGATTATTTTCATCACGAGAAAAGAGAATAAATATAGGTGTGTGAATATGACTCCGCCCATTTTTGTCAAAATAAAACACATTTGTTCGCTTACAAAATTAAAAAAAAAAATTATTGAAAGTATGCTCCACCTGCAGCTACAACCTTCGCCCATCGTTCAGGTAGTTTTCGTATTCCTTGCTGGAAGAAGTCCTGGTCTTTTGAGCTTATCCAGTTGTCAATCCAAATTTTGATACTTTCACATGAAGTAAACTTTTCTCCAGTAAGGTCTGTCTGCATCGTCCGGAATAGGTGGTAATCCGAAGGAGCTATGTCTGGTGAATATGGCGGGTGGGGTAACACTTCCCAGTCCTGTCCCTCTAAATATCTTTTTACGACTTCTGCGGTATGCGGTTTGGCATTGTCATGCTGAAGAACTAATTTGTTATGTCTATTCACCCATTCTGGTCGTTTTTCTTCTATGGCTCGCTTCAAACGCATTAGTTGTCGTCGGTAAACTTCTCCATTAATAGTTTCAGAGGGTTTGAGCAACTCATAATATACAATACCTTTCTGATCCCACCAAATACAGAGCATGACCTTGGCACAGTGAATATTTATTTTTGGCTGTGATGGGCCTGGTTCGCCTGGTTTCACCCAAGCTTTTTTGCGTTTAGGATTTTCGTAGTGTATCCATTTTTCGTCTCCTGTGACTATCCGATGCAAAAATCCTTTTCTTTGCTGTCTTTGAAGCAGCATTTCACAAATGGTTTTCCGACGTTCCATGTCTCTTTCTTTTAAATCATGTGGAACCCAGTCACCGGCTTTTTGAATCATTCCCATCATTTGTAAACGCTTTGCAACAGTTGAACGATCAACATTTAATGCTGCAGCTAATTCTGATTGAGTTTGGCAAGAATCTTCCGCCAATAATGCTTCCAATTCAGCATCTTCAAATTTTTTTGGTGGTTTTCCATGTTCTTTATCCTCAGTACTAAAATCGTTATTTTGAAATCGTCGAAACCATTCCTTGCAAGTTGTATTAGACGGAGCATGCTCACCATAAATCTCCACAAGCAAACGATAAGTTTCCGCTGCAGTTTTCTTCGCAATAAAATAATGTAATAACACTTCCCGCAAATGACGTTTATTTGGAATAAAAACCGACATTTTCGAAAAGGTGAAAACAATTGTTGCTTACACTTCAACCAAATATCATAAAATGCGTTAGATAGCTGACATTCAGTACTATCGAATACAAGTATGGTCATTTATTAGTACACGTAAACAATACTAAAAACGACATCTGTTGAGAAAGGGCGGAGTCATATTCACACACCCAATAATTCAAACAGATTGATATTCGAGAATATTCCATCCCAACTAATTTGTTGAAAAAAATGTTTACCTGCAGTTAAACGGCGGAAAGGACCATTGCCACGTGCGAGCCCGTCTGCAGCTTGAGCTCTAGTTTTTGTGCTTTCGAATGGTAAAACTTTAAGGCATAGAATCACTTTTCGCAAATATCGCCAACTTCCAGTCTCACTGTAATTTATTTATTTTTATTGACATTGTGTCACCGTGAAATCGTAACGTAACAAAAAAACTTATAACAAAATGTTTACAAACAAGTTATTCCCTTTTACTACTAGTAGGCTATTCGTGACAAATGAGGATATTAATTCTCCTTCAGTTCCTTAGTAAACTAAATTATATCCAATAAGAAGAGGAGTGAATAAGAGTTTGTATAGGAGTGAATAGGAGTTTTAGTGGATCGAAGATCCCGGGAGTAAGTTGGGTGTAGAAATTTAGAGCGCTCTTTGAGAATATTGAGAGAGCATTTGAGTAGATGGGCCAAATAAGATGTTGTAAAGAAGAGTAAAAATCTTATTAAGAGTAAGTATTTAGTACTTTACATTAATAACGCTGATAGCATCCCTCTATGCCTTACAAATCCACGATTCATAATCTAAAATGGTACACACACCGACATATTCTGTAAATCCGTCACTGACAAGACGATGAACTACTTGAGAATAATTTATTTGGATAATTTTAACACGATGTTTATTGTTTTTATTCTGTGTTCAGCATTGTGAAGGGATTGGAGGGAGTGACCTCGTGATTCATGTTGGAAGCAGTTGAACTGAACTTTCTTTGTGGTTAACTATGTTGGTAACTTTAATCTTATGCTACTTTCGTAACAAAACTGATGGTTACGACTCAGGCCTTCCCCTACTGAAATATGAGAAGACTCAGGTCGCATTGCATTGCGCCCGTCTTTGAATGCAATGCCTCAAGTAGATCATAAATAAATAATATGTGCCTGTAATTTCACTGGCATGAACACCCTTCTAATGAAACACCAACGCGAATGCACCTCGGCTTGACTGCGGATAATCCGGGTTTGGTTGCAGTACTTCGGACGAAGTTGGCAATGTTTTTCTACTACTAAAACTAGTTTTTTTTTTAATGGTAGGCTTCGTTGATTTAATTTATTAATTAATTTGTAAAAAAGTTAGATTAAAATTTGAGTCCCGAAGAAATACGAGTAGATTATTATATAGTACCACTTAACTATGGCACAGGAGATATAAAACTCGTGTATAAGTATTTATCTTCCTACGCTGTTGGTGTATGTGGGTTCGATTCCCACTAGCCTTTATGCGGCCCAAGACTACCCTTTATGCGGTCACTTAATATTTGTTCTGGATGTTAACATGTATGAATTGACAAAAAAGTACTATAAGAGTTATGCTATCAGTAATTTGGTTCCCATGAAACAAGCTATGTTTACGAGTAGTTTGGAGATAGATTGCGATTTGTAAGTTGTGCATGCGCTTTCATAAAATGTTAATTACATATGGAAAGAATCGAAAATCCAGTACTATATATATATATATATATATGTGTGTGTGTATGTAATTCAAGAAACCTTACAAGTCCGATGAGCTCACGTGTCAAGCTACACGTATCAAAAGTAACAACAGCAGTTACCCATCCCATAGAATAGCCAACGGCAATTTCTTCAACAATAGAATTACAAAGAAAAATATCTTGAAGCAAGATAGTACTGAACCGAATGGCGAAATGAGTTGCCCTTAGCTGGCTGGGGTGTGAGGCGCGTTGAGATTGGGGCCTGGTACAAAATATAAGCTCCGGCAGAACATTCCAGTATAATGATATCCATTTTTAGGCGATTGAGAGCCTTCCTCTCTCAACAAAAGCCAGCGTAAAGTTGTCAAGGCCATCTGCGGTCAATAACATATAGTGCACTATAATAAAAAAGCAGACCATTCCATCCATTTTTTAGCCAGTTGAGGGCCTTGCGTTCTCACCAAAAGCCCGCGTTAAGTTGTCAAGGCTATCTACGGCCAAAAACATAGATACTATAGTCAATAAAAAAAAAATACGATTCACTCTTGCCATTGCTACCAACACATAGATTTTCATTGGTCAAATAGTGTAATATAAAAGTTTTGATTAAACATTATCATTCGTATATGTTAAAAGTGAGTGAATAAATTTTACTCGGCAACCGCGGAAACAATGAATTTTTGT